>OX454416.1:83354547-84085137 GCA_949715475.1 Microchrysa polita | reverse complement strand
TTGATACAAGTTAAGAATTCGACATATGCTTGTAAGATGAGTTTTATAGGAACTTTTGTAAGCTTTCATTTTTGCTCAGACAATTTTTTTGTACAGTTCGCGGTTTCGAAAATATAGCGGAAATGGACCTGATAAGCACAAAAATGCGACAATTTAACCCGCTCTCGCCACCTTAGCTCTCAACCCTCGACAGCGTGCTTTTAGTGTGTTTCCTCCGAACCAATTCTTATAAATTCGCGAAATAAAAAACCGCCACCCCCTCCCAATTTTCCACAATATTTGCCTTTATACTTATGTGGGAAATAATATTCGGCAACTTGGTTTAATCTCTTGAACTTTTTACCGATTTAAGGCAAGACTACGGGAAGTATATCAAATTAGCGCACATTAAACATCGTACAAATTTGTCGCCAAACCGTTTTTGCAAAATTGCAACGAGATATCATTGTTGTTTTTCGCAAAATCCCACTTCTTGCATCAGTCCAGGTTCGTCTTCTGATCGTCCTTTTCAATGTTTTTGTCTTCCTTTTGAAATATGGTGTTCTGAAAGATATCCCGTTCAGAAGGAATCGCCTATATGATTTAGCATAATGGAACTTGCGTTAATTTTGTAGACGCACTACAAGTTTTCCATAAAAAAACTTCGAAAAATTTCAACATGCTGGAACTATCAACAGCTCTTAAGTCTTCTGTCACCCCTTTAGCCCCACTTTTCAGGAGACTGACTATCGTTTTGGGGCATTTTCAATCAAGTAATTTTCGATAATGTGTATCAGAATTGCGAGGAAAGGTGCAAATTTGCACCTGAGGTCTTAGACAAAAAGAAACGCGCATTTCATTTTCCTCATTCTACAAATTGGGTTATTCACACAAGTAAAGATACATATGTATGTACATATAGTATATACATCAATACGACGCACTACTCACACCTTTTGCGATGCAATATATTTTCAGTCTCGGCGACGCGATGACCCCGATGATGTACGTGCAGAGTTGCGGGCATTATGGGGTGAGAGGAGATTGAAAATTTTACAAAAATGTTTATGCATACCGGCGCGGCCGATTCATCGTACATTGCTCATACATTTTATCTTTTTTTCTCTTAAAGCATTCTACAGCTAGTGTGAACAACCACGCTTCAAGAATGATTTAAGCTTCATCGTCATCAATGTGGCAGGATAGCCCCACGTCGGGATTTGGCCGCCCTTTAAGCTTAGATTAAGGATAAATATTTTTGAGTAACTGACCTCTTTTAGCGACAGTCATAAAGAGTCATAAACGACTCAATTGATGAACCGAGCGATTTCTAAAAATACATTTGTTTTTTGTTTTGATGATATTTCTCACTTTTGATTGCGTGTGCGCATGTTTGCAAGGATTATGACTGTGTGTGTGCTGTGTGGCAATTTATGAATGAGCTTGTAGCAATGTAGTACGTACGAGAGGGAGTAGAATCCGGTTTGGGAAAAGTAATGAAATATTTGGTTGATACAGACGGTTGATGTTTTTTAGGGTACGGAGCGCGAATCCGGAGTTTGCCACCAAATTTTCGTTGCGCGGAACAGGGTCAAAATCACGAAAAACCCTGAAATGTTTGCTGTTTTTCCGTTATTTGGCTCCTAACTCTGAAACTATTTATTTCTAGGAAAAACTTTCCATAAATATGTTAGAGAGCACATAATTCCACGTCCAAAGAGACATAAATATTATAAATCCGTTGAGCGATATTACTACAATTGATATTTAAATTTGCCATTTTTAACATAGTTCCATATTATGAACGGTTTTTCATTTTTGGTCGCAAAAGTTGCATTTTTCTTGTATATTATGTATTTTGGTTTTTTTTTTCGCGGTTTTGACCCTGTTCCGCAATGAAATTTTGGTGAGAAGCTCTTTTTTCGAGCTCAGCACCCTAAAAAAATAAGAAATAAAAAAATTTTCTCCACCACACTTTGCAATCTGAAATCACGTAGTAACGACACTATAAGCTATATAAAAATATGTATTGGACCTGAAAATGAGCACCTTAAAACTGGTTGGCCGAGCCCTTCGGTCAGGTTGCGGTTCGGCTGACCAGTGTTTTTATCATCAGGGAGTGACCCTCTATCGAATAGAATAGGTTCGATCCGACAGTTCTGAAACCCCATCGACCCGTCAAAATTGGTACTTTCAAACTGGTTGGCCGAACCCTTCGGTCAGGTTGCGGTTCGGCTGACCAGTGTTTTTAGCATCAGGGAGTGACCCTCTATCGAATAGAATAGGTTCGATCCGACAGTTCTGAAACCCCATCGACCCGTCAAAATTGGTACTTTCAAACTGGTTGGCCGAACCCTTCGGTCAGGTTGCGGTTCGGCTGACCAGTGTTTTTAGCATCAGGGAGTGACCCTCTGTCGAATAGAATAGGTTCGATCCGACAGTTCTGAAACCCCATCGACCCGTCAAAATTGGTACTTTCAAACTGGTTGGCCGAACCCTTCGGTCAGGTTGAGGTTCGGCTGACCAGTGTTTTTAGCATGAGGGACTGACCTTCTATCGAATAGAATAGGTTTGATCCGACAGTTCTGAAACCCCATCGACCCGTCAAAATTGGTACTTTCAAACTGGTTGGCCGAACCCTTCGGTCAAATTGCGGTTCGGCTGACCAGTGTTTTTATCATCAGGGAGTGACCCTCTATCGAATAGAATAGGTTCGATCCGACAGTTCTGAAACTCCATCGACCCGTCAAAATTGGTACTTTCAAACTGGTTGGCCGAACCCTTCGGTCAGGTTGAGGTTCGGCTGACCAGTGTTTTTAGCATGAGGGACTGACCTTCTATCGAATAGAATAGGTTTGATCCGACAGTTCTGAAACCCCATCGACCCGTCAAAATTGGTACTTTCAAACTGGTTGGCCGAACCCTTCGGTCAAGTTGCGGTTCGGCTGACCAGTGTTTTTATTATCAGGGAGTGACCCTCTATCGAATAGAATAGGTTCGATCCGACAGTTCTGAAACCCCATCGACCCGTCAAAATTGGTACTTTCAAACTGGTTGGCCGAACCCTTCGGTCAAGTTGCGGTTCGGCTGACCAGTGTTTTTATCATCAGGGAGTGACCCTCTATCGAATAGAATAGGTTCGATCCGACAGTTCTGAAACCCCATCGACCCGTCAAAATTGGTAATTTCGAACTGGTTGGCCGAACCCTTCGGTCAGGTTGCGGTTCGGCTGACCAATGTTTTTAGCATCAGGGAGTGACCCTCTATCGAATAGAATAGGTTTGATCCGACAGTTCTGAAACCCCATCGACCCGTCAAAATTGGTAATTTCGAACTGGTTGGCCGAACCCTTCGGTCAGGTTGCCGCTCGGCTGACCAGTATTTTTTGCATCAGGGGGCGGTCCTTTATCGAATAGAATAAATTTGATCCGACAGTTCCGAAAACCCCATCGCACCTAAAAAATATGCACCTTTAAACTGGTTGGCCGAACCCTTCGGTCAGGTTGCCGCTCGGCTGACCAATGTTTTTAGACTCACGGAGAGGTCCTCTATCGAATAAAATAGGTTCGATCCGACAGTTACCCATACCCCCGAACACCTCTAATTTTTGCGTCTAATTACGTCTAATTACGCTATACTGGTCAAGTTTTGCTTCGGCTGACCAACCGTTTCGATATCACCGTAACTGAACGCAACTTTTAAGATGGTTAATTTCCGACAGTTCGAAAACCCCGGTTTTTTACCATCACGGCTCGGACTATATAGCTCGTCTGTTAACTAAGATCTCGCTGTCTGTCGCCCTTTTCACAATTCGCCAAAAAGTTGATACGTAGCGCTGTTTGGAAATAGGATGAAGCGAGCGCAACAAGCGGTGAGTTAATGTCAGGCAAGTCGTAAGCTTTATATTTCTGACTCGTCCATACATATACTCAGACCCTGCACCTCGCCCTTCACTCCGCTCAGACCTCGCTTTATCTGTCTCGCTATTTAGTATTCGCGACGTAGTGCTGTTGCGGAACAAAGAAAGTCCAGCGAGCGGTAAGCCAATGGATGACAATTCGTAAAATTTAGACCTCTGGCTCGTCCTTAAGTTTACCTAAATCCTGTGCCTTGCCCTTCGCTTCATCCAGACCTTTTGCGCTTTTCAGAATTCGCCTAAATTTGCGACGCAGTGATGATGCTAAGAATGATAAGGCGAGGTGCAAGCGCGGCGATCGGTAAGCCAATGGACGCCATTTCGTGAAATTTAAACCTATGACTCGTCCGTATAACCTGTAGCTCAGAATACTCTGCGCGCTCACACTCTGTCTGTCGTGCATTAGAAAAACAGCCAACATGTTTGCGACATAGACCTCGGACCTGGAACCTGGATATATGACTCTGGATTTGCTTGACAACCGAATTCCGCTAGTTTGTGTACAGCATTGGGCTTTTGGGAGTCTGGTCACCTTATTATAGCCTGTATATTTTAAACTTTAAATATACCTTTCAATGAAAAATTTGAATATATAAGTTAAACCCTCCCCTTGGATGATTCCTGCGCACGGGCCTGCATCATACATTAGAATTAATCAAGGGAACTCAATGAGAAGAAATTCCTAAATTTATTGTGAATGATTCTAAAAACTGGAATAGGCAACATGAAAGAAAACCCGTGTTGGGACCCCAAAATAAAAGAAATTCTCATTCATTAAGCCCAATTTCCTATAAAGTTCGGAATATATATTTTATATGAAGCCAGCACATTTTTTAACGATATCAATTTATTTATTTCATGTTTAAATGTAGTGTTTTATATTTCCGGCCAACATTGACTTGAGAAAATTTGATTTGTAAATTAATTTACTTACAAAATTACGCAAAATCGATGCTTTGTATGTAAAATAAACCCAAAAGGTACTCGAGAAGCACTTCGCCTCACTCATTTGTGTCCGTACTACCCCAGATTATGTGATGTGCGTTAGAGTCACACCCGAGGATTACGCTTGTATCTGAAGCCTTTGCTGCCGCAATAGCTTCTTTAAATTGGGAGAAGGTAGAGTACCATCATAAGCCATATATACCGAGGCAGCCCAGTACACCTTACCTTGTAGCTCCAGGCAGATTAAAGCAAAAATATCACTATAATTAGGCAACAAGAACACAGGACCGCGGTGTACCCTGTCCTGAAACGTAAACAATAGCAAATTCGGAACACCTTAGACCAGACGTGTCAAACTCGCGGCCCGCGGGCCACATGCGGCCCGCCTCGCAGTTCTGTGCGGCCCGCGGGCATGTCGAAGCAGCACAATGTGGATCAATACAAAAATGGTGAAATTGGTAAGGTGAACAAATTAAGCCGTTGAACTCAAGTCTACAAAAATTACTGAAACTTGTCAGTGGCTTATGCAAGATTATTTTAGGATTTTTTCTCCAAATACTACCATTAATTTGAGGTCGGTTATTTGATTTTATAAGACAGCTCATCTTTTTCGTACAGCACAATACTAAGTCTCTTCATGAAACTGTTCTGTCCCGAAATGCACTTAATAAAAAATTGGTTGGCTTTACCGAACATGAATTGAGATTTATTTGGAAAAATGGCAAAGCTCTAAAAACTACAGAAATCTTGGAATTGTTAACTAAATCACCTGAATGTGAAATTACTACATAATTATCACAGCACAAGTGCCTGATTTTTAGACCTATACTTATCAAGATGTATTGGTGCATGAGTTTGTACCATATCACAAACAAATTGTTGTCTCTTTTCGCTACCATTCTGCTTAAATTAATTTAATCTGACTATTTTGTTATTTTGGGTGACCTGGATAACTGGTGCTAAATTTTTTTTATCATCTGTCCCAAATTTGACGCAAATCGTATTACATATTCACAAAAAGTGGGTACTTGAAGCTCAATCATATTTTCACGTTTTCGCTTCTTGTCTTAATTGTTTAATGTTCTTGAAGTACATTTTCGAAAGGAGGAAGTTAACACGGATAATCACAAAGCCGCTAACAGTGATTCCCAAACGGGGGCGCGCCCCCCTAGAGAGGCGTGACGGCTAGGGAAGGGGGCGCGGGCACAACTGTAATATTGATACCATTAATATATTAGGGCTTGTTTAATTATAGTTTTCTTGCGAACTTCTTTCGAAATATGTCCACCAGGAGGTAATTGTGTATGTTTCGTCGATTAATTCGCTGCTACTAAATCCATTTGATGAACACCGCTGAGAATATTTTAGGTCGAGAAAAAAATAAAAAATCTCTTGATACGGCTGATATAGTCTTTAAATGTTTTTTTTTAATAAAATTTACGGATTTTGGTCGCTCCAGTAATATCAATAACAATTTTGCTTATGACGAAATTCAGGATGCGGAAATCATGAAATTTAAATAATACTTCCTAAAATTCAGTAGTTCCAAAATATGGATCTATCAGCAGATCTCGCAAGGGGTCACGAACTGGATCACCACTGCGCTAAAGTGATCCAGACTTTCTGTCATATTTTAAAAGTAATATTCTGTAATCAACTGTCGTAAAACGATGATATAAAAGTTTTTGAAATTTTCCTTCTGCGGCCCACCTAAACCTAAGGAGAGACTTATTTGGCCCGGGCCAGGTTTTGAGTTTGACACCCCTGCCTTAGACCCTTGATCAGATCTTGTGCCACTAAGGGTTCCTGAATAAAAACAATATCGTCTTTACCTTGGGATAAACGATGCATGAGAATGAATGGTGCAAGTTGATCTGTAGGAACTTCACCATTATGTCCTCTTCACCACCTTGACATTTTCCTCATCCGTTCCGGATTCGTGAGAGTCCATAAATGGAGACGGTACAGACGCAGTGTCCAAAGCAGCCAAGTCTGAGCAGAGGGAGATGCAGTCGTCATCCACCACCTCATCCCCAGACATACAGGCCGCGGAGTCCATATAGACAATTTCTGAGGCGACATCTTCCACATGCTCAACGGGTGCGGAAACGAGCTTGTTAGCCTTTTTTTATATCGCCCTTATAAACTCTGAGTTTCAGATTCAATAAACAAAAGCTCACGACCCCACCTGATTTGGTGAGAGGAGCTAAAGAGGGTGTATTTATCAATATAACCACATGCCTGCGGTTATTGACACGACAGTAAGAATACATTTTCATTGAAAAAATGGCAGCGGACAAAAATTTCACTCTCGATGTCAGTACTAGGCTTTACCCTTCGTTTCCAGACCTTGAGTTTGCAAAGCGTTTCCAAGTAATTGTAGCGGAACACGTTTCATCGAGTTAATCTTGTAGACAAAGACAAGGCGGTGCAATTTTCACAATGTTTTACGCACGGCGCGACGCTAGCACTTATTTGAACGAATGTTTGGTTGAGGCCCATGTGGGAAATGAAGGAATTTATGATTTAGGAAATTATTGATTTATTATTTTACAACAAGTACAAGTACCTACAAGTGCCGAACTGTCCCATTATGGACAAACTGGACGGTGGATAAATCAAATCATTCTCGGATGGTGCGATCCTTAACATTTTGGTGCCAGCACTTCTTATGAGGAAGATGTCCTTGGACACAAAATGTCCTTTTTTCTGTGGGAATGCGTATAAGGATATGGATATCAAAATACAGAATCCGTTGCGACAATTCTTGTAAAATCACGACAAGTTGATTTTGAGTTTTATTAAAGGATATATTCAAAAAGGACATTTTTATAGCATAGGAAACAGAGTATGGGCATTATGGGTGTTGTTCAAAAGGTGATATGTATTTGAGACACTGTATGTGATCGGTTTCAAATAATTATTTTTGAAAAAAAAAAGAAAAAAAAAATCTGATGCCCCAACGTGGGTTCGAACCATGGTCTCAACCGTCGTCAATACCTTCCAAAAAGTCAACAACGACCACCAAACCGCCTTGACCATACCGCGTCTTGTCAGTACGAATAACTTTAGTGATCATCATCATCTGGTCTATACTATAGACCAGATGATGTTCTGAACTAAATCCACTCACTCTACCGTATGCTACCAGTACGTTGCATTAACACTGGGGCATGCATCTTACGATTACGAAACGCACTAATGAGGTCAACGAACACAACCTGTTTCGCAAAATAATGAAATACATTGTCATCAAATCCGGCATCAGCAATTCTGTGCGTCATCTTTCATCTTTTTTCTATATGCAGTTTTCGCAAGCGCAGATACCGCATGAGATTCTTTTCCGTAAACCACCGCGACTCGTGTCGTGACCAGCGGAAGAAGATACACGAGATACAGTCACTGAAGTCGACAAATGCACGAAAACCTGCTCTGGCAAGGAATCTAAGCTCTCTTCAACTTAAACTGTGTAGCAAAAGAGCAATTTCCTGTATACGTGTACCTGTTTGGTTGTTTTCGTGACATTAGACCTACATTAGGCAATTTGGTCAAAACGAAGTCGTACCGATTTTGAGTGAGCTTTGAGTCTTGACTCGATAATCCGGATCAATTAATGCAAGTGGTAATCTGGATCATCGGAACATCCGGATTAGCGCAATCATATTTTTCTGAGGAAAAAGAATCCAAACAAATAAAAAGGCGGAACAAAAGTCGATAAATGTTCTATTTCATAGAAATTAGCAAGCATCATGTCATTTACTAAACAGTCCCGTAAAAAAGTACGAGACCAAATCTACCATTTCACACTGAAAATCTCAAATATCCGGATAATAGAGTCAAAATTGCTGCCGAAATCCGGACTATAGCATACATAGTGGAAATATTTCGTTGTCCGGATTAGCGTGATATCCGGATTAAAGGAGATCCGGAATACCGAGTCAAGACTGTATATGTAAGATTTGTATATGATTAAACTATCCCGTTCCGGCTCAAATGTTCTTTTTATTTAAAATTAAACTTGGTGCCTATATAAAGGTTGCATTCCAATTTTTGCCGATTGGCGGCAAATCGTAAATGTTTCGTTTGAATTTGCGTCAATGTAGAATTCAATTCTTTTATTGAACTGACTCGAAGGCTTGTCGCAATTTAGCTGGTATAATTGAATGATGAACATTGATCCTGAATCAATGAAGGACCAGCAAAACGGGCACTTAATCCAGGGGTACCAAAATCAAAACCCGACCTACGCCAAATGGGCTAAATTTGGTGGATCGATCAACAACCACTATTTCCGAATCAGTACCAGTCACCCAGAAATAATCTTGGGTGCCGAAATTATTCGACGGACAAAAATTAAGCTCGAACAAAAAGGTTGTGTACCTAAAAAAAATGAGAACACGAGTAATAATACAACTGTGTCAAAGTCAAATACTGCTTTCTTAACCCTGCTGTTAGGATTAAAAAAATGTACTAATCCCTCGTTAGCGGACCATCCCCCTAACATTTTCAATTTCCATCTGCAGTCGGCAAATTTGACCTCAGTGGAAATATTTATGTAGTATTGCGATTTTCGGCATTAATAAATTTACAAAAGGATAACTGTCGATGTTTAAGGATATAAATATTCGAAAGTTGCAATACTAAAAGTATATAATTGAAGGTACATACTTATTAACAGAGCTATTCGGCATAAAAACATAAAACTAATGTTTAAATTGAAAAATTTAACTGAAAATTTGGAAGGACCTCAACATTATTGACGCCATGAAACTGATTCGCAGTACAATAGGTAAAGTCTTTTAAAGACATTAACAACGACAACAAAACCAATGTATCAGTGCAAAGCTCCATGATTTTCGCAAAAAAAAAAATCAGATATTGACCCTAAATCGGACTACAAAAAACAACACAGAACTCGTCGTGCTCCGAAAAAATGGACGAATCATCTCAAACTACACCCGAAATAGACTTTGCAACATTTTACCGAAAAGAGTTCAAAATCCTTCTTGACATTTTTATCTCAAAGTCCACAGAAGAATTGGAAAAAATAGCCAAACTGCTCCAACCATTTCAAGACATATTTCGAACTCCGGCCGATAGTAAAAATTGCACGATAATCTCAGTAACCGCGGAATTCAAAACTTATTTTTGTATTTCAAAAGAGATCCCTAAATAGCTTCATGCTAAAATTCAAACTCTTTTTGATAACTGCTCCGAGTATCAAAGTTTTGGGGAGATAGCGAGAGAGGCTTTCAAACTAAGGACCGAAAGCTTACAATACTACTCAGCAAATTTGACATGCCCATTAACATCAACTTCGAGCGAACGATTATTATTTAGTTAATTGAGGTTAATAAATCAATGATTTACGATCATTAATGGGTGATCAACGTTTAGACAATTTGAAGCTAATCTTTTCTGCGAAGGATATTGTCGATAAAATAGATTCACACCGAATTGTAGAGCGATGGTCCAAAATTAAGTTACGGCGTGTCACAACTTAAATGGTTGAATTTTCTGTTTGTCTTCTGTTTCTGTCTTTGTATTTTTCGATGTTTACATGAACGCTCACAAAATATATTACAATTAGAGGCACGGAAATTTCACAAATAAAAAACAGCACTTTTGGATATTGGAAATTTCGCTGAAATTTGCATAAAAACCAAGTTTCGTAAATTTTCTTGTTGTTATTTTAATTTTGTATAACTCTAGAAATTCTGTAGATTCACAGTTAAACCACTGTTCAAAACTCGCTTTACAAAAAACGTCGCGTGTTTATTATTAAGTATGAAGTGTGTCTACCAACTGCATTATACTCCAAATTCAGACAACACACCTATATACTAGTCGACAAGACGACTCCTCAAGGAGTTACGGTAACAGTAAAACGAGAAACTACTGAGCCCCTAATATCGTTACGCTTTGATCTTTTTTTTTATGTAAAGTTCATTTCAATTTTGGGCCCGCCGAACCAAGAGAAAAACTCTTCCTAAAAAAATCGCATTGCAGAAAATAAAGTTCATTCATCAAACCTCCAACTACTCGTAAAGTGTTTTCTCGGTGTTGGGCAAGCCATCGTTCTCGTGATTCACCGAACTCTCTGCATTTAACAATTTCTCTATTCTTATTAACCTTCAAGCGGGCGCACGGGCGGTAATTTACCGCCCTGATCATATAAACACGCATAGCTTTTCTCCCGTTGGCCGGATCGAGGTGAGAGAAGTATGTATTCTTAAGTCATATTGTCATACATACGATACAATAAAATGTTGGGTAAATTTTACCTTTCCAGCGGTCATCAAACGTTCGGGGATGGTATATTTTGGTATATGGTTGTGTTCAAAATATGTGTGCTCTATGTAATAACACTGAAGTGACGTGCTTCGCTAAAACTGCAGAATTTGTTTTATTGTTCACCAGATAAGAGTTTTTATGATGATAACTTATTTGAGACATACTCTTCTTTCAATTTACCATAATTATGAGAATGGAAGCTGTACGGTTGAGCGCAAATGGAGGGGAAGAGACGAGAGCGGTAAATTACCGCCGTGCGCCCGGTTATGTCACAAAATGATGCGCGCTCGCTTGAAGGTTAACGGAAAACGTCTAAAAAAAACTGAGATGAAAAATTTTCTCCAATAATTGACATTTTTGGAAAAAAATATTTTTTTTTGTGGAAAACTCCAAATTAGAACATTTTGCATTGATTCGTATAAATGAGCAATTTTCGCTAAAATTCGCATCTATTCCGTAAAAACGAAATTTCCGTACCTCTAATTATAACTAGTAAATTTACAAAATGTAGTTTTTTTCACCTTCAATTCCTCCAAAATTTATAGCAGTAAAAATGTCCCACTGTATGGGTCGACATTTGCTTTCAATGATATTGCGACATTGACATTAGTGTCATACATCAGCCACAAGAACAAAGCGACGATACTCATAAGTTCAATGCACAGGCAGCTGAAGTTGATGAGAACGGGTCGAAGAAAAAATCGGAGATTGTATCGTATTACAATTCAACAAAAGGTACGGCTACTTTGTTCCTTACTCGTCACTAGTTTCTTATGCTTCGTCTGCTTCAGGAGGCGTAGATACTGCGGATCAAATGATTGCGTCCTACACCACTAAACGGAAGACGAACCGATGGCCATCCATTGAATTCGCCAATATAATCGATATATCAGCTTTGAATGCATTATAATTTATTCGGGAATAGATCATTCATGGGGATCAGCTGATCGAAATCGAAGAAGGCCGGAGTTTGTACGGGAGCTTGCGCTTCCCTTGGCTAAACCATACATGATGAAACGGGACAGTTTACCACATCAAAAATGTTCAGCGGAGTTGTTGACTGAAATAGCATCCTCGAGTAAAATAATATCTGATTCGGGGTCCAGAAAGCGTGGAATATGTGGTTGCTGCAAATCAAAAAGTGACAAAAATGCTCCATTTGTGGCAAGTTTATCTGCAAATCCAACAGAAAGATACTTTGCTCAATTTGTATTAATAAGAATAAATTTGCAGAATAAAAACACTTTATTTTTTTCGTAGAGAAAATCTTATATTTTGGTTTCAAACAATGCAAAATACTCATTGGACCAAATGGTCCGTAACCCAAGATACGTAATTTTTAATTTTTCTAGTCTCCACTTCGCGGTAGAATTTTGTATTTGTGATAAAACCATCGGTTTGTTAAAAAAGCAACGTGAGCCGAAATTTTAGGTCAAATTGTGCCATCATGAAGAAAAAACTGAAAAAAATGGACCAAATGGCCCTAACCTAACAGCAGGGTTAAATAAATCTAGAGAGAAAACGATTTCACTATGGAATTTATATTTTTCTGCACAAAAGTACTTTGAGCAACCGCTAGCTTCCTAGAACAGGGAGTAGGGTTTTTAAATACATAAATTTAAGTTTGCATAAGCTATCGAATTCTTGACGAGTTTTAATACATTTCTTAGATTTTAGTTCAACACCTCAAAATTTCAATTTTACAAACATTTACATTTTTTATTTTCTCCGATCTAGCTGCGGGCCTCACAAAACTGCGATGTGAGGCACATGTGGCCCGCGTGCAACAGGTTTGACATGCCTGACTGAATCGATGGGTGATGATGCACAAATCATAAAAATAGAAAATTTGTTTTTCAAAATACTTCTTCATGTCACTTATAGTTTAAGAAAAATGGCATATTTGGTCGGCAAAATTCCTACATCGGAATTTTTTTGGATTATGGTTACGAATGGTCCCCAGATTAGGGCATTAAAAGTCCCAACCGATTGGGGGTCCGCAACCTTAAAAAAATTGGGGAAAGAAGGGAATTTTTCCGTTTTTTTTGCGATTATTTCAAAAATGACAAGAGATACAGAAAAATGGTCTGAGGACGAAAAAAACTACATAAAATTACCTTTGCAATGATATATAACAAATTAGAGTTTAATTTAATATTTCGGCGTTAGACTAGAAAATAAATTAGAATATTTTCATTTTAGAACTTATTTAAAAGCTCCATAATATTTGAAAGAATGCTAGTTGCCGCTAATACAACAACAACAAAGAATGCTAGTTCAGCCGTAAAATTTTGTATAAGTATTCACAATAAGTTCAAGATAATGTTAAGGTAAACATTGAGTCGCTCCGATCAAGGACCCCCATTATCCCCCCATTTCTATTTGTCAAAATGGCATGTCAATAACTCCCCCCAAAATTGGAGCAGAGTGCTAAGTGTTGGTTTATTGCGATTAATCATAATTCATGAATATACAGGGTGTCCCGCAACCGGTGGTACATAGGATAATGGGAGATAGTACAGCTCATTTGAGGACAATAAATGTTCTACACGACCCCTCTATCTTTAACCGTTAGAAAGTTATAGCATTTTTTGATAAAAGTGTCAGAAACCCCGACTTGCCGAGCAAAATCACTATTTGCCACGCTCCCAAATATTGGATCCGAAATTTGACTTCACTTTCTGAAACTGCACAAAATTCTACATAAAATAACGGTTTTGCCAATTAAATTATTTAAAAACCTACCCAGATACAACCACTCAAACTTTAAAGAAATTTGGAAATTGATATTTTCTTGTAAATTCAAATTGCAAAATCGTAACGGTACTTTGAACTGACAAATGTGCAAAGTTTACAAAAGTTGCATCATTATGTCAGCTTTCGAACGACATATAAAAAATAGGGTCTTAAGGACTGAAAAATTGAAAATATTACGTGTTTAACAGAAAAAAACATGGTCTCAAGAGAAATTCAAAGTATACATTTTATTAAGTAAACAATATTTTTTTTATAAAAACTAAAAAGAAAGATTATTGAGAATAGGAACTTTTATATTATAAATGCTGTTCAAAGTGTCCTCCTCCATATCGGACACAAATTCGGCACCTTCTACCAACAGAAGAGACCGCCTTAAGCATCTCTTCCCTTTTTTCGCGCAAATTATTGCAAGCCATTTTAATTTTTTGCAAAAGATGTTCCCGGGACACTATTGGCTCATCGTAAACTTCATTTTTGAGTCTACCCCATACATGGAAATCAAGCGGCGTTAAGTCGGGACCTCTAGGAGGCCAAGCGACAGGCCCGTATCGTCCAATCCATTTTTCATGGAACTCACTATTCAAAAATTCCGTAACAATTCTTCCGCTGTGAGCCGGACATCCGTCCATTTGCCACCATATTTCTGATAATCTAGCTAATGGAATTTCATCTACGACCTTCGGCACGACTTCTGTTTCGAGAATCTGGTGGAACGCGGATGAATTGAGTCTTTGAGGAAGAATAATTTCAGGTAGTAGTTCATCTCCAAGAACACCGATCCAGATATTTGCACTAAACTCGTGCTGGTATCTCGAAGTACGAGTTTCGCGGGGGTTCTGATGAGACCAGAAATGGGTGTTGCGGGTATTGAATACACCACTCCGAGTAAAAGTAGCCTCATCTGTCCATATTATTTTTCTTTGGAAGTGCCGATCCGCTGCCAATCTTTGTATGAACCAACTACAGAAAGTCCTTCTTCTTTCAAAGTCGGAAGGCAGTAGATCTTGCACTTCCGTTAAATGATATGGATATTGACTATCCTCTTGTAGTGTTCGGTGAATTGTCATACGAGGCACACCCATTTGAATAGCCGCCCTTCTCGTGCTTGAATCCGAGTTCGTCCTGAAGTGACGAAGAATTTCTTCTTGCAGCCGTGCCGTAGTACGTTGACTTCGCTCTAACGTGTAATGGTTCGGTGTTCTACCAGTTTGTCGCAGTGTGTTAAACGCCCTAACAAACGTTCGGCTGTCCGGAACCTGTCTTTGGGGGAAGCGACGACCATACTCGCGAACTGCTTCGCGTCCGTTACATCCAGCTATACCATACACCAACACCATATCAGCGTACTCGATATCCGAATATTTTGTCGCCATCTAATAAAACATCACACTAATAACGATTTTAATAAATACTACTAATAATAATACCTGTTTTAATATTAACGTTCTAGCAACAGATCAATTGTGTGATAATCAATGCTAATCAGTTGAATTAAACTGGTGGAATAACGAACTGAAGCAAATGACTTTAAAATAACAAGGATTAACCGTTAATATTACCGTTTTCTCAACAAGTACATTTTCACATTTTTCCAGAATGAAACATCTTCAAGGCAAAGTTCGTTGACACCTTAATTTCACTATTTTTTGAAAACCATTAATAATAATTGAAGTATGTATGTATTTTAATTAGATTTGTTCTGCTTTAGTTTCGCGTTTTTTTTCTTTTACACGTAATATTTTCAATTTTTCAGTCCTTAAGACCCTATTTTTTATATGTCGTTCGAAAGCTGACATAATGATGCAACTTTTGTAAACTTTGCACATTTGTCAGTTCAAAGTACCGTTACGATTTTGCAATTTGAATTTACAAGAAAATATCAATTTCCAAATTTCTTTAAAGTTTGAGTAGTTGTATCTGGGTAGGTTTTTAAATAATTTAATTGGCAAAACCGTTATTTTATGTAGAATTTTGTGCAGTTTCAGAAAGTGAAGTCAAATTTCGGATCCAATATTTGGGAGCGTGGCAAATAGTGATTTTGCTCGGCAAGTCGGGGTTTCTGACACTTTTATCAAAAAATGCTATAACTTTCTAACGGTTAAAGATAGAGGGGTCGTGTAGAACATTTATTGTAATCAAATGAGCTGTACTATCTCCCATTATCCTATGTACCACCGGTTGCGGGACACCCTGTATAAAATAATTATGTATCTATATTGTATTATGCTGAACCTGTAAAAATTTCACTGATTATGAATAAATTGAAATTGAATTGAATTGATTGGAGTTCATAGTCACCTCACCCACCAAAAATCAGCTTATTACGAACGAACGAAGGGTACCTCCCATACAAAGTGACCCAAGACAACTTTCTACAGTTTACAAAGTGAGTAGTACGTAGAACAAACTCCTGATGGGTTACTTTGTATGGGAGGTACCCTTAGTCATTATCCAAATGAGCTGATTTTTAGTGGGTGGGGTGACTATGACCTCCAATCGCAACAAACCAAAATTTAGCACTCTGCTCCAATCCATGGGGGATTTATGGACATGCCATTTTGACAAATTGAAATGGGAGGGGATAATGGGGGTCCTTGACCGGAGCGACTCAATGTTTACCTTAAAATGATCTTGAACTTATTGTGAATACTTATACAAAATGTTACGGCTGAACTAGCACTCTTTCAAAAGTTATGGAGTTTTTAAAAAAGTTCTAAAATGAAAATATTCTAATTAATTTTCTAATCTTACGCCGAAATATTAAATTAAACTCTAATTTGTTATATATCATTGCAAAGGTAATTTTATGTAGTTTTTTTCGTCCTCGGACCATTTTTCTGTATCTCTTGTCGTTTTTGAAATAATCGCAAAAAAAAACGAAAAAAAATCCCCCCTTTCCCCCTTTTTTAAAGTTTGCGGACTCCCAATCGTTTGGGACTTTTAATGCCAAATCTGGAGACCAAAAAATTCCGATGTAGGAATTTTTCCGCTCGATGGCCATATCTGGTCCAATTTTCTTAGACTATTATAGTAGCAAAATATTAAAAATTGATTTCTCCAGTCTTGCACGATTGTAACAAAATTGGTCGGGGTGTAACATTGTAACAAGGAATTGGAACAAAATGTTACAATTGTAACACGAGTGGCAACGCTGGTCTATAGTCATCACACCAGTGGCGTGGCGTGACTTTGGACTAGAGGGAAGCAGTCTCAAAAGTATGACTCTTCAAGTATCCCCCCAGACATGAGAATGAAATCTTAATTTATAGAATAAAAATGACTGCAAACTAAACAAAAAATATTCTGAAGTCTTAGGAAGACGTAAGTTTTGTCTATAGTTTTTTTTTATTACATTATTCGTTATTCAAGTATCAACATACATACGAGTACTTACTATGAACTCCGAAAATGTATTTCACCAGAAAGATGTCGAAAAGTTATTAGAACGCATGCTGACACGCTCTCTCTCTATTACTATACATTTTGAAAATCAATATTCTTCCAAACAATTTACTCGTTTTCCTAAAAAAAAATAGCTTTTCCACGTACCAGAAATTACATACACGCATACCTACAAGCATCAAATTGAATTTTTATACTAAACTTGAAATTAAAACAAAACTCGACATCGCTTCGCTATACAAATTGTCTCCAATTGAAATCGAAAAATTGGTATCAGATAACTTAGTTTTGCTACGAACTGTACACATCAGTCGGAATTTTTTTCAATAAAGTGCTGAATTAAGATCGAGTGTGAAATTTTTCCCGCTGCGATTTTATCAATAAAAATTAATACTTACTGTCATGGAATATGTCACAAACGGTGGGGAATTCCATAAGCTACAATCCAAGACCGGTTCCAAAACTCTCCTCGGCCATTTTATGTATTTTTTTCGATTTCCCGGTCATTTGACATTTCACGATGAAATAACCGGGGAATCGGAAAAAAAATACATATGGCATACATGGCCGAGAAAAATTATGGAACTGTTTTCGGATTGTGGCTTAGGGAATTCCCCACCCCCATTCCCCACATATTCCACGACATTAAGAATACATTTTCATTGAAAAAAACTCGGAGCGGACCAAAACTTCACTCTCGATGTCAGTACTAGGCTTAAGCAATTTAAAATCCACCTCCAACGGCGAATTCATTCTCGCACTAACTTTCCTCCTCCACCCAATCCTCGGGTAAATTTGTTCTACAAGTAGTGCAGTCATATTATCATTTCAAATAGAAAAAAAATAGAGTAAGGCTAATTTTTGTTGGGGCTCCCAGGAATCTACAACTGATTTTTCTAAAAAAAAATTTATCGGAAAGGTCCCAAAAAGGACAAAAAAGGATACTCTTTAATCTTTGACCGGAGGTCGGCATGCGGGGTATCTTATCAAAGTGGATGTCGAGTACATTACATATCCGGTGTTCGTTTCCTGTTTCAAGGACCCTCAACGGAATAAATCGAGCTTAAATGGAAAATTTTCGCGTTTCCCGTTCCAAGGCCATAACTACGAGAATAATTCAAGTTGTGCCTACTTTTATCACTTTCCAGAATCTATAATAGCTGAAGATTCTGCCATTTAATTTGCTAACAAAAAAGTTGATTGGAAAGCTCTGAAAAAGGACATAAAAGGACACTAATTGCACACCTTAGTCGAACGTGGGCATGTGGCAAAGAGGATATCATAAGTACATTCCATATCCGGCATTTGTTACTTGTTCCAAGGACCCTCAAAGGAGAAAATTGGACTCAACTTTCGTGTTTCCCGTATCTGTATCTTTCTAAAGCCGTAATTTTCATTTAAGCCCGACTTATTCCATTTAGTGGCCTTGAGACAGGAAACAAGCACCGGATATGCAATGCACTCGACGTCCTTCTTTGATAAGACACCCCACATGCCCACGTTCCATCAAGGTGTGAAATTAGTGTTCTTTTATGTCCCTTTTCAGAGCTTTCGGATCAACTTTTTTCTTGGCAAATTTAATCGTAGAATCTCCAGCTATTATAGATTCTGAAAAGAGATAAAAGTAGGCACAACTTGAATTATTCTCGTAGTAATGGCTTTGGAAAGATAGACGGAAAACACGAAAATTTTCCATTTAAGCTCGATTTATTCAGTTGAAGGTCCTTGAAACAGGAAACAAACACCGGATATGTAATGTACTCGACGTCCCCTTTGATATGATACCCCGCATGCCGAACTCCGGTCAAGAATTAAAGAGTATCCTTTTTTGTCCTTTTTGGGACCTTTCCGATCAAAATTTTTTTTAGCAAAACCAGCCTACTGATTCAAAAACAACAAAAATCAGCCTTACTCTATTTTTTTCTATTTGGAGGCCTGAATTGGGATATTTTGACTGCACTATTTCGCTCTGCTTCTGTCTCGCCGTGGCTAGCGATTGTGAACAATCTCGCTGTGGACTTTTTTTTATGAAACAGGTGGGTTGGTGTATTGGGTTTGTTTTAGAGGGCGCATGCTAAAGCAAATTTATACGGTGCGCAGGGTTGCGTATGATTTTATATGTATTGTAAAAATCGTATGTGCAAGAAAAAACAATGTCACGCTTTCTTGCTTTTTTTTATTATGAATTATGAAGGGAAGCATTGCTTCCTTTGCATCCAAAGACGCCACGCCACTGCATCACACAGTGTAGTTTAGTTACGTGGAGACGTGCAACGGATGGCTGATGCAATTGCCTGGTGCAATGCAAATGGCGAGCAGTTATAAATTGAATTGTCGATTACATATGCGTGCACATTCGAATTTGTCACATGTAAGACGCGTGCGTTAAAAAAGAGGCATCCAAAATGCATACGATTTATCGCGTAAATTTACGAAGAGTAGAAAATCAAAAATTCCTAAAAATATCAATAGCCATTTTAGTATATATCTTTAGTATGATGGTCATTAAAATCAAAAGAATGTTCAGGCAGGGTAACTAAATAAAAATACTGGCGTACAGAGGGCTGCGCCCGCAATACGAAGGTTTTTTAGATTTTGGATACATACATAGTGAATAATTTTGCACATATATTTTATAGGTAATAAATAAGAATTATGCACAATGTTAATGAAATGCTTCTCGTAAATCTATTTTTGGATTGGTCTAAATAAACGCGTTCCAGAACACTTTTTACTATGTATCATGGCTCCACATATTAAAATAATCAGACGTGTTTTACTATGTTCCAAATAATTATCACCAAGCTAAAAAAAATGTTTTGGACACTAATATGGGCGATCAGCAAAAACACTTTGAAAATAAACTGAAACTTTAATCTTAAAACGAACACATTTATTTCATTTACTATGGGAGGTACAATCTACAATCTTCCGCCAATGATACAAGCATAATCTTGTTGCAATTCTAAAAAATGGCACACGTCACATGGTTCTCAATGCTTCTTCTTCTACTACGTTGGCATTACTGCTACTGAGAGCGTTCAATGTATACTTATGGATAATGGATGGCGGGAAATAAATTTTAAATAAATGCCTACACTAATAAAAGAAAAAAAATATATGTTGCTGTGGGGACTCGAACACATTGCCCTACGCACCAAACCTGGCGGATACCCAACCAGGCTATATGGACTACAGATTGGCCCGATAAATCTAGCAATCATCACATGATCATGTTCGAACATTTTACATTACGTACTGTTTCATTTCAACGTTCAGTGGCTGTACAACCACTGTCAACGTCCCACAATGTTCCGAGCACACTATATCATTCTTCCGTTGCCCAGAAGCTCTTCGACTAACGATGACGATGACGACGACGACGACAATAGCAATTATGTTCTGCCTGCATGCACCGACCTGTGCGAGATAATCTGTGATGATCGCTAGATTTACTTGCCATGATCGAGGTCGGCATAGCCGTGTAGGTTAGTTGATAGGTGTTTGGTGCATAGGGTGACGTTTTCGAGTCGCCACAGGGGCGTTAATTTTTTTCTTTTTTAGAGTTTTTTAGATTTTACAAAAAACCCTTATAAAATCGATTTTGTCCGTCCGTCTGTTCACTAAATAACTCGCGAACGGCTTAACCGATCTTCATGAAATTTGGTAGGAATGTGTAGAATGGTAACAGTCTTTGGCACGAGATACTTAAAAGTTGGTAGGACAAAAATAACAGGGTGTCCCGGACATTTGAAAATTTGTTCACATTCTTCCGTTGCCCAGAAGCTCTTCGACTAACGATGACGATGACGACGACGACGACAATAGGAATTATTATAAATCGTCAACTTTAATTAAAGTTAGTATGTTGTATTGCCGGAATCAAAATTTTAGAGGGTGTTTATGTTGTATTGCCTCCAGTGATGCCGAAATCAAAACGCTGATTTTTATTCACATGAACCTATATATTTCGGGCTGTTAAGCCCATCTTCAGGGTTATACAACCTGTGAATAATTTAACATTTTGATTAAAAAAAATTATAAAGTTTAACTTAACTAAATATTAAAAATACCTTGTGAATTAAATTTTTTAAGTGTCAACCAATGATGGTGATTGTGACAATAAATTAATCAAAGTTATGTCAAAAAATATATGTCGATAAAACCATACAGTAACAGACAAAAGAAATATGACAATTGAGGAAACAAACAAATATAATAAATTAATTAATAAACAAACATGTGTGTAAAAATATCGCAGTTAGACAGTCTCTGGCAAAATTATTTAAAGCTACTTTTAATTAAATTGTAATACACATCAGAATAATGTTTTTTATCGGTTTTTTCATTACAAACTACATTTTCATATTTAATTATTTGATTGGCTTCTTGGATACGTAGCTTTGTTTTGTTACGTTGATTAACTAAAATTTTTGCATCATCAAATTTAAAGCTGTGATTATTACTGATGGCATGTTTCGCCAAGGCAGATATATTGTCTTTAAGTTGTTTTTTTGTGTCATTTCCATGTTGTTTTACTCTAGTTCCTTATTTTTGTATCGTTTCTCCAATGTAAACTTTATCACAATTCGAACAATCGATTTTATACACTACCCCCGATTTTTCCACTTTAGGTACATTTGCTTTCATGTTAGTGTACAAGTTTGCATTTTTGTTAAGAGGTCTCATAGCCACATTAACGTCAGGTACAAAATATTTGCATGTGGTGCGGGATATGGATTCACTCAGATCTGGAATATGGGCAACAGATGAATATAATTGAGGTGTCGCGTTTGTGTTATTATTAGTAACATTTTCGCCTGTAGTGGATGATAAATAAGCGCAACTTAATCCATTTGGGCCATTTTTACTATGTTTTACTTCCTCTATTAATTTTTGTATTATATTCGGTGGGTAGTTATTCTTGCGAAGAACATTGTGAATACGAGATAGATTGTCCTTCTGAAATGCTTTGTGACTTATTCGAAATACTTTGCGAATGAAAGACTTTACGACGTTATTCTTCATTTTCATTGGATGGTTTGAATAATAGTTAAGAAGTCTGTTTCAAGCTATTTGTTTGTGGAACCAGACGCAATGCATCTATTCATTATCTGAATATTTGAAGCCTTGTCATACTATTACGGGAGCCAGGTAACCAACTACCTTCCTCATTAGGTAACCGGCTGAAAATGTAAACAGGTGGTAGTTCATCACCGCTTCTGTTCAAAACTGCTGGTCAGCCCAAAATTTAGCGGTTCCTTGTTAGGGAAATTACGCAATTTGTGTGATAATTTTGAGGTTCAATCTTCCTCATGAGGTAACCGGCTGAATTTATGTACATGCGTTAGATCTCAAATTCCACATGCCGAAAGTGCCGGTCAGCCCAATTTTAAGCGGTTCCTTCACCTATGCTGACCGCCTGAAAGCTGCAAAAAAAAAAATGACCCCTACCTTCCTCATAAGGTAACCGGCTGAATTTATGTTCAAACGATAGATCTCGCTTCATTGTATCGAAACATAGTGGGCTAACCGCTCTGAACCGGTTCCTAGACTGGTTTTAACCGGTTCAAAGTATTGACAATACTTTCGTAAAAATGTATTTTTGATCATACCTGATTAGGTAACCAGGCTGGATTTGTATTCAAATGCTAGATCTCAATTCGGTCCTATCGAGAGTACTGGTCAGTCCAGACCAAACCGGATCCTTGACACATTTTTACCGATTCAAAATAAGTGAAAATACACCAAGTACACAATATAATCTAATTAATTTTTGGGGGATATGAAGCATTCAGCAATTAAATTTATGTTGGTATGACAGATCCTAATGCGCCAGTGTCGAAAGTGCCGGCCAGCCCAGACTAAACCGGTTCCTTGACGCATTTTTACCGATTGGAAATAGGCCAATTTACGCCGCATGCGGCCCTCCTCGCAGTTCTGTGCGGCCCGCGGCCATGTCGAAGCAGCACTATCTGTATCAACACAAAAATTGTGAAATTGGTAAGGTGAACAAATTCAGAAGTTGAACTCAAGTCTACAAAGTATGCAATATTATTTTAGGATTTTTTCCCCAAGTCATCATCATCATCAATGTGGCACGATAGCCCGACGTCGGGCCTTGGCCGCCTGAATCGTTGACCTCCAGCTCATCGTACAATTGATACAACTCATGGTTGTACTGGATACGCCATTGGTCTCGCTCGCGAACGGCCCCGAAAATTCGCCGAAGGACCTTTCGTTCGAATCGGTCTAGCAAAATTTCGGAGGCTTGGGTAAAGGTCCATGTTTCGCAGCCATAACATAGCACGGGTCGGATAATCGTTTTGTACACGCGGAGCTTCGTGTTCCTGTGCGCAAGTTTCGAATTAATTATAGGGAGGACCGAGTCTTATTGGCTAGTTGTATCCGTCGCTTAATTTCGTCGGTTTCGTTGGCGTCCTTTGATAAGTTACAACCCAGATAGTTGAAGTTGTCTACATAGTCGATATTAAGGTCCCCCACTGTGATGCTTGAATTTGCTGGCGTCCTTGTTTTCGATTGCATCATGGACTTTGTTTTGCTTTCGTTGATATGTAGTCCAACTTCCTTTGCGGCGTTATTGAGGTTATGAAGAAGGCTTTCTGCATCACCCAACCTTCGAGACATGATGTTGATATCGTCGGCGTACGCTACTAATTGAGTCGACTTGATGAGTAGCGTTCCGCTGCTGTCCGTATTCATGGCTCGAATTACATACTCCAAAGCCAGGTCGAAGAGCGTCGGCGCCAGCCCGTCGCTCTGCTTGAGTCCAGTACGAGTTTCAAATAGGTCAGTGAGTCGGTTCTGCACTTTGACCTGCGAGACGGTATTAGTCATCGTCATCCTTGTGAGTCGCACTAACTTTGCCGGTATACCAAAATTCAGCATAATGTTGTACAGTACACTTCGATCGATACTGTCGTATGCCTGCTTGAAGTCGACAAAGATTTGGTATACGTCGATGTTATATTCCCAGCACTTTTGGAGTAGTAGCTTCACTGTGAAAAGCTGATCGGTCGTTGAGCGACCAGGTCTGAAGCCGCCTTGATACTCGCCAATGATTCGTTCTGCGTACGGATTAATTCTCTTTTCAAGAATTTTCGATAATATCTTATAGGCCGTACAAACTAATGATATGCCCCTGTAATTCTCACACTTCAGCTTGTCACCCTTTTTGCGGATTGGGCAGATTATGCTTTTGCGCCAATCTTCGGGGATTACCTCGTCGTTCCATATTTTCAGCAGTAGCACATGTACAGCGTTGGTCAGGCACGTTCCACCATGCTTCAGCAGTTCCGCTGGGATCTCGTCAGCGCCGGGCGCTTTATTATTTTGAAGCGACAGTATGGCAAGACTCACCTCCTCTACTGTTGGGGGTAGAACGGGAGGGCCTGGTTCGGCTAACTGCTCAAGAGCTGGCTCCGCGGGGGATGTTGATGGTGCATTGAGGACATGGGCGTAGCCAGGGGGGCAGGGAGGGGCGGTCGCCCCCCCCCCTGGTCGATGAAGATGTTGAAAAAATCCTTATCGATGTAGTAAAAAAAAATCGCTGCACTACACACTGCACACTGCCGGAAAAGTCATGATCGGAACAGTTTGCAGTCAGGAGGCGCATACAAATAGATGACAGTGAGTGGCCTCTCGTAACTGACGGAGGCTGCGTACCAGCACACACATTTCACTTGTGAGTGTGCTACTGTGGCTGCGTGGATCCCATATTTCCTGTTTCATTTCATGGCTTCTGAGCTGGAGTACACAATTTCAACCGTTAGGTCCCTTCGGGAAGTTAGTGGAATTCAACTTATTTCCATCTGAAAGGGTGATAAATGGTATACAGCTTTGCTAGCCCCGGAAGGTCATGCTTCGTCGAATCGACTACGCATCATTAAATTTATCTCATTTTTCGTGACAATTCTCATTATTTGGAGCTGAGTTTTCGTACAGCACTTACCGTGCCGATGTACTTGCCGGATACATTGCGGCTAGACGAAGTAAGCAGGGTAAGTTGGATTTTTGGAAATTGGTGTCGTCGAAACGACGAAGGATGAACTTTGTGTAACTTTTAGAACTCCAGTATTTCTTACGTGTGGTTGTCGATTCGACGATAAGTCTGAGTCCATACAACTAGCTCATAACAAATATGTTTATTTTTGAAATGTGGGACCTATTTTTTCAAAAATTATGGAAAAAATATTTACTAGGACAAAAAATAGGACAAATCAGGAAAATGGCTTAAAATTCTTCCTCATTTTAGGAAGATTGCATTTCGAACTCATAAAAATCGGCTCCCTCCATGGCACTCAATGTCAAAATTAGACATCGTACATAGAATTAATCAAGGGAACTCGGGGAGAATATATTCCAAAATTTACTGTAAATAATTCTACAATCCACTGTAAAAACCGGAATAGGCGAAGTGAAAGAAAACCCGTGTTGCGACCCCAAAATGGATCGCTGTGCCTTTTGTATATACATGAGCTTTTCATTCATTAAACCCAATTTCCTAGTACGTTTAGAATATGTATTTTATGATTCGAGCACATTTTTTGAATTATATCAACGTTAAGTTTTTATTCATCTCATTTTTAAATTTAGTGTTTTATATTTCGGGTGAAATAACATTGAATTGGCAATCATCAATGTTGCGTATTTTCATAGCGATTTTCATATCATCGGCATACTGCCATACACGCACGAATTTAAAATTTTGGATGATATCGTTTATGAAAACTAAAAAGAAAAGTGGTCCTAAATGGCTTCCTTGCGGAACCCCTGATGAACACTTTATAACAGAGCGAGATGTACAGCCATTTAACTTCACCAACTGAGTCCTATCCGTTAAATAGGATCTCACCCAGCTTAGAAAAACTGACTGTATTCCTAAATGTTCTAGTTTTTTAAGTAAAATATTATGATCTACTCTATCAAAAGCCTTCGAAAAATCGGTATATACCACATCAACCTGCATTCCCTGCTCAATACCATCAGCAACAAATTTAGTAAATGATACCAAATTTGTTGAAGTTGATTTTCCTTTCAGGAATCCATGTTGACATGGCGATATCAAACGGCTAATTAAAACATCTATTTTATTTTTAATAAGCATTTCAAACAACTTCGGTATTGCAGATATTTTAGCTATGGGTCTATAGTTATCAATAAGATGCTTCGGACCCTTTTTGTGAACAGGCGTTATGTATGAAACTTTCCATTCATCAAGAAAAACACCTGAAGTCAAGGACAAATTAAAAATAAAGGCTAAAGGACGACATAACGATTGCATGCAATTCTTCAAAAATATATTAGGAATGCCATCAGGTCCGGCCTGAATACTAACATCAAGATCACGCATAGCATTCAATAGGTCATCCTCAGAAATCTCAAGAGCACTCGTAAGGTCCTCCTGAGCTATCCGAGGGACCAATGCACTCTGACTTCCATTGATGTTAGCATTCATTTCTGATGAAACGGAGTCTGGCACTTTGTAAACTGAACTGAAAAATCTAGCAAATCCGTCACAAACCGATTGAACATCTTTGTAAAAATTGCCATTGAATTCTAAATTTTTTGGGATTCCCGTATTCTTACGCTTGCTGTTTATAAAATTCCAAAATGTCTTACTGTCATTCTTTATATTATTCTCAGCTCTCGCAATATACTGTTTGTAAAGATTTTTATTCATTAATTCATACTCTCTTCTCAATCTAAAGAAGTTTTGTTTATTGGCAAGAGAGGATGACTTCTTGTATAATTTATGGGCCTTATTTTTTGCTCTCTTAAGTTTGAACAATTCTTTGGTAGCCCAAGGATTTTTTGCTTTTATTTTGTTCTTTTTTAAAGGAACGTACTTGCGAATAGATTTATTTAAAATTGAATTAAAAATTGTATAACTTTCAATAAGATTACTATTCGATATAACTGGAGCCCAATCCATATTAAAAAATGTTGAATTTAGTTTTTCAAATTGGGCTTTTTGAAAATTTCTAGTAGGAATAACTTCGGGCCAGGGACGTAGCCACGATTTTGTTTCGGGAGGGGTCCAAATATTGCCCCCGTAAATTTTTTTGTTTTCTATAAATTTGATGAAAACGATTTTAACCTTTAAATTTAAATTATGGTCTGTGTTATTAGGTTAATTTTAACAGGGTAGTACACCAATTACTACAAGATTCCATGTGTACCGAAGGAAATTAAAGGGAAGTCCATTTCGAAATGAACAGTGTGATTTTGTAAAATACGTGTTACTGGAGTTCTTTTGCTAGAACGGTACAGTATTTATAGCAAAGATTCTAAATTAAAAACTCAAACTTATGTAGTTCTTATTTTCATATTTTCCTTTTTCTCGGTCTACCCCTCCCGTTGTTGCGCTATTGTCTCCAACCAATAATAGGGCAAATTATTGATTGTGGCTGCAAGTTTCACAATGTTGGTCATCAGCATGATTTAAATGCCGAGTTTCCCTCACACCAATGTGGTATAAAGTTGTATTTGGTTCGCATTTAAGGCCTTGATACTTTTCAAGAGCATCCATAATACACCACCGTCAAACTTATAATTCGGAATGTGGCGAGGCTACAATGGATGTTTTTCTATCTGCGGTTGTTTTTTTATTAGGGATTCGTGGGAAGAAATCTGGGATTCAAACTTAAGTTCGTGGCATTTGGGCTGGAATGGGGAGCACAGAGAGTAAAAGCAGGTCATATCCACCTAAAGGGAGATGTCTGGCCACCCTATACCATGCACATTTTCAAATGACTAATACATATATTAATTTAGCCATAGGTGTAAGCAGGAAATTTCGACTATGTTGCATTCTGGATTTTCTAGCAATGCTCAGGCTAAACTATTGTTCATCGCGTTCTGAAACTATTTCTTAGCAACATTTAGGACCTCAGCAGCGGAAAGTTCAAAACACCAACCTCTTAGGCAAATAAGGATAAATAATAACGAGAATTCTGTACCGAATGCGAATAGTAATTTTCTACACATAATTAGAAGTGTTCAGCCGCATCACTGCTAGCGGCACTTTCAACTAAGCTAACAATTTGAAAATATTGATTAAACTCTGAAATCGACTGCTATTTAGGTGAATGAGTAATGATGTCTGAAAAAACAGCGGAGCTAAGAAGACGTCAATCTTTTTCAAAATTATGTTATCAAAACGCTGACTCCGATTATTTCTGCAAACATTTCGGGAGGGGTCCGGACCCCCTGGACCCCTCCCCTGGCTACGTGCCTGCTTCGGGCTCTTCTTCAATGTATTCATAAAAAACAAACTCAAGAAGAAGAGCACTGTGATGGATTGAATTGGGCAAAATTGGTTTATCTACTTTAATTACAGAAGCATTCAAGCAAGTACTAACAAAAATTAGATCTAAGATTCTACCAATCGAATTTTTAACAAGATTCATTGCAATGGCTCGCCACTCCTCAAAGACCAGCAACACAAACAAGCGGAATGAACGGTACTTATACACAACCCTCCTGCATCGAACCTTCATGGCTCTTGCCAGGGAGCATTTTTTGGCAAATGTTTGGCCGT
Organism: Microchrysa polita; assembly: GCA_949715475.1. Taxonomy (NCBI): domain Eukaryota; kingdom Metazoa; phylum Arthropoda; class Insecta; order Diptera; family Stratiomyidae; genus Microchrysa; species Microchrysa polita. The sequence goes on along the minus strand of OX454416.1, from coordinate 84,056,281 downwards.
TTCTTGTTAGAAACGTGTGTGGTCCTCTCCGAAGAGGCTTGAGACTCCCGTGTGGCAGCGAGGCTGTCATCCGGAATGGTCGACAAAATGCACAGTAGAAACCACGTCCTAAGGGCACTGGCCGGGAGCTCCTGGGGCAAAGACAAGGAAACTATAGTGGTGACTTTCAAAGCGATAGGTAGAGCAATTCTCAGCTATGCAGCACCGGTGTGGTTACAAACAGTTTGTGACACTAACTGGAATAAAATCCAGCATGTCAGAACGCTCGTCGACGTATCGCTGTCACCTTATGTCGTTCCAGGATCAGCTTCATCAAGAAACCAGCATGTTACCAGTGCGTGATCACAATCTCCTTCTGCCTTTACAATATCTGGACGGTTGCTAACGAGAGGATATATATATATATCCACGATATTTCAGGAGTGGAGTCAAAAATCTGGAGAGAGACATCCAGAGATACAAACGGGTACCTCCAGAAAGCCTGTAATGTATTTCACTCAATTCATTGAAAAAGTTAAGTGGGTACACAGTCGAAAATTTGGTGTAATTTCATGGATAATTTTAAGTCAACCGTTTTTATTGCCATTATGCATACTAAATTTCGTATGCATTCAATAGAGTCAGTGCGAGTAAACATTTTTTACACAAAAATAAATCACTTTGACACTATTACTTGCATCGGATACAAATCCTATTCTTAAATTTAGATCATTTTGATACATCGATTTTATAAATGGTATTCCTACTAAAATTAACGCATCTTTTCTATTTAATGATTCAATTCAAATTACGACGTATACAAATTTCGTAGTTGATTCTATAAGTTTGTAGCGAGTAGAAAAATTTTGTAATATATCTGTGTATCAGTTTTACTCTGACGCGAAGTCAAATATCAAGTCGAAATTATTTCGTCTCTGTTAGGGAATCAATTCTTTACAAAAAATTGAATCAAATTGAGGTCTACTCAAAACCAGAATATATTTGATCTTTTGAGTGCATTGACTATCATTTTTAATAACTATATATTTTCGATTCTACTAATTTTCGTACAGTTTAGATTAGTTTAATTTTAAGTGTGGTGGAGAAGATAGCAATAACGAAATTCAAAATTTTTGTTTTGTCTGAGTGAATATTGGGTTCATATGTCCGACTCTGGTAAGTTGCAATAAAATGTATGCTAATAATATAAATATGTATTCCAAAACATAATTTGCTTTTGAATTTCAGATGTTTATACACGGATGTTTAAAAAATTTTAGCGAAAGGAAATATGTCGGCCAGTTGTGAAAATCCTTAACCAACATCTTCCATGTGGCTATGATATTCGGAAAATTATAAAGAAGCCCACAGATCAAAAGGTATTTATGTATTCAAAATTTTTATGTTTTTAAATTAAAGTGACATCAACATGCACTTTCTTACATTTTCATATTTTTTTAAAGGTTGTTATGATCTCTTGATGGTTCTTGGCGATTACATTATCCAGGAAAGAGCTGCCCAGGTTGAGCAACAGGATATATAAATTCGAGGATACGCTTGTTACCCCCATAAAATGATGACACCTTAACTACATTAACAAAAAAGAAAACGAAGAAAATGTAAAAGAAAACAAAGGTTCAATTTCAACACCAAATAAAGGGTTAAATGTAATAAAAGCTGTGTATTTATTTAATATAATTCATATTTCAGATGTGGCTATACCATGTATTGAAATTATACAAAGAAGCCGATTAATTTTACTCCATTTCTTTATTAAAACTATAGTGCGTATTCTGTTGCCACAATTGATACGATAGTTGTGTAGTTTCTATTCCTATGAATGATTTATTGATGCGACACAAACAATTGTTATTACTTTAATACAAAAATTAGATAAATTTATATTGATAAATTATTTTATTGAAATTACACCAAATTTTTCAACTTTGTACAGGTGTACCCGTGCGTAAATATGTCATATTACAATTTTTGTCTTTTTTTCTCTTAAGTATATCGAACCAAAAATCTAAAAAGTAGTTAAAATAAACAAAAACCCTTTACTGTAAGATGTCAGAGATTCAACATATTTGGTTTTGGCAAATCGGAAATATTTAAATTTAAAGTGAAAAAGGTATACCTGTACCCCTGTTGGTAGGACTAGGGTTAATGGTTGTACTAGCATCACGTGATGCTAGAAACCTTAATTCTAGGGAGGCGGAACGAGTACACAATTTTTTAAAGGGGGACGAAATTTGCACATGACTATGGGATATGTCACACTTTGATTTTTAAAAGTGGTAATTCTAGCATCACAGACGTGTTAGAATCGCTGAAATGAAACCATAAGGTCATGAGGCTAAGGCTACCATACCAACGATCAACTACACCAAGATCAGGTACTCCTTATTAGTGACTTTCTTTTAATTCTTTATGAATGTGTTAAATTTCTTCTATTCGTGCACATTCAAGTTATGAGAAATTACGAAATAGAGACTCATCTACAACCCTTCATAATGACGATGCAAATCTGAAAGTGAGGGACAACTGAATCGTTTCGTAAAGTGCTCAATTTACTCTCGATTTTGTGTTTGGCGACCCGTAATTTTTTTTTTCGGGATGTGGGAAACCCTAAATCTAGCCAATGTCACACGAATACACATAGAAAAGCGAGTATATATTGAATTTGTTCCGTCCCATGGAATTTTGCGTTTAAAAAATTTAAAATTGCATGAGTCATGAATCATGCATTCCTTTCTACAAAACATTTGTATCCCTTGGCCGTACCAACGAGTACAAAAAGAGGATTTTGTTCTAAGAAAAACTTGTTTATTTTTGCATTAATCGCAGCCAAATTTCACACACCAAACAAATTACGTTCTTCTAAAAAAACTTTTTTGTTTGTGCACTAATTCCTACCAAATCTGACACAAATGCATTTAATTGATGCCATGTAAAAATGGATGGAGTCGGACCATGAAGTCATGGGGCTGCTATACAAAGCCAACCCCCCAAATTAAGTCCGTCTAAGAAATTTTGTTTTCATTTGTAAACCAATTCCAACCAAACCTGACAGACTTGTATTTCTATTGGCACCATACAACTAGTGGCATATTTAGACAATTGCCAAAGGGGGGCACAGACTACGGGGCTAATTTGTTTCATAAAGTTTTGGTGTGGGGATACCCGAGAGCAGCCACATAGGAAAATATTGGCAAGACTAGGGATCGTTGATCCTTGATTTAAGGCGAAACCACAGATAAGAAAAACTAGTAGTTATTAGTATGTGGCGAAACTCAAGGAGACCTTAAGTTTTCAATAGACTTGAAATATAATATTTCAAGGTAGTTGGGTAGCTACCTTGACTATAGAAAATTTCAAGGTCTCCTTGAGTTTCTCCTTAAATCAAGGATGTATTGACTCGTAATATAAGTGATTTCTATGAAAAAGTATGGAAAATGACATTTATTTTAATTTCGGCATCCTTGACTTAAGGTCTCTTTGAGTTAAGGTATGTTTATTAATACGGGCCTGAGAGTCCTTTGCAGTTCAGGTTTATTACACCAAAAGTTTAGTTTTCCTGACAGATCTTAGAATAACACGTTAATGCTTTTGGCTTTTCCTGAACGAAAATACGGAAGCCTTAAAAAAGTTTGCGTAGTGTAGTTCGAAGGAGCCTGTAGCCGAAAAGGAAATTTACGAATATGTACTTAATTCGCTATGGAATTAATGCAATGACCAAAGAGACTGTTTCCAGTTTCCATATGACAAAACGGATTCCAGGCGGAACACTTTTCTTTGGAAGAGAAATTTCATACATCGTCCGAAATTCTGCCAAATTCCGCCAAAAAGTGGTTCTGCTTACTTTTGAAAGAAACACAGATGAAAAGCTGATACAACAAATTTTGGCTGACATTGTGGTCTTGAATTCCATGGCAAGTTTAAGCGAATTTGAATGCAAAATTAGGATTTACTGAAAAAGAGGCCTTTGTATGTTTTGTGAAAAATCTAGTAACAGATTTCATAAAATCGTAACAAGTGCCGAATAATATTTTACAAGTACAATCCAGAATACTACACGGTTGTAAATTTTGGTTTGAACCGGGAGTAAATTTTATAAATGAAATAGTATGACTCCTATCTATTCCAAAACTTGAATCAAATTTGACCCTTTTCAACTTATAATTTTAGTTTATTCAAAAATTATATTAATTATAACCGCTACAGAATAAAACTATCCAAATACCCTTTTAATATTATACATTTTACACCGTTGGGATAGAATAAATTGCATTGAACGTTGTTATAACATAAAAGGGTAGAATCAATCCTACTATGTTATCAAATCTACACTATCAACGCAAGAAACCCATTTAACCTAGAAATCTATTGACTTGTAGTCTGTCTGGTTCAGTGAACAGCCTACAAATCACAGAATTGTGGATTCGAAGCCGACTACACTCGTTTTACAATTTTTATTTTTTCGAGCTATTTGTATAAATTTGCTTATCAATTTTATACTTTTGAAGAGTAAATCTTTTTATCAAGAATACTTATACTTTTAATATAGTTCAATTATACTTTTGATAAAGTTTTATATGGAAATGTATAATATATTTTTTTATAAAAATTACACCAAAATTTTCAGCCGTGTAGGAACTAGAAATGAGAAGGAATGGCTACGATGATGTTTACTTCGTGAAAATTGAAGCATTGTAGAAAGTACCCCAGGCAGGGCGTCACAGACATCGAACCGTAGGAATTCGAAAATGTATGCTAAAAATGGTTTCCCACCAAAACACTTCAATTTTTAGCGTTTTAACAGAAAGAGAAGTATCTGGTTTAACCTTCGGGCGGGCGCAATGCATCTGACAGATTAAGTGACCAGGTTTTGCTGCGCCAATCAGCAATATGAAAAGGGAGACATCTGAAACTCACAGTAGCTTAATCTTTATCGATCAACTACCACCGAGGGACAAGATATGGAGAGGCCCTTCTGCCAAATTATTGGGCCAATTCTTGCCATACTTGCTGGCTTGTGTGCGTATTGCCATAGTAGTTGTAAATACGCAGTGCAGCCGGTATGCATGGTCGCGAAGGGGCACGAAGAAGGCGCCAAAAATTTGAATATTGTTATTTGTTGAGGTTTAATTTTCCTGGCGATAGGCGCTTGGTTGTTGTTTCGTATGGAATTGTTGTTCCAATACATTTTGAATATGAGTAATCTGTCGGCGGTTTGGTTGGAATGAGGCTTATGTTGAAATTTAGATATACAATTTTTCTTGCAAAGATCCATATATTTCACACACGAGAACACTTTTAATCTTAATGATAGTGGCGTTGAAAAGGGGGATCCGCGTTTTATTATGATAAATTAAATCATGTGAAATATTTGGAAATTGGTCAGGAAACCTTTTATTTGTTTCCATTAATGTAGGAAAGAAGAAATGGACTTCACACCTCCCTCTTCCTTTCAAGAACTGTATATTTTTCATCGAAGTTGTTTCGAATATTACAGCACCTCTACAAACGGGCTTGGGACCGTCTTTGGCGGAATTAAGGTGTTTACTTCTTATCTTTGTTTTTAGGCCGTTATTTATGTAGGTATGTTGGCACGCTCTGTGGCTGACTTGGTTGGATCGCACTCTACGATGCTAGTAATCTAGAGGACCGGAGATCGATTGTTACTAGAAACTGGAAAATTTTAACTGATATGAGATGTACTCGTTTAGATCAATGATTTAAATACCCATACGTCAATCTCCGATAAAAACTAAAAAAGTCGGCTTTTTTCAAACGTTCGGGACACCCTGTTATCTTCTTCCTACAAACTTCTAAAGTATTTGTGCCAAAGACTGTAACCATTCTGCACATTCCTACCTAATTTCATGACAATCGGTTGAGCCGTTCGCGAGTTATTTTGTGAACAGACGGACGGACAAAATCGATTTCATAAGGGTTTTTCGAAAAATTCTTTTTTTAAAAACCCTAAAAAAAACAAAACAAAAACAAAATTCAAGACAAACATTTTAACTGGCCCCCGTTACAAAAACTAAAAGTTGTCACGCCTATGCTCGAATAACAGAACATTATTCAGCCTGTCAAATAGATTGTTTGTTTACATCGACGCAAGGTAAACAAAACTCGTGTGTGCTTGTTTAAAGCTAAAGAATTTATTTTAACGCGCGTGTAAAAGAACTGTATTTATTCCGACGGGGACTTTTTACCATCTAGTTATAGAAATAAAAGTGATTACCTGTGAAAAGATACTCCATGGCGATTGAATCTCTTCAGATTCCAGCATCCACTCACTGTACACTTCATTTCGCAACGGAAAGCGTATCGCGCACGAGAAACAGCACTTGCACTATGATTGTTTACAAAGCACCACAGGAACACATTATGCAGGATACGTTATCGATAAAAAATTTCACGGTATAGTTAAAGGACACTTCAAAAATCCAATCCGCGTTAAAAAAAACGTAAGCCGACTGCAAAGACAATTGACGTTTGGGTGACAATAGTCTTCAGTGGGCGGAGCAAATTGACACGCTGAGGTAGACTACAGGGAGGTGTAGGTATGGTAAGGGGAATCAGTCCGGGGACCATACACGTACGCTCACGTACAATATATCGGCCGTTCCATGTCTGTATTTCGGTAATTATGTGTGTGTCCTTGCGGGTTGTTAATTAAAAAACCGATGTATGGAAACAAGAACTTAACTTTTATTTTAGAACGGAGTAATACAAATGAGGACTTCTTATGAACTGTTTCTGGACTGGGCTGGCTAACTTAACATGTTTGTCTTCTTATACTAATAATATGCTGATCCTGCATCTGCAGTGATGATGCACATGGATGTGTTTATGCATATGACTTCGAGGTGAATCACAATGTCGTGGTTGAAGTTACTCATGATGATGTTTATGTTGCGATGCGATATGCGTATCAATTGTTTATGTTGGGATGCGAATTAGATGTGTTTATGTTGAGATGGGGTTGACGCAACCATGCTTATGCAGCAGGTGAGTCAGGCTGGGATGACTGATGAGGTTGAGGTAGCGGTGACGTAACTCGCCCCTCCTTAGGTTTCGACTCCTGGCGAAACTCTGTTAGTGGTAGGTTTACAGGTAATACATCCTTCTGAAGTGGTATAATTTCAGGTAATTCGATTGCAGAATATTCAGCTTCTCGTTTCGTTATGTTGATGTTAATCTTATTATTTCTTATTCTATAATACATATACTTGAAAATTAAAATTATTACAATTATTATTACAATGGTGAGAAATGAATAGTTTATCCATGATTGTTTTTCATATTTATCTTCGAATGTTTCTAAATCCTTAAGTGTTGTAAAATTTTGTTGTTTCCATTCTATATCTTCCAGAGTTAACTTTTTTATTACAGTATAATTTTTTATTTTATTAATATTTGGTAAAACTATATGAGCAAAATATGGAATTTTCAAATTTCTGTATGTTTTTTCTTGGATAGTTATTTGACAATTATCGAATTTAATAAGTACATTATGATTTACAATATTTGTTACATTATTATTTTCTTCGTTACAATTATGTTGAATTTTAGTATTCTTAGCGTTTTTTATTACAATTATTGCTTCAGTTATTTTCTTAACAGTAAAATTTGAGTTTATTTCGTATTTACAATTTTGTGTTTCTGTTTGAAGTAAATTTTTTATACATTCTTCTTTTATTTCGATTAAATCGTTTAAAGTATCTGATGGATAATACAATGTTTTATTATATTCTAATATTTCATTAACATTTGTTACAATTTGTAAATTTTTTTCTTTATTTGGAATTGGTTCCATAGTATATTTTTGATATTTATTTTTTACATATTGAGGTATTCCAATTATAATTAATATACAATTTTCTTTCAAAGCAACTGCGGTTGTTATTTTAGGATATTTATCTATTGTTATTTTGAATATATCTGTTTCATCATCTTCAATCAAATATCGATTCAGTGTTCCAATTTTAGAATTTAATATAATTTCTTTAATTTTTTCGATTTGTTCATTAAAATAATTAATATCTGATAGAATTTTTAATTTTTGTTCTAATGCAATTTGATTTCGTTTAATTTCATTGTTGTCTTTGCGTATTTCGTTTACTTTTATTTTCAATTCGTTTTGGTTTTTATTAAATTTTTGTGTTAAAATTTTCATTTGATTGTCAAAATTAGTGTTGAATTTCAAAAGCTTATCCTGGTTTTCTCTCAAAACTTTCTGATTTTTGTCAAGGTTGGCAAAATGTGTTTCAATACGTGAGGCATCCTGATCGTCCATAACTCCACCTATCCAATTCAACAATCGTCCATAACCATTAATTAAACCACGCTTTTGTCTAAGGTTTTCCGTTTTCTTACAGTCAGTTTTTAGTCCTAGTAATTCACATAGTTCTGGAGAGTTTACAGGTGTGTATGGGTTATTTTGGGTTCTGCTCAGTTTTGCTAATCTGCTATACAAGTTTGGTTTAGTTTTCTTTATGTCTGTTAACATTAACGAATGAATTTCATGTTCCAAATGATTTAGTTCATGAGCAACATCAGTTAAGTCGTAATTAAGAGAGTGCAAAATTTCAACGTTTTCTTCTATCTTTTTGAAACTTTCTTCGTAAAGCGTTAAGTTTACTGTGTGTATTATGTGGGTGTAGTGATCTATTAATTGTACTTTTTCTTTTTGTATCAGTATGTAACCGTTTCCGTCCGCAATATTGGTTATCTCTATCACTTGAGTTGACGAGATTGGTATCAGTATCAGTAGAAGAACTAGGATTGCTGGAACGAAAGGGAGTTGAATTTTGAAATTTTCTTTTGGCTAGATATTGATTCTTGTGAAATTTTCTTGTATCGTTACTTCTAATGAATTTATTCCTGGGATCTAATTTAGTTTTAGGGTTAGCATTAACAAAATTTTCATTTATATCTCTTTCCACTCTATATTTATTTAAATTTTTAATACTGTTTTCTTTGTTTTTAATAAGTGTTTCATATATTTTTGAATTGTTACCTAAACCATGATGTACGTCAATTGGTCTTTCATTCGTGCTTGAATGTATAGTTCTATTGTATAAATGTAAAATTTCTGTCAAAGGGTTTTCATGAAATAAGGTTTCTTTCTGCTTTTGTCTTGCGTTAAATATTCTAAGATTTTCGGCTAAAGTATTATGAAAACGTTCCACATCTGCGTTCCCAGTGTGGTGGTTAGCAGTAGTAAAGTGTATTTGGATTTCTTCTTGTAGAAAATAGTTTTTAATTATTTCTGTTTTAAATGCTGTTTCATTATCGAGTACTATTTTCTTTGGTTTTCCCATTATGTTCAATATGTTTTTAACTCCATTTAGTATATCTACCCAATTTCTTGATTTAATTTTATCTAATGCTGCATATTTGGAGAATTTATCGATACAAGTTAAATAAAGATCAGTTTTTGTTTTATACCAAACATCCATATGATATATTTCCTGCTGTTTCCGCGGTGTTTCAGTAAGTTTGAATGGTTCTTTTATAGGTTTCCTATCGTATTTAGAACATAGACATAAATGACAATTATTAATAAGTTTAGCTATTTCGTTTTTGATATGAGGATAAAAGTATTTTGTTTTTATTTCAGAGTATATTTTATTAATTCCTGCGTGATTCATTTTAACATGTAATTTCAAAATTATTTCTTTTATTTCTTCGTCTAAAGCATTCATAAGCCTGTAGTTTGCTTTTATATAAATTATATTTTTGTTATCTTTTTTCCATTTAATGTATTCTTGTTGGAAATTTCTGAAAATTGTATCATCTGTAAACATTATTCCTACTTTACCAAATTTAGGTGAATATTCCATAAGTATTTTCCTGTATTCGTCTTCACAAGGGTTCTTTAATTGGCAGATAATTGTTTTAGCCTTTTTATAGGTTTCGGTTGTAACTTTATCAATTATACCTTTTTTAACTATAATTTGATGTCTGAACAAATTAAGGGGTCCTTCAGAAATTTGCATGTAATGAGTATCATCTTCTTGTGCACTATGAATTGTAGCTAAATTGGATTGATTATCTAAGTTATTTACGTATATTTCAACACGTGATAATGCATCTGCGACTACATTTTCTTTACCTTTAATGTACTGAACATCGAAATTGAATTCTTCCAGTTTAACTTTCCATCTTTGTAGTTTGGAATTGGGTTCTTTGACTGAACTTAACCATTGTAATGGTCTGTGGTCTGTTTTAATAGTAAAGCGTCTACCGTAAAGGTATGGTCTAAAATATTTAGTTGACCAAACGATTGCAAGAAGTTCTTTCTCAATCGTTGAATATTGGATTTCATGCTCGTTAAGAGTTCTGGATGCGAAACTAATTGGGTGTCCTTCTTGTGAGAGAACGGCTCCAATAGCGAAATTGGATGCATCGGTTGTCAATGTAAAATGTTTATTATAATCGGGATATTTTAATACTGGTTCAGTTGAAATAAGTAATTTTAATTTTTCAAAAGATTCCACAAAATCTGCGTCATTTGAGTTTATTTTTGAGCCCTTTTTGAGTCTTAATGTAAGTGGTTTTGCAATTGCAGCGAAATCCTTAATGAATTTCCTATAATATCCGGCAAGGCCTAAAAATGATTTTATTTCTTTACTTGTTCGGGGTAATGGAAATTTGGTTATTGCTGAAATTTTCTCTGGGTTTGGTTTAATACCTTTTGTTGTTACAATATGACCTAAAAATTCAGTTTCTTTACGCAAAAATTCACATTTATCTTGTTGTATTTTTAAATTTGCTTTTCTGAGACATTCGAAAATAGTTTTAATGGATTTCATATGTTCCTCTAATGATGTGGAAAAAATTACTATGTCATCTAAATATACAAGACAAATTTTACCAATGTGATCCTTCAATACTCCATTAATCATTCTCTGGAATGTGGAAGGTGCATTTTTAAGACCAAATGGCATTCGAAGAAATTCGTAATGTCCATTGTTTGTCGAGAATGCTGTTTTTTCAATTTGATGGAAGCCTCTAGCAAGATCGATAGTTGTGAAATATTGACTCTGACCAAGCTTCCCTAAAATATCATCAATAAATGGGATTGGATATTTGTCGTCAATTGTATTTTCATTGACTTTCCTATAATCGATAACAATACGCCATTTTTTATTACCAGAAGCATCTGCTTTCTTTGGTACTATCCAAATAGGACTTGAATATGGTGAACTTGAATTTCGTATTATACCCTGTAATAATAATTCTTTAATCTGTTTTGCAACTTCTTTTTCATGACATTGAGGATAACGGTATGTACGAGTATAAATAGGTTTATCAGTTGTCATTTTAATTTTATGTTTCACTTCATTTGTAAAACTTAAATTGGAATCAGGTTGATAAAAGACATCATTATATTCCTTAATGAGTTTATCTAGTATTTCCTTTTCTTCCATATTTAAATGATTATCTCTTTTAGTAATCATTTTTCCCTTAGATTTTTCCATTTCTAGTTTTTCTAGAGATTGTTCCATTACTGTATTATAGTTTTCTGATTCTTCATCAGTTTTATTTTTATATAATTTATTCACTTTTTTATTAAGTGTAATGGTAGATTTAGTATAGTTTATGATGGCTTCGTTAGGAATCAAATTGTTATTCCCGATAAGTCCATCAAAATGATCATGAAATTTTGTAACTAGAAATTTCATTTTATCTGGTGAATTAAATTCACTTAGAGGGGGAATTATTGCTTGTTGAGCAATAGGGACTATGCCACTAATTGATTTTAATAAAATTGGTTGAGTTAAATCAAAAATTTTGTCAGGACTACAAATTCCTGGATTTAATATTGAATGAGTGGCTCCAGTATCCACGAGTAAGCGGATGAAACCAATTTTTGTACGAATTTTTAGATATGGCAATTGTAATGAATTTCCGAGGCTAAGTCCTTTTGTAAGTTATTATTCCGATACTGTTCAGAATTATCGACCTCCATTGGTTCCTGATTTGTGTGGGAATAATGGGGCATTTGGAAAGTTCTTCTAGATTGTTGTGAACTTCCAAAATTGTTATATTGATTAAACCTGTTGTCTTGGTTAAAACGTTGTTGAGTACTTCCTACATGGTTACGCATTCATTCGGGTTTTGGGTAATAATTATTTTTGGGTACGAAGTTATGCTGAACTGGACGAGGGGGTTGAACGTTATAATATTGTTTTTGCTGTAAATTATTGGAATTTTGGTGGTAAATTTTATTTTGGTATTCATGTCCGTCATGTCTGTTTTGTCTAAATTGTCTAAAATTATTATTATTATTTTTTTCAAAATAGTTTCTCTTATGAGGATTACTAGTATAATTTGAATAATTGCCTTCTTGAACCAATCTGAACGCTTCTTCGAGAGAACTGGGATTTCTGGAATATAACATTGATCTCACTGGTTCAGGAGTTTTACCTTTGAAAATTTCTAACGCGGCATTTAAGTTATGTTCAATATGTTCATTATATGGCAAATTCCGTGTTTCTAACTCTACTTTTGTTTTCGTATTTAAAGTTCTCAGATTATTTTGTATTTTTTCGTAAAATTCTAAAATAGTACCTGAGCATCTGAGCGCTCTTAATTCATCATACAATTTCATTGTGGTTTTATAGGAACAAAAGTTATTCATTAGCAATATTTTAGTTTGAGTCCAATTAGAATTGTTATTATGTATTTCGATCAGCTGTTTTGGTTTACCTTTAATCCTGGAGTAAATTGCTTCCATTATGATTAATTGGCTGTCATTATTATACCTCCGTACTGTTGGGATGATCCTATCCACCTTTGTTATAAAGCTGGTGACATCGTCTGTGCCGTCGAATATCGGAATACCCATCACGTATTTCAGTGGGTCCAAGTTTAATGTAAGATTTTCGTCCTCCTCCGGTAATTGTGGTAAGTCTCCTTCCAACATTTTGGCTTTTTATTTTAAGTCACAATCACTTAATTTATGATTTTATGATTTTATTTATTCTCGTAGGATTACCGCTGGTGGGATCCTTTGGAGTTTGTATTATCACTCTCTTGATGGATTACCACTGGTGGGGTCCAACAGAGTCGATTTTTATTAATTGTATCTAAAAGGATTACCACTGGTGGGGTCCTTAAAGATTTATTTTTAATGTTTAATTTTAGTAACACTAGTACAAATTTTCCACTAAGTGTACTAACTAAAACACTATTTTCACTTTCTGGAACTTAGTTTTTGTTCGCGAAACGACTGCGCCAATTATGTGTGTGTCCTTGCGGGTTGTTAATTAAAAAACCGATGTATGGAAACAAGAACTTAACTTTTATTTTAGAACGGAGTAATACAAATGAGGACTTCTTATGAACTGTTTCTGGACTGGGCTGGCTAACTTAACATGTTTGTCTTCTTATACTAATAATATGCTGATCCTGCATCTGCAGTGATGATGCACATGGATGTGTTTATGCATATGACTTCGAGGTGAATCACAATGTCGTGGTTGAAGTTACTCATGATGATGTTTATGTTGCGATGCGATATGCGTATCAATTGTTTATGTTGGGATGCGAATTAGATGTGTTTATGTTGAGATGGGGTTGACGCAACCATGCTTATGCAGCAGGTGATTCAGGCTGGGATGACTGATGAGGTTGAGGTAGCGGTGACGTAACTCGGTGATCAACTACCGAAAGCAGCTTTCAGTTTCTATCTACTGTGTCTGTCTGAGGAGCGGCAGGGGATGAAATAATCTCTCAGATGTATTGCACCCGATTGTGTTATTTTCTCCTTTTCTATGAAAATTTCCAATTGTTATACTCTTCACATTGGGTAATAACGTTGTGTTGACTCTTAAGCTACAGTCACATTTGGCGAGCTACTAGTACTAGTAAAGTTGCATTCGAGAAATCACCATAGGCGACGACACGTAATAAACAACGAAAACAGTGTCATGTAAATGGGTGACTATGCGTTGTTACGACGTCGTCACCGAAAGTGTGATGCAACTAGACGCGCAACTAGTCACCCTATATACAGGAGTTAGTTGCAAACGTGAAATTACTACGGTGACGACGTCGTAAACAATCAACAAACTGTTGTGCAATTTGACTAGTAGCTAGTCAACAGACACATTTCCTAGATACTAGTGGAATAGGACATGTTCAATTCGACTAGCACCCAGCCAGCGAGTGAATATACGCTAAAATTATTTTTCGGTGGATTTCGAATTAACTGCTCAACCGATTGACACGAAATTCAGTGTGAATGTGTAAAATGGTAGGGTATTTGCTACGAATGCCTTCGAGACTACGAAATGGTAACAGGGTGTCCCAAAGGAGGTGCAAAAGTAGATCATTTTATTTGTCATCGGAAAAGGGTGTATATCGACATGAAATTCAGTGTAAATTTGTAGAATGGTAGGCTATTTGCTACAAACACCTTTGAGATTACGAAATATCAACAGGGTGTCCTAAAAAAGGTGCAAAAGCTGATTATAATCGGGACTAAATTTTGTTTGAATGTGTAGAATGGTAGGGTATTTGCTACGAATGCCTTCGAGATTACGAAATGGTAACAGGGTGTTCGAGACGAGGTGCGAAAGTCGATTATTCTATTTGTCATCGGAAAAGGGTGTATCGGCTCGTATATCGACATGAAATTCAGTGTAAATTTGCAGAATGGTAGGCTATTTGCTACAAACACCTTTGAGATTACGAAATATCAACAGGGTGTCCTAACAAAGGTGCAAAAGCTGATTATAATCGGCAATAAATTTTGTTTGAATGTGTAGAATGGTAGGGTATTTGCTACGAATGCCTTCGTAGTCGGGAAATGTTATCAGGGTCTCTCAAACAAGGTGCAAAAGTGGTTGTCATAATCAGCATACCCAAGAAACAATAGCTAACAACACAATACAAAAATTCGAAAAACCTGCGGTTACAGAAAACATTCACAAAAAGTGACTGTTTGCTGTGCATTTTCGTCGAAGGGTCGCTACCCCTATTTTTTCTATAGTCTGTATCTGCGACTAGTGTCATTTTAGCATTTTAAATAGAAAAGGCAGAACCAGGCTACTTTTAGTGTTTTGGAATCAGTAGAGGGCCAGGTGTCTAAAAACTGTTTTTGGTAAAAAAAAAACATGTTTATCATATTTATTTATAATTGTGACTAGCATATAAAGAAGAAGAAGACATATAAAAAGAGATGGAATACATTGCATATTAATTACTAGTTTCCTGTTTAAAACAACCACATTGGAGAGGATGGGGTCAGAAAAAATTAAATGAAAAAGACTTGCTCTATCTTTTTTATTTGAAATACTAAAATCGGGCTGGTCGCAGATAAAGAATATAGAAGAAATAACGCCACGCCTCGACGAATTTATACTGAATGAATCGAGTAGGCTACCATTCTGCAAATTTACACTGAATTTCATGTCGATATACGAGCCGATACACCCTTTTCCGATGACAAATAGAATAATCGACTTTCGCACCTCGTCTCGAACACCCTGTTACCATTTCGTAATCTCGAAGGCATTCGTAGCAAATACCCTACCATTCTACACATTCAAACAAAATTTAGTCCCGATTATAATCAGCTTTTGCACCTTTTTTAGGACACCCTGTTGATATTTCGTAATCTCAAAGGTGTTTGTAGCAAATAGCCTACCATTCTACAAATTTACACTAAATTTCATGTCGATATACACCCTTTTCCGATGACAAATAAAATGATCTACTTTTGCACCTCCTTTGGGACACCCTGTTAACATTTTCCTACTTCAAAGGTATTCGTAGCAAATACCCTACCATTATACACATTCCCACTGAATTTCGTGTGGATCCGTTGAGCCGTTAATTCGAAATCCACCGAGAAATAATTGTAGTGTATATTCACTTCCCAGTAGAATAATTGAACATGTCCTATTCCACTATTAAATACATTTTACTACTTACTAGTAAAATTGCATAACACTTTTTTGATTGTTTACGACGTCGCGTCGTCACCGTGGTAATTTCGCGCATACAACTAATTTCTAGGTAGATAGGGTGACTATTCACGCGTCTAGTTGCACACACTCTCGGTAACGAACGTCGTATCAACGCGTAGTCACCCATTTATATGACACTGTTTCGTTGTTGACGTCGTCGTCACCGTGGAGATTTCTTGTATGCATGCACTAGTAGCTAGTACTAGCACGGTCTGACTGTAGCTTTAGGCTCACGAAATCGTTAAATAGTGTGTTTTTAGTAAAATAAGCTCACAATATGTAACCAGTCGAGTTGTTGGAGGGGTTTTAAATATTGAAGCGATTGAAATTGGAATATTCTCAGAAAATTGAAAGTGTGAAGGGTATGAAACTTTGTGATGGTTGAAATACATTTCCCGCGTCCGCATCAGCATCGGCAGAGGCATCGGCATTGTTGAATTTTGATTTCCATCCTTTCTAATTTCTTGAACGCACTCTCTTTGTGTTGCATTATTCACATTCTGTCATTTAATCAGTCGCTTCAAAACCTTTGTACTATTCACTACGAGAAATACATACTTGTTTAAGCACTCACTGTTTTCTTACTGCGCCCTCAGCCTCAGTATCCAACAGGTTATGGGCCAAGTCAACACATAACTAGTCGCGACAACAGTGGTTTCTTTTCGGAATTAATTTTCAAATTTGCGAATTTCATGTGTGCACTATGGAGGCGGAATCTTTGAAAATCGAGAAGCTGCAAGACGCTTCGCAGTTTACAAGCTGGAAATTTCCAGTGCGGATTGCGTTAGTTGCACGGAAGCTGTTTGATGTCTTCAACGGGGATTTGCTAAGGCCAAAAATGGAGGCAGGAGCAACGTGTACAACGGCAGTAACAACGACGGAAAGGGCAATTTTTGATTGGGAAAAGAAGGACGCGAAGGCTCAGCATATTATCGTGACGGCTCTTGGCTCGAAAACCTTAGTGCATGTGATAAATTGTCTGACATCGAACGAAATGTGGTATAAATTAATTTCTATATTTGAACAAACGACTGAAATCAGTAATTCTCAGCTGCAGCCAGTTTTTTTTCATTTGCGAAAGATCCGGCGGATGATATGGCCACTCATATATCGAAAATGGAAATAATTATTCATCAAATGCATAATTTGAACATAACAGTTGATGAGACAATGGTTATCACAAGGATGCTCATGACATTACCACAAGATTATCGCCATTTTGTAAGTGCATGGGACTCAACTCATGATAGTATGCAAACACTCACACATTTGAAGAATCGGTTGATGGTAGAGGAAAGCCGTTTGCTGAACAGTGAAAGCGATTCGAGTGCCGTTTTTTTGCAAGAGGTAATAAAAGCAGGAAAGCCAACAGTACTTCGAAAGGCAAAAAGCAGAAAGGTTGTTTCAAGTGTGGTTCCATCGAGCACTGGAAACGGGACTGCAATGCGGGAAAGAGCAAATCTAGTTCGAAAAGAGACGAAGGACCTGTTGCAAAAGCATTTTTTAGTATTGGTGACGTTAACACATCGATTGAAAATTCTTGGCACAGCGATTCTGGAGCAACAGAGCACATGAGCAAGCATCGACATTGGTTTCGGGATTACGTCGAATTGGACACTCCAAAGAAAATTACTCTTCGCAACGGAAAACCGATTTATGCTATTGGTCGCGATAATATTGACATCTTGTCATTCGACGGAAGAAAATGGGTTAAAAAGATGCTGTCAAATACATTGTATTCGCCCGAATTGTACACCAATTTATTCTCAAAGCTCAGCGTACTTGATCGTGGGTACGAGATTCATTCGAAGTCGAAGCAGTTGCACGTTTTAGACAGTGGACGTACAGTTGCAGTGGGAGCCCGTCAAGGTAATGGTTGCTTATTCAGAATGATGTTCAAAGTAATTTCACCAGACGTATCGGTTGCGAATCTAGCTGTCAAAAAGGAGTCGCTGCAATCAGGGCCGGCTTTAGGTGAAATGGCGCCCGGGGCGAACTTGAAGGAAGCGCCCCTTGTAGTTTCTACGAAAATTAAAAAAAAAAAAGAAAAATTTATTGACATAAGTTATAACATAATACATATATAGGTGCATGCTTCCAGTCCTGGTAGTCCGTTGTTGAAAATGCGGACTTCGCTTCCGCCGAAAGCGAAACGCCTTATTTGTGCTTTTTTTTAGCAAACTAGCCACCTCCTTTTGATATCTTCTCTGGTTTTCTCTTAGTTAATTTTAGGGAAAAGTGTATGTTCTGACTGTCAGGTGGAACTGACATTTCTCCTATTTCCGTTGGTTTAGTTTTCGCGACAGCTTCTAAAAACTGAAGGCCTAGAATTTTCAGCCATTGTGCTGGATCAGACAACGATTCAAGTTCGGTGTGGTAAGATCGTTCAAGTTATGAGACACGAGGAGATGAAATCGCGAAAATTCTAATTAAATTTGGACTAATAATTAATAATAATATTGACAAAACAAATATTAAAACTAGGGCGGCTAGAACCGTACTAATTTCATCGCCTCCAGTCTCATTGACGCAACTTGAACGTTCTTTGGAAATATTTTTCTCCATTGGCCCGCCGTTGACTACCCCCTGGGGAAAGGTGGACCTAAGATTAAGAAAATATACCAGGATAGAGCACTACCGTACAAATGGACTATCGAAAAGGGGACCACTTTCGGTGTTCTCCTTCTCTTTCTATCCTACCATATGTATTCTTAGTCTGGCCGTCATCCCAGTATATTGGTTGAATGAATGAATGAGATAGCAAATGGTCGCACATTTTTGGTCTATGACTCTGTCCTTCTATTTTCTTAGCCTGTGAGGTGGACAGTTCCAATGACTGTTCTTAATAAACAAGTGCAACTGATTCTTCCAAAATATGTAAAGAACTAACTTCATTAACCCATTTTGTATTTTTTCCATTTTTGTTTTGAAGAAAGTTGTTTTGGGCTTCATTAGCTTTTCGTCTATTTTTATATAGAGATTTTCTGGTTAATATTACTTAATTTTAGGCCAATGAAAATGTGGGCATTGGGTCAATTTTAAGACTTCAAAAGAATCACTTAACAAATAGAAAACATTACAACTTTAAAAAATTATGGAATGTGAATCGCGAAGGAAAAGGTTGTTTTCCTATTAAAAGTAAAAACTATTAAAAATAAAATTAAATTTGTAACTTTACGAATGTTTAAATGTTGCTGTTTTAAAAAAGAAACGCATAATGTAACCTGTGAGTAAGTTAGCCACAAACCAACTGGTTTTTAACAATGATCGAATTTAAGATGATAAACTTAATGTCTGGAAGACGATCACATAATGCAACAAATTTGAATTAACATCTCATTTTTGCTAATGATGACCGATAGAAACGATTTTTTTTACTATATGGATAATAACACGACCTCCACAAATCCTAAATCCCCTCATATCCCCGAAATTATACATCACAAATTATTTTTATACCCTTCGCTCATAGAGTGAAAGGGTATATTGACTTTGTCATGAAGTTTGTAACGCATTGAAGGAAGCAACTCCGACCATATAAAAAGTATACATATATGATCAGCATGACTTGGGGAGTCGATTGGGCGATGTCCGTCTGTCCGTCTGTTGCGACGCGTTTTACTCGGCCAATTTAAAAGCTATGAAGCTGAAATTTTGCACAATTGCTTCTTTTAGCTGCAGGCAGTTTGTATGTTTGAATCGCAAAAATCGGACAATGGGGTCATGGGGTTGCCATACAAACCCAACTACCCAAATTAGGTTCTTCTAAGAAAAACTTTTTTATTTGTGCACCTATTTCAAGCAAATTTCCCACATACGTTTTTCTCTTGATGACACAAAACATATCTAAGAATTGATCAAATTGGATAATGGGGTCATGGACCTGCCATACAAACGTAACCTCCCATATTAGGTTCTTCTAAGAAAAACTTTTTTGTTTGTGCACCAATTTCAACAAAATTACACACAAATGTGTTTCTCTTGATGACACAAAACATATCTAAGAATTGATCAAATCTGACCATGGGGTCATGGGGTGGCCATACAAACCCAACCCCCATTTTGGTTCTTCTAAGAAACATTTTTTGCACCAATTTCACAAAACCTTGAATTAATGTGTCTTTACCAAAGCAACAAAAAATTTAA
This sequence comes from Microchrysa polita, assembly GCA_949715475.1. NCBI lineage: Eukaryota > Metazoa > Arthropoda > Insecta > Diptera > Stratiomyidae > Microchrysa > Microchrysa polita. The sequence goes on along the minus strand of OX454416.1, from coordinate 84,036,158 downwards.
AAACGAATGGAATCGTACTGTGGGGTCATATGCTCCCGGAACCCCAATAAAATTTTCCGGTAAATATTTTTATTTGCCCACTTATTTCAACCAAGCCCAAAACTTTTGTCAAGACGGAAGAAAAAGAATGAGGAGGGGAATCAAATACAAGTCATAGGTACGCCCGAAAAAACTTTTCGCCCAAGGAGAGCGAAGGGTATCCAAATTTCGGCCGCGCCCGAAATTAGCCTCGGCCCCTGGGGGTTGGCGAGGATAGCGAGCAGGGGGCGAAGCCCCCTAGTTTTTTAAGGATTTGTAATCAGAGGAGTTTTATAAAGAATGCATACTAAGGATATAGCTTTAAAAATGTATGCAATTCTTCCACTGTTCACACATACACTGGTCGGCATATGTATTTTGACATCTCATATCCTCCAGTCCCGACACTGGTTTTGTTTAACTAAAGCCCATAACGGTAAATTTATTTTATCAAAATTAAAGCACATATCGACATTATAATTAATATTTAATATTCACATAATAATATTTTTCCTGTCCTTTTTCGGACTCTCATGCTATAGAAAAGAGAAAAAAAAAAATAAATAAATAACAGGCGCGACAATCCAACATTGGACTAAGGCCGCAGGATGTGTTAGTGACATCCTATTTCCAAGATCTTATCTGCATTTTTTTGTTGAGGTAATGAGATCAGCATCACGCTCAGCAGTGTTATTTATCCCCATAAATGGGTACTCGTTTAACATCTGAGTGAGATCATAGTCCGTCACAAGCTCGTGAGTTCGAAAAACACCATGGAACACGGTGAGATTTGAACTCATGACCCTGTGCACCGAAGGTGCGCGCACTAACCGCTCGACCAGCCAGACTAGAAAAGAGAAAAGAATAAACTGGGCATTTTCTTTAAATAATGTTTTTTTTTTTTGTCAAAATGTAATAAAATAACGAATATTAGCCGAAAAAGCTTTTTCCGAAAGTTGTAGTAACTTGAACTTTTTCCTTAGTAACAGAGGTTTGCTTTTGGTATGGTTTTTAAATCTTTCTTTGGTTTTACTTTATCTGCATATGCGTATGCCTTTTTTAGTTCTAGGCCGTTCTAGGTCGTTATTATCTCTGCCTCCGATGGCACATTCTTCATATTCATAATATCCTTTGGTTCAATTAGGACATTTTCCATAAATATTTGGAAGATTTTTCGGTAATGATTCGATATACACATCCCATTTCTGTGATGCATGAAATAGTTTTCTATTTCTTTTTTTCAATTCTGGTGTTTAAAAATGAACAGTCTACCTTATGAAATTAAATTCAATTGCAGCGTCTCCAACCTTTAAACCAGGGTTGAAGTTTGCCTCTACGGAGGCTTTAACCAAACTTCGAATTTCTGATTTTTTTCCAATGTTTCAAGCCACTGGACATATTTTCTGCTTGGAATTCAAAATATAAACACAAATCATTAATAAAATTATGTTTTATACATTTTTTTCCAGAGAAATTGGTGTACAATCAAAGATTTAAATATTGTCAAAATACTTATGTCGCATCAAAATTTCGAACCAATATGTTCTCTTCTTTATAGCAAGAGAGTGCGAAAATGGACAGGAAAAAGATTGAGCATATTTATTGCTGTTGATAAGTACTTTGATTTCCTTATACCAAATTTACCGTTATTCGCTCTAGTTAAACAAAATCAGTATCTTGGCTCGAGAGTACCAGATGTCAAAATACATATGCCGGCTAGTGTACATACTTGGTTGGTTGTGTGTACTATAACCTGCATTAATATTCTGACATCATACCCAACTCAGCAGTTAAAAATAAAAATAAAATTTCCTAAGTAACAATCAACTTTGTAAAAAAAAAAATTAAATTAAAAGTACGGGTTTCGGCGCCCCTAAATCTAGCGCCCGGGGCGACCGCCCCGGTCGCCCCACCCTAAAGCCGGCCCTGCGCGGCAGTCCACCAGTAAACTAGGGCCGCAATTTCCAAGATCTAAAGAGACCACTTCCGAAAAAATGGCGGAAATCTTTTGCTCCCTCTATCCTCTACTAAACGCGAAATCTAAGCTGTCAACTGAAAACAAACTTCTGCTTTATAAAATGGTTATTATTATTATTATTATTATGCCAAAACACTGAAAACGAAATTACAAATTACACAGAATAAATTATATTGAAACAAATCACTAATAAACCATTTTATTACTCAACTGAAAAACTGCATCGCGCAACTATCATTATGAAAATAAACAATTTAGCTGATAAAAGAAGTTCTAGATTTATAGCAAATTGCCTTAACAGCGAGAATAATATGAATGAATGAATAATTTATGAATGCATTTAATATAGATAATCACACTAACCTAAGCCTCTTAACCTAATTTTTGATTTTATTTTATAAGTTTTTTTTTACACATCTGCAAGGTTTTTTAAACTTTTTCCTTAATATGCCACTTATTTTCAATTGAATAAATGCATCTAAATTGTAAAATCTAATTAGTTATTAGAGAGTCCTAAGTAGGCATAGGTGTAAAAAACGACAAATTATTTCGCCAATTTCGACTGTTTCCAGAGCATCAAATATACGGCAATACACCCATGCCTACTTGGGGCATGCAAAATTAAGATATTTTGTTTCGTATACGATAAGTAAGCGAATTTTTATATGGAATGTCAAATTATGTCGTTTAATTCCATACGTTATGCTAAAACTCTCTATTATGTAATACATATAGAGTTAAGGTTATATTTTAATACCGGTATTTAAGTAAGAGAAGAAATTGTTGAACTACATACATATTATACATACAACGAAAGAAAACACATTTGAAATTTGATTAACAAAGTGAAGAGGTAATCGTATCACAGCTCCATGTCTGCACTTCAGATACACGATTCTACTGCAACTGCAACAATGTATTCAGCACGAAATGTGTACACTGGATTTTCTTAGCAAGTGAATGGCTGAATTCAAATTGTAAGAAAACGACCGAACGGGTAAACTTGGACGACAAGAACCATCGTATGATCATTTCACACTATCCGATCAAAACACGGACCGGCGAACAATAATCACACAGCAAGTATGTATAAATGTTGCCATGCACGCTCCAAAGTTAGTGTACAATGAAATGAAGTGACGAGTCGACAAGATTAAAGTGCAAGTAAAACACGCGCTAATTGTCTTTGCAGAACGCCTGAACTATTGGTAGATGCAATCGTCTTATCGATCGTACGAAAGATCTTACGAAAGAAAAACAATCGTGTCACGATTTTTTTTTTTCGTAAGACGCGTTCTTACAATGTGAAATGCACAATGCTTGTCTACTGGCCACTACAAAAGCTCCCTTGTCTTGCAAGTTTACCCGTCCGGTTTCGTCTTACAATCTGAATTCAGCCAATAGCTTTTTGCCTGGTATGTACCCCATCTTCACTTCCGTATCGTATGAGGTGATTCTTTCCGATTTCTCTTGTGTTTTTAGTTGATGCAGAATTTGGAAATTGTCGTTTTGGATGTACAAATTTGTTCGGTTGAGTTATGCAAGTCAATCAAATGAGAAAGATAGTACGAGTTATTTTGCTGTAAAACAACATTTTTGAGAATATAATTTACATTATATCGATCCTTGTTTTTAATGGTCCACTTCACCTACTTTTGGAGCCGCGAGCCGCCACTGCAAGACATTCAGTGTCGGTTACTCGTACATATTTATCCATAATTTAACCTTCCGGCGGGCGCAATACTAATCCTAACACGATCGGGCGCAATGCATCTGGCAGATTAAGTGCAGAAAAAGGGATGAAACTAAGTTTCTGTATATTTTAGACTCTTATTTATTATTGCATTGTCTTTTTGAAACAGTTCTACGTAATTTTAGAAACAAAAACTGGCTCACAAAGTTTGATACCCTTCACATTTTAAATTTTCTAATTATATTCCGCTTTCAATAGCTTCAATATTTAAAAAAAAACCTCCAACAACTCGACCGTTAAAAAAATGTGAGCTTATTTTACTAGAAACACACTATTGAACGATTTGGTGAACCTAAAAGTCAACGCAACGTTAATACGCAATGTGAAGAGTATAACATGTGGAAATTTTCATAGAAAAGGAGAAAATAACACAATCGGGCGCAATACATCTGAGAGATTATTTCATCCCCTCCCGCCCCTCAGACATATGGTAGATAGAAACTGAAAACTGCTTTGGATAGTTGATCGATAAAGATTAAGCTACTGTGAGTTTCAGATCTCTCCCTTTACGTATCGCTGATTGGCGCAACAAAAACTGGCCACTTAATCTGTCAGATGCATTGCGCCCGCCCGAAGGTTAAGCTTAAAGCATACTTGTAGCATGGTCGTTTACACTTGCTATATAATGCTTGAAGCTTATTTATTGGATAAAATGTATGAGTAACCGGTCCATTAACTGTATAGTAATTTAACCAGTACGTTTCTCGTAGTGCTACTTGTACCGAAATATTTCCATTGACATTTACTTCACTAGAATACATAATTAGGAAACAATACTTTATTTCCGTTTCTTTCATACTAACTAGAAAACAATAATGCATATAAGAGTATATACATACTAAATACTGGCTGCGGCTTTTTGTACCTTATTTTCTTTCTAGAGGTAATACGCTTTCCCTAATTGGCGGTTAATGTTATGCTCCATTTCGTATGCAAATGAAGTTTATACTCGCGGATTTATATGGCTTTAACATCGGTTTAGTGTGCAGATGCTATAGCGTAAGTCTAATTAGCATTTTTAATGTACGATTCTTGTAAGATTGTAAACAATATTGCCACCGAGATGATGTCAGGCCGTTAACATACATAAACGTCCTTTCTAAACTTCGAAGCCCCTTAAAAATCGCCCCACTGGAGTGAAGATAATATATGTATGTAATTGGATTGTGAAAAACTTTCTAAACAAAATAAAAAAACTTTTCACAAAGGAGATTTGAGACTGCTATAAAAAAAGTCTATTCAATACCAATTAAGTTGATATAGGTATAAACATTTACAGTAAACGATTTTAGATTTTTAAACATCCACATTTTGAATAAATTCGAGGTAATAGTGCTGTTTTGAGTATACTTACTTGATATATGTATATCATGTAAAATGACTTCTCGTACATGTTAGTGGTTAGTCTTATCGTATAGCCAAGACGTACACTGACAGCTCTTACATTACATTGAACTAAATTTTTGTTTATTTTGTTTTGCGTAGGCCAACTAATATTTCGATTATTAAAAGGCACTCAGAGTGGGCCGTGAGAGTAATCACTGAATATCTATGCGATTATCAGTCTTTTAATATCATCCTGATAGCGCGCTTGAAGAATGTAACAATATTCTTATCAGTGCTAAATGGCGCATTTATGAAAACTAAAATTATCTAATAACAACCATTTATATCTGCTTATAAGAGATATAAAAGTTTTAAAAAGAAAACATTGATTTCCTACAAGAATATAGAATCTCATCTCAACTGTGTATGCTCATTGTCCACTTGTGAATACACTCTTACACTTTGTTGATTGTTGATAGAAAGAGTAAGCACTATTTCACAACAATACTCAGAAAAACAAAATCCTGTAAATTCAATAAATACGCATATAATTCAAAGAGATTCAAATAGGATTTTGCTTCATATTTGTTTCCCTTTGAATCATTGTATAATCCCTATATTTCATAGACTTTTTAATTCAAACGGATTTCGCTTTGAACTAATAAGATATTCCTTTTGAAAATCTATTTATAATCACTTTAAATTAAAGGGATGCAGTGTCAATTTAATCAGGTCACAACCATAAATCGAAAAGATTTCCTTTTAATTTAAAAGAATGGACTCTTTGTTTTAAAGGGATATAATTTTATTTAAAATTAAAGGATTCTTCTTATTGTTCATCCAAATGCATGAACTCAAAAGAATACTTTAAATTACACCAAAAGGAGTAATTTTCACGGGGAAAGAACTTATTACTCATAAATGAGTTTTGTATAACTGACCTCGCCATAGGTGTTGGCCACATTTCATTTACCTCTTTACGCTATAAAATGCATAATAAATTACCTACCTACAGTGGGATTCGATCCCGCGACCCTATGATTTGAAGACTAACGCCCCTACCTACTACACCACACAGACTATACGGGACGACGCGACGTTTGTAATTTATACCATACATTGTGACATCGCTCTACCACACTGCCGGACGACTGCGAGTCTAAACCAAAAAAAAATGACAATTTTATATGTAAAGAAAGCGATTTCGCGTTGGAACATACATACATTGATTGACTCTTTTTAAAAAGATTTCCTATTGAAAATTTGGATTTAAAGGATTTCGCATTCATTTAAAAAGAATGAAATTGAATTGAAGCGGTATATATTTAAAAGGAAAGGATTATATTTAATAGGAATGTAACTCGATTTCAAAGTGATATCGATTGAATTTTAAAGGACGTTATTTTTCTGGGTGAAGTGCATTTTATTCCAAGAGTGGTGGTGTGGTGATAAACTTTTCCCTGCAAGAAATCGCTAACCGAAACTACAACCACATTCAAAGCTTTGTCTGAGAAAACGCACACAAGCAAATATTTTACATACTTTTAGTTTCCCCAAGGAGGGAAATTGGTGCCCCATACGGCCAATTTTCAGCACATAGTTAATTTTCAAAATCCCTAGTCATGCGAGTGCTTATAGTATGGAATATTGTGAAACGCAATATCCACCATTCTCGCCAGCAGTTTGGTTGAGTAATTTTCTAGAAGCTAATTTATTCCAAAGTTTCCTAATTTTATTTATAATTTACATTATAGGTACAATATCAATAAAGTTGTTCAACCAACTTGACTTGTTGGCTTATAAAATGCACTTCAAATATTTGCAAAATGCACATGTTTGAAATGCATTTTATAAGTAAAATCATCGAAAGATTAATGGACTACTCGGTATTTATAGGGTATTCTGCATGCATTTTACCCACATATTATTGGTTATTGAAGTGGAAAGACTAACTCATTTTCGTAGGGTATTTACCACGAACTTATCCAAATAATACCCGGTTTGCATAGGATATTCACTATGCATTTTACCCAAATAATGCCAGATATTATGTGTCGAATGACCAGTGAAAGTCTTGTGCATTTGACCATATTGGTTGTGAGGGGAAGTCACACCCCTGCAAGAAACGTACTGGTTAAATACCGGTTAATGCCTGGTTAGCCTTTTGGTTAAAATCACCGGTGAGTGCACATACAGCGTCGGGAAAAAAATTCACCTATATTAGCGACTCCTTGCAGTGACGTATGAGTACTGTGTGAAGTATAGGTGAATTTTTTCCCGACGCTGTATGTGCACTCACCGGTGATTTTAACCAAAAGGCTAACCAGGCATTAACCGGCTATTTAACCCATTAATGCCTGATGTTACATAAATGTAACAGTAAGACATCCTTCGTTTCAAACGGCTGCTAACGGAATAGGATATCAATTCGGCACTAAAAAGTGTTTTATCCTGTACTGGACACTATTAGCAATGCGTAGAAGTCAATTTAGCTGAATTTGATTGACTATTGTGGAAGTTATAGAGGTTTCTTTCTGATAGTTTTTTCGATGTTGACGAAAATCGTCACGATGGCAAAAGTAGTAGAGGAATTTTATTTTTATATTTTATTGTATGAAAAAAATTGGGAAAAAATTAATCGTATGTAATTACATGGTCTTTTTGAAACAATACAAAAAATAAATGAAATAAACATTGTCCGTAGTTTATGTTTTATAAGTACTTTTATAGTATTTCCCAATTGAAAACATCCTTATCCCAAATGAAAAAATCCTTATCCCAAATGAAAAAATCCATATCTCAAATGAAAAAATCCTTATCTCAAATGAAAAGATCCGTATCCCAAATGAAAAAACCCATATCCCAAATGAAAAAATCCATATCCCAAATGAAAAAATCCGTATCCCAAATGAAAAAATCCGTATCCCAAATGAAAAAACCCGTATCTCAAAAGAAAAAATCCTTATCCCAAATGAAAAATCCTTGTGTGCGATGCGAATTAAAATAAAATGAATTTAGAGGTCTTTTAAGCTGTTTCTTGCATCAAATTATGAGGTGTGGTTGATGTTATTGAGGATATGTGTAGGATCGGCTTCGTGGGGTTGGCTAATGCAATTGCCGTGGTTGGAAATTTATGAAATTGTATATATATATATTGTATATATATTGTATATATAGTATTTCCCAATTGAAAACATCCTTATCCCAAATGAAAAAATCCTTATCCCAAATGAAAAAATCCATATCCCAAATGAAAAAATCCTTATCTCAAATGAAAAAATCCGTATCCCAAATGAAAAAATCCATTTCCCAAATGAAAAAATCCTTATCCCAAATGAAAAAATCCATATCTCAAATGAAAAAATCCATATCCCAAATGAAAAAATTCTTATCCCAAATGAAAAAATCCGTATCCCAAATGAAAAAATCCGTATCCCAAATGAAAAAACCCGTATCTCAAAAGAAAAAATCCTTATCCCAAATGAAAAATCCTTGTGTGCGAATTAAAATAAAATGAATTTAGAGGTGTTTTGAGTTGTTTCTTGCATCAAATTATGAGGTGTGGTTGATGTTATTGAGGAAATGTGTGATCGGCTTCGTGGGGTTGGCAATTGGCGTAGTTGGACATTTATGAAATTGTATGCTCGTACGTGAAGTTCCTTGTGACTTTTAATCTTAATCACATACGCATACCGATCGTCATGAAATTCGGTAGAGATGTGTAGAGTTGTAACAGTCATTGGCGCGACATACTTAGAAGTTGGTAGGCCAAATTTAACAGGGTGCCCCGAAGATTTGAAGTCGAAGTCGACTTTTTTAGTTTTTACTTAAATCCAAATTTTTATTTATGCGTGTGTAGCCCAGGTCTGCAGATTTGAAAATTATGATGAGTCTTTTTAGAAAATTACATAAGAAGAGGCCAGAAAATTGTATTAATTCGAATAACTTAATAACTATACCAAAGAATGAACATGAAATTTGGTGTAAAAACATAGAATGGTAATAGTTGTAATAGTAATCTAGAGGTCCAGAGATCGAATCTCGACGTTGTCCAAACATTTCCGTACATGTGCGCATAGAAAATATATAGTGCTTGCAGCATTATATATATACTCCGAAATTTATGCATTGAAGCGTTCACTCAACGGCTGAGTGAACGCGGCTAAAGCCGTTTAATTAACCAGTTGCGTCACAGGACGTCCAGTATACGCGTACGTTACATCAAAACGGTTTAATTTCTTAAAGACAACTATCAGCTGTACAAATATCTGAAATATTTAGATTTTCCGCTATACGCCTCTGACAGACGTACCTGTGATCGTGACTCGTTTTTATACTCTGTTTGGCAACGGGTTAAAACTAACGCCTTTCATTCTATAAATGGGTCCGTAGATTTCTAAGAAAAATTATTTTTTTCAGAAGTTTAAAAATGTATTTATTTTCAATAATGAATAAAATTAAATTACTTAAAATAACTTAAATCTTATGATTTTACATATTGGAATTAGAAATTAGAAATGAAATTAATGCAATGGCTGTCCTTCAATTGCCGTTGGCAGCTTCAATAGCATGTCCATGACGTAGTTAGTTGAGTCGGTAGCTGTGATTGTCGACACCGCCTCGCGAATAACGTCGACCATTGATTGGCGACGCTCTTCAAGAAGCGCTCTTGCTGAATACTTGATTTTAGAGAACGCATGTTCCGCCGGATTTAGCGTCGGCGAATACGGTGGTAGGAACTTAAATGTGAATGAGTGCCTCTCGGCCTCATTCAACACCTCTCTTGTCTTGTGGATCCTAGCATTATCCAAAACGAGATACACGTCCCGCAATGAATCCGGCAGCTTTGTGGCTAATTCCTCCAGGAACTCGCAAAACTTTAGGCCGTTGCAAGTTCCAGCCTCTATTATTTTTGAATGGACAACACCCTGGCTATTTAAAGCCAATATGAGTGTTATATTTCGCCCTCGAATTGTGGGCACAGTGGTTATGGCCCGTGTTCCCCTTTTGGATCGCGCCTTCGATCGACAGAGATGAAGATTAAAACCAGACTCGTCAATGAAAATTAGTCGCTCCCTGTTTTCAGGGACCCACGAGTTAAAATCGAGAGCAAACTGTCGCCGATTTTCAATGGCCTGCTCTGAGTTCATCCTGTCCATTTCCACTGAGGCCTTCTTCAAAGTGATGCCTAGTTGACGGAGCCCTCTGTCCACAGAACTTTTCGATACAGCAAATCCTTTTTCAGATAAATATGATTTCATTTCGTTTAGCGTTACCGACGGACGGGACTCCACCAACTCCTCTATCGTCGTCAATACGGCTGGAACAAGCCTTTTCGGGCGGGAGCCGCGTTTTTTGCATTCCGGAATTTGACACTCGTTTTTCCTATAGGTTCTTACCACCGTTTTCGCCGAGTTTACATTTATCTTTGCTTTTGCAGCAGCTTCTTTTATCGTGAAACCTTCTTCATAAAATCGGAGAAGCATTTCCTTCTGCACTTTAGATATACGGGTATATTTCTTTTGCGAATCCAATCTGAAGTAAATAGCCAAACTGAAAATATGGGATAAATTAAAGTTAGCTGTTTGAATATGTAGCATTAATTCATCCGGACAAAATATGTGAGTCCTCGCACAAATAAATCTATGTACTCGTAACAAACATCTTACCTCTCAAATTTCCAAAATGAAAAATGTAATGATTTTCAAAAAATATCTATAGCCAATACTGTCCTATTCGTTTGCAGATAACTATGTAAGTGACCGAGATGACCAAACATATATTGCCAGTCAATTATTCGAAATATAATCGTTCCCATGGAAACATTCAGTTTCCTTAGAATACTTTGACTAATATATTGGTCAGAACAATCTAAGGATATTCGAATGTATACTCTTTAGTCAATATATCGGTCATAGCAGTCTACTTAAAACAATGTTTCCATCGTGACGAGCTCATCCGAATTTTGACTGGATGGAAGCATTGTTTTAAGTAGACTGCTATGACCGATATATTGAAGAAGAAGATGTTTGTTACGAGTACATAGATTTATTTGTGCGAGGACTCACATATTTTGTCCGGATGAATTAATGCTACATATTCAAACAGCTAACTTTAATTTATCCCATATTTTCAGTTTGGCTATTTACTTCAGAATGGATTCGCAAAAGAAATATACCCGTATATCTAAAGTGCAGAAGGAAATGCTTCTCCGATTTTATGAAGAAGGTTTCACGATAAAAGAAGCTGCTGCCAGGGCCGGCTTTAGGTGAAATGGCGCCCGGGGCGAACTTGAAGAAAGCGCCCCCTTATAGTTTCTATACACGAAAAAATTGTAATAGAATGGATGGATGAATGTCAGTCCTGGTAGTCCGTTGTTGAAAATGTGGACTTCACTTCCGCCGATAGCAAAACGCCTTATTTGTGCTTTTTAAGCAAATTAGCCACATCCTTTTGATTTCTTCTCTGGTTTTCTCTTAGTTAATTTTAGGAAAAGTGTCTGTTTTGACTGTCAAGTGGAACTGACATTTCTTCTATTTCCGTTGGTTAATTTTCGCGACAGCTTCTAAAAACTGAAGGCCTAGAATTTTAATTGAATGGAATTTCTCCATACTTGGTGGCTGTTTTTTTTTTAATCGGACTCAACCGCAGCTTTTCTTTTTTAATTAGTAGCTCCTGAAAGCTTGGTCGTCACTTTCATGTCTATAGCTTTTATTCGTAATTACAACCTGCAAAGGCGTACTTTTCCACGAATAAGCAAGTTTAAATAAATGGCCATGTACTCATTTCTTCAGCTGTCATTTTCCCCTGCCATTAATTGCATTGATTGTTCATGATTCGTCTTTAGGTAGGCCACGGCTTAGATTGAAACGAAAGATTGGAAATTATTTTCATTAATATTATGAAAAAGCAAGGTGTTTTGTGTAAGCAGGAGTAGGTCCTGCAATAGTAGTGTTCATTTTTCAATTGTGAAATAAAACAATAAGAAACTTTGCCAGTTCTAGAATAATTAAAATAGGCTATCTCACTTCGCAGAAACATAAGGAACCATACATTTTAGCTCACAAACATTCCTAATGTTGAATGGGAAGACGATAGCAAACCCCACCTAAATAGGATTTTCCATTTTTCCTTTTCGATGTTAAAATTTTTCATATAAGTAATCATTTTCAAGAGTACACTGCTATCTTCAATTGTTGAATTGTCGAAGAAGACGAAGATTTGGGAAAGGTGGACACTTCCAATGACTGCGATCCTGACCCTCATAGCTCATACTCTGGTCCCTGTAAAAATGCACTTGCCATGGTTCTTAATACGGTTGAATTTGATGTTAACGATTTCAGTCAGGATCCGTTTTACGTTTAGTCCAAATATTTCTAACATCAATTAATTTATTTTGTAATTTCTACTGTGGTTTGAAAAGGTTTTGTTCGGGAAACCTGGCTACTTTGCATTTCTACAGGTTACACTATGTAGGGACCAACCACCGCTTCGTTTTTAAACCACAAACATTTAAATGTTCATTAACCCTCATCCAGCGGCAGATTTTTACAACGCTTGCCGGCGGCAAAGGTACACCTGTACCTTAGTACATTTTGTATGAAAATCTTCACTATTTGTATGAATTTTGACCGTAAAACCGTTATATTATGTTGACTAGTCACAAATTAGTAACTGTTTTTGCCGAAGTGAATGTTTTCAGAAGTTGGGTTTATGTGGATTTAATTTTTAGAGTGGGTAAATTTAGAAAATAGGCAAAATTTGAAAAAGAAAATTGAAAAAATGGGTTGCTTGGAATTGTAATTTGACGAAATCTAAAATTGATTTACAAATGAAAAGTAGAAAACGGTTCAAATTAAGTCATTAATGATTTTAGAAGAATTTGGTATGTTTGATTTGCGAATTGTGGAGTGTTTGGTTAAAATTTACCCCCCTGCCCCCAATATATTATTCTGTTACTAGAACCCGTTATCGCTAACGAAAAAAAAACGTCAATAATTATCACATTCTCGTTATTTTCCATAAATCAACAATATTTGAAGCAATAAATATATTGGAGAAATGAGTAAATGTGTTATTATACGAAAGAAAGGTCCTGTCAAGCAACAAGCAAGTAGAATCGGCTAATATAATTTTCAGTCTCTAATCTTTGTAAATCTAAACTCAGGCCAATTCCTGTAGTAGAAAAAAATCTAAATTTTTTATTGTGATTGTTGTTGGTTAATTGTAATATATTTTCTCGTATATGTAATTAAATCCAAGGATCGATTGAAAAATTAAATCAAGAAACCGAAGACATGTGGCATATTCTATAGCAGTTATCGGTATCTATATATGGTACCGACGTACAATTCAACCAAGTTTATGTACCACCCAAACATCCATTTAGAAATTTAGTTGGAGGCTTCTGCTGGTTTTCAGCTGAAACTTCAAAAGGAACTCGGGTAGACGTCCCGAATTACACAAATCATAAATATTAGGTGATGGAATACAAATTATGGGAATTCGTAGTATAGAAAATCAACCGCTAAAATCCAAAATTTTGGCATCCAAAATTTCAGCATTTGTTACAAACCTAATTTTCACTAGATGTTATGGGGGGAAAGAATGCGTAATACATTGTATTGGTTGCCCCAAGCCATTACATATTTCAAAAAGTTTGGTATGCCAGTAAAAGTCTTCTGATTGATGTCAAATAACCAAAAACCGCTGGATGAGTTAGCCTAGTCCTTATAGATCGATATCTCCAAGGACCTTGATCATTACAAATAAAAATCGTAAAACAAATACTTCTGTACATCACTCGATTCTCAACTTATTGATGCTATAATAAGTCTCTCTAAGCATGAGCATTCACCAAAAATATTTTATTTTCGTCTTTAGTAAATTTTCTTTCATACAAAATATATGAAGGTACAAATGTACCTTTGCCGCCGTTAAAGGGTGTAAGATTAATTTTGCTCCCTAACTTGGGGATAGGTGGTCACACATTTCTGAAATTTGGAATACATATTTTAAACTAAAATCGTAGAGATGTCAGAAAATTTCAGACCGATCGGACCCATAGCAGAAAAGTTACGGTGTTTTAAAAACGAAAAAGGTACACCTGTACCTATCCCGCTGGATGAGGGTTAAGTAAATAATTTTACAAATATCTTTGTCAACTTTTCTAATTGTGAAGTAGTTTTTGTAAATTTAATCAAGCGACAAAAGACACTTTTTATAATAAAATGTAATACCTACATATTAACAAAAATCCAAAAAAATCTACTCACATCAATACCTATTAATAAACAAATGTCCAATAAAGCCAAAAGCATAAACATGTCCCTGAAATTGATGTATTTTAATATTGATAATGGTGGTTCCAAAACGAATGTACTTATTAGGATTATTCCTTTTTCTTAAATAAAGGTACATGTATCTTTGGAACGCAGTCAATTCCTCAAGTGATCAATCTGATATTATGAGTTCCTTACTAAGTTCTTTCCTGATTTTTATAAAGATACATGTCAGTGGCGGCTTGTGATATCCTAAATTGGGGGGTACACTACTGATGCAAACAAGTGCAACTGATTCTTCCAAAATATGTAAAGAACTAACTTCATTAACCCATTTTGTATTTTTTTTTTTAATTTTTAATTGAAGAATGTTGTTTTTGGCTTCATTATCTTTTCGGAATGATTGTTTTTCTATTAAAAATAAAAACTATTAAAAATAAAATAAAATTTTTAACTTTACGAATGTTTAAATGTTGCTGATTTGAAAACGAAACGCATAATGTAATGTGAGTAAGTTAGCCACGAACCAACTAGTTTTTAACAATGATCGAATTTAAGAGTATAAAATAAATGTCTTGAAGACGATCACATAAATTATACATCACAAATTATTTTTTTTAAGGATTTGTATGTGTGCAATTCTTCCAATGTTCACACATACATACTTGGTTAGTTGTGTACCTACTATAGCATTCGCCTGCATTAATATTCTGACATCATACCCAATTCAGCAGTTAAAAGTAAAAATAAAATTTCTTAAGCAACAATCAAATTTGAAAAAAAAATACATTAAAAGTACATGTTTCGGCGCCCCTAAACATGGCGCCCGGGGCGACCGCCCCGGTCGCCCCACCCTAAAGCCAGCCCTGGCTGCTGCAAAAGCAAAGATAAATGTAAACTCGGCGAAAACGGTGGTAAGAACCTATAGGAAAAACGAGTGTCAAATTCCGGAATGCAAAAAACGCGACTCCCGCCCGAAAAGGCTTGTTCCGGCCGTACTGACGACGATAGAGGAGTTGGTGGAGTCCCGTCCGTCGGTAACGCTAAACGAAATGAAATCATATTTATCTGAAAAAGGATTTGCTGTATCGAAAAGTTCTGTGGACAGAGGGCTCCGTCAACTAGGCATCACTTTGAAGAAGGCCTCAGTGGAAATGGACAGGATGAACTCAGAGCAGGCCATTGAAAATCGGCGACAGTTTGCTCTCGATTTTAACTCGTGGGTCCCTGAAAACAGGGAGCGACTAATTTTCATTGACGAGTCTGGTTTTAATCTTCATCTCTGTCGATCGAAGGCGCGATCCAAAAGGGGAACACGGGCCATAACCACTGTGCCCACAATTCGAGGGCGAAATATAACACTCATATTGGCTTTAAATAGCCAGGGTGTTGTCCATTCAAAAATAATAGAGGCTGGAACTTGCAACGGCCTAAAGTTTTGCGAGTTCCTGGAGGAATTAGCCACAAAGCTGCCGGATTCATTGCGGGACGTGTATCTCGTTTTGGATAATGCTAGGATCCACAAGACAAGAGAGGTGTTGAATGAGGCCGAGAGGCACTCATTCACATTTAAGTTCCTACCACCGTATTCGCCGACGCTAAATCCGGCGGAACATGCGTTCTCTAAAATCAAGTATTCAGCAAGAGCGCTTCTTGAAGAGCGTCGCCAATCAATGGTCGACGTTATTCGCGAGGCGGTGTCGACAATCACAGCTACCGACTCAACTAACTACGTCATGGACAACGGCAATTGAAGGACAGCCATTGCATTAATTGCATTTCTAATTTCTAATTCCAATATGTAAAATCATAAGATTTAAGTTATTTTAAGTAATTTAATTTTATTCATTATTGAAAATAAATACATTTTTAAACTTCTGAAAAAAATAATTTTTCTTAGAAATCTACGGACCCATTTATAGAATGAAAGGCGTTAGTTTTAACCCGTTGCCAAACAGAGTATAAAAACGAGTCACGATCACAGGTACGTCTGTCAGAGGCGTATAGCGGAAAATCTAAATATTTCAGATATTTGTACAGCTGATAGTTGTCTTTAAGAAATTAAACCGTTTTGATGTAACGTACGCGTATACTGGACGTCCTGTGACGCAACTGGTTAATTAAACGGCTTTAGCCGCGTTCACTCAGCCGTTGAGTGAACGCTTCAATGCATAAATTTCGGAGTATATATATAATGCTGCAAGCACTATATATTTTCTATGCGCACATGTACGGAAATGTTTGGACAACGTCGAGATTCGATCTCTGGACCTCTAGATTACTATTACAACTATTACCATTCTATGTTTTTACACCAAATTTCATGTTCATTCTTTGGTATAGTTATTAAGTTATTCGAATTAATACAATTTTCTGGCCTCTTCTTATGTAATTTTCTAAAAAGACTCATCATAATTTTCAAATCTGCAGACCTGGGCTACACACGCATAAATAAAAATTTGGATTTAAGTAAAAACTAAAAAAGTCGACTTCGACTTCAAATCTTCGGGGCACCCTGTTAAAGTTGGCCTACCAACTTCTAAGTATGTCGCGCCAAAGACTGTCACAACTCTACACATCTCTACCGAATTTCATGACGATCGGTATGCGTATGTGATTAAGATTAAAAGTCACAAGGAACTTTACGTACGAGCATACAATTTCATAAATGTCCAACTACGCCAATTGCATTAGCCAACCCCACGAAGCCGATCCTACACATTTCCTCAATAACATCAACCACACCTCATAATTTGATGGAAGAAAAAACTCAAAACACCTCTAAATTCATTTTATTTTAATTCGCACACAAAGATTTTTCATTTGGGATAAGGATTTTTTCTTTTGAGATACGGGTTTTTTTTATTTGGGATACGGATTTTTTCATTTGGGATACGGATTTTTTCATTTGGGATAAGGATTTTTTCATTTGGGATATGGATTTTTTCATTTGAGATACGGATTTTTTCATTTGGGATAAGGATTTTTTAATTTGGGAAATGGATTTTTTCATTTGGGATACGAATTTTTTCATTTGAGATAAGGATTTTTTCATTTGGGATATGGATTTTTTCATTTGGGATAAGGATGTTTTCAATTGGGAAATACTATATATATAAAATTTTTGATTTAAGTAAAAACTAAAAAGGTCGACTTCGATTTCAAATCTTCGGGACACCCTGTTTTCTTTGCCCTACCAACTTCTAAGTATTTCCTGCCAAAGACTGTTACCATTCTACACATCTCTACCAAATTTCATGACGATCGGTATGCGTATGTGATGAAAATCAAAAGCCAACCACACGAAAGGAACTTAACGTACGAGTATACAATTTCATAAATGTCCAACCACGGCAATTGTATTAGGCAACCCCACGAAGCCGATCCTACAGCCTACACATATCCTCAATAACATCAACCACACCTCATAATTTGATGCAAGAAACAACTTAAAACCCCTCTAAATTCATTTTATTTTAATTCGCACACAAGGATTTTTCATTTGGGATAAGGATTTTTTAGATACGGGTTTTTTTCATTTGGGATACGGATTTTTTCATTTGGGATATGGATTTTTTCATTTGGGATAAGGATTTTTTCATTTGGGATAAGGATGTTTTCAATTGGGAAATACTATATAACATTGTTACATACATATATGTAACATCCGTCCTGATATGGGAAAAGTGCACTCTTCGTATACGAGGTGTATGAGTATGTACTTTTTTAGTGTTTTTTTTATTTTATGGATTTTTTACACTATTGACGCGATAGTCCGGATAAATTAAATAAAAAAAGAGTCCAGATTCTCAAAAAATCCGGATTAACGAAAATTCCGGATTTTAACAAGACATTTTTATCTAGGAAAATAGCATAAATAGTCTTCATAAATGTTAAAATTTAAAAGAAAAAAATTATTTTAGGTTTTTCCTTAAAATTAGTCATGTTACATGATTTTCTAGACCCTTGTGTCTTCTTGACTGGCAAATTGAGCGGCCATATTTGGCATAACATACCAAAAATATTAAGAGTCGGAATTAGAATTGCCCTAGAAATCCGGAATATGGATACAATAGCTGTCCTATGTGGATTAAAATGATAGCCGGATTCAAGGGTATATCCGAAGCAAGGAGTCAAGGCTTTATTTTCATGAGGCCAAGGATTAGTTATTCTATTTAATTCTGCTAATATAATATTTAAAGGGATATATTTTGAGCTACGAAAGAAGAAATGGTTTCTAATGTAGACCAAATTATAGACAAGGAGGCATTATAGGCTCTTTATTTAGTCCTTTTAGACAAATTGAGCGAATGGACAAATTGACGAAAAAATTGAAACAATAATTTTATAATTTACTGGCAAATCTTCCATAATCCTCAAAATCTGTATTGTTAACTACTGTAGTTCTATAAACTTTTTTCCTATTCACAAACTGTCAAATCTATTAGTTCTGTGGGTGTTCAAGAAACTTCTCAATAAAACAACAACAACTCCACATGCAAAGACATATATAAAATATAGGGCCATTTTTTCGTACATTTTATAGGCTGGTTAGTCTTATTGCCTAGAGAAGACACAAACAATATTTAGAAAGCTTTTCCATTGTACTGAATGAAATTTTTGTTTATTTTGCATAGTTATGTTATCTTTTGCTTATTTACGCTGTTGCATGAAACCGTGCAATGATTTTTTTAATCTAAGATGATGGTGTAACCATCAAAATATGGCAGAACTATGCAAAATAAACAAAAATTTCATTCAATAAAATGGAAAAGCTTTCTAAATATTGTGTGTGTCTTCTCTAGGCAATAAGACTAACCAGCCTATAAGATGTACGAAAAAATGGCCCATAATAAAATAAAATAATACAATATTTGACAAAATATTTTTGTAAGGCTGCTCAATTTTCGCACACATTTCGTATTATTTCTACGTTATTGTTGCATTATCTACATTCCAAACTTCATGTAAAATATCGGCTTTCATATATTTTTAGTTTTATTAAAAAAAATTTACTAAAATGTTTTCTTTTTGAAAAAAATCAAAGATATATTTTGAATACACTTTCCCCGTATCATGCCTGATGTTACATATATTTAACACCCTCGAGTACTTCGAATGCCTGATATATAGATATATGTAACAGTGCCGGGAGCCTGAACCCGGCATCCGGGGAAAAAAATTTTTCTACAAAATGTGTTTTTAGCCATTTTAAGCCGACGTGGAAAATGTCAGCTCAATCGGTAAGATTTTAGGGTCTCGTCGTTAATGGGTTAACCAGTACGTTTCTTGCAGGGACTATCTTTTCCACCATATAACATTGGAGGTGAACTCACATGTATGGATGTGGTGTGAAGTAAATAGGTGAGTTTTTTCCCGATGGCCTTTGCACGCTAACTACCCCGCAAGAAACATTCTGGTTAAATATCCGGTGAATCTGGTTAGCCTCTTGGTTAGAATCACCAGTGAGTGCACATACAGCATCGGGAAAAATTAACCTATATACTTCACACAGTACTCATGAGTGTGACTTCCCCTCACAATCCAATATGGTCAAATTCACAAGACATTCACTGGTTATTCGACACATAATAATAATATTATTTGGGTAAAATGCATGGTGAACGCGAAGTGTGGAAGTGCGATAGCTGCAAAGTGTGCAGGGAGGTGCGAAAACTGGTTGAAAGTGTTCGCGACGACATTTCTCAAAAGCACTCCGTGCTCTCTTTGGAACTAATTGAATTAAAAAAGTCAGTAGAGTTCATGACAGAAGAGTTCGATCAACACCTGATCATGATGACTGAATTAAAGAACGATGTGTCTGTTCTTAAAAAAGAAAACAATTTATTGAAAAGTGGCTTAGAACAACTAAAACGCGAAAACAACGATCTCGCATACCAAATGAGATCCAAGAATGTTATGATAAACGGTATACCGTCAACAAAAAACGAGAATCTGATGAAAATAGTCAATTCTGTCGCAGCAGCTACGGGCAACGAACTAAGCGTTACGGAATGTGTGAGTGACGTTTTCAGAATCGGAAACAAAAGCTCCATCGTCGTAAAATTCATCAAAAAGGTAGACAGAGATGTGTTCATAGAGCGCTATAAATCAACTGTAAAGCGAAACAACAATGGCATGGGAATTGATGCTAGAACTGTAAACAAAAATTTGGGTGCAAACCGTGTCTACATTGGCGAACAGCTGACTCCGGCAACTGCTGCGCTCTTACGACAAACAAAATTAGCCTTAATTAACCATAAATACACGTGCATCAAGTTAGCGGAACAACTTTTGAAAATCGACTCGGCGACTTTACATTAATTTGCCGCTAATTTGTTGTGAATTAGTTGTGAAAAAATTAATTTTGTCGCTCTTCATTTTCACTGAGAAAATGGGTGTTCCGCTAACTTGACGTCAAGTTAGCGGAACAACATTCACGGATCAAGTCGGAACTCATACCGTTCCCTTCCGCTATTTTGTTGTGAATTAGTTGTGAAAGAAAAAAATTTGTCGCTCTTCACCATCAGCGGGAAATTGCAGTTTCCTGTTTGTGACGTCACTATGGAACAGCCCCACTTTCCCGGCTCGAATCAAGTCGCGGAGTATGTCATAATTTGCTTCAAGGATAATACGAATGAGATGTTAAAATAACGATTTTGTCGCTCCTCGCCATTAACGGTAAAATTCACTTGTCCATATTATGGTGATGTCACTATCTCAAACAACCTACTTTTCCTGATCGCACCGTGTCGGGGAATATGTCAAAATTTGTCTCTTGGCTAATTACAATTAGTTGTGAAAAGAATGATTTTGTCGCTCTCTTTTATACGCGGGAAAACGCGGTTTTCCATATTATGACGTCACTATGGGAGAAAACCCACTTTTCCTGATCCGATCGACTTGGCGAGTATGTCATAATTTGCCGCTTGGCTACTACGAATTAGTTGTGAAAAGAATGATTTTGTTGCTCCCTTCTATCCGAGGGAAAACACGGTTTTCCATATTATGACGTCACTATGGGAGAAAACCCACTTTTCTTGATCGGATCGACTTGGCAAGTATGTCATAATTTGCCGCTTGGGTACTACGAATTAGTTGTGAAAAGAATGATTTTGTCGCTCTTCGCTATCGGTGAGAAAACGCGGTCTTCCATTTTATGACGGCACTATGGGAGAAAACCCACTTTTCCTGATCGGATCGATTTGACGAGTATGTCATAATTTGCCGCTTGGCTGATACGAATTAGTTGTGAAAAGAATGATTTTGTCGCTCCCTTCTATCCGCGGGAAAACGCGGTTTTCCATATTATGGTGTCACTATGGGAGAAAACCCACTTTTCCTGATCCGATCGACTTGGCGAGTATGTCATAATTTGCCGCTTGGCTACTACGAATTAGTTGTGAAAAAAATGATTTTGTTGCTCCCTTCTATCCGAGGGAAAACGCGGTTTTCCATTTTATGACGTCACTATGGGAGAAAACCCACTTTTCCTGATCGGATCGATTTGACGAGTATGTCATAATTTGCCGCTTGGGTACTACGAATTAGTTGTGAAAAGAATGATTTTGTCGCTCTTCGCTATCGGTGAGAAAACGCGGTCTTGCATTTTATGACGTCACTATGGGAGAAAACCCACTTTTCCTGATCGGATCGACTTGGTAAGTATGTCATGATTTGCCGCTTGGCTAATACGAAATAGTTGTGAAAAATGATTTTGTCGCTCTTCGCTATCGGCGAGAAAACGCGGTTTTCCATTTTATGACGTCACTATGGGAGAAAACCCACGACTTGTAATTAGCCAAGAGACAAATTTTGACATATTCCCCGACACGGTGCGATCAGGAAAAGTAGGTTGTTTGAGATAGTGACGTCACCATAATATGGACAAGTGAATTTTACCGTTAATGGCGAGGAGCGACAAAATCGTTATTTTAACATCTCATTCGTATTATCCTTGCAGCAAATTATGACATACTCCGCGACTTGATTCGAGCGGGTAAAGTGGGCTGTTCCATAATGACGTCACAAACAGGAAACTGCAATTTCCCGCTGATGGTGAAGAGAGACAATTTTTTTTCTTTCACAACTAATTCACAACAAAATAGCGGAAGGGAACGGTATGAGTTCCGACTTGATCCGTGAAAGTTGTTCCGTTTTTTGCGTGCCTCAAGTTAGCGGAACAACTTTTGAAAATCGACTCGGCGACTTCCGCTAACTTGACGTCAAGTTAGCGGAACACCCATTTTCTCAGTGAAAATGAAGAGCGACAAAATTTTTTTTTCACAACTAATTCACAACAAAATAGCGGAAGAGAACGGTACAAGTCCCGACTTGATCCTTGAAAGTTGTTCCGTTTTTTGCGTGCCTCAAGTTAGCGGAACAACTTTTGAAAATCGACTCGGCGACTTTACAGTAATTTACCGCTAATTTGTTGTGAATTAGTTGTGAAAAAATTTATTTTGTCGCTCTTCATTTTCACTGAGAAAACGGGTGTTCCGCTAACTTGACGTCAAGTTAGCGGAACAACTTTCAAGGATCAAGTCGGGACTTGTACCGTTCTCTTCCGCTATTTTGTTGTGAATTAGTTGTGAAAAAAAAAATTTGTCGCTCTTCATTTTCACTGAGTAAATGGGTGTTCCGCTAACTTGACGTCAAGTTAGCGGTACAACTTTCACGGATCAAGTCGGAACTTATACCGTTCCCTTCCGCTATTTTGTTGTGAATTAGTTGTGAAAGAAAAAAATTTGTCGCTCTTCACCATCAGCGGGAAATTGCAGTTTCCTGTTTGTGACGTCACTATGGAACAGCCCCACTTTACCCGCTCGAATCAAGTCGCGGAGTATGTCATAATTTGCTGCAAGGATAATACGAATGACATGTGAAAATAACGATTTTGTCGCTCCTCGCCATTAACGGTAAAATGCACTTTTCCATATTATGGTGACGTCACTATCTCAAACAACCTACTTTTCCTGATCGCACCGTGTCGGGGAATATGTTAAAATTTGTCTCTTGGCAAATTATTGTGAAAAGAATGATTTTATCGCTCTCTTTTATACGCGGGAAAACGCGGTTTTCCAAATTATGACGTCACTATGGGAGAAAACCCACTTTTCCTGATCGGATCGACTTGGGGAGTATGGCATAATTTTCCGCTTGTCTGATACGAATTAGTTGTGAAAAGAATGATTTTGTCGCTCCCTTCTATCCGCGGGAAAACCCGGTTTTCCATATTATGACGTCACTATGGGAGAAAACCCACTTTTCCTGATCCGATCGACTTGGCGAGTATGTCATAATTTGTCGCTTGGCTACAACGAAGTAGTTATGAAAAGAATGATTTTGTTGCTCGTCGCTATCGGTGAGAAACCACGGTTTTCCATTTTATGACGTCACTATGGGAGAAAACCCACTTTTCCTGATCGGATCGATTTGACGAGTATGTCATAATTTGCCGCTTGGCTGATACGAATTAGTTGTGAAAAGAATGATTTTGTCGCTCCCTTCTATCCGCCGGAAAACGCAGTTTTCCATATTATGACGTCACTATGGGAGATAACCCACTTTTCCTGATCCGATCGACTTGGTGAGTATATCATAATTTGCCGCTTGGCTACTTTGAATTAGTTGTGAAAAGAATGATTTTGTCGCTCTTCGCTATCGGTGAGAAAACGCGGTTTTCCATTTTATGACGTCACTATGGGAGAAAACTCACTTTTCCTGATCGGATCGACTTGGGAAGTATGTCATAATTTGCCGCTTGGCTAATACGAATTAGTTGTGAAAAGAATGATTTTGTCGCTCTTCTCTATCGGCGAGAAAACGCGGTTTCCATTTTATGACGTCACTATGGGAGAAAACCCACTTTTCCTGATCGGATCGATTTGACGAGTATGTCATAATATGCCGCTTGGCTGATACGAATTAGTTGTGAAAAGAATGATTTTGTCGCTCCCTCCTATCCGCGGGAAAACGCGGTTTTCCATATTATGACGTCACGATGGGAGAAAACCCACATTTCCTGATCGGATCGACTTGGCGAGTATGGCATAATTTGCCGCTTGGCTAATACGAAGTAGTTGTGAAAAGAATGATTTTGTCGCTCTTCGCTATCGGTGAGAAAACACGGTTTTCCATTTTATGACGTCACTATGGGAGAAAACCCACTTTTCCTGATCGGATCGATTTGACGAGTATGTCATAATTTGCCGCTTGGCTGATACGAATTAGTTGTGAAAAGAATGATTTTTTCGCTCCCTTCTATCCGCGGGAAAACGCGGTTTTCCATATTATGACGTCACTATGGGAGAAAACCCACATTTCCTGATCCGATCGGCTTGGCGAGTATGTCATATTTTGCCGCTTGGCTACTACGAATTAGTTGCGAAAAGAATGATTTTGTCGCTCTTCGCTATTGGCGAGAAAACGCGGTTTTCGATATTATGACGTCACTATGGGATCGACTTGGCGAGTATGTCTTAATGCCACACTCCCCAAGTCGATCCGATCTGGAAAACTGGGTTTTCTCCCATAGTGACGTCATAATATGAAAAACCGCGTTTTCCCGCTGATAGCGAAAAGCGACAAAATCATTCTTTTCACAACTAATTAGCATAAGCCAAGCCGCAAATTATGACGTACTCACCAAGTCGATCCGATCAGGAAATGTGGGTTTTCTCCCATCGTGACGTCATAATATAGAAAACCGCGTTTTCTCGCCGATAGCGAAGAGCGACAAAATCATTCTTTTCACAACTAATTCGTATTAGCCAAGCGGCAAATTATGCCATACTCTCCAAGTCGATCCGATAAGGCAATGTGGGCTTTCTCCCATAGTGACGTCATAATATGGAAAAACGCGTTTTCCCGCGGATAGAAGGGATCGACAAAATCATTCTTTTCACAAATAATTCGTATCAGCCAAGCGTCAAATTATGCCATACTCTTCAAGCCGATCCGTCAGGAAAAGTGGGTTTTCTTCCATCATCATCATCATCAATGTGGCACGATAGCCCGACGTCGGGCCTTGGCCGCCTGAATCGTTGACCTCCAATTGTCGCGGTTACGTGACCTCGTCGTCCAGTTTCGGAAGCCCAGTAGCTGGTGGGCGTCTTCACCTACGGAGTTCTCCCAGCGAGCTCTCGGTCGTCCACGCAACCTCGCTCCGTCAATTCGTTGTGCGTTCATCACTTTCTTTGGCATGCGATTATCGTCCATCCGTTGTACATGCCCCGCCCATTGCAAACGTTGAAGCTTCACGATTTTCGATACTTCCAGCTCATCGTACAATTGATACAACTCATGGTTGTACCGGATACGCCATTGGTCTCGCTCGCGAACGGCCCCGAAAATTCGCCGAAGGACCTTTCGTTCGAATCGGTCTAGCAAAATTTCGGAGGCTTGGGTGAGGGTCCATGTTTCGCAGCCATAACATAGCACGGGTCGGATGATCGTTTTGTACACGCGGAGCTTCGTGTTCCTGTGCGCAAGTTTCGAATTAATTATAGGGAGGACCGAGAAATATGTCTTATTGGCTAGTTGTATCCGTCGCTTAATTTCGTCGGTTTCGTTGGCGTCCTTTGATAAGTTACAACCCAGATAGTTGAAGTTGTCTACATACTCGATATTAAGGTCCCCCACTGTGATGCTTGAATTTGCTGGCGTCCTTGTTTTCGATTGCATCATGGCCTTTGTTTTGCTTTCGTTGATATGTAGTCCAACTTCCTTTGCGGCGTTATTGAGGTTATGCAGAAGGCTTTCTGCATCACCCAACCTTCGAGACATGATGTTGATATCGTCGGCGTACGCTACTAATTGAGTCGACTTGATGAGTAGCGTTCCGCTGCTGTCCATATTCATGGCTCGAATTACATACTCCAAAGCAAGGTTGAAGAGCGTCGGCGCCAGCCCGTCGCCCTGCTTGAGTCCAGTACGAGTTTCAAATAGGTCAGTGAGTCGATTCTGCACTCTGACCTGCGAGACGGTATTAGTCATCGTCATCCTTGTGAGTCGCACTAACTTTGCCGGTATACCAAAATTCAGCATAATGTTGTACAGTACACTTCGATCGATACTGTCGTATGCCTGCTTAAAGTCGACAAAGATTTGGTATACGTCGATGTTATATTCCCAGCACTTTTGGAGTAGTAGCTTCACTGTGAAAAGCTGATCGGTCGTTGAGCGACCAGGTCTGAAGCCGCCTTGATACTCGCCAATGATTCGTTCTGCGTACGGATTAATTCTCTTTTCAAGAATTTTAGATAATATCTTATAGGCCGTACAAACTAATGATATGCCCCTGTAATTCTCACACTTCAGCTTGTCACCCTTTTTGTGGATTGGGCAGATTATGCTTTTGCGCCAATCTTCGGGGATTTCCTCGTCGTTCCATATTTTCAGCAGTAGCACATGTATAGCGTTGGTCAGGCACGTTCCACCATGCTTCAGCAGTTCTGCTGGGATCTCGTCAGCGCCGGGCGCTTTATTATTTTGAAGCGACTGTATGGCAAGACTCACCTCCTCTACTGTTGGGGGTAGAACGGGAGGGCCTGGTTCGGCTAACTGCTCAAGAGCTGGCTCCGCGGGGGATGTTGATGGTGCATTGAGGAGCTCTTCAAAATGCGAGGCCCATCGTTTGTTGACGCTTTCGATGTCGCTGATGATGTTACCATCCTTGTCCTTACATAGGCTTGTCCTGGGTTGATATCCGTTCTTAACATTATTTATAAGTTTGTACGCCTGTCTAATGCTCTTACTGGCTAATCTTTGGTTTATTTGCTGTAACTGCTCGTCAAAATGTTTGCATTTCTTACGTCTAATTAACTTATTAGATACTCGCCGAAGCTCGTTATATCTTTCTTTCTTGGCTCGGGATGCGCGTTGTGTGTATTGGCGATAGGCTTCATTTTTCGCCTCAATCGAGGCCCTGCATTCGTCTTCGAACCAGTCTGCTCGTCGGCCTTTATAGCCCACGACCTCTTCTGCGACCCCCTTGATGCTGTCTTTGAGCTCCTCCCAGAACTCATGGATGCCTAAATTGTTGATGTCATCAAGCATGGGCGACAGTTTTTTCTCTAGTGCTGTTGTATACGCAGCCGCCGTGGCATCATCAATCAAATTGTCAACCTCGAAGATCTTGGCAGGGTTGATTCTCGTTAGGTGCACCGAAGAGATTCTGCACCTGTAGGTTGTCTTCACCAAATAGTGATCGGTGTCGCAGTTGGCTCCTCGATAGGATCGAACATCTAGGACATTAGAAGCCCATCTCTTGCTGATCAGTACGTGGTCGATCTGGTTCACGGTGTATTCATCTGGAGACTTCCAGGTCTGCTTGTGGATTCGTCGATGAGGGAAGCATGTAGAGCTTATTACCAGGTTTCTGCCGCTCGCGAAGTCGATAAGTCGCTGACCGTTGTTGTTGTTTTCGTCGTGGAGGCTATGACCTCCAGTAGTTCCCCTATGCCAGCTTTCATTTCCGACTTTGGCGTTAAAGTCTACTAGCAGCAGCTTGACATCGTTTGATGGAAGTGAGTCGAAGAGTGTTTCTAGGTCGTTGTAGAACTCGTCCTTAATCGCGTCTTCTTTTACTTCTGTAGGGGCATGCGCATTAATGAGCCAGAGATTAGCGAAACGGGTCTTAATGCGGATCGCACATAGCCGCTCGTTGATGGGTTTGAAGCCGATAACGTGGTCCTTGAGCTGCTTATTCACGATGAAAGCTACTACAAACTCCTTGTTGCCCTCCTCTTTACCACTCGTAAAAATAGTGTGCGAATTGAGGTCGTTAATCTCGCTTTTGAGCCATTTAGTTTCCTGGATTGCAACTATGCTCAGCTTGTATTGTTCTACCTAATCCAGGAGGGCCCTTAAGGCCCCCGGTCTATTCAGGGAGCGTACATTCCAGGATCCGAAAGAGTAATCAGTTGTTCGTTTGCGGGGTCGTCGTTGTTTTGTATCCGTCCAATCCGAGGCTTTTGTTTCAGGTTTCTTGACTTGAAGTTTTTCTTAGGATGAGTTGTCGGCACATCGCTAAACCATGATAGGGTTTAATCGTTGAGTAAAGGCCATCATGGGCATGCCTCGAAGATGCTGCTTTAGTGGTTGACTTAAATGTTTTGTGTCACCTATCACGTTAAGTAACCTGAGACGCTGCAGATGTTAATGCAGCACTCAGGCGCAGCGGTTACTCGGATAATGCGGGAAAGTAACGCCCCGTAGAGAGACATAGGAATTGGCCGAAGTCCTTTTCCTATGAAACTCCTCCTGCATAGGTAAGGGTCCGCAGTTATGCCACAACTGAAGAAGATATAGGAATTAGCCGAAGCCTTTCAACCTTTATCTTCCCCCTTACGGGTCTTCCATAGTGACGTCATAATTTGGAAAACCGCGTTTTCCCGCGTATAAAAGATAGCGACAAAATCATTCTTTTCACAACTAATTGTAATTAGCCAAGAGACAAATTTTGACATATTCCCCGACACGGTGCGATCAGGAAAAGTAGGTTGTTTGAGATAGTGACGTCACCATAATATGGAAAAGTGCATTTTACCGTTAATGGCGAGGAGCGACAAAATCGTTATTTTAACATCTCATTCGGATTATCCTTGCAGCAAATTATGACATACTCCGCGACTTGATTCGAGCCGGTAAAGTGAGGCTGTTCCATAGTGACGTCACAAACAGGAAACTGCAATTTCCCGCTGATGGTGAAGAGCGACAAATTTTTTTCTTTCACAACTAGTTCACAACAAAATAGCGGAAGAGAACGGTATAAGTTCCGACTTGATCCGTGAAAGTTGTTCCCCCTAAAAAAACTTGACGTCAAGTTAGCGGAACACCCATTTTCTCAGTGAAAATGAAGAGCGACAAAATGTTTTTTCACAACTAATTCACATCAAAATAGCGGAAGAGAACGGGACAAGTCCCGACTTGATCCTTGAAAGTTGTTCCGCTAACTTGACGTCAAGAACCCCCATTTTCTCAGTGAAAATGAAGAGCGACAAAATTAATTTTTTCACAACTAATTCACAACAAATTAGCGGCAAATTACTGTAAAGTCGCCGAGTCGATTTTCAAAAGTTGTTCCGCTAACTTGATGCACGTTTGATTTTTATAACAGCACTTCTAGATCACTCCAGTAGGGCTTGCCTGTGCGAAACTCCAGATCCAATGTGAAAAAGTAGATGAACGTAAATCTCTGTGCTGTAGGGTTTCTGTTCTATGGATACGCTTTTATTATAGAATTGAAATTTGAGGAAGTGCTAAATTTTCTATTGCAAAAACATTGTTGTTGGACTGTGGATGTATGAAGCTCAAACAACTTTTTTGAAAAATCCATCATCCGTTTCCTATTGCAGTTCCGAAAATGGTTTCACGTTTTTATGAAACACTACACACGTCACGTTTAATACTTCCAGCAAAAAGTTTATTTTTGCTTTGTTTTGCGTACCTAAAGTAATAATAAAAAATGTGTGGCCGATGAGGGGGGAGTGGTCTCCTTGATCCCCACCCTTATCTACGCCACTGATCCTACCATGTATTTTAAGATCCTATAATCACCAAAATTAATATCAAGCGATTCCAAATATCACATTCTATTTAGTATCATTTTCACTCACCCACATAGAAAATTGCATTTTCACAAATTTGACCGCATAACGTTTCCAACATTCGCATTAAATATCGCATTGCCAAAAATTGCATCGCATGTAACCAGTTAAATACTCTCACGGGCCGGACCCAAGCCAAACGAACACGAGGCTTCTTGTTCGGATATCGCACGAAATTTCTCAATAGAAACCATCACCTGCATCCGAAAAATTACATGCAAGCGGTGGTCCACTATCAGCTAGTGCCCACGAGTTTGAAAGCAGTGTTAATGGGTGAGGTTATAAAACACAACGTTCGCGCAACTTTCCCCTAAGCGCTTAGGGGATCTGTTTGTAGGGAGAAGTTTCTGATCCGTAACGGCCGGTTGATTTGAAATTAAAGGTAACGTTGCGCGAACGTTGTGTCTTATAACCTCACCCAATATCTAGGGACGCGGGAGCGTCCCGCCCGCCAAAGAAAAACGAAGAATTTGAACAAATCAAAAGTAAGATGCGACTAAGACTATGTTTACACGACGGAACAAGTACGGGTTTTCGGACCTCTGTAGCTCGGACTCTGGTTGGTCCTGAGTGTTCAAATTCAGTAAAGGTTGTCGTTCGCGCCGTCTTATGAAGTGTAGAAAATTTCAAGAAGATACGATGGAAAACACTGGAGATATAAGAGTTTGAAAATCGCATTTTTTCGAAAATCTTGTTCTCGTTGTTCTTGTTGTTCTTGTCGTTCATTGACAGGGCTACAGCCTTGCAGAGGGCATCTCGGGATTTGGTCTCTTTTCCCATTGATAGAGTCTGTCGTGAAGGTGTGCATAGGCTATCGTTTGCTCCGATCCGTGGAGTAGAAAAAAAGATACAGCGGAAAATGTGAAAAAATACATAGAGTTTCTCGCTTAAATCTTTTTATATGTTTTAAAGGAAGCATTTTGCAAAAGTCGGAGATTGGCCCGAAAATGCCTCGAAAAGAATCGTATGGTTTTGTTATTTGGCAGGACTGTTTCGAACAATCCCTTGTATATGTTCTCTAAAGTTTTCAGTTGTAAAGCGTCTGCGAGAGCGGCGGCAAGGGCTCAAAGTTCCAGATTTGGTTCGTCTCTTATACGAGTACGTACATACATATTACTATAATATTGACTGAACAAATAACATCCCGATGATCCTAAAGCTTCCAGCAAACGGTAGAGGTTCGCAAAACACACACACTTCAGGTTACGAAGGACGCTAAGGTTACAAAGGTTACCAAGAGGGTTATTATTGTTATTATGTTCTCAAACATGGTCGTGATAAAAGGGCAGTGAATATAGTCTTCATTTCAAGAAAATAAACGCATTCATTTATTGTTATGTTAAGTTGATTTTGTCAATTGAAAACTGCAAAAAAATATGATATCTCACAAAAACAACTCTGTTGTAAAAAGTTTCCGCCAAAGAAAAAGATGTCAGCCGCAAAAAGGATTGATATAATACAATCCCGCCAACATGCTCGCAAGGATATGCATTCAAAAGTGATTGAATTAGTTAATAGTTTGCACCAAAACAGCGTGGTGCGGTATGCGTCAACATTTGTAAAATAATTTCCTTCGTGTGGAGTCTGTGTTGTGTATACCGCGTAACGCACCCGCGCTGGTTTGGTGGAAGCTAATTTCTTGCAATGCTGTTTGGCGGGGAGCTTTCATAGGGGTAATTGCAGGATAAAACCAATCTTATGAAAATTACGAAAGAACTTTATTGTATAAAAAGGGAAAAGTCGTCTATACGAAGGAAAGCAAAAAAAATTGTAAAACACATTTTATTTACAAGGCTGGAAGATTCGAGATTAAAACTGATCAAGAAAAGAGCATAGCAGCAAATAGCACCCTCGTCAGCTCCCCGCCAATAAGCGTGAAAGAAATTATAGCTTCCACCAAACTAGCGCGTGTGCGTTACGCAGTACACATAACACAGACTCCACACGAATTGGCAAATTCAGCGTGGTCTATCGCGGCGGAAATTATTTCACAAATTTTGACGCATACCGCACCACGCTGTTTTGGTGGAAACTATTAACTAACTCAATCACTTTTGAATGCATATTATGACGTCACTATGGGAGAAAACCCACTTTTCCTGATCCGATCGACTTGGTGAGTATGCCATAATTTGCCGCTGGGCTACTACGAATTAGTTGTGAAAAGAATGATTTTGTCGCTCTTCGCTATCGGTGAGAAAACACGGTTTTCCATATTATGACGTCACGATGGGAGAAAACCCACATTTCCTGATCGGATCGACTTGGCGAGTATGGCATAATTTGCCGCTTGGCTAATACGAATTAGTTGTGAAAAGAATGATTTTGTCGCTTTTCGCTATCAGCGGGAAAACGCGGTTTTCGATATTATTACGTCACTATGGGAGAAAACCCACTTTTCCTGATCCGATCGACTTGGCGAGTATGTTATAATTTGTTGCTTGGCTACTACGAAGTAGTTTTACTGAAAAGAATGATTTTGTCGCTCTTTGCTATCGGTGAGAAAACACGGTTTTCCATATTATGACGTCACGATGGGAGAAAACCCACATTTCCTGATCGGATCGACTTGGCGAGTATGGCATAATTTGCCGCTTGGCTAATACGAATTAGTTGTGAAAAGAATGATTTTGTCGCTTTTCGCTATCAGCGGGAAAACGCGGTTTTCGATATTATGACGTCACTATGGGAGAAAACCCACTTTTCCTGATCCGATCGACTTGGCGAGTATGTTATAATTTGTTGCTTGGCTACTACGAAGTAGTTGTGAAAAGAATGATTTTGTCGCTCTTCGCTATCGGTGAGAAAACACGGTTTTCCATTTTATGACGTAACTATGGGAGAAAACCCACTTTTCCTGATCGGACCGATTTGACGAGTATGTTATAATTTGCCGCTTGGCTGATACGAATTAGTTGTGAAAAGAATGATTTTGTCGCTCCCTTCTATCCGCGGGAAAACGCGGTTTTCCATATTATGACGTCACTATGGGAGAAAACCCACATTTCCTGATCCGATCGGCTTGGCGAGTATGTCATAATTTGCCGCTTGGCTACTACGAATTAGTTGCGAAAAGAATGATTTTGTCGCTCTTCGCTATTGGCGAGAAAACGCGGTTTTCGATATTATGACGTCACTATGGGCGAAAACCCACTTTTACTGATAGGATCGACTTGGCGAGTATGTCATAATGCCACACTCCCCAAGTCGATCCGATCAGGAAAACTGGGTTTTCTCCCATAGTGACGTCATAATATCGAAAACCGCGTTTTCCCGCTGATAGCGAAAAGCGACAAAATCATTCTTTTCACAACTAATTAGCATAAGCCAAGCCGCAAATTATGACGTACTCACCAAGTCGATCCGATCAGGAAATGTGGGTTTTCTCCCATCGTGACGTCATAATATGGAAAACCGCGTTTTCTCGCCGATAGCAAAGAGCGACAAAATCATTCTTTTCACAAATAATTCGTATCAGCCAAGCGGCAAATTATGCCATACTCCCCAAGTCGATCCGATCAGGAATAGTGGGTTTTCTCCCATAGTGACGTCATAATTTGGAAAACGTATAAAAGATAGCGACAAAATCATTCTTTTCACAACTAATTGTAATTAGCCAAGAGACAAATTTTGACATATTCCCCGACACGGTGCGATCAGGAAAAGTAGGTTGTTTGAGATAGTGACGTCACCATAATATGGAAAAGTGCATTTTACCGTTAATGGCGAGGAGCGACAAAATCGTTATTTTAACATCTCATTCGGATTATCCTTGCAGCAAATTATGACATACTCCGCGACTTGATTCGAGCCGGTAAAGTGGGGCTGTTCCATAGTGACGTCACAAACAGGAAACTGCAATTTCCCGCTGATGGTGAAGAGCGACAATTTCTTTTTCACAATTAATTCACAACAAAATAGCGGAAGGGAACGGTATCAGTTCCGACTTATACTTCCAATAAGCGTGAAAGAAATTAGCTTCCACCAAACTAGCGCGGGTGCGTTACGCGGTACACATAACACAGACTCCACACGAATTGGCAAATTCAGCGTGGTCTATCGCGGCGGAAATTATTTCACAAATTTTGACGCATACCGCACCACGCTGTTTTGGTGGAAACTATTAACTAACTCAATCACTTTTGAATGCATATCCTTGCGAGCATGTTGGCGGGATTGTATTATATCAATCCTTTTTGCGGCTGACAACTTTTTCTTTGGCGGAAACTTTTTACAACAGAGTTGTTTTTGTGAGATTAGAACCTTTGTGAGCAAATACATTATGTATGTAGTTGGGATGCAATCCAATGAGAGGAGGTAGAATAGAAAGAATTATTATTAGTCTTGACTGATTATGCGTGGAAACTGGAAAGTGTATGAGTGAATTTGTAAATAAAAAGATTAATACATACATAGGAAGGTGTATATTTTTAAATTGGATAATTGGTTATTAGCAGGCCGGATGCATACAATTTTCTCCAAACAAAGTTCAATTGTTGGTAACGATTGATAATACATAGTTGTTGAAATAGAAAATAAATAAAATAATAAAATTTATTTAATATATTCTAACTTAAAAAATTGGGTGGGCCGGACCCACCTGACCCACTGAGAAGAGCCGCCCCTGCCTTGCTATGCATTTTTAAGCCCACACTTTACTGTGAACATGAAAGTTTTTTCGCCGTAAATTGTGAAGAGTATTTCTGTCTTGAAAGTTATTTAATATATGTAGTCTGGCTGGTCTAGCGGTTAGTGCGTGCACCTTCGGTGCACAGGGTCATGAGTTCGAATCTCACCGTGGACCATGGTGTTTTTCGAACTCACGAGCTTGTGACGGACTACGATCTCACTCAGATGTTAAACGAGTACCCATTTATGGGGATAAATAACACTGCTAAGCGTGATGCTGATCTCATTACCTCAACAAAAAGCAGATAAAATCTTGGAAATAGGATGTCACTAACACATCCTGCGGCCTTAGTCCAATGTTGGATGTTATTTATTTTATTTTCACACAAAACATATGACAGCAAAACAGGTCAGCGTTTAAAAATGTTTTTCAATTTCAGAAATCCTTTCAGAGCGGAGTTTTGGATTTATAAACGCTAATTACTTTACATTTACTAACATTTCAATTTTTAATATTATTGGCACCAAATTTGCAGCACCGTTTTTAGGTTTTTTCAGAAAAATTTTCTAGGGGGCACCAGACTTTCCATGCCTCGAAAAGGGGGCATGAACTGAAAAGATTTGAGAACCAATTGTTTTGAACTTCCTTTAGACGCAATGTATCTGACAGATGCCTCGCATTGTTTTTTTACCATAACTTCTTTTCTATTGCGAATTCCACTATCTAACTCATAGAGTAGCTTCGTATACCGAGAACGGAAGCATTTCAGTCTGAAAGTTATAATTGCGAGGTCCTTTGGCTTTACATAGCAGGCTCTCGTGCAGTGGCGCAACCACGGGAGGGGCTAAGGGGGCTGAAGCCCCTCCCAGAACCAAACAATTGGGAAATTAAAAAAATCAAAATGAAATATGAAACAATGCACTTTGTTGCAGTTTTTATAAAATGTGAATTATTGTTCTTTAGGAGAATAATTTATGCACCAGTCTCGATTGTCTGAACAAGTTGCACCATCCTTCCTAGAATTTTAGAAAAATCTTTGTGCAAAAATAATAAAATACAAATGGGCTGTTCTGATGAGATTTTTGTTGTATTTTTGGATATTATATCGTAACATACGGAGCGGCCATCGTATTAGTTCACATCCAAAATCTATCAGTTCTTATCGAGAGGGTCCTGTTTGTGGAGCTGTTGAACGAGATTAGCCCAACTTCAGTCCGGTCTTTGTTCTTGCCTTAATTCCTATTTTCCACGTGCAGTAACGCAGGCTATCACCGCCAAAACGACGGGCGGTATGCCTACACCGCAGGTCGAGCAACGCGAAACCATGGAGCGGTATAAAGAACGCGGCAAGGAAGAAGAAGTAACGCGGGCTATCATAAATTATGCTCTTATTTCGGAGGGCCATTTTTTTGCCCAGCTGCACATCTCCACCTTATTCGGAAAATGCCTTGCGATGACCCTACCTCTATATTTGGACTCCTGAATGGGTGATAACGACCAAAATCCGCAAAGTCAAATAATAAATTCATGCGGCGAATTCTATCCTTTCTGTTATAGAATCGTTTGTAGCATATAGTGACTGGCGTACTTCCTATTCGCATCCGCGCTTTTTGTTTTAATATTTACTAGGGCCTCAAGTTCCGTTATTATCGTCTATAGGAAAGTCCTATTTGATCAAATGTAGTTGTCCGTATGTTTCGATTCACGATCTATTGGGTTTTCGTTATACTTGCGTTGACACGACGCTAAGCTACGAATTAAATTAAATCGAAAAACTCAGGCTGCAATGGAGGCTTTAAACATCAGCGTATTACAGGAAAATAACAAAATTTCCCAACTTTCGGAGGCAAACTCAAATGCCCAGTAATATGTATGGCGTTAGCCCCCTCCAGGACCAGATCCTGGTTGCGCCCCTGCTCTCGTGTAAGTGATTTAGACGTGTATCGCTATGGGTGCAGCAGTATAGGATAAAAAAAATATTTACTACAGTGCAATACTTTTAGTCTTACACTATTTCACGTTTGTTTTGCCATTGAAGTCCAATTTAAAATTTAATTATGCTAAAAAAGCTGTAAGACTGCAATTATGTAACACAATTTCAAAAAATCTAATTTTTTAAAGACTTTTTTTCAATAAAAAAAATATTATTAGCACACCCGATTTTTTTTTCTTTTGATATTGACTATTGGTATAATCTAGGAGCCAGGTACCCAACTACCTTCCTCATAAGGTAACCAGCTGAAAATTTGTATAGGTGGCAGTTCATCACCGCTTCTGTTCAAAACTGCTGGTCAGCCCAAAATTTAGCGGTTCCTTGTTAGGGAAATTACGCAATTCGTGCGTAAATTTTGAGGTTAAATCTTCCTCATAACATAAGGAATTTATAACCGGCTGAATTTATGTACATGTGTTGGATCTCGACTTCCACATGCCGAAAGTTCCGGTCGGCCCAATTTTTAGCGGTTCCTTCACCTATGCTCACCGCCGCAAAGCTACAAATAAATTACCCCTACCTTCCTCATAAGGTAACCGGCTAAATTTATGTTCAAACGATAGATCTCGCTTCACCGTATCGAAACATAGTGGGCCGACCGCTCTGAACCGCTTCCTAGACCGGTTTTAACCGGTTCAGAGTATTGAAAATACATTCGTAAAAAATGTATTTTCGATCATACCTGATTAGGTAACCAGGCTGGATTTGTATGTAAATGGTAGATCTCAATTCTGAGAGAGAGAGAGTACTGGTCAGTCCAGACCAAACCGGTTCCTTGACACATTTTTACCGATTCAAAATAAGTGGAAATTCACCAAGTACACAATATAAACTACTTAATGTTGGGGGATGTGAAGCATTCAACCGATTTGCCTGAAATATGTAATATCAAGATTATATTTATAAACCTGTAAATGTATTAATAAATTGAAATTGAATTGAATTGAATTGAATTGAATGTTCGTATGATATATCCCAATGCGCCAGTGTCGAAATTACCGGTCAGCCCAGACCAATCCAGTTCCTTGACGCATTTTTACCGATTCAAAATAAGCAAAAATACACCAAGCACACAATGTAATCTACTTAATTTTGGGGGGATATGTGGCATTCACCCAATTAAATGTATGTTGGTATGACAGATCCTAATGCGCCAGTGTCGAAAGTGCCGGTCAGCCCAGACTAAACCGGTTACTTGTCGCGTTTTTACCGATTCGAAATAGGCCAATTTACACCTGGTACACAATATAATCTACGTCAGGGGTGTCAAATTCAAAACCTGGCGCGGGCCAAATAAGACTCTCCTCAGGTTTAAGTGGGCCGCAGGAGAAAAATTTCAAAAACTTTTATGTAATCGTTTTACGAAAGTTAAAATATATATTAATGGATCACTATCGCGGCTTCGGGATTATCCGTGGGAACTTCCTCTTTTCGAAAATGTACTTCAAGAACATTAAACAATTAAGACAAGAACGGAATCGTGAAAATATGATTGATCTTCAAGTAACAACAATTACATGATTTGCGCCAAA
Source organism: Microchrysa polita (assembly GCA_949715475.1). Classification (NCBI taxonomy): domain Eukaryota; kingdom Metazoa; phylum Arthropoda; class Insecta; order Diptera; family Stratiomyidae; genus Microchrysa; species Microchrysa polita. The sequence goes on along the minus strand of OX454416.1, from coordinate 83,998,036 downwards.
TTTTGGACAGACAGATGATAAAAAATGTTTAGCACTAGTCATCTGAGGTCGCCCAAAATAACATTGGGAGGCAAAATAGTCAGAATAAATTAATTTCAGCAGAAAGGTGGCTAAAAGAGACTAAAAGTTACTTATGTGAAGTTAGCCCGCCCACATTCTCAAATTACGCTTGTAACCGTTTGTTCAGCGGCGGCTACGTTTATTCGTCAATTAAAATCGTTTGTTCGTGTCCAATTATTATTTAATACATAATAGCAACTTTAAAATTTGGTCGGATAAATATAAATTTGGTATCAATCAAAAGCCAGGCGTTTGTTGGTGGTTTTGTGTGTTTGTTCGTCCTGGAAACGCAAGGATTCAGGAGTAATCAAGGAAAAACAGAAGATGAGACAAAAACCATTGCATGTTTTTTATATTCAAAGCAGTTGAATTGGAATATTGAAACCAGTTGAAATAGAATATTCAAACCAGTTGAATTGGAACATAAAAAACACGCAATGGTCTCCGTTTTTCCTCCTGAATCCTTGCTATTCCAGGACGAACAGACGCCCAAAACAACGAACAAACGCCTGGCTTTCGATTGATACCAAATTTATATTTATCCGACCATATTTAACGATGGCGGGCTAAGATCACACTCCTTATTTTAGTTTCTTTTATTAAATAAATGAGAGACTAACAAACGAAAATAATTGGCGAACAAATGGTTACGAGCGTAATTTGGGAATGTGGGAGGGCTATCTTCACATAAGCCAAAAAAAACAAACTCATGGACCAACACAGCTTGATAAGTATAGGTCTGAAAATCAGGCACTTGGGCTCTAATTATTAGGTTGGTATTTCACGTCCAGGTGATTTAGTCACCAATTCCAATATTTCCGTATTTTTTTTTTATTAACTGCATTTCGGGACAGAAGAGTTTCATGAAGAGACTTAGTATTGTCCTGTGCAAAAAAAGATGAGCTGTCTTATAAAATCAAATAACCAGCCTCCAATTGTTGGCAGTACTTGGGGAAAACGAGAATCAACCCTGCCAAGATCTTCGAGGTTGACAATTTGATTGATGATGCCACGGCGGCTGCGTATACTACAGCACTTGAGGTAAAACTGTCGCCCATGCTCAAAGACAGCATCAAGGGGGTCGCAGAAGAGGTTGTGGGCTATAAAGGCCGGCGCAGACGAGAAGACTGGTTCGACGACGAATACAGGGCCTCGATTGAGGCGAAAAATGAAGCCTATCGTCAATACACACAACGCGCATCCCGAGCCAAGAAAGAAAGATACAACGAACTACATCAAGGGGGTCGCAGAAGAGGTTGTGGGCTATAAAGGCCGGCGCAGACGAGAAGACTGGTTCGACGACGAATGCAGGGCCTCGATTGAGGCGAAAAATGAAGCCTATCGTCAATACACACAACGCGCATCCCGAGCCAAGAAAGAAAGATACAACGAACTTCGGCGAGTATCTAATAGGTTAATTAGACGTAAGAAACGCAAACATTTTGACGAGCAGTTACAACAAATAAACCAACGATTAGCCAGTAAGAACATTAGACAGGCGTACAAACTTATAAATAATGTTAAGAACGGATATCGACCCAGGACAAGCCTATGTAAGGACAAGGATGGTAACATCATCAGCGACACCGAAAGCGTCAACAAACGATGGGCCTCGCATTTTGAAGAGCTCCTCAATCATGGGCGTAGCCAGGATTTCGGTCAGGGGGGGGCAACCCCAAAATTTTTTAACATCATGATTTTCTTAGAAGCTGAAATTTCCGGTCGCAGAAATATTGTTAGCAAATTTTAGAGTAGCCTGGCTTGTGGTTGGATTGATGCAGAGGGTCATGGATTCCAGACTCACCGTGAACGAACGCATGTTATTTCTTTTTGTTTGCTAATTTTAAAGTATAATTTTTAAAATGGAGATGAGAATTATTTTCTTCTGTATTCTGATTACATTCAACTGGCCTCCAATATCTGCCTTTTAGAGCGAAGTTTGTCTATTTTCAGTGCATTTTTGTATCTCGGACTGCATATTTAACTTGCGAAATCAGTTTGTTTCGTCTGTCACTTTCATCTTAGCAAAGTAGCATCGTCAAAATATTTATAAATCCTTTATTGATTGAAATATGGTTAACGGTTTTAATAAGATTTCCTCTAAATTTATCAAAGTATTAACAGTGGCTAAATTTTATTGCTGGTATGATTTTGATTTAATAACTTGAAAGGCCCGCTCTGTGTCGCACTTTACGATGCTAGTAATCTAGAAGTCCGGAGATCGAATCTCGGCGTGGTCCAAAATGTGAATGGAAATATATAGTGCATGCAACATTATATACACTCCGAAATGATATGCAACGTAATGTTGATTCGAAATTACCCATAAACGGCTGAGTTAACGCACCATGGCCCCACAAGGGGCTATACGGTACTGAGAAGAAAAAGAAGAACTTGAAAGACACTGAAATATGAGGTCCTTAACCCTGGAAGGTCATGCTTATTTTTAGTACGGAAAGGTCATGCTTCGTCGATTTGACGACCCTCAACTTGACGCTTCATACAAATCACCCTTTATCAAAATATTTATAAAATTTGACAAATTTTCAATCGTCAGTTTATTTAGAATGGAAAGACATCGATTTTGAGTAATTTTTACGGAAATTGATTTACAAATTAAATTTTCTTAAGTTGCAATCCGATTTAGAAAAGCTGCAATTTTGGTGCCGCGATAATAATTTAAATTTAAATGTTAGTAAATGTAAAGTACTTAGCATATATAAATTGAAAACTCCGGTCTTCTTTGAGTACTCCTTAACAGGTAGTGTTCTTGAAAGGGTTGCCGAAATATCAGATCTTGGTGTAATTTTCGACCATGAGCTTTCATTTCGACAACACATTGATTACATTATTTCAAAAGCGAATAGTATGTTAGGATTTGTTAAACGTAATGCGCGCGAATTTAATGATGCTTTTACTTTAAAAATATTGTATGCAGCTTTCGTTCGTTCGCACCTGGAGTATTGTTCTATTGTGTGGAATCCGTTCTATAAGGTGCATATCGAGCGTATAGAAAGAATTCAACACAATTTTACACGGTTTGCCATTTATCAAATTGGCTGGCGTTTCAAGCCAGATTATAAAACTCGCTGTTCCTTATTGGGTTTACAAGCCTTAGATTATAGAAGAACATTTTTAAACGCTATGTTTATAAGAGACCTGTTTTGCTCTCATATTGTTTGTGAAGATATATTAAATAACTTTCAAGTCAGAAATATTCCTCACAATTTACGGCGGAACAACCTTCTTGTTCAGCCTTATCATAGAGTAAACTATGGGCTTAATGAACCAATTACAAGGTCAATTATTCTTTATAATAGTTTGAAGGACTTAGTTAATTTTAATTGTACTAATAAACTAATGTTTAAAAGAAGTTATTGTGATAAATTTCCTTATTAATATATTTTGTTTTCAGTTTTTTTTTTACGATCTGCTAGAGTTTACACTCGATTGATTGATTAGTCACTTACGTACGGATAGTAAGTAAAGTGATGCCGAGAAGCCTAGTCCCGGGACAAAAGTTTCTGTGAGGCAAAAAAAAAAAAAAAAAAAAAATATATATATCAGACATCCATTCGTCATCATAAGTTGGAACGAAATTCATTGTCGCTGTCATCTGACCACATTATGTAATTGATTTTGTGTCAATCTACAAAAAAAATCAATAAAAAGGTATAAATTGCGGCAATAAGCAAAATGACGTCATGTGTACTTTTCAATGCGGATTTCCCCTTTTCCGTTCCATTGTAATGAATAGCTGCGGGAGTTCAGCGCAGTAATATATTAAATAAAAATATTAAAAAAATAAACTGATTCATAAAATCGATTGGAGGGTCCTGCGGTTGGTTCGTTCGTTCGTTTATTTCCACTACCAGACATATTTTCACCTTGAAATTATTACATATCACCAGAGAGTTTGCCTAAAAAGTCAAGAATGTTGCAAAAACATGCGTGCACTCATTCAATATATCGAATCTAGCGGTAAATCGAAGTTGGGTACAGGTGTACCCATTTCGGTAGAAATAAGAATAAACTGTTGTCGGTAGGACTAGGGTTAAGTAAATATAACCCAATGGAAACAAAACCCATCGCATAATTATCTACTAATTATGTGCTCTCCCTCCCATCATACAGAATTAAGGACACCTTGGTTGTGCTAGCATCACTACGTGGTAATAGTCAAAATCTGTAAATTTCACCGGATCGGAATGAAACCAATTGCATAATTATATGCTAATTATGTGATCTCCACTTTTCCAAAAAAAAAAAAAAAAATTTTGTGCTCTTCCCCCTCCCCTAGAATCAAGCAAACTCTTTGGTTGTGCTAGCATCACACCGTGGTTAAGCCAAAATCTGTAAATTTCACCCGATCGGAATGAAACCAATTGCATAATTATGTGCTAATTATGTGCTCTCCACTTTTCAAAAAAAAATGTTGTGCTCCTCCCACTCCCTCAGAATCAAGGACATTCATTGGTTGTGCTAGCATCACACCGTGGTAAAGCCATAATCTGTAAATTTCACCCGATTGGAATCAAAGCAATTGCATAATTATGTGCTCACCACTTTTCCAATAAAACAATTTTGTTCTCTCTCCTCCTCCCCTTACCACAGAATTAAGTACATTTTTTGGTTGTTGTTTTAACCAAATGTGATTACGATATAGTATCTAATACTTTGTTGTAAAATTAATTATATAGTGATCCCTTTGTTTCTTGTCATTCAATTTAATTAATTTGCAATAAATATGTAGATGGAAGTTCATACATAGATGGAACTTCATACATAAATATAGATATTTCATTTTCAACAGTTGTGCTAGAATCACACCGTAGTAAAGCCAAAATCTGTAAATTTCGCCCGATCGGAATCAAACCAATTGCATTATCATGTGCTAATTATGTGCTCTCAACTTTTCCAATAAAAAAATGTTGTGCAATTCGTTTCATTTTGTAATTTCGACCGTGGCTAGAAAAGGTTTTGTTCGGGAAACTTCACTATTTTGCATTACTACAGGTTACACTATGTAGGTACCACCGCTTTGTTTTTGAACAACAATATTTCAATTATGTTAATAATTTTACAAATACATACATTTGTCGATCAGCTTCAACTAAAAAGTGGGAATCTGATATTATTATTTACCAACTAAATTCTTACCTAATTTCTATAAAGATACAGGACAGTGGCGGCTCGTGACATCCTAAGCTAGGGGTTCAATACTAAAACAAACAAATGCAACAAACTAACTTCACCCATTTTGTACTTTTTCAACTTTTTTTTTTCAATTGAAAATCTTTGTTTCCGGCTTCATTTTTTTTATATAATATCGAAGTTATAGGGGACAACCCTTTAGCTTTTCGTCTATTTTGATATATAGAGACAATTTTCGTGGTTAATTTGACTAAATTTTACTTTTAACTAAATAGTCATACTTATCTACATTGCTCATTACTTTTGCGTTGCGTGCTTATATCTTTCCAATAAAGAAGAAAAATGCTGAGCAATTAATATGTAATAATAAAAATATTCATAAACAATGCAAAATGCATCATCAATTCATAACATATCAACCAAAAAATCATCACCGACTTTTAAGTTGGGTTGATTCCGATCAGGTGAAAATGACAGATTTTGGCTTTACCATGGTGTGATGCTAACACAATCAAAGAATTCCTTGACTCTGGGGGAGGGAGAGCACAATATTTTTTTATTAGATACTAGCACAACCAATTAAACCCTTATTCTAGGAAGGGGAAGGAGTACAATTTTTTTTAGAGGGGGACGAAATTAGCACATAATTATGGGATAATCATCACAGACGTGATTCTAACACACAAACAGCCTGCAATGTAAAGAAGCACATGTGCAAAATTTCAACTCCAATAGCTTTAAAATTAACTCAGTAAAACGCGGCGCAACAGACACACATCGCATCGCCCAATCGACTCCCCTAGCCAAACTAATCATATTATATACATTATCTATACACACATATTTTATATGGTCGCAGATTCTTCCGTGCGTCGATGGGTTACAAACATGACAAAGTTAATACCCTTTCACTTAGAAAGTGAAGAGTATAAAAAACTTTTCGGGACACCCGGTCAATGTCAACTTCTTTCCTAAAACACCTCCCGAAATATTTTTCTGCATACGTCAATGTCCAGCATTAATTAATTTTATTCCAACATGTTTTGCACAATAAATTGTCATTTTATGGACATTCCGCCCTGCCCCATAATATGTTGTGATTGTTATATCCATATATACATGCATCAGGTGTACCTGCGTAACATACAGTTTTTTTTTAAACATTGGAAATCAACAACAAAGAAAACGGGTTGCAGGATGAGAATCAGCTTGTAAAGCACGCCCGTACATGCGTTTGCATTCTGATTCGCCCGAACCACGCTCTATAAAGTTTTGTGATCAGCCCCAACTGATAGTTTATCGGAGGTTGCCGTCGAGGTATGAAGGTGCCGGCTGCCGGGTAAAAGTGATGCGTTTGCAAACCTTTGAGTGTATCGCGTATTCGTTAGTGGATAGAAATATCAATAAATTAAAATCGCAAGTGTAGAAAAAAATCGCTTGGAAACGCAATTTCAGGACTTACCGAAGTTTTCGTTCGTAATAAGTGCTATAAGTACATACTTATACAAAGTGTTGTGATTTTGAACGATTTTAGCACTCTTTCATGAATTTTTTGTTTGTGATGGCTAATTAATATTATTACATTACTAAAGGTTTGTGTGTAGGTGTAATCCTTATTATGGAAAACTAGTTATTTCCCAAATGAATCACCATGCCAGTGGGTTTGCCGCGTCTCCATGGAGTGCAGCTGTTTTTGGACATCATAGGGCACATTTTGATCATTCGGGACTGGCGAATGTACATAATACAGTAGTCCATTCCCATCATCGTCATCACCATCGAATTTCCTCGGACTTACATGTTGTTCATGGGTTCTCATACTACAGGTGGGCTTTTCTTTAGTAATGTTAAATATGTTTGTAGGTATGTACTATGATTCTAAATTCAACCGTCCCTTTGTTATAAGGCACCGTTCGCACGTCACGTATAGTACGTGGGAACGGAGGTTGGACAATAAGTTTGAAGTTGAAAGTTCCGATCGAAATATAAATACATATACAGTCGGACCTCGATAACTCGAATCCCAAGGGACCGCCAAATTCATTCGAGTTATGTATACTTCGAGTTATCAAAATTCGAGATATCGATTCTCGCAAAAAGTTAACTTCGACTTATCGAGTTTATCCCTAAAATATCAATAAACGCTTAAATAAAAAGTCAAAATTAAGTGATATCAATTTAATTCACAAAACGAAGAACGCAAGTACATTGGTCAATAGAAATACAAATTAGTCAAGTTACATATAAAAAATGCCTTTGCAGCTCGGTAGAAACTATAATAATTCATAACAAAGTAAATATAACGAGTAAATTTAGGAGAGATTAACACAAATATGTAAAGTTCTCAGTTACATTAAAGGAAACTAAAAAAACAGTATTCAAAACTTATAATAGGTTATAAATGGATTTACAAGTTTTTACCCAAAACTTGTCCTTGTTTTCCTGACGAAAGTTTTGATGTGATTTTCTCTCTATAAAGTCTTCTACTTCACCAAAAAGTTTGAACATTTCGTCCTTCACGCCATCAAAACCTTCTAAATTACGAATACGGCTTCTCGAGCTTCATTAGAGATAGGTACTGAAACTACTTCCGATTCTTCCTCGTTTTCTTCTTCAACGTTATCCTCCGATCTCGCCATAGCTGCTGTTACATCTTCAATTATGTCTTCGTCGGTTTGAAAATTGTCTGTGGCTAAGCATTCGTCTACTGCAACGAATTTTTCGGAGGAAGTCGTTCCAATATTAATTCTTCATTCATATTATTGGAACTTATTTCAACATTGACAGGCTCTTCATTGCTAGAGAGAAATCCACAAGCCCTGAAGCAATTCTTTGATGTAGCTTAGCTTCTGGTACGCTCTTCCATGCTTTTTCGATTAAACGTATTGCTTCCAACACATTGATAGGTTTCAATTCTATATTTCCGTCTTATTCTCTTATCATTTTCCTTATGAGCTCCTGCCTGTAAAATACCTTAAAATTTTTGATGATTGTTGATGATTGTTGATGATTGATGTTGTTTTAGCCAAAGGCCTCAGTAGCTAGTGCTAAGTTAACCCGTAAGTTATACATAATTACATTATGTACTCCTTAATAATAATAATAAAAATATTGTTGTTGTATTCGGACACCGAAGTCGAACGAGTGCGCGGGGTAGTTGTCAATAAACAATAATGCTCGCTTATTTTTGTTTTGCAATGTGATCCTCGGTTTTTATCGATTTTTGTAAATTGGCATTCTTTTTCTTGTTCTTAAATGCATTCAATGTTAAACTATAAAATTCTTCGAGTAGTAAGGGCTCTAAAACGATTAAAATTCGAGTTGAGAGGTTTTCCGTTTTTTCTTGTTTTGATGTTGAATTGGCTTGGCTGACTTCGAGTTATAGAGGCTTCCAAACCATTTTCTTCGATTAACAGAGGCTTATGCCTATCGATTTGCTCGAATTTGTATTCGAGTTATGTATACATTCAATCAAAAAATTTATTGATGGCATAACCGCAATTACTCTAAAAGAAAATGCAACTACTTTATCGATTCCACTCGCCCATATTATTAATTTGTGCTTAAATCAGGGAATTTTCCCTACAGCACTAAAGCATGCACTAGTTATACCAGTACACAAAAAATGGCGATAAAAGAATACTTGACAACTACCGGCCAATATCCCTTCTTTCAAGTATATCGAAAATATTTAAAAAAATAATTAAAAATCGACTAATCCAGTACTTAGAAAGCAAGCATCTTTTATCTCATAATCAATACGGTTTCTGCAAATTTATGAGTACCGATGATGCTATTTTTAACGTAACAAAATCAATCATTCCTAAATTAGATATGGGGAAAAAAGTCTTAGGAATCTTCCTTGACTTTCGTAAGGCCTTTGATACAGTAAATCATAAAAAACTACTTGCGAAAATGGAACTTATAGGTTTTAGAGGTATAGCTCTTAAATTATTTGAGAGCTACTTGTGTGATAGATCTCAAGCAGTCCGCATAGGTGATATAACAAGTAGCCATCTTAATGTTAATATAGGTGTTCCACAGGGAACTGTGCTTGGACCAGTATTATTCTTAATTTACATTAATGACTTATTAAAAATAAACTTAACTAATTGTAATACTTATGCTTTTGCGGATGATACTGTAGCGTTATTTCATGGGTCCAACTGGAATGAGGTATTTTACCTTGCGAATAGTGGTATGAGATCTATTCAATATTGGCTTAATGCTAACGCCGTCAGCGTTAATGTTCAAAAGACCGTTGTTGTTCCTTTCTCCCTTAAGTCAAATGGAGGCCCATCTCCGCCAAATCACATCCAGATGCATGTAAATTGTAACACATCAGGAAATTGTAATTGTCCTAATCTACCCCAAAAAACAAGTACTAAGTACCTAGGAGTAATAATTGACCAATGTTTACGGTGGAATGAACACGTAACGTACGTTTGTGATCGACTAAGGAAACCCATTTATAAGTTCGTACAACTCAATACCATACTATCTATAAATATACTTAGAAATGTTTTTACTTCTCTTGTTCAGTCGGTTATTGAATACGGTATCATTGGCTGGGGAGGTTTAGCAGACTGCCACCTTCTACCTTTAACAATTATACACAAAAAAATAATTAAAATTTGTTTAAGAAAGTCTATTCGTTATAGTACTGATTTTATCTATCGCGAGTTTATGGTACCGACTATACCAATTTTATTCAAAATAAAAATATTAAAATTTTTGTACAACCACCGTCAGCTTTTTCCATCAGCAACTAGAATTGGATATTCTACCCGCAGGCAAATACGTGAATTGTTAGAAGAACCAAGATTTCATACATCTATTGCTGCAGAGCACGCTTTTAATGTAGCCCCAAGAATATTCAATTCTCTACCTATAAATATATGTAACCTAACGTCTATCAATTCATTTAAAAATGCAATACAATCTTATTATCAGGAAAATCAGTAAATCTTAAAATCATGCATACATTTTGTTTTTTTTTCTTATCACGCTCCGTTTTCATCTTTGTGTTTCTGTTTCTATAAATATAATTTAAGACCTGCTTTTTTTTTATCAAAATATAATTTTAAGTTTTCTATTATTTATATATGTATTTATAATTGTGAATCTTCGAAAAAAAAAAAAAAAATTGAATTAATTATTATCTAATAGTTGATCCGTCTCACACCTCGAGCACATTGTTCATAGTGAGGCGGCCAATGTTACATGAATTCTATCAAAATAAGCTTGTACATGAAATATTATATTTTTAATTGTACTTAGAATGTTAATACTAATTGGCAAATAATAAATAATAATAAAATAATAATAATCGAATTATCGAGTTTGTAATGCCTAGAGTTAGATAGAAAATTCGTGGGACCGGACTAGTTCTTCGAGATATTGAGGTATTCGAGTTTTTGAGGTTCGAGTTATCGAGTCTCGACGTACACTGAACCAAAAATGTTCGTATATGCTATGAAACACTGCCTTAATTCAAAGAAAAATTACATTAAAAAACCTCCAACGAACTTATTCTTCAATTCAATGAAAATGGCTTCGTTAAACTACGAAATAATTCGTCGAAACAAGGAAAATATTCGTTGCTTAGTAGATCAAATATTCGTAGAATTTAGGATACTTTTCCTCACATTGAGGAACATCATTCCTTATTGGAAGATTTAATTCTTTGAACCTAAGTATTTTTTCGTTAACAGTAAACATACATTCTTCAAATAAAGGAAACAATTTCGTCGTTTGAATGTAATTTTACATTAATTTCGATGAAAAGTTTCTTTGATTATAAGACCTGTTTCGTTGATTTGAATGAAAAGTTTTCGTTGATATTTTTTTTGGGTACGTCGAATGTACGCACGTTTACGTTGATTTTAGTGAAAGAATTTCGTTGATATTTCGTTAAACGTACGCACTTTTACGTTAATTTTAATGAAATGGTTTAGGTAATATTTCGTTTTGTTCCGTTAATATTACATTTAAATATAAATAAGGAATTAAGATAAAACGATTGTCAATAAATTTTCATTATAGAAATGTCAACCAGCGGTTTATTATCGACACATCCATCTTATGTATTATGTATTTTATATCAGCGCCTTCGACGCTTCGGAATACATAATTGCATATACAGTGCGTACTCAATAATCCGAAGCCTCGAAACCTCGAATTTTCAGTAATCCGGATCACCTCAAAGATTACATTGTACATTCTGTAGTCCGAGTTTCAAGAGCTTCTCTAATCCGAATCTGACTTTTTTCTCATAACAACAGTGATATTATCGTCCGAAATAAAAACAACAGTTTTCTTTGTTCTTGGAAAAAACAAAATCTAGAATAACAGAGTGAAATTCTTCGAAAATAGAAAACAGATTCTTCGAACAATTTGATTAAATTCGTCCATTTCCTCGAAATTTAGAATTCCTCTGTAGTCCGGATCGACCCTGGTTTTCAATAGTCCGGATTATGGAGTACGCACTGTATGGAAGTTGTTGTAATTTTTTCATACTAGTTTGAAATGAGATCCATGAGATTTTTTAAAATTTGCGTAAAGAAGAAAAAGAAAAGTATGAAAAATAAAAATTATTTATTAATTATTCGCATATTAATATATAAGTATTTTTATTTCATTTGGAATAAAACAAAACAAACAAGAATTAATAATTCATAAAACTTGTCAAGAGATTAAAAAAAAATGGTTTGTTAAATATCTGTTACTTCTGAAAGCGTAACTTCCTTCCACGCATGTTGATTTTTTCCTGTATTTATTTTATAGAAATATCGTTGAATAAAGCTCCAAAAATTGAATCCTGCTTTTGGATATTCTAAATTAAAAATAAAGAATGTTTTGAAACAAATGTCAACAGCTCGAGTGAAACTGTTGAATTTGTATTTTATGTCGTCAAAATACAAAATATATTCTGTTATAGTGGATGGGCTAGTGCCAATAGCCAGGATTTGGGGCTGAATTTTATTTCTTGTATTTTTAAGAAATAGTAGGTGGTCTTCTAATTCCTGGATATTATACCTTATGAGCAAAAAAGACTCTTGAGAGTCTATTATAGTGAATCTTTTTTATTAGACTTTCCGGTTTCCGACTTAGTTGTCATTTTATTGGTCTGAAAATATAAAAAATAGTTTGAATGATAAATAAATCTCTATGGATTAGTGATATGAAAATATGTGTACAAATATTCTAAATTTAAGAAAAAAACTTACGCCTCGCAAGATTTCACGTAAAAGTTATGCAATTTTTAAAATTTGATATCAAATACATGCCCTTACACCTACAAGTTTATTAAAAATAATATTCACCTTCATTCAGGTTCTCCATGTTCTCCTTTACATCAGTGAGGAATCCTCGTGTCGCCTTGTCTTTGATTCTCCCCGAGGATAACATGTGTTCCATGGTATTCCGTGTTAGGCGATTCGAATGGGTTTATTAAAGTTTCAACCATCGATTTTATGCGGTCTTTGCTTCTTGTATTTGTGTCCACATATTTCTGTTACTGCCTCTAAAATCGGTTTCACAATTAAATTTCGAACAGCAGATTGGATTTCAAAAACATCTTTCCTTGGAAAGTGGTTTTTGCTATGCAGAAATAATGAAAATTTTAGAGCTTGGTTTTGAATTCTACTTTTATAAGAATCTTGGGTCCATTGACTGTCTTCAAATCCAGTAGTCTCTGGTAACGAAACAGAAGGATTACATTATATTTCTTTGCTAGAACCTTCGGGACTTGGAGGCAATCGACCAAGTGAATTGCCAGTACCTTGTAATGTGGCTGCTGCAGGGTTATCGTTGATTAAATTACTTTTAACCTTCTCAGGATCTATTCCCGATGCGTCTGAATGTGAACGTAAGATATGTCGTTTAAATCTCCAAAAATCTGTAAATGATTGGCCATACAAGACTAAATACCACATTTGAAAACATTTCGTCCCTTCTGCTTTAATGTATGCCTTAGTTTTATATGAGCTATCAAACATTTGTAAAACTATTTAAGCAGTCGCCGCACTGCATTTTTTGTTTTACCATGTCTTGTAACACTATATTTTTGCACTGAACACCACTTCCAACACTTCACCCAAAATGAACAAATATTTTTACTTTGACAATTTAATTTTCACAAAGTAAGCACAAGTGATCTTTAGCACTGTTCGTATCCAAATGTGAAATTGTTTACGAAAATTTAACGGTAAAATACTGGCAACGAAATTTTTCCTAAAATTCAAGCTCAGTTTACCACAATTAACGTACAAATTCGTAGTTTTGAAGAATCTTTTCGTTTAACCAGGAGATTCTACAGATGTAACGAAAAATATTCTTCAAATCTACGAATCGATTCGTTAGTTAACGTATACTGACCTATAATCCTTGGAAAAAAATCGTTTTCGTATGTAACTATTCGTAGATTTATACGGCAATCATCTGTAACTCTACGAAAATTTTCGTTGCCAATCTCGTACTGTTACATTCGTCTGAACAATGTGGCCTTCTAGAGAAATACGCACAGATAGGTTATACAAGGAAACAATTTCGTCAAATCAACGCAGATATTACGAAATATGTTCATAAATACGAACGAAATCTTGCCTTAAAATGAAATCAACGAAAACTTTCTTTGAAACAACGAAGTACTGTATTTTTTTGGTTTCAAAGAAACATTTCGTTGCATAAACGATAGAATTCGCGATATATACGACGGAAAATATTGACGATCCAAGTTTCCTCGAAATAACGAAACGTAGTTTAAACATTGAAGATGCTGTTCGCTATAACAAGGAAACATTTCGTCAAGGCAATGAAAAAAAGACAACGAACGTGGTTCGTTAATATTATGTAGGATAATTTTTTCTGTGTACCTACTTTCCAATAATAAAGAATCAATGAACCATAAGCGTACTCACAAATACACATACATGTGTATATGTGTATGTACACTCTCATATACAGGGTGTCAAGGTCAGTGGCGCAACCAGGATATTGTCCTGGAGGGGGCTATGGCCATCGACTTAGTGGAAATTTGAGTTTCCTCCGCAATTTGAATTATGGTGCTATATTTTCCCGGGATGACGATATACAGTGGTGTTTTGCTCCCATCACAGCCATGTTTATTTTTGATGTAATTTCTTTTCATAGCTTACAATTTGAAGAAAGTATTTTTTTTGTTGTTGTACGGCGTTTGCGGTTATGTCTTAGGACTCTTGTCGTTAAGCTATTACGTTTTGCGAGTAACTTTAATGGGCTTTGAAACAAGGCTCAGAGCAATTAGAGCCAAATTTGTGAATGCCGGTGCTACAAGTGAAAAATGGGAATTTAGGAACACACAAAAAATCTGGACCGAAAATGGGTTAATGTTGTTCCAATATAGCTCCAGGGAAGCTTGTCCTCTCAGTTGAAATACAGTGAAAGCTCCGTACGCGGACAGCTCCCGCAGGCGAACATCTCCCGTAGCCGGACAAATTTCTTAATCCCAACTTTTTCCTTCATATTTTAGAACAAAATCCATTCCGTTAGCCGGAATTAGCTCTACTGGCCGGACACTATTCCTCCATACATGTCTCATGAATCATCTGCCGTAAGCGGACACAAATTTAATTTTTAGTCGACTTGCAGAAATTAATGAAAACTGGATACGTACGAACACAAAAATATGTACATTTATGCGCTACGAGTACAGGTTTTGTTTTTTAAGATTTTTGGCTCCACGGATACCATGCATTTGTATATTGAAATAGGGATATGGAAACAGGTCGGTTAGACCCAGAACCCATACGGACGACCGTGTTATTTTCGTTTTTTTGTCCTCCGGTTTTTAACCTGGTCGGCTGTTCAAATTTCGGTTATGCGGAATTTGAATTTCCTTTCATATTCGCCGGCAAAGCCTCAACTCTTCAGTCTACCAGAAAAAAATCTGTGTGTGTAAGAACATACAAAAGGGCCTTATGGAATCGGCGAATAATTTATTATTTTGTGTGTTATCATGTGTTCATCATAAAACAGTTTATTGGCAAATAAAACTTTTCTTAATTAAGTGCTTATCACCGTGTGGAGATTACACAAATATAATTCGATTCCTTTATGGTCGGTTCCTTGTGTGTAGGCCCATCGGAAATTCCACCTTAATTTCGATGTCGAGACTCATCATCTGGGAGGATAGTTTTACCTTTACCATAAGAAATACTTCTGGAGCAGATCATGTACTGCAGGGGATCCTATTGTGCGAGTCATATTGATTAAAGTGCCAAGGAGTGCAGCTCACGCTCTACTCCAAATGTAAATTTTATTACAAGTTTAGGCAAAACTACATTCCCTGCTAAAGTTATAACTTCCCAGTAACAATGTCAAACTTTCTGTTCGGTATTAACCGGACCGACTAACCGCTACCAAAAATAACTGACAATAAAAACTAAAATTGGGCGGATTTTGACATCCCTAATTAAAGCTAATATTTTTCAACTTGTTTGTCTTTCTCTATAAAAGCTTGGAGAAATTTATTGGTAAACCTGCATTTGCGGATTGTACATTGTCGATATTTGTAAACCAAAAATGAATTAAAACACATGCAAACGATACTTTCATTGTGTTATTGCGTATAGAAGCGATATTTTAAACCCTCTCCTGCAAGCGGACATCTCCCGTGGCTGGACAAAAATGCTGGACCCGTCAGTGTCCGTCCACGGGAGCTTTTACTGTATATCTACTTATTTATTTATTTACTAAACAGAAATAATCCAATTACATCAGTAACATTAGATATTAATACAGGAGTTCAAAAAGGAAAAAAAATCAATTTGAAAGGAGAAGAAACGAATATTACAAAAAGCAAAAATCATTATGCAAAATATTTAAAAAAATTAAACAAACGAGCAAATCAAAAGTATGGATGAATGAGTTATTAGTTAGAAATTTTTGACGAAATAATACTTTTAAATGATGCAAGAGAAGAGGGTAGAGGTCCAATTTCCGTAGAATCGTATGTTCTCATCATTCGAATCAATGGAGAATTGGCATATACAGCTAGATCAGTTATATGAATGTTAAAGATGGCATTAGATCGAGTGTTGTATATTTGAACTCTATAATCAATTTTATCCGCTAAACATGAGTGTATAAATCCTCGGCAAATTTCGTATAAAAAAAACATTATTCAAGGAAAGTTCTTCGCTTCTCTAGGGAAAGGAGTTTAAGCAAATCAAGTAGTCCTGGGTAAGGAAGATACGGAAGTTTAAATTTGAAAAATAATGATTTGGTAAATCTTCGCTGAACCCGCTCTATGGTACATCTACCCCTCCCTCCCCTACAAAAAAGATGAAATTAAATTTTTGGGTTTTGCGTGCCTTCTAGGTCTGTACATGGCAATGAAGAAGAAAAAGAAGGAAACGAAATATCTGAAAATAAAGGGGACAATTTGATTTTTTTTTATAGCTAGCAGTGGCGTTGCAAATTTATTGTTTGGGGCTGTTATGGTTTAATACTTTTTGCTTTTTCGTTGGTTGGAGTATTCAACCGCCATGCACTGGAATACACACTATTTAAAATTTTGTATTTAAACGAATTTACACCACGCAACGCTTTCCAATCCCATTTAAATGTATTTTTCGCAATAGTGTAAATTTTGATGCTGTTTGCATACAGTTATGCAACAGGAACGTTGCTGCTTAATTAATTTTAAGCATCTAATAATTTGGAAATTTCGGATTCATTGCCCCCATTTTTCCGACGCCCCTACTATGAACTTACAGCATTAAGCTGCGCATGTGCATGATTTAGTTTACAATGAATTTTCCATATAAAATTCAAATGAGAAATGTCATCTTGTAGCTTCGATCAAGTTACCATAGAAAATATTTTGGTCCCGAAAAAAAGTTGCATATCTAGTGTATTTTGCGGCTATTTGCATTTCCTTTTCAGATTTTCTTATTCATTGGTACATGGGTATAGGGTATACACTCATCGTGCTATTCGCACGATTAGAACTCGGTCTCGTTTTTTATCATCCCAATATGGTCCTTGACACCGTGAATGTCTATATTAGTTGCCTGCAATTTATTGGCTATAGGCTCCAATTTCGCGGAATAACGGGCGATAATATGTAAAGAAACAACGAAAGAAGACGTGGTTGCGACACTGTGCAGTTGGTAAGCTCTTGTTGCTTGTCGTTGGTGTTCTACAATTTTCGGCAAGAGTCAGCGCGTCGAGTGCCTTCACTATACCAACGGATGGTTAGGCCCGTTCTATCCTATGCAGCAGTGGTCTGGTGGCCCAAGGGTAGCCAGAAAACTACTAGGCAACGGCTGGATGGGATTCAACGCATAGCATGTATAAGCATATGTGGTGCAATGAGAACTACGCCAACACATGCTATGGAGGTTATACTGGGATTACCGCCACTGGATCTGTTTATAAAACAAAGTGCGGCGCTCGCAGCAATAAGAATGGTAAGAGATGGTACTTGGCATCACTTTGGTAGCAACGGAGGTCATAAGAGGATCCTTGATATTGTTCGTGATAATGTCAGGGAGACTCATATGCCTTTGGATGGTATGAGAAGATGTAGGGTAGTCGAAAGACATCACATCACTCTCATAGAGGATGGTAGGATACACGAGGGGTATCCACGTGATGTTGCTATTTTTACTGATGGGTCTCTCATGGACGGAAGAGCGGGGGCTGGAATATACTCCGAGGAGCTAAACCTTGCATGCTCACTTCGTCTAGGAGAGTATGTATCGGTATATTAGGCGGAGATGCTTGGACTGCTGCACGCGCTGGATCATATTCTGGAAGGCGGGATACTAGGGAAGAAAATTCTGATAGCACTCGACAACCAATCGGTGATCAAGCGCATGCAGCAGTCCAACATCAATTCAAAATTGGTACTGGAATGTGTCCAGAAGCTCAATGAGTGTGCTTCAATCAACGAAGTTACGCTAATGTGGGTTAAAGGACACGTAGGTACATTGGGGAATGAACTTGCCGATACCTTAGCAAAAGAGGGATCAGCAGAAAAGTTCCAAGGACCGGAACCCAAAATTGCTTTGGGAAACGGCATGATTGAAGCCAGGATACATGGCTGGATTGATTCCATCCATCGGCAACGATGGCGAAGCCTATCCACTTGTAGACAGGCTCGTAACGCAATTAACAGTCCACTAGGGAGGAAAGCCAAACAAGTACTCAGTTACACACGGAGCAGCTTAAGTTGGATAACTGCCTTAGTAACTGGGCATGGTAATTTTAAAGCTCAGCTATCTAAGATGAAAATCGTGGAAGATGATGTATGCAGACTATGTCTGGAAGAGGCTGAGACGGCAGCACACATTGTATGTGAATGCCCAGCACTAGGTAGTAGGAGGCTAAGGATACTAGGTAAATCCACAATAGGTGTGGAATCCATGAGGGAACTTAGCTTCAAAGATATGCTACTCATCACACGGGACTCAGTGATAAAGGAAGAAGTCGATAATTATCAGTCGACTTCTGGAAATCACTGATGACTGTAAGGGGACGAAAATGGACCCAAATAGTAGTGGTCTGCTTCGGATAATCCCCAAATCACATATATATATATACCAACGAAATGTTCCCTGAATAGTCTTGAATGCTCTTATATTTTTCCGTCCAACGCGTTTCGCGTAGAACTGGTATATTTGGAACACATTTTCTTGGTAAGGAGCTTTCTTTTTTTTTATAATTTCTTTTACAGTGCCAATTGTATTCTTTATTCCTCGAATGTCAACCAGATAATTTATAACTAAATTTAGTCGATGACTAGCACAATGAAAAAAGAATGCTTTTGTATACTTTTCGGTGATAATTTTTTGGACTCCACTTATGTTTCCTGCCATAGTAGCACAACCGTCATAACCTTGCCCAACGGTTCATATTCAAACCAAAGCCGTTTAATTACATCTGAGATTGCCTTAGCATTCAACAATCTCATCGGCTAAAACTGAAAATGCATTCAATCTCGTTAATTTCTTCCACGATAATTTTCTTCAAAACGTCCTGCAATTTTATGGATAATTTTGTTAAAATCGAGAGTCGTCAAAATATCGAAAGCTCGACAAAAAAAAAATCAAGCAGCTTTGAAATTCCACACAATATTTTGCGGGTGACTTTTTGGGCACCAATCCATATTGAACTTCGACAAAATATTGCAAATGCCAAAGTATATAATATATTTAATTTTCCAGATGTCGAAATATCCTCTTGATACTTAAATGTATAAGAATAGCGTGTATTAATCACCCTATTAGGTATGTCGGCACATTGTTTTTGACAACATAGCTTACTCGTAGAAAAATTTTGAATCTTGACGAGCAAAAAGTGGGATTTTGTGAGAAATAACATTGATATCTCGTAGCAGAATTTTCCCCTAATATCACAAGATGGTCCTGAGCACCGATTACTTTTGAATGGGATATCATTCAAAACTGAATATACAGAGTGGCCCATTTAAAGTGAACTGGTGTAAACCATGCATAACTTTTTTATTTTTTTTTCTGAAATTTGGTAAGAATAAACTAGACACATGTAGACCTAGAGCCAGCGACACTTCAAATGTAACTATTTCCTGGCCATTCACATGGCCACACATTATCGCAAATTTCATGATTGGCGATGCCCCAAAAGGGTAGTCTGCCTCCTGGACAGTGGGGCTAAAGGGGTGGCAGACAACTTCAAAGTCGTTAATAGTTGCAAATATTTGCAACTATTCCCTGGCCTTTGAATCATATGCCATTTCATAGACGACGAGTCCCCGCATATATACTCCAAAAGGCAGACAAATATTGGGGGGCTAACATGGTGGCAGACACGCTCCAAAAATTGAAATTTGTATAAAAAATGGGAAGTGCTTCTACAAAAATAAAGCTAACTCCATCACGCTAAACGATATATGTACAGTAAGAGCCTAAATATTTTGCAGACACCTCCCTCAGTACTTAAGCCAAATTTCACTTCAAAATACCAATTACAACCCGGTTGATTTATCAATCGAAATTTGACTATTTTTCAAGTAAAATCACTGGCAATATAGTACAGCAAATAGTAGCACTTTCCCCTCACAGAGAAAAAAATCATCATTTAAATTTCAAGTGAAACATATTGAAAACAAAATTGGATAACATCAAAAAATAATTTAAAAAAAAAAATAGTTTTATATTAAATTTAATATGATTCACTTTGTTCTGTTCAAAATTGATACAATCAAAACATTTTAAATTTAAAGTGAAACACTTTTAAAATAAAGTGAAATCACTTTGAAAATAAAGTGATATTCAATTTTGATTTGACATGCAGCAATTTTAAAACTACGAGAATCACTTTAAAATTTCCACTATTGATTCAAAATGAAACATTTTTGATTTAAACGTAAACGTATATGGAGCCAAATCATATTTGAAAATTGTTGAATCATAGCTATTATTTTTGATTTTATAACGATTTTTTTCTCTGTGAATATCACACAGCAGCGATTCCTTCTGAATGGGATATCATTGAAAACACCGTGCTAAGCTTATATTTCCAAAGGCAGACAAAAACCTTTAAAAGGACGATCAGCAGACGAGCCCTTTAATGGGGTAAAAAGTGGAATTTTGCGAGAAACAACAATTATCTCTCGTATGAAATTTACTACTATTCACGACTCTAATCGACTAATATCTCTCGTGGCAGCATTTGCCCCTAATATCATGCGATGAACCATCAGTCGCGATTTCTTCTCAAAATGGATATCATTCAGAACGCCATGCTTCGTATATATTTCCAAATGCAGACAAAACCTTAAATACCTCGATCAGTAGACGTGCCTAAAGTGGTCGGAAATATTAACTTAACATGGTGTCCTAAGTGATATGCCGTGCAAAAACAATAGCTACTGGGGCCATCCGTATGATATTAGCAGGGCCGGATTTAGCGTCTATTACGCCCCTGGGCAGTAGCGAATTTGCCGCCCTCCACCAATAGATAAGCTTGAAGGTAGCAGTTGTCACCTCACAAAGGAAATGTATACAAAACGTTAGCGGGCGTATGTGAATAATTGAAAATTTCATATTTTTTACTAGTAAGCGTATTTTGTTTGCTTGACAAATTTTTATGTTGCTTCTCAGGGAAGGAATCCAGGTGTTCCATGCACCTCCCAAAATTGTTTTAGGAATGATTGAAACTCCAATGATAACATAGAAGACTGTACAATTCTTATTACATTCGGCTTTTCACTTTCTTTAGAAATGCGTTCATGTTTTCTAATTTATTTTTTGGCGATAATTTTGGAAATAATTTGCGAATTACCCCAACAAATAAAATTTCCTATATTAGCATCATATTTAACCAGAAAACGTCATACCGAATAAACCCAAAATTAGGAAATCTTACGGTAAATTTTGAACACACCTTGACCTAATTTGTTTTCGGTGATAAAGATAACGAAAACGAATTGGAAAAGCACCTCCTGATGCATTCAGCAAAAATCATTCGAAGCCTAAAAAGTTCTAGATTTTCCTGGTTTCAACTATTAAATTAAATTAAATTATTAAATAATTTTTTATTTTCGGTGTAATTTTTTCGTTTTTCTCTGAACAAAAAATTGCAAATTCGAAAATTTAAGCTTAAAAATTCTTAAAAATTTAGTTAAACCTATTCACCCGACAAAAACTCAAAAATTTTATAGCCAATGCGGGATTTCTAATAAAGAGACTATGACCTCTCCCGAAACCAAATCCTTGCTTCCCAGCGAATTTGATGTGGGGACAAATTTAAAATTAAGTGATTGAACACGAGAATATGTGGTTAGATGAGTTACTTGCTTGGGGGCGTTTTGAACTTTTCCAAGGATCGCTATCACCAAAAATATTTTTGTTTTTTTTTTCTTCAGGTTAATTTTTGAAGGCGTAATCACATTAAAAATTGAGTTGAGGTTGAGGCGATTAGGTGCTTAGGATTAAGACGATTAAACTATCTACTTGTATGTATGCACTTCCAACCAAAAAAATTAAAAACGCAAATTATTTTCTACAATTATGTTTGAGTTTTCAAAATCCATCTTTCCCATAATTTTAGACCAATGAAAAAATTTAAGAATTTGCCGCCCCTAAAATTCTGCCGCCCCGGGCAGTAGCCCAGGTTGCCCATATGGGAAATCCGGCCCTGGATATTAGGGGGAAATGCTGTCACAAGAGATAATTTTTGTTTCTCGCAAAATTCCACTTTTGTCCCATTTAAGGGCTCGTCTCCTGATCGTCCTTTTTATGCTTTATGTCTACCTTTAGAAATATATACTAAGCATGGTGTCGTGAATGATATACCGTTCAAAAAGGAACGCTGCTGAGGGCCATACGTGTGATATTAGGGGGAAAAGCTGCCGCGAGAGATAATAGTTGTTTCTCGCAAAATTCCACTTTTTGCCCCATTTAAGGACTCGTCTGCTAATCGTCCTTTTAATGCTTTATGCCTGCCTTTGGAAATATTCACTTAGCATGGTGTCCTAAGTGATATGCTGTCCAGAAAGTATCGCTGCTGGGGGCTATCCGTGTGATATTAGGGGGAAATGCTGTCACGAGAGATAATTGTTGTTTCTCGCAAAATCAGACTTTTTGCCCCATTTAAGGGCTCGTCTGCTGATCGTCCTTTTAATGCTTTATGTCTGCCTTTGGATATGCTGTCCAGAAAGAATCGCTGCTGGGGGCTATCCGTGTGATATTAGGGGGAAATGCTGTCACGAGAGATAATTGTTGTTTCTCGCAAAATCACACTTTTTGCCCCATTTAAGGGCTCGTCTGCTGATCGTCCTTTTAATGCTTTATGTCTGCTTTTGGAAATATTTACTTAGCATGGTGTCCTAAGTGATATGCTGTCCAGAAAGAATCGCTGCTGGGGGCCATCCGTGTGATATTAGAGGGAAATGCTGTCACGAGAGATAATTGTTGTTTCTCGCAAAATCACACTTTTTGCCCCATTTAAGGGCTCGTCTGCTGATCGTCCTTTTAAAGGTTTTTGTCTGCCTTTGGAAATATAAGCTCAGCACCGTGTTTTGAATGATATCTCATTCGGAAGGAAACCACCCTGTATATATCAAAAGGCAGACTAAAGTTTTTAAAAGAACGAGCGATCGATTATTATCGATTTCATTTTAAATAGGGTACTAAAATGTATTGATTAGGTGAGTGGAAGTGATTGTTGGAATAGGGTAGTAATTTGATTGTGTAAAAATATGTGTAGTCATGAAAGGAGTCAAGTGATAAAAAGCACATTTATTTAATACATAATTATAGCTATTATTTTCTTTAAAATGTAATAACAATTAGAGCATTTAAATTTTAATGTGTGTCATACCCCGTTGTTTCATCATCATCATCGGGTTCGGATTCGTTAACTTCATATTCTTCATCTGAAAATAATGAAAATATGCTAAAATTGATCTGCATTTCAATTTTACGAAACTTCTCAAAAATGTCATCCCATACCTATATCATTTATTTGTTCCGGCGGCGATTGGATCACAACGTCATTTATGATCGACGGCGATTGATCTTCTTCGAACCACAATAAATCCAGTCTCCCTTCGTGGTTCGGATAAATGTGGTCGTAGCTCCGCTCTGCAGGGAGAAAAACTGGAAGCACATTTTTAATTTTTTTGGTAAATGGCTCATTATTGGTTTTTGGCTCGTAGGTTTTTTAAAAATTAGGTATCTTGCTTCGTCCACACTGTTACATTGGGGCATGTTGTATACTCTGCAAATAAATTCTTCCAGTTCAAAAATATATTTTCTATTTCATTATCGGTATTAGCTGTTCGCGTCAGTTCGCTGAATGCTTCTTGATATCTCTTAGACCCCAGCAAAATCTAAAATGGCCTGGTTTTTCCTTTCCTAAAAAAACCAGGACTGAAATCACAGCCAGTTTTTGCGTGAAAGCCGAGCAACGCTTTCGATAACAATCCTCCCAACTCGGCAAATAGCAACTGGATATCGATATACCTTTGATTATTACTGGTTCCAACACTCATCCAAATTTTAAGGGAGGTGTTTAATAAATTTCCTAGAAGAATAATTAAGATGTCAGTGTCAGAGCATCGAATAAGAACATTTTCTTCATTAGTTAGATTACAAACCAGATAGACTATTTTTGTATCAGCTTCTTCATGAGCATCACAAGAATCGGAATAAACTTCTTCACTTTCTACATTTCCACTAACAACACTAAAACGGTAACATTTGTCGAAATTGACCTGGATAACTCTGGTGCCGAGAAACGGAATTACATCTCGTGTGCCCCAATGATTGATGAAAAAACCAACGATGGCCTCTTTAAAATTAATGTTACGCAACTCCTTTTCAAAATCGACTGGTCTAACTTGATCGGGTCCTGTAATAGTATAAAGACGTTGCATCGAATCTCTGCGTGTGTGCTCGTTATCTTTGATTAAGGGAAACCTATACCTATCAAAAACTATATATCTGTGGTGATTATGAATAATCGCTTAAGTCGGTTTTCATAGTTTTTCAGTAGAGCGATTTTAAACTTTAAAACGACTTGTGAAAAATCTATACAGTTTTCAAATCCAAAGACTAATACATTTTTGTAGATTATCATGTGAGCAATGTATTCTACTATAATTTTATTCCAAAAATAAATCAGTTTGATTGTAATACGATAAAAAACAAAATAAGAGTTTTTTCCGTATGAAGCAATAGGGGTTGACAAAACTTAATTCCACTTAAGTCTTTATTCTCAATTATATTGTGCTTAAACTATTATCTTAAGAGGACATAGGTTCTTTTTCCATATTACCATTATACAGTTGATGAATCTTAAATCTAAACTCTTTTTTAATAAATTTTGAATTTCTTTTTATTTTACGGAATTATTCATAAAAAAATGAAAGGAAAAGTAATTATTATAATAAACAAATAATATAAAGCCTCTTCGAAAGAATTAATGCAGAAAAAACGACTTCACAGACGTGATTTTGATTGCTGTCTTCTTCAATTAGGTCGAGGTGTATATCCGTAATTTCATCGTAGGGAAGACTTTTGTAAAAGTCGAGAAAGAAAGGATCAGTCATAGAAAGAAGATCCAATAGATCCTTTTTCTTTTTTACAGATATACGTACTTCCTCTGGTAGCTTAGAAATTTCAGATATACTTCCTGAATTTATACCTCTTTTTTGGGTGTTTAATACTTTAAATGGATGTTCTACATTTAGGGTTGTTTTGAAATGAACTTTTCCAAAATCATTTTTTGTGTATCTTAACCATTTAACATTTTTCCAATGAAAGTTTTCAGAATTTGCATCCCGGCTTCTCCACATAAATTTTGTTTTTGAATAAGAGAAGAAATCCAGGAAATCCGTTGAATCCATTTCGATTACATGAAATTGGTTTTTGACACCAACAGTTCGTACAAAATCGAACCAATCACGAGGATGAATTTTTGTGTTCGTTACTTTTTTCTTTCTCTCGATTAAGGAGTGATCCGCATCCAACTCCATGTGGGAATGACCTCCAGTTAGAAATTTATGTTCGATAAATAGACACTGTCTTACTTGTTGTTAAGGACCTCAAAAAGGTGATCTTTCCATCTCTGAAGCTGCTGTTCTTCGGTAACAAGCAGCAAACCTTCTTTATCTTTCACAGGATGGTCAGTAGTGAACGATTTGCCAATTAGTGACTTAATAAGCTTGAAAAGGGTAAGCCGCATCATTTGCCTCCTTCGCTAAAGCGCTGATGTAGTTACGCTTATCACGCCTGACACTTCTCTGCACGCCTTTTTGTAGTGAACGGTATTCAGCTCGGAGTTGACTTTTGGCTGAATTATCAGCACCGGAGTTAATCTGTTCCTTAACTCTTTTGCATTCTGAGATAAGAGACCAAGTAGCATCACTGATAAAAGGTATCCTCGATCCAATCGTCCCACAGTCGCTTCGCCACACGAAATGAAAGAATCCTTTGCATAATTCCATCTATCTTCAATTGTAGGATTCTCATGAGTGCTGCATTAGCTTTTTCGTGCAAAGCGGTAGAATATGCGCGTTTAATTGATGGATTTTTTAGTTTTTGCACATTAAAACGTGGCACAATTCGTGCGTTAGTAGATCGTTGGATCGCTGCCGCTCGTAAACGAAATTTCGCGATAACAAGATGATGGTCGCTGCCAATATCAGACCCACGCTTCGACCTGATGTCCAAAAGGCAGTTTCTCCATGTCTTTGAAACAGCAATATGGTCAATTTGTTTGGTTTTCTGTTCTGCCATCAGGAGAAACCCAATTTGTTAGGTGGCAGGGTTTATGCTTGAACAAGGTTCCGCCAGTGACTAGTTGTCGAGAGTTACAGAACTCCACGAACATTTCGCCATTGTTGTCGCCAAGCCCGTGATTGCCCATAAGGTGTTCCAAGCCTAAGTTATCGGTACCGACTTTGGCATTGAGATCCCCCATAATAATTTTGATGTCACCCCTGGGAGCCCTATCAAAGGTGTCGCCTAGTCGCTGATAAAAAACGTCCTTCGCTGATTGTTCTGCAGGTTCAGTCGGTGCGTAGCACTGAATAATTGTAATGTTTCGTACTCTGGATTTGAATCTGACTGTGATGATACGATCCGAAATAGGTTTCCAGTCGATTAGGGATCGGCGTGCATTCCTACTCAACAGTATTTCGACGCCTGATTGCCGAGGTCTATTATCGTCTTCATTTCCAGAGTAGATAGGTGATAAAGTCGCCCCCGATCCGAGCCATCGTGTTTCGCTCAGTCCTAGTACAGCGATGTTGTATGCGGTAATTTCCTGTTCGACTTCTGTGAGCCTTGTTTTATTACAGTCCCCCACATAGTCCGAACGTTCCAAAAACCTATCTTAGTCCGTTGTTTATAGCCAAAAGTCGTTGCCGTTGAATCATTCGGAGGTATCCGAGGCTTGTTTAATGTTTCGAGTGTAAAGTAAATTTCAGGTACGCGGGATACAAGCCTACAAACCCTCAATAGTTAACTTCACGTTCACGAAATTGCAATTTGATTGAGCAACAACTCATTTAACAGTGACTTATCTACTCAATTTCACCATGAATGCATGCGAAACAACCGCTTACATAGACATTGTAACAGGACTTTCCGTAAATCTGATAAGGAATAAACGCTAAAGCCATATAAGAGCTCTCTACGGAAAGAAAATCATTTGGAATAAGAACTTAACTCAAGATGAGGAAGACTGATTTTGTTTTGGACTTAAGGAAAAAACGCTTATGTCGATTTAGGCTGTTTCGAAATCCAGTGGTAAAAGAGTCATTTGAGTTAATTTCATATTTGGAAAAGTAACTTAAGTTAATTTAAGCCAATTTTCAAATATATATATATATTTTAGTAAGAAATATGTTAAGTTAAGTCGCTTTTCCTTATGTCGGTGAGGGTCTACTTGAGATAGGCGGAAAAACCAATCGCTGTAGCTCGCTCAAAAATAATCCGAAATTAACCAAATTTTGTGTAGAGGTGGAGTCGAATACGGCGAATCCAGTGAACACATTAACTCGATTTTGTCTTAAGTCGACTTAAGCTGTTTTTCATAATGACCACAGAATATTCGTGCTGCTGATGTTTGGGTGATCTGGAGGAGCTTCTTTGATATTGCTCCAAAAGTTTTAGGAATGTCTTTCATTAGGCGCAAAATGAAAAAACCATCAATAATTTGAATATCAATTCTATCCGGGTGAGACGAACTTATTTTCTTTTCTAATATTTTCATTAAAGCTGCTTTGTCGGTTTTACACATTGTGCCATCGATGTGACACAGGCTCATTGGAAGCAACAACGATTGCTTTTGTTACTGAATTTGCCCCAAAGTTTAAAATGTTATTTCTTTGGATAGGTTTTTCAAACCTATTGCTGTTGGAGCACTCGGCTATAAATCTTTCCCTTTGCTCCCCCTTCCAACAACGTCAGCGGAAAGTAAAAAATTGGAAATAGTTTCAGTTGCTCCCACACCCGTTGCTATATTGTATAAAATATTTGTATTCAATCTTTTATCAAACGGATTCATACTATTCTGTAGACTGTCAATGAAATTATGCAGTAATTTAACAGACCTCTTAATAATTCGTGGTTCGAGATCAGCGGTAATATCTTGGGATTTCTGTAAGCCAATTTCGCTTAAAATATGCGAGATAACGGAACTCCTTATAGTATGGCTTAGTGCCCATCTCTGTCTGGCCGAGATTGAATTGGTAAAATGAGTCACCCCCGTTAGACGTCTAGCAGCATCGGTGTTAATTGTTTGCTCTAACGTCAAATCGATAGGTTGCCTAGAAAAGTTTTAACTCCAAAACTGCCTTCTTTAAAATTTAATTCTAGGCCGGGGTCAGTGTCTTTGACTCTTAACAGATTATCGATATACTTCACTAACCATCGCGCATAATTTGGTTGGTTGATTAAAAAGAAAAGATTTGCCATTTCGGGTAAAACAAACAAAAACAAATCAAAGTCACTCGTTCTAATACTTCTTGTTAACATAAAATAGTATTGAACAAATTGCACATACAGCATATAAAATTTGGCTGTTTTGCCATGCATGGCTAGCAAGGTTTGGTTTTTGTAAGCTGTATACTCAGTCAACAATATTGAAAGGTCTCCATTATTCACCACGGGACTAGTTGTTGTATCCAGGGAATAACTTTGAATATCCTTAAACTCCTCTAAAACTGTTTCATCTATCCCGTATCCTCTGTCTTGATGAAATTGTTTAAAATGTAGTACCTCGATACCCAGTGATACTAAAGCTACAGTCACATTTGGCGAGCTACTAGTACTAGTAAAGTTGCATTCGAGAAATCACCATAGGCGACGACACGTAATAAACAACGAAAACAGTGTCATGTAAATGGGTGACTATGCGTTGTTACGACGTCGTCACCGAAAGTGTGATGCAACTAGACGCGCAACTAGTCACCCTATATACAGGAGTTAGTTGCAAACGTGAAATTACTACGGTGACGACGTCGTAAACAATCAACAAACTGTTGTGCAATTTGACTAGTAGCTAGTCAACAGACACATTTCCTAGATACTAGTGGAATAGGACATGTTCAATTCGACTAGCACCCAGCCAGCGAGTGAATATACGCTAAAATTATTTTTCGGTGGATTTCGAATTAACAACCGATCGACACGAAATTCAGTGTGAATGTGTAAAATGGTAGGGTATTTGCTACGAATGCCTTCGAGATTACGAAATTGTAACAGGGTGTCCGAGACGAGGTGCGAAAGTCGATTATTCTATTTGTCATCGGAAAAGGGTGTATCGGCTCGTATATCGACATGAAATTCAGTGTAAATTTGCAGAATGGTAGACTATTTGCTACAAACACCTTTGAGATTACGAAATATCAACAGGGTGTCCTAACAAAGGTGCAAAAGCTGATTATAATCGGCAATAAATTTAGTGTGAATATGTAAAATGATAGGGTATCTGCTACGAATACCTTCGAGATTACGAAATGGTAACAGGGTGTCCGAGACGAGGTGCAAAAGTATATAATAATCAGCAATAAATTTAGTATGAATGTATCGAGTGGTAGGGTATTTTCTACGAATACCTTTGAGAATCAGAAATGTTAACAGGGTGTCCCAAACGAGGTGCAAAAGTAGATCATTTTGTTAATAATGGTTAAATGGATTTACCAGATGACCAGTGTTTGTATATGCCGGTTCATTTTATTTGTCATCGGAAAATGGTGTATATCGACATGAAATTCAGTGTAAATATGTCGACTGGTAGGTTATTTGCTACAAATACCTATGAGATTGGGAATTGCTAACAGGGTGTCCTAAACAATGTGCAAAAGTAGATAATAATCAGCGATCAATTTAGTATGAATGTGTAGAATGGTAGGATATTTACTACGAATACCTTTGTAGTCGGGAAATGTTATCAGGGCCTCTCAAATGTCTTCTTCTTCTTTATATGCCAGTCACAATTATAAATAAATATGATAAACATGTTTTTTTTTTACCAAAAACAGTTTTTAGACACCTGGCCCTCTACTGATTCCAAAACACTAAAAGTAGCCTGGCTCTGCCTTTTCTATTTGAAATGCTAAAATGATACTAGTCGCAGATACAGACTATAGAAAAAATAGGGGTAGCGACCCTTCGACGAAAATGCACAGCAAACAGTCACTTTTTGTGAATGTTTTCTGTAACCGCAGGTTTTTCGAATTTTTGTATTGTGTTGTTAGCCATTGTTTGTTGGGTATGCTGATTATGACAACCACTTTTGCACCTCGTTTGAGAGACCCTGATAACATTTCCCGACTACAAAGGTATTCGTAGCAAATACTAAATTTATTGCTGATTATTATCTACTTTTGCACCTCGTTTAGGACACCCTGTTAGCAATTCCCAATCTCATAGGTATTTGTAGCAAATAACCTACCAGTCGACATATTTACACTGAATTTCATGACGATATACACCATTTTCCGATGACAAATAAAATGAACCGGCATATACAAACACTGGTCATCTGGTAAATCCATTTAACCATTATTAACAAAATGATCTACTTTTGCACCTCGTTTGGGACACCCTGTTAACATTTCTGATTCTCAAAGGTATTCGTAGAAAATACCCTACCACTCGATACATTCATACTAAATTTATTGCTGATTATTATCTACTTTTGCACCTCGTCTCGGACACCCTGTTACCATTTCGTAATCTCGAAGGTATTCGTAGCAGATACCCTATCATTTTACATATTCACACTAAATTTATTGCCGATTATAATCAGCTTTTGCACCTTTGTTAGGACACCCTGTTGATATTTCGTAATCTCAAAGGTGTTTGTAGCAAATAGCCTACCATTCTGCAAATTTACACTGAATTTCATGTCGATATACGAGCCGATACACCCTTTTCCGATGACAAATAGAATAATCGACTTTCGCACCTCGTCTCTGACACCCTGTTACCATTTCGTAATCTCGAAGGCATTCGTAGCAAATACCCTACCATTCGACACATTCAAACAAAATTTATTCCCGATTATAATCAGCTTTTGCACCTTTGTTAGGACACCCTGTTGATATTTCGTAATCTCAAAGGTGTTTGTAGCAAATAGCCTACCATTCTGCAAATTTACACTGAATTTCATGTCGATATACACCCTTTTCCGATGACAAATAAAATGATCTACTTTTGCACCTCTTTTGGGACACCCTGTTAACATTTTCCTACTTCAAAGGTATTCGTAGCAAATACCCTACCATTATACACATTCCCACTGAATTTCGTGTGGATCCGTTGAGCCGTTAATTCGAAATCCACCGAGAAATAATTGTAGTGTATATTCACTTCCCAGTAGAATAATTGAACATGTCCTATTCCACTATTAAATACATTTTACTACTTACTAGTAAAATTGCATAACACTTTTTTGATTGTTTACGACGTCGCGTCGTCACCGTGGTAATTTCGCGCATACAACTAAATCCTAGGTAGATAGGGTGACTATTCACGCGTCTAGTTGCACACACTCTCGGTAACGAACGTCGTAACAACGCGTAGTCACCCATTTATATGACACTGTTTCGTTGTTGACGTCGTCGTCACCGTGGAGATTTCTTGTATGCATGCACTAGTAGCTAGTACTAGCACGGTCTGACTGTAGCTTAAGGGATGTAATTTTTGCATCTATTGAAATGTTTCCCACTTAGCAAACCTCCAACAGAACCACTGGCGAGAAGTTCACTTTCAACCACATTCGTCTATAAATTGTCCTAAAGCTTTAAAATAAGCAATCATAACATGGAATGAGCCAAGATGAATATGGAATGGAAGGTACCCTTTGTTTAAATCAGATCGAAGTAATATTTGGTGGAGGGTCTAATGGGACATAGCCTTATAGTACAGTAATCGGGTATATGTAATGGATGTCAGCTGCTGTATAAGTGCTCAGGAGGATTGCACCGGGACCGGCGGCGGCATACGCTTGCAGGCAGCTCGGGCAGGTAGCGGGGTGGGTCCTTGCCGTCCATTGCCTCCTATCCATCACAAATAAATCGTATGCCTGAAAAGCTAGAAAAAAAAAAGACAACAAAAAAAACGAAAGAATCGCCAACGAAGAAGTCAGGCACTGAATCAAGTTGTTATGATTCGGGCCAATATCCCGCCCAACCTAAAGATCTTCGGGGCCAAAATTTGAAGATCTCCCTGAAAAATAAAAGAAAAACCGAATCGGGCGCACCTACATATCTGCACTGAAAAAGAAGTATCCGTCAAGGAAAAGACTCAGTTTCTAGTAATCAGTACAACATTTCGTATTTAATTCATCCAATTTGCTCGATTAACTATCTTTACATGCAAGCTCAGTAAAAAAATACATAAATTATAAATATAATAAAAATTGGAATTTTGACTCACCCACGTGCAGCTGTAACGGCCGTTGACATCGCTACGAGGCTAAACTTTAGGAATTTAATTTCGTTAGCACAACAAGACAAATTAATCGAATGATGATCATAAATTAATTAAGTTGAATAACAAGAAAACAAAACGTTTGATAAAGAAAAATGGAAAATTAGTCTATGTACGTTAACATTCGAACACAATAATTGAGATGTAAGCACTTCGACGACTGCGTCCAAACCGGGCTGCCTTACGAGCACGGTCGTTATAGCGACAGGATTAAACACACAATCACGGATTACACCGGACGTGATGACGGAATCACCAAAAACATGAAGCCAACGATTTCAGTGGCAGCGTTATCGCAACTATATCATCCACTCAAGGCCAATTCACTGATGCGACAATTTCGACGCAGTGCCTCGACGAAAATGAAGCCGATTCCCAAAAAAAACACAATCGTTGTCGGCGGCAAAAATAGTGGTACAAGGACGGTTGATGCTTCCACAAATTCACCCCACAAACGATACAGCCACTTCCACGAATTTCGATGTTAGTGCAATCACCCACACAGGAGACGGTTGCGGTCTGGCGGATTATCAAAAATTATGGTGCGTTACAAGGCCAGTTCGCTGGTGCAAAAATTGTGACCTCTTCCACTCAATAGAAATCAGGCCGATTCCAAAAACACTATGGCTGTTGGTGACAAAAACGGTGACACAATCACGGAGGAGGCTTCAACGAACTCATCAAAAACGATCCAGCCGCTTTCAGGCACTTTCGATGTTGGGGCAATCAACCACTCGGATGCCACCGGACGTTTCGACGGGCCAACAGAACTCAAACAGCGATAGAAGGCAACTTCACGAGTGCAAATATACAATTTCGGCACAATGCACTAACAAAATTAGGGGCTCCGTCGGATCCACTAGCAAAAAATGGGGTTAGAAACACCCGCCTAGACGCTTCTTCAAATCCACGCAAAACGAATTCGGACGCTCCACTAGGAAACACACTCCAAGGACGATCGATATTGCGGAGCTCGTTTATTGGTTGAATTACGCGTGTCGAAGCGAAATTTTTCCAAACAATTAGATATTTAAAGAATAAGAACTTAAATCGCGGGCAAACTTAAATATTTCTTTAAGTACTTTTAAATTATAGCGATTTCAGATTGTTATAATGCAGCACTCTACTAGTACAAAAAAAATATATTCAACCCGACGGCAGAAATAAGTCCGGGCTAGGCGGCAACCAAAAATCGACTCCCTTGAAGTTGGCCGTACCTTCTTTTCCTTGAAGTTTGCCGTGTCTTACTGTCCCAATGGTAATGTTTCCGACCACCGCCATCTTGATAGACAGGCCGGACTGTCGAAATTCGATTTCGAAAATTTGGTACCTTAGCGCCTGTGGTTGTTGCTATTGCTATTGTTGTAAATAAGGTTCCTTAGCCACATGACAGCTAATTTTATCAGCTGATAATCTGGCTTGTATATCTAGATGGCGTTGTTCCGACACATAGATGTCTACTTTTGAATGTGGTGGTATGTTCACAAATATCAATAATTTAAAAATTAATTAAATCATTAATATTTGTGAATTATTTGCATCAAACTCAAAAGCAGGCACGTATGTGCCAAAAACCGTCCGTTACATATATTTTACTTAAAAAAAATACGTAATGGCTGAAACTTGGTGGAGATGTTAACACTTTCCCGGACACAACGTCTATAGACGTCCAATTTTGAGCATTTGACCATACAAATCGTGTCAAATTTTGGCGTTGTGTCCGGCAATGAGTTAAGCAACGTGCCCTAAGTCTAAATCTGAGTTTTCGTATTTGTGGGAGTGGGGGAAGTTATTGTACTTTGCCTACTTATAGGGGAATTTTGCGTTTTTCCTTAATATCATTCTTACTGTTGTTCCTACAGTAAAGTGATGTGTAGAAGTTTTGTTTCTAATCAAATTGTCTATTCAACGGTACCTAAATCAATATCGTAGGCCAAATAGTTCCGTTATAGTGACCGGTTAAAGGGCAAACTGGCACTAATAATGAGAATATTTTGCTTAAGTGAAACGCGTGATGGCTGAAATTTTTTGGAGATGTTAACCAACGTGCCCTAAGTCTAAATCTGAGTTTTCGTATTTTTTGCAGTGGGGGAAGTTATAGTAATTTGCCTACTTATGAGCGAATTATGCGTTTTTCCTTAATAGCATTCCTACTGGTATTCCTACAGTAATTTGATGTATGGAAGTTTTGTTTCTAATCGAATTTTCTATTTAACGGTACCTAAGTCAATATCGTATGCCAAATAGTTCCGTTATAATGACCGGTTAAAAGGCAAAATAACACTAATAATGAGAGTGTTTTGCTTAAGTGAAACATGTAACGACTGAAATTTGATGGAGATGTTAAGGGATACGTCCTAAAGCTATATCTGGGTTTTCGTATTTATGAGAGGCGATTATTATAGTAAATTGCCTACTTATAGGTTAAATTTTGCGTTTTTGCTTAACCCTTTCGCTCCCAATGATGCCATATGGCATCATGAAATTTAATGATTTTTCATAGAAAATGTAAGAAATTAATTTTAACTTTTTGTGTGACATTAGACTCTCCCAATAGTGTAATACCTAGTTGATTTTTTTCAGCGTAAAATTTTTGGTTTTGGGATGTTATTTTTAATGAAATTTTAGACAAGGTTTTACGATTGTCGTAAAGCCGAAAAACTGATTTATCCACTTCCCCATATTTCCTAATAGTAATCATTTTATGCAAATCATTTTAATGGTTTTATTTTGTAAAGAGGTTGTTGCAAGAGAAAATCAAAAGATTTTTAGATTTTTTTTAGGAAAACCCTATAAAGTGGTTTTGCATGGGCGTGAAAGGAAAATCAGCAAGTCCCCTATTCATATAAATGCTAGTTGCTTGCTGTATGGAAGGTACCCTTAGTTTTTATCCGAATGAGCTAATTTTTGGTGGGTGGAGTGATTATGAGCTCCAATCGCAATAAACCAAAATTTAGCACTCTGCTCTAATTTTGGGGGGATTTATGGACATGTCCTTTCGCCAAATTCAAATGGGGGGATAAGGGGGGTCGTTGATCGGAGCGACTCAATGTTTCTCCCAAAATAATATTGAACTGATTATGAATACTTGTACGAAGTTTTACAGCTGAACTAAAATTTTTTCAAGAGTTATGGGGCTTTAAAAAAGGTATAAAATGAAAAAGTTCTAATTTATTTTTAAGCTAGCGCCGAATCATTGAATAGATCTCTAATGTGTTATATATCAATGCAAAGACAATTTTATTTGGTTTTTTTCGTTTTGAGACTGTTTTTCTATATCTTTTGTCGTTTTTGAAATACTCGCAAAAAAACCAAAAATGACCCCCATTTTCCCCTTTCCCCCTTTTTTAAGGTTACGGACGCCCAATCGGTTGGGACTTTTTTCCACATAATCTGGGGGTCGTCACCAACCATTCTGCAAAAAAAAATTCCGATGTAGGATTTTTGCCGACCAAATATCTCATTTTTCACACGGAATTTGCTAAGTCACTCTTTCAGTCCCAATGATGCCATATGGCATCATGCTCTAATTTGTTAACTATAGCGCTTAAATTTTTTTTCAAGAAAATATAAAAGATGCCTACTGAACGACATAATGTTGTTAGAAAAATTCTCCGCTTGAAATCCATAATTTGGGTATGAAAGGGTTAATATCATTCTTATTGTTGACCCTTTCTTAAGTGAAATGGTAGAGGTTTTCTTTCTAATCAAATAATCTATTCACCGGTACCTTAATCAATATCATAGGTCAAGTAAACCCGTTGTAGTTACCAGTCAAGGATCAAAACAGTACAATAAATGGATATTTTCTTTAAAAAAAACGTGATGGCTCAAATTTGATATATGTTAAGAGGCGAATCTGTTGTCTAAAACTGAGTTTTCGTATTAGTGGGGATGGAGAAAGTTGGTGGAAATTGCCTATTTAAATGCGTATTTAGTGATTGCTAAAAACTTCGCTATTTCAAGTTGTATAAATGTGTGTTCTTGCTGATTGAATTTTTATCTCTTAAACGAGACCAAAATCAAGCTAGGCCGATTAGCGCAGTCGCAGGGATCGTTCCAAAAAAAAATAATTTCTTCACATAGTCACTGGAGTTTTATTGATGCAACAACAGAAATATATGACTTGACTACCCCAATTTTGGTTTCTTAGATTGATTTTCTTCCTCTCTTCCGGATTCATTATTGCTTGCGCTACAATTGTGACCAGCTTCGTATCCTTCAGTGCTCGATGAAAAAAGCCCATCGTTATGGAGGAAGTCGTCGTTTTCCGTAAGAGTAGAAAAGTCAGTTATATTGCTTCACGCGTTTCCACAACAAACCATTCAAATTGGAGAGCACTTTAATCCTGCTTTCCGACATCCCCATACTTTTCCACAACCAGTTTTACAGGTCAACGAAATAACTCTTCTCAAGCAAAAAAGCAAATTCAGCCTATAAGTAGGCAATTTACTATAACTACCCGCCTGATATATACGCAACTTCAGATATAAATTTATAAAGCATCCCTTAACGACTCCACCGAATTTCAGCCATTACATGTTTTATTTATGCAAAATATTCCCATTATTGGTATTATTTTGACCTTTAACTGGTCACTATAACGGAACTATTTGACCGATGAAATTAATGTAGGTACCGTAGGATAGATAATTTGATTAGAAACAAAACTCCTATGCATCACTTTACTGTAGGGTCAACGGTAAGAATGATATGAACGAAAAATGCAAAATTCGCCTATAAGTAGGCAATATACTCCAACTTCCCCCACCCCCACTAATACGAAAACTCAGTTTTAGATAAAAGACATGTCCCCTAACATCTCCAGCAAATTTCAGCCATTACGTATTTTTTTTAAGTAAACGGCCGTTTTGTGTGTTTAAATACTGTACTATTAACGTTTACCAAAATTTTTCCCCGCCTGCTGTAATTCGGCGATAAGTTGCAGGCATGTCTTTTTTTTAAATGTTAATAGGGGATATAGGAGAATGCTTTGTCGGGGCAGCCTGAGTCTCCGTGGCGGACAGCTATATATTGTTAAGAATACTTATCCAAATTACCATGGCTCCAATTAAATTACTTCAGGAGCTAGAGCGCCAAATGTAACTATCAAAAAATCGAAATCACACCGAATGTTTTTAGGTCTAGTATGTAATCTGCCAAGAGAAGGTATATGATGTAATATATCATTAGAAAGGAAATTTTGTGTAGTTTAAATCGTTTTCAGAACATTTTGCTGTAAATATTATAGTTAACAAGATATTGGCGAAAAATCATAATTTCACCCCTAGAGCAGCCAGACTACAGGTAGCATTTGCCGTTGGCTAATATTTATGCTCCTCAATAAAAGCGCAAACTTCTTCTAACGCCATTGGGTGACATGTTCGAACCATGTGCCATTGGGTATCACCCGTTTCACCATCAACTGATTTTTTATGTCTTGTATTGAAACGAATTCGACATGCCTCGTGAAATTGTAACAAGTTGTTTCCGTTTTGAGTTAATTTACTTAATAAGTTGGTATCATTCAAATATGTGGCACGGTCGAACCATTCGTTTAAATAAAATTGGGTTTTTGTGGCTTTTACTTAATTGCGGCGAACGCCTTTAAACTTTAACTGGCCCTTGTTACAGAATAAGCAAACATTTTCGGCACTTACCTCGCCTTGGCTATTAAATGCTGTTTGCGTACCCTCACTGTTAAACGTTGAAGTACTTGGTACTTGTCCGCCGCAGCTCAATTCTGCTAATTCAGTTGACACACTACCTTCAGAGGCGGAAGGAACACTATCACTATTGAAATATTTTTTTTTAATGGCAGTGAAATCTTTATAACATTTTCTATGATATCCCTTCGTTGCCGTAACACTCGAAAGAAGCCTAATATCACCGTATTTTAAGTTATCTTTTTCGTAGTTCACTAATTTTTAAGCATTTTTCGAGAGAATTTTCACAGAATGCTTTTAACTGGTCACTATCACCGGCACAAAAAACACATTCTATTATATTTTCCATTTTATAGATTTTTAAATATTCAATCGCTCTTTCACCAAAAAACACTTAAATTTTATAATTTTCTCACTTTTAACTATTATGTTTGAAGAATTTTCACTGAAGTTCTAAAACTTCAAAGGCACTGTGATAAAATTTCACTCAAATTTATTTTTTATTCTCGATTTTTAATACAAACGCGTTTATGTTTTCTATCGATTCTCGCATTTCAAATTTAAATCTCACTTTCGCATGAATTTGTTTGATCTCCTTACTTTGTATATGGAATTATTACATATATCGTTGATTAACGTCACTATCGTAAAATGTGTGTCACTTTCCACCAAATTAAAACTATGTTAGGGCTCCATTACACAGTCATATTTCTATTATAATATCTATTATGAAATATAAATATTATCATATATATGACCGTGTAATGGCATTTCATAATATATATTATCATATGTACTATAAATAGAACATATCATCATATCTAAACGTCAAAATAAAAATTCGTAACAATTCCGTGTTCTTCGCGTCTGGCGACCCAGGGACGTACCCAAAGAGGCTTTTTCTACCTGTTCTTCTTTCTTAGAATCAAATAGAGAGTAATAAGCGACCCGAAAAACGCACAATTCGCCATTATTTGATTCATTTCCGCGACTAAAGGAATAGGCCAATCAAAGAAGACATTATAGAGAACATCGAAGGGGGTGACGATTTTTTTCTTCGGTATTTTGCTAGGAGTAGTTAGGAGGTACTAATTTTACTCGAAGCTGAGTGGTGCGCTAACGCGGGGAGGGGGGGAGTTAAAGGTGCAATTTTTTGTGTTTTGGGCTATATCTCCAAAACGGTGAGTCGCAGAGAAAAAAGTTGTGAATAAGCATTAAAGCTTTGTAAATGTCCTATTTATTTGTCCGTACTTGCTAACGGTTCTTCCAATATTGTTTATTAAAAGTGGAAAATTTTAAATTTTTTCAATTTTCTCCATTTACAAGGATAAAGACAAACGTTGTGATAAAGCGGTAGGGGAAGGGGGGAGGGGGGTTGGTAGTGTCTGTTTTTATTTCATGGATCCATAATGAATAGTTCGGAGTAAAACATACATAAACATACATAAACAATATCGGAAGAACCGTTAGGAGTTTTGCATATGTATGGGCAAATAAATAAGACATTTAGAAAGCTTTAATGTTTACTCACAACTTTTTCTCTACGACTCACCGTTTTCGAGATATAGCCCAACACAAAAAATAGCACTAAATTGCACATTTAAACCCCCCTCCCCGCGTTAGCGCACCCCTCAGCTCCGAGTAAAATTAGTAGCCTTACCTCCTGACAACTCCTAACAAAACACTGAAGAAAAAAATCGTCCTCCTTCGATGTTCTCTACACCCGCTTTTTATGCGTTCATTGCTTGGCCTAGAAAACAAATTTTGTATTTGACACTTGAATAAACAATAGATATTATGATATAAATATGATGTAGTGTAATATGTAAAAATTTGATTTTCCATGATAGATATGATCATATCTATTATAATAGATATTATAATATAAATATGACTGTGTAATGGAGCCCTTAGGGCGCTATTACACAGTCATATATTGGTAATATATATTATAATAGATATTATCATATCCTTAAGCCTACTCGATTTCGCTCGGTGCACATGTAAAAAATTAACGGAATGAATCGAGTAGGCTTAATTATATGACTAGAAATATGACTATAAATATGACTGTGAGCCCTTATAGTCCGAGCCGTGATGGTAAAAAACCGGGGTTTTCGAACTGTCGGAAATTAACCATCTTAAAAGTTGCGTTTAGTTACGGTGATATCGAAACGGTTGGTCAGCCGAAGCAAAACTTGACCAGTATAGCGTAATTAGACGTAATTAGACGCTAAAATTAGAGGTGTTCGGGGGTATGGGTAACTGTCGGATCGAACCTATTTTATTCGATAGAGGACCTCTCCGTGAGTCTAAAAACATTGGTCAGCCGAGCCGCAACCTGACCGAAGGGTTCGGCCAACCAGTTTAAAGGTGCAAATTTTTTAGGTGCGATGGGGGTTTCGGAACTTTCGGATCAAACCTATTCTATTCGATAAAGGACCGCCCCCTGATGCAAAAATACTGGTCAGCCGAGCGGCAACCTGACCGAAGGGTTCGGCCAACCAGTTCGAAATTACCAATTTTGACGGGTCGATGGGGTTTCAGAACTGTCGGATCAAACCTATTCTATTCGATAGAGGGTCACTCCCTGATGCTAAAAACATTGGTCAGCTGAACCGCAACCTGACCGAAGGGTTCGGCCAACCAGTTCGAATTTACAAATTTTGACGGGTCGATGGGGTTTCAGAACTGTCGGATCAAACCTATTCTATTCGATAGAGGGTCACTCCCTGATGATAAAAACACTGGTCAGCCGAACCGCAACCTGACCGAGGGGTTCGGCCAACCAGTTTGAAAGTAACAATTTTGACGGGTCGATGGGGTTTCAGAACTGTCGAATCAAACCTATTCTATTCGATAGAGGGTCACTCCCTGATACTAAAAACACTGGTCAGCCGAACCGCAACCTGACCGAAGGGTTCGGCCAACCAGTTTGAAAGTACCAATTTTGACGGGTTGATGGGGTTTCGGAACTGTCGGATCGAACCTATTCTATTCGATAGAGGGTCACTCCCTGATACTAAAAACACTGGTCAGCCGAACCGCAACCTGACCGAAGGGTTCGGCCAACCAGTTTGAAAGTACCAATTTTGACGGGTCGATGGGGTTTCGGAACTGTCGGATCGAACCTATTCTATTCGATAGAGGGTCACTCCCTGATTCTAAAAACACTGGTCAGCCGAACGGCAACCTGACCCAAAGGTTCGGCCAACCAGCTTGAAAGTACCAATTTTGACGGGTCGATGGGGTTTCAGAACTGTCGGATCAAACCTATTCTATTCGATAGAGGGTCACTCCCTGGCGCTAAAAACACTGGTCAGCCGAACTGCAACCTGACCGAAGGGTTCGGCCAACCAGTTTGAAAGTACCAATGTTGATTTTCGATAATGTGTATCAGAATTGCGAGGAAAGGCGCAAATAATTTGCACCTGAGGTCTTAGACAAAAAGAAACGCATTTCATTTTCCTCATTCTACAATTGAAAATATAGTATATACATCAATACGACTCACTACTCACACCTTTTCCTTTTGCGATGCAATATATTTTCAGTCTCGGCGACGCGATGACCCCGATGATGTACGCGCAGAGTTGCGGGCATTATGGGGTGAGAGGAGAGTGAAAATTTGACAAAAAATGTTTATGCATACCGGCGCGGCCGATTCATCTAATAGCTCATACATTTTATCTTTTTTTATCTTAAAGCATTCTACAGCTAGTGTGAACAACCACGCTTCAAGAATGATTTAAGCTTCATCATCATCAATGTGGCAGGATAGCCCACGTCAGGATTTGGCCGCCCTGTAAGCTTAGATTAAGGATAAATATTTTTGAGTAACTGACCTCTTTTAGCGACAGTCATACAGAGTCATAAACGACTCAATTTATGAACCGAGCGATTGCTGAAAATACATTTGTTTTTCGTTTTGATGATATTTCTCGTTTTTGATTGCGTGTGCGCATGTTTGCAAGGATTATGACTGTGTGTGTGCTGTGGCAATTTATGAATGAGCTTGTAGCAATGTGGTACGTACGAGAGGGAGTAGAATCCGGTTTGGTAAAAGTAATAAAATATTTGGTTGAAACAGTTGAATGTTGCCGAGGAAAACAGCACAATGCATTTTAAATGAGTGACATCAGATTGCAAAACGTGGTGTTTGTTTCTTATGTTTTTTAGGGTGCTGAGCGCGAATCCGGAGCTTGCCACCAAATCTTCGTTGCGGAACAGGGTCAAAATCACGAAAAATCCTAAAATGTTTGCTGTTTTCCGTTATTTGGCTCCTAACTCTGAAACTATTTATTTCTATGGAAAGAAAACTTTCCATAAATATATTAGAGAGCACATAATTGCGCGTCCAAAGAGACATAAATATTATAAATACTTCAATTGATATTTAAATTTGCCGTTTTTAACATATAGTTCCATATTATGAATAAAATTTTGAGTTTGAACGGTTTTTCATTTTTGGTCGCAAAAGTTGAATTTTTCTAGTATATATGTATCTCGGGTTTTTTTCGCGGTTTTGACCCTGTTCCGCAATGAAATTTTGGTGGGGAGCTTCTATTTCGAGCTCAGCACCCTAAAAAATTTAAGAAAAAAAATCTTCTCCACCACACTTTGCAATCTGAAATCACGTAGTAACTACGCTATAAGCTATATGTATAAAAATATGTATTGGACTTGAAAATGAGCACCTTAAAACTGGTTGGCCGTGCCCTTCGGTCAGGTTGCGGTTCGGCTGACCAATGTTTCTAGCATCAGGGAGTGACCCTCTATGGAATAGAATAGGTTCAATCCGACAGTTCTGACACCTCATCGACCCGTCAAA
This sequence comes from Microchrysa polita, assembly GCA_949715475.1. NCBI lineage: Eukaryota > Metazoa > Arthropoda > Insecta > Diptera > Stratiomyidae > Microchrysa > Microchrysa polita. Next base: position 83,954,846 of record OX454416.1, on the reverse strand, counting down.
ATTGGTACTTTCAAACTGTTTGGCCGAGCCCTTCGGTCAAGTTGAGGCTCGGCTGACCAGTGTTTTTAGCATCAGGGGCCGTCCTTTATCGAATAGATTAGGATCGATCCGACAGTTCTGATACCCCATCGACCCGTCAACATTGGTACTTTCAAACTGGTTGGCCGAACCCTTCGGTCAGGTTGCAGTTCGGCTGACCAGTGTTTTTAGCACCAGGGAGTGAACCTCTATCGAATAGAATAGGTTTGATCCGACAGTTCTGCAACCCCGAACGCACTTAATTAATTAGCACCTTTAAACTGGTTGGCCGAGCCCTTCGGTCAGGTTGCGGGTCGGCTGACCAGTGTTTTTAGCATCAGGGGGCGGTCCTTTATTGAATAGAATAGGTTCGATCCGACAGTTCTGATACCCCATCGACCCGTCAAAATTGGTACTTTCAAGCTGGTTGGCCGAACCTTTGGGTCAGGTTGCCGTTCGGCTGACCAGTGTTTTTAGCATCAGGGAGTGACCCTCTATCGAATAGAATAGGTTCGATCCGACAGTTCCGAAACCCCATCGACCCGTCAAAATTGGTACTTTCAAACTGGTTGGCCGAACCCTTCGGTCAGGCTGCGGTTCGGCTGACCAGTGTTTTTAGTATCAGGGAGTGACCCTCTATCGAATAGAATAGGTTCGAACCGACAGTTCCGAAACCCCATCGACCCTTCAAAATTGGTACTTTCAAACTGGTTGGCCGAACCCTTCGGTCAGGTTGCGGTTCGGCTGACCAGTGTTTTTAGTATCAGGGAGTGACCCTCTATCGAATAGAATAGGTTTGATTCGACAGTTCTGAAACCCCATCGACCCGTCAAAATTGTTACTTTCAAACTGGTTGGCCGAACCCTTCGGTCAGTTTGCGGTTCGGCTGACCAGTGTTTTTATCATCAGGGAGTGACCCTCTATCGAATAGAATAGGTTTGATCCGACAGTTCTGAAACCCCATCGACCCGTCAAAATTGGTAATTTCGAACTGGTTGGCCGAAACCTTCGGTCAGGTTGCCGCTCGGCTGACCATTATTTTTTGCATCAGGGGGCGGCCCTTTATCGAATAGAATAGGTTTGATCCAACAGTTCCGAAACCCCCATCGCACCTAAAAAATTTGCACCTTTAAACTGGTTGGCCGAACCCTTCGGTCAGGTTGCGGCTCGGCTGACCAATGTTTTTAGACTCACGGAGAGGTCCTCTATCGAATAAAATAGGTTCGATCCGACAGTTACCCATACCCCCGAACACCTCTAATTTTAGCGTCTAATTACGTCTAATTACGCTATACTGGTCAAGTTTTGCTTCGGCTGACCAACCGTTTCGATATCACCGTAACTAAACGCAACTTTTAAGATGGTTAATTTCCGACAGTTCGAAAACCCCGGTTTTTTACCATCACGGCTCGGACTATTAGTTAGTCAATAATCTTTACATAACAAGTCAAACAATCACGTTTAATTCTTCGTTCACTTGATCATTAAACTCTTTATTCATTTAACCCTTCGCCAAGCACGTCCCGCGACCAACGCGAAAGGGCACGTGGGGTCTTTATGGACCCCAAAGTAGATTGAACTTACATATCCTTGAACATGTCTCAAATTGTAGAAAAACACACATTTATAAGTCCTTTGTTATGTTCTTGAATATGTTTAATATAATTATTCACAATATTTTTGTTCATATGGCAAGCTGTACACATTTCAAGTTATTGTAGCCATCAATGTTTTTACTTTTTTGTCCCTCTGCCTTGGATTCAAGGAAAACTTAGTTCCTGAAATAGTGAGGATAACTTACTACTAACAAATTATTGAAGTAAGAATTAGCAGTGCCCGTAAACTTGTCTTCAACCCTTTGTAGATGCCCCTGCGACTTTAATTGATGTAGAATAAGCTATGGTAAGAATTAGTGGAGCCTAAAATTTGACCTCCATTGTTTTAGATTCGCTAAAGTGAAGGTGTGTTTTCCGCCCTATATCAGAAGAAGCTATCGCAGCAATTGAAGAAACAAGTTAGAAGTTGTTTTCGTGAATTTCTCAAGCCAGGATAATTTCTGGGAAATCGATCCATGGTATAATCTCTTCCTTTACTTTCATTGTAGCCAAGAATGATATGAGGCTTACCTCGGTCTTGAGTTCAGATAAAAAGACGCAATAAAACTACAGGGGAAGACAAGTAAATATATCGAGATAGTCTAAATAAAAAGGCCTCGACATAGAGTATGACTCCGATTTTCGTTTCCTGGATATTCAGGACAATTGAGGCCTTGGAACTCATGGGGTCTTTGAAGACCCCACGTGCCCGTTCTCGTAAATTTTTACTTTTGGTTACCAAAACTTTTTTTCTGAAAATATTTCGGATTTTTTTTTCAAGCATATTCCTGAGCAGAATTTATGTGGCTTAGATGTCCTACAAGTTCCCCTGGATGGGCCAAACCCTCTAAAATTAATATATAAAAAAAGCTTTTGGCAAGCAGCTAATCGTCTGAATGGAAATAATTCGCATTCAATAGGAAATGGCATAAGAATCGAAATGCTGCAGCTTCACTTCAGGGAAATGCTGCAAAGTTCGGATAATGGGCACGAAGTTATGATTAATTTTGCCAGGCCAAATTGGTATAACGATATACTAGATGCGAGAATAACCATCGGTGAAGTGCATGCAGCCTTGGATAAATGCAAAGATAATAAAGCTCCAGGTAGCGATCGAATCCCGGTGGAGTTTTATAAGTATGGCACAGAGTCCTCAATAGCCTTGTTATGCAATGAATTTAACCGAATTTTCGACAGCGGTAATGTGCCGGAGCAGTTTCGCGATGCTATCATTTTTCCCATATTTAAAAAGGGAGATATAAACGATCCGGCATGCTATCGTGGCATTTCTTTTCTTAATTCATCGGGCAAGATATTCACAACACTCTTGCAAATGAGATTCGCGAAATGGATAGCGTCTGAGAAAATACTAGTCGAATATCAAGCGGGATTTCGTCAGGGATACAGTACATATGACAACATTTTCATAATGTGCAATCTTGCGCGGCATTTTTTAAGTGAAGGGCGACGATTGTATGCTTTTTTCGTCGATTTTAGAGCAGCATTTGATACCATTGATCGCTTGTCACTATTCTATAAACTATATAATAACGGCATGTCTTCGAAATTTGGTCATGTATTTGAAAAGCTCTACGAAAATACGCAGGCAGCAGTATGGAATGGAAATAACCTTTCGGAATCCTTCACTACAAATATCGGAGTTCGACAAGGCTGTAAGCTTAGCCCGGACGCATTCGCAGTTTTTGTTAACGATATTTTAGACCAAAGCCCTGGAGGAGCCGAAGCTTATAATGAAGTGTTGAAAGGACTACTGTACGCGGATGACATGGTGTTTTTCGCAGAAACGCCTTCGGACTTGCAGAAAGTAATTAATTATTTGGAAAGCTATTGTGACCAGTGGAAGCTCACCATAAACCTGGATAAGTCGAAGATTTTAGTATTCAAAAAGCGTTTTATATTGGCTGAGGAGGAGAAGTGGCAATACAAAGGTAGCGATGTTGAAGTCGTCAAGGAATATAAATATCTTGGATTTTTGGTTACTAGCAATGGAAATATGCAGCCGCACCTAAAGAACAAACTCAAGGAATCGAAGTGGGCCATCAACTCGGTATGGAAAAATTGTCTCAATTCCGCAGAAATAAGTCATACGGCGAAGTACAAGATATATCAAGCAGTGTCCCGATCCATACTTCTATATTGTGCCCAAGTCTGGGGCGGTAATCAATTCGACGAAGTAGAAAAGCTGCAAAGATATTATTTAAAGAGAACATTCCAACTGCCAGCAACAACTCCCAACTACATGTTGCAGCAAGAAACGGGTTTAACGCCACTCTTCCTAGAAACTCTCAAAACGTTTTTAAAATATTTAACAAAAATATCCTCAATGAGTAGTGACAGACTTCCCAGAAAAATATTGATGTATGCTGTAGATAAAAAGAAGATGTTTTATACGGATCTGATATCACTGGCGAATGAGAGTGGAATTGAGTTCAACTGGGATGGAACATACGAGAACCGCAATGTATTACAACTACTTTTGAACAACGTAAGACGAAATGCAATAAATAAAACAGCAGAACGAGCTAAAGAGTCATTACATAGAGAAATATACGTCCAATTAAACCACGTTTTAGAGGAAAACACTTACTTTCAAAATGATTTCAGCGTTAACAAGATATCGCTTCTGTTTAGAGCACGGGGAGAACTACTTCCATTAAATTATCAACCACATAGACCGGACTTGCCAATTTTATGTAGTTTGTGCAACATGGGAGTCAGAGAGGATACAAGGCATTTTATTGCCGTATGTCCGGTACTGAGGGAAATCCGAAGATCTTGTTTTGGGCGAAACGTGCTGAATGAGAGGGAAGTAATTGAAGTACTAAATGGAGCCAATTGGGAAAACCTGCATAATTTTTGTCGAATTGGGTTGAGATACCGCCGAAACATTCTGGATGGAAGCTTCTGAAGCGTCAAGTGGATAGAGAGCGCAGGGTAGATGAACATGCAGAATCTGGAGTTGTGTGAACTTCATCGCTCTGTGCTCTCGCAAGTCCACAAAATGATCAAGATCGGCTACGACGAACAACTAATATGCCTCGAGTGTCAACGCATCTAACAACAGCAAAAGTCAACTACAAAAATAAAATGAACTGAACAAATAGAAAGAATTAACTGTTATTGTCTGTAAGAACTGTAAAATAAAAGACCATTTAATTAAATATTTACATAGAAATAGAAAATGATAATTGAACTAGAAATTTAACTAATGATAAAAGATACAAATTTAAATACACAAATGTCAAATGGATCAGGCAAACGGCTATGATATGCCATGTCTTAAAATCGTTTTAAAATGTATATAAATGTATTTAATTATTTTTTCTTTAATAAAACTTATATCTATCTATCTATCTATCTATCTATCTATATAAAAAATACCCTCTGGGGTCCCAAAAGACCACGTGCTCGGCGGAGGGTTAAATATTGCCAATTTTTTTTTTATTTGTTAGCTCACACGACCCAATTAAGTGCAAAATTGCAAATGTTGGGTTGGCTAGCAAAAAAATTTTCACCACCATATCCCACAAGGATTTTAAATGAAGGCTAAAAAAAGCAACAGCAAATTGTATGCTCGGTCATTCATATCCTTGGGAAATACCATTCATAACCAAATACTCGTAAGATGAGTCCATATTTGTAGCGAACAGGTAAAAAGGGTATGCAAATGAACGAACCTCTTTAGTCATAAAAATTTGGCAGCCATTACGTAATAAAACCATTGAAAAATTTAAACTTGGTTTGGGGTAGCACAACAACCAAGCACTTGGAATGTTGCCTTTTCATTTGTTTACAGAATGCTGCGTAAACAATTTTTTACCAGCTTATTTTTTTTTTGCTAAAAGTGCCAGGTATGCGTTTTCAGATTGTTGCTGTCATTTCGATTTCCATATGCACGAGTGCTGCGCAAAACTAGTTTTACCGGTTCCTTTTTTAATGCAAAGCTACATTGTTTTCACAGATGCCTCGTTTTTTATGCATATAAGCCTAGGTGGGATCAAAGCCATCTAGATGCTCCACTTTAGGCTCGTCTGCTGGTCGTCCTGTTATAGGTTTATGTCTGCTTTTGGAAACATACACTTAGCATGGTGTCGTGAATGATGTCCCGTTCAAAAAGATTCGCTGCTGAGGGCCATCCGTGTGAGATTAGGGGAAAATGCTGGACCGGGAGATCCTTGTTCTTCTTCTTCTTCCTTGCCTCGTTCTTTATACCGCTCCATGGCTTCGCGTTGCTCGACCCGCGGTGTAGGCACATCGCCCGTTTTGGCGATAATATCTCAGCATATTTCTACAGGCAGCTCTATCTTGGATCGTGTCATCGCCGAGACCAATGCGTTGTTGTCCCGTTTTCATTTGACACATCCAGGTGTACTTCGGTCTGCCTCTGGCCTTGGGTCCATCAAGGGGAACTTCCATTGATATCGCTTTCTTTGCGGGGTTCTCAGGCGGACGCCGTTGAACATGGCAATACCAATCCATTTGTCGGTCTTCGAGCTTTTCGGTGATTGGTTGGTCTATGGACAAGCTGCCTCGGATGTAGCTACTCTTGATGTGGTCCTTTTTCGTAACACCAGCTGACATGCGTAACATTTTCATTTCAGTCGCTGTCATTTCTTTCGCCTAACCTTCATACATGGTCCAGCATTCTGATCCATACATGAGTGCGGGACGTACAACCGTTTTGTACAACTTGCCCTTTAGCTTCAGTGGCATTTTCTTATCGCAGAAAACTCCAGAGTTTTCTCGCCACGTCATCCACCCAACCTTTGTGCGATGTTTGATGTCATCATCGCATGTAGCTCCGTTGTTCACCATCGAGCCGAGGTACTTGAACTTGGTACAAGACTTAAGCTGCTCTCCTTTGACGTACATATCTGGTATCGGTGCATCTGGGTCTGAGAATGGGCAGCATAAGAACTTAGTCTTTGTTATACTTACCCTCAGTCCATGCTCCTCGAGAATGTCACACCATTTTGTAAGTGCAGCTTGCAAGGTAACGATGTTTGGGCTACTGAGGACTATATCATCGGCAAAAAGAAGAGATATTTCTAGGCCGTCGGATATACCTACGTGTTAATAAGTAGCACATTATGATGTTCAAGAGCAACGGACCCAATACACTGCCCTGGTGTAATCCGACATTCACCGGAAATTCTTCTGATTCACCGGCTGTGCATCTAACCTTAGTCGTAGCTCCATCATACATGTCGAGAGATCCTTGTTATTTCTCACAAAATCCCACTTTTTGCCCAACTTTAGGCTCGTCTGCTGGTCGTCCTGTTAAAGGTTTATGTCTGCCTTTGGAAACATATACTTAGCATGGCGACGTGAATGATGTCCCGTTCAAAAACATTCGCTACTGTGTGCCATTCGAGTGATATGAGGAGAAAATGCTGGCAAGAGAGATCCTTGTTATTTCTCACAAAATCCCACTTTTTGCTCCACTTTATGCTCGTCTGCTGGTCGTCCTTTTAAAGGTTTATGTGTGCATTTGGAAATACATACTAAGCATGGTGTCCTGAATAATGTGCCGTTCAATAAGAATTGCTGCTGAGGGCCATCCGTGTGATATTAGGGGAAAATGTTGCTTTGTATATTCGTTTTCTGTACTATATCGCCTGTAAAGGAGGATGGGCACTTTTGTATGAAAGTTGGTCGTTGAGTGAACAGCAATGAAACTGGTGTCAAATGAAAGGGCTATATTAGAGGGTAACTTATATATAAATTTTAGGCCCGTAAACACTGGGGTTCCTGAGAAAGGACGACTTTTGTTCGTCCTTTGGGGCAACTTTGCCGATCTATAACTTTTAAAAGAATGAAGCTAGAGACTTGGAATTATGTACAAGTGGTTTTTACTAGAGTATCTTACTTTTTGTAAAGTATGAATACAATGCGACTAATATTTCCTCTACCTCCCCTACAATTTTTTTAATTTTTTTGGTATAACTCTCGTCCGGATAGCAGTTGAATTGTCTTAATTGGTCAAATTATTCCCTACTATAGTACTATACTACTGTAAAAAAATCAGGACGATTCCTTTAAAACAAAGGGTACTTTTGATACAAAAACCGTTTTCCCCTATATTCATTTTTTGCTTCTAAATCTGCGAAAAAAGCTCCAATGGAGCTGATTTCTTGGAAATCGCCTTCTTATTGCATTCTCGCTATGTCCTTTTCGTGGGAGCTCGCCAACACAAATATTAAGACCCCCCTCCATACAAAAGTCCATTCCTTAAAATGCACTCATTAATGTTATGGGTTGTTAGGTGAGTATATAAAAACCCAAACGCATTTTTTTCTCATCCCCTCGTCAAATTAGGCACACATATGGGAAAAACATACATTGTTTATTGCACTTAAATAAAACAAACATTTATATTAGGTAACAAAAGGCTAATTAATATTGGTCATCGATTATTGCATCTTAAATGCTGCTCTGGAGGATTGAATTCTTCAAATCTGCCTAATTCTACATACCATAAAACTGGCAGAATATGGGCGCAGCTTCCCACTGTTCGCCTGCCAGTAAGACAGTTGCAGTAATGCTCTATAATGGAATGTATACCATGCTGTTCTCTGTCAATTAAAATATAGACATAATAAATTTGTTCTCTCACATGCCGCGAATGTAGTCGAATCCGTAAAACCATACATTAGTCTACGTAATGTTGCATTCGCTTAAACCCTCAGGTGTATCATGCCTGCACATTTCAACATAGTAAATCCCCTCCCGCAAATGCTCTGCAACATACGACCTAGCTAACTTTATATGATATGTGCCTAAAGCGTGCAAAATCAAACAATCCTCTGTTAATCGAAGAAAGTATTCTAAAAATGAGAGGTTCGCTTCCATACCCACGAAATTACTTCGATGCCTATTTAAATTATTCATCTCTACATATTTATAAAGACGGATTGATTCGGCTTATTAATGTTTTCATTAATTATATTAATTATTTCAGGAGCCAAACGATGATCCTTGTAAAAGGCCTTTAAGGGACTAGCTCCTATTTTAAAGTCGTCAAACATGTGGGGAAGAGATCTATTAAAGTTGGTTTGACGAAACAGCTTATAAGATTGCTTTATCTTTCCGTTCATAACTTCTACTACCCACCGGCATATGATTATAAGTCTTGATCTATTCGCCTGTTCCGTGGTTAATTGGCTTTCTCCCCTTTCCTTTGTAGGAGGTACATTAGCTTCATAACCATATGCTTCTATAATACCAAAACTATCCCTAAATCCACGATCGAGAATAAAAACGTCATTTTATTTACAACCTAAGTTAGTGCAGTCAAAATATCCCATTTCAGGCCTCCAAATAGAAAAAAATAGAGTAAGGCTATTTTTTGTGGTTTTTGAATCAGCGAGCTCCCAGGAATCTAAAACTCATTTTGCTAAAAAAAATTTTGATCGGAAAGGTCCCAAAAAGGACAAAAAAGGATACTCTTTAATCCTTGGCCGGAGGTCAGCATGTGGGGTATCAAATCAAAGGGGACGTCGAGTACATTACATATCCGGTGTTTGTTCCATGTTTCAAGGACCCTCAACGGAATAAATCGAGATTAAATTGAGAATTATTGTGTTTTCCGTGTATCTTTCCAAAGCCATAACTACGAGAATAATCCAAGTTGTCACTACGTTTCTCACTTTTCCGAATCTTTGATAGGTTAAGATTCTACCATTAAATTTGCTAAGAAAAAAATTATCGGAAAGCTCTGAAAAAGGACATTAAAGGACACTAATTACAAACCTTGATTGAAAGTGAGCATGCGGGGTGTCATGTCAAAGAGGACGTCGAGTGCATTGCATATCCGGTGTTTGTTTCCTGTTTCAAGGACACTAAATGGAAAAATTCGGGCTAAAACGAAAAATTACGGCTTTGGAAAGATACATATACGAGAAACATGAAAATTTTCCATTGGATCCCAATTTTCTCCTGTGAGGGTCCTTGAAACAAGTAATAAACGCCAGATATGGAATGGACTCGACGTCCTCTTTGATATGACACCCCGCATGCCCACGTTCGATCAAGGTTTGTAATTAGCGTCCTTTTTGAGAGCTTTCCGATCATTTTTTTTTCTTAGCAAATTTAATGGTAGAATCTTTAGCTATTATAGATTCGGAAAATTGAGAAACGTAGTGACAATTTGAATTACTCTCGTAATTAGGGCTTCGGAAAGATATACGGGAAACACAATAATTCTCAATTTAATCTCGATTTATTCGGTTGAGGGTCCTTGAAACATGGAACAAACACCGGATATGTAATGTACTTGACGTCCCCTTTGATTTGATACCCCACATGCCGACCTCCGGTCAAGGATTAAAGAGTATCCTTTTTTGTCCTTTTTGGGACCTTTCCGATCAAAATTTTTTTTAGCAAAATGAGTTTTAGATTCCTTGGAGCCCACTGATTCAAAAACCACAAGAATTAACCTTACTCTATTTTTTTCTATTTGAAATGCTAATATGACTGCACTAAGTTGTAATCCTTTAACTTTTTACTCATCCGTTTCCATTGATAGTCCGATTTATACGACATACACGTTCAACGTTATCATATATTTTGGTAAAATTGTGTATTTTTTGCGAGACTTTCCGTCGTTTAAGCCCAATTAACTTCTTAACTTTTAAAAATAGACTAAATATATGTGAAGCGTATTTGTTCACTACAAAACAAAGATTTCATTTTATAAAATATATTTTATGTAATGATTTCGCAATATAGAAAGAATTAGATAAAAGTAACAAAAACAACATTAAAAATTCGCAACTTTTGACTTTGAACGTGTATAATTTCAAAACGACTTAATATTTTTTAATCATTTTTTCCATCAATGATAGTGAAAACTGTTAAGTGTATTAGGAAATTTACTTCAAGTCTCTGAGTTACATATTTTTACGGTAAATGTGATTTTAGTGCAGTAAGATTTTTCATTTTTTGTCAAAACTTAAATAGCCCTTATCTCCGATCTCCCACTGTTTAGCTAAATATTGCTAGAACAAACGTTAATCTACTCGTCCCAAGCTTTCATTTGACATACGTTTCATTGCTGTTCATCAAACGACCGTTTTGACCATCCTCCTTTACTTGAAAATAGTCAAATTTTGATTGATGAATTAACCGGCTTGTAATTGGTATTTTGAAATGAAATTTGGGTTAAGTACTCAGAGAAGTGTCTGGAAAATAATTAAACTCTTTGTGTACCTATATGATTTAGCATGATGGAGTTAGCGTTATTTTTGTAGAAGCACTTCCCATTTTTCATAGAAATTTCAAATTTTGGAGCGCGTCTGCCACCATGTTAGCCCCCCAATTTTTGTCTGCCTTTTGGAATATATGCGGGGATTTTAGCCCCACTGAAAGTGTCTGCCATCTTCATTTTCGTTATCAGTGGACCAAGTACTAAGATCGTGCAAAGCACGAACAGCCAGGAAATAGTTGCACATTTTTGCAACTATTAACGACTTTGAAGTTGTCTGCCACCCCTTTAGCCCCACTGTCCAGGAGGAAGACTACCGTTTTGGGGCATAGCCGATCATGAAATTTGCGATTATGTGTAACTGAATGGCCAGGAAATAGTTACATTTGAAGTGTCGCTGGCTCTAGGTCTACTAGTTATAATTAATTATGTTAATAGCAAAAATTATGAGTGTCGATCATTAGGAATTACCTAGTCTTCCAGTGTTGTGATATTGTCTTCTCATCATCATCGCGGAAGACGCGACCTACTTGTTTTATTATGGCTGACTTGGGCTTTCATAACAACAACATTTACTTCGAGAAGAATTGTAATCATTTGACTGGGAACTTCTAGATTTGCCCCAGCTCCATAAAGTTCATTCACTTGTATAGGAGGTACGTTATACCAGCTATGGCAGGGGTGTCAAACTCAAAACCTGGCCCGGGCCAAATAAGACTCTCGTCATGTTTAGGTGGGCCGCAGGAGGAAAATTTCAAAAACTTTTCTATAATCGTATTACGAAAGTTGATTACAGAATATTACTTTTAAAATGTGACAGAAAGTCTGGATCACTTTAGCGTAGTGGTGATCCAGTTCATGCCCCCCTTGCGAGATCTGCTGATCCTGCCCCCCTATGCCATTGGCAAGGAATGTTTTAATTTTGGACACAAGTTTCATCCAGGAATCCATTGCCGCAATTTAAATTGTTTGAACATTTGTTTGTGTGCAGACTATATTTTGGAACTACTGAATTTTAGGAAGTATTATTTAAATTTCATGATTTCTGCATCCTGAATTTCGTCATGAGCAAAATTGATATTGATATTACTGGAGCGACCAAAATCCGTAAATTTTATTTAAAAAAAACATTTAAAGACTATATAAGCCGTATCAAGAGATTTTTTAGTTTTTTCTCGACCTAAAATATTCTCAGCGGTGCTCATCAAATGAATTTTGTAGCAGCGAATTAATCGACGAAAATAAAATTTTTGCCATTTTGCAAAGCTTTGCAACAACCGATTACCTCCTGGTGTACATATTTCGAAAGAAGTTCGCAAGAAAACCATAATTAATTATGGCAAGCAAGCCCTAATTTATTAATGATATCAATATTAGAGTTGGGCCCGCGCCCCTAGCCGCCACGCCTCCCTAGGGGGGCGCCCCCCCCGTTTGGGAATCACTGTTAGCGGCTTCGGGATTATCCGTGAGAACTTCCTCCTTTGAAAAATGTACTTCAAGAACATTAAACAATTAAGACAAGAAGCGAAAACGTGAAAATATGATTGAGCTTCAAGTAACCACTTTTTGTGAATAACATGATTTGGGACAGATGATAAAAAAAATTTAGCACCAGTCATCCAGGTCACCCACAATAATCAAATAGTCAGATTAAATTAAATTAAGCAGAATGGTGGCATAAAGAGACAATAATTTGTTTGTGATATGGTACAAACTCATGGACCAATACAGCTTTATAAGTATAGGTCTAAAAATCAGGCATTTGGGCTGTAATTATTATGTTGTAATTTCACATCCAGGTGATTTAGTTAACAATTCCAAGATTTCTGTAGTTTTTAAAGCTTTGCCATTTTTCCAAATAAATCTCAATTTATGTTCGGTAAAGCCAACCAATTTTTTATTAACTGCATTTCGGGATCGTCCTGTACGAAAAAGATGAGCTGTCTTATAAAATCAAATAACCGACCTCAAATTGTTGGTAGTATTTGGAGAAAAAAAATCGTAAAATAATCTTGCATAAGCCATTGACGAGTTTTAGTAATTTTTGTAGACTTGAATTCAACGGCTTAATTTGTTCACCTTACCAATTTCAACATTTTTGTATTGATACACATTGTGCTGCTTCGACATGGCCGCGGGCCGCACAGAACTGCAAGGCGGGCCGCATGTGGCCCGCGGGCCGCGAGTTTGACACGTCTGAGCTATGGTATATTGTAGATGGAGAAAATAAGTTGCATCAACTAAAATATTCAATATTATGTTTTAAATGCAAACACCTTTTGGAACTTTTGGAACAAGTGAGCCACGATGCTGTGAGAAAGATATTTCGTTGTAAGGAGAAGTTATAAAAAATAACCGTAACAGATCCGGCTATAGAATAAAAATAACTCGTAACAATAGGGGACCATTCATTTTAAAGTGACGTTCATTATTTATTAAGGGCAATTAGCCAACATTAGATCGATGTTTATTATATTACTATCTACTTACAGGCCTAATGATACCTGTCATTCAGAAACGAAAACGGCAATATTCTAAATTGTATAAATGGCGTGCATGCATGACCCTATCAAAATGACGCACCTGAAAGTTACATAAGGACATGGGCGTAGCCAGGGGGGGCAGGGAGGGGCGGTCGCCCCCCCCCCCCTGGTCGATGAAGATGGTGAAAAAAACCTTATCGATGTAGTAAAAAAATCGCTGCACTATACAACATTTTCTATAGTACGTAGTCTGGCTGGTCTAGCGGTTAGTGCGCGCACCTTCGGTGCACAGGCTCATGAGTTCGAATCTCACCGTGTTCCATGGTGTTTTTCGAACTCACGAGCTTGTGACGGACTATGATCCAGGGTTACCGATTTCAAATTTTTAAGTGTAACAATTTTATCATAAAATTGTAACAATTCTATGTTGAGTGTAACAAATTTTAAAAATCGGTGTCACCGGATACTTGTTTGCAAATGCGACACAAACCGAAATGGCGCTAAAAACGTAGATTCTAAAATATAATTATGACTTGAGCCTTGAAAGACAAAAATAAAATTTCTCCAGGATAACTATCTTAAGCCTTCTATTCCAAAATGCAGTAACAATGCCTTAGGACCTCTAACACAAACAACGCAAACACGCACATTGTGCTGCTTCGACATGGCCGCGGGCCGCACAGAACTGCAAGGCGGGCCGCATGTGGCCCGCGGGCCGCGAGTTTGACACGTCTGAGCTATGGTATATTGTAGATGGAGAAAATAAGTTGCATCAACTAAAATATTCAATATTATGTTTTAAATGCAAACACCTTTTGGAACTTTTGGAACAAGTGAGCCACGATGCTGTGAGAAAGATATTTCGTTGTAAGGAGAAGTTATAAAAAATAACCGTAACAGATCCGGCTATAGAATAAAAATAACTCGTAACAATAGGGGACCATTCATTTTAAAGTGACGTTCATTATTTATTAAGGGCAATTAGCCAACATTAGATCGATGTTTATTATATTACTATCTACTTACAGGCCTAATGATACCTGTCATTCAGAAACGAAAACGGCAATATTCTAAATTGTATAAATGGCGTGCATGCATGACCCTATCAAAATGACGCACCTGAAAGTTACATAAGGACATGGGCGTAGCCAGGGGGGGCAGGGAGGGGCGGTCGCCCCCCCCCCCCTGGTCGATGAAGATGGTGAAAAAAACCTTATCGATGTAGTAAAAAAATCGCTGCACTATACAACATTTTCTATAGTACGTAGTCTGGCTGGTCTAGCGGTTAGTGCGCGCACCTTCGGTGCACAGGCTCATGAGTTCGAATCTCACCGTGTTCCATGGTGTTTTTCGAACTCACGAGCTTGTGACGGACTATGATCCAGGGTTACCGATTTCAAATTTTTAAGTGTAACAATTTTATCATAAAATTGTAACAATTCTATGTTGAGTGTAACAAATTTTAAAAATCGGTGTCACCGGATACTTGTTTGCAAATGCGACACAAACCGAAATGGCGCTAAAAACGTAGATTCTAAAATATAATTATGACTTGAGCCTTGAAAGACAAAAATAAAATTTCTCCAGGATAACTATCTTAAGCCTTCTATTCCAAAATGCAGTAACAATGCCTTAGGACCTCTAACACAAACAACGCAAACTTAGATCTAATATTTACGCAGTTATCGGCTCCCTGATTCTGTATATATTCAGGCAGATACTGCAGACTATATTACGTATGACATCCAAAAGTTCGCACATTTATGACACAGATGTTACTTACTCACGTGACCGGGAGGAACTCATGCACGTGTCTCATAGACAGTGAATGTGTCAATCAAGGATTTTCTCCGCTATAGGACCAGGGAAGCCTTAGTTGATAGGCCCATCTGACTGCCCCAATGACAGGGGAACCTGAAAGGACAATTTAGGTATCCCACGAGTAACATAATAGTTGCTCTACAGAGAAGTCTAGGTTTAAATTGCTGATGGCGCAGACCTGTTCTTTAGCTTGGCGCAAACCGAGGGTCCCCTAGATTACCTCATATCAAAGCTTTAGGTCTCCAACTCAGTCCCCAAAATGAACTAGTAATTACTTTGTCTTACAAGTTCATCCTCCCTCACATTTTCATCGGCCTCCGTGTGACCTGCGGTGACCCCAACCCGATTTCAATGAAACTCTTTTAGAGCTCATTGATTCTTCTCTTTTCTTGGGATTTTATCTTAAATGCTGATGCTTGATAGTTAAATTTTTCACTGAACTAACAGACACTCAAGCAAAATTCTAATTAAGAAACAGCAACAGCGATCACATCTTTAATGGTTGATAGTGCATAAGCGACAATTTGTTATGTCACCTTTTGCTACGGTTGTAACAAAATTGATCGGGGTGTAACATTGTAACAAGAAAACTGAAATTGTAACAATATGTTACGATTGTAACACGAGTGGCAACGCTGCTATGATCTCACTCAGATGTTAAACGAGTACCCATTTATTGGGATAAATAACACTGCTGAGCGTGATGCTGATCTCATTACCTCAACAAAAAAGCAGATAAGATCTTGGAAATAGGTTGTCACTAACACATCCTGCGGCCTTAGTCCAATGCTGGATTGTCGCGCCTGTTATTTATTTTTTATACAACATTTTCAAAAATTGTCTGCTGCTGGCGCAGCAGTTGCCTTTCGTAACTGACGAAGGCTGCGTACCAGCACACACATTTCACTTGTGAGTGTGCTACTGTGGCTGCGTGGATCCCATATTTCCTGTTTCATTTCATGGCTACACAATTTCAACCGTTAGGTCCCTTCGGGAAGTTAGTGGAATTCAACTTATTTTCATCTGAAAGGGTGACAAATGGTATACAGCTTTGCTTTGTTAGCCCCGGAAGGTCATGCTTCGTCGAATTGACTACGCATCATCAAATTTATCTCATTTTTTGTGACAATTCTCATTATTTGGAGCTAAGTTTTCGTACAGCACTTACCGTGCCGATGTACATGCCGGATACATTGCGGCTAGACGAAGTAAGCAGGGTAAGTTGGATTTTTGGAAATCGGTGTCATCGAAACGACAAAGGATGAATTTTGTGTAACTCTTAGAACTCCAGTATTTCTTATGGCTGGTTGTCGATTCGACGATAAGTCTGTGTCCATACAACTAGCTCATAACAAATATGTTTATTTCTCAAATGTGGGACCTATTTTTTCTAAAATTATGGAAAAAATATTTTCTAGGACAAAAATAGGACAAATCAGGAAAATGGCTCAAAATTCTTCCTCATGTTAGGAAGATTGCATTTCAAACTCATAAAATTCGGCTCCAAGGCACTCAATGTCAAAATTAGACATCGTACATAAAATTAGAATTACTCAAGGGAACTCGGGGAGAAGTAATTCCAAAATTTACTGTAAATAATTCTATGTACAATCCATTGTAAAAACCGCAATAGGTGAAGTGAAAGAAAACCCTTGTTGGAACCCCAAAATGGATCGCTGTGCCTCTTGTTTATACATGAGTTTCTCATTCATTAAACCCAATTTCCTAGTACGTTTAGAATATGTGCTTTATGAATCGAGCACGTTTTTTGAATTATATCAACGTTAAATTTTTATTTATCTCATTTTTAAATTTAGTGTTTTATATTTCGGGCCAAATAACATTGAATTAAGAAAATTTAATTTGTAAATCAATTTCCTTACAAAATTATTCAAAATCGATGTCTTTCCATTCTAAATAAACTAACGATTGAAAATTTGTAAAATTTTAGTATTATTTTGAGAAAGGGTGATTTTTATGAAGCGTCAAAGTTGAGGGTCGTCGAATCGACGAAGCATGACCTTTCCGTACTAAAAATAAGCATGACCTTCCAGGGTTAGGAACGGGTCTCATATTTCAGTGTCTTTCAAGTTCTTTTTTTTCTTCTCAGTACCGTAGCCCCTTGTGCGTTAACTCAGCCGTTTATAGGCAATTTCGAATCAATATTACATTGCATATAATTTCGGAGTGTATAAATATAATGTTGTAAGCACTATATATTTCCATTCACATGTACGGTATTACGACCACGTATTTTGGACCACGCCAAAACTCGATCTCCGGACCTCTATAATACCAGCATCGTAGAGTGCGAATCAACCAAATGAACCACAGAGCGGGTATTTCAAGATATTAATTCAAAATTCATTTTCTTGCTGAATCATACCAGCAAAAAATTTTAGCCACTGTTAATACTTTGATAAATTTAGAGGAAATCTCATTAAAACCGTTAACCATATTTCAATCAATAAAGGATTTATAAATTTGCTAAGATGAAAGTGACAGTCGAAGCAAACCGATTTCGCAAGTGGAAGTCCGAGATACAAAAATGCACTGAAATAGACAAACTACGCTCTGAAAGGCAGATATTGGAGGCCAGTTGAATGTAATCAGAATGCAGAAGAAAATCTTTGTCATCTCCATTTTAAAAATTTTACTCTAAAATTAGCAAAAAAAAAAAGAAATAACATGCGTGGCAGTCACCCAGTAAACTAGGGCCGCAGATGTGTGAGTGACATCCAATTTCCAAGATCTAAACTGCTGTTTTGTTGAGGTGTTGAGATCAACAGCACGCCCAGCAATGTTATATATCTCCATAAATGGATACTTGTTTACAATCTGAGCGACATCATAGTCGTGACGTTTCGTGAGTTCGAAAAACACCATAAAATGAATTCGTTCACGGTGAGTCTGGAATTCATGACCCTCTGCATCAATCCAACCTCAAGCCAGGCTACTCTATATTTCTGCGACCGGAAATTTCAGCTCCTAAGAAAATCATGATGTTAAAAAAATTTGGGCTTGCCCCCCCTGACCGAAATCCTGGCTACGCCCATGCATAAGGATAGTGGTAAAATAAAAAATGGTGATTCATATAATATTTCCGTGATTAATTGAATTACTTACACTAGGGGGCTTCGCCCTCTGCTCGCTACCCTCGCCAATTTTTAGGGTTTTTCGATTTTTTTCAAAAAACCCTTATCAAATCGATTTTGTCCGACTGTCCGTCTGTCCGTCTGTTCACTAAATAACTCGCGAACGGCTCAACCAATTGTCATGAAATTTGGTAGGAATGTGTAGAATGGTTACAGTCTTTGGCACAAATACCTCAAAAGTTGGTAGGAAGAAGATAACAGGGTGTCCCGAACGTTTGAAAAAAGTATTTTGAAACTTATCACATACAGTGCCTCAAATATCACTTTTCGAACGATACCCATATAATGTTCATACTCTGTTTCCTATGTTATAAAAATGTCCTTTTTGGTGGTAATATCCTTTAACAAAACTCAAAATCAACTTGTCGTGATTTTACAAGACTCCTCGCAACGGATTATGTATTTTGATATCCATATCCTTATACATAGCGTCTATAATGCATTCCCACAAAAAAAAGGACATTTTGTGTCCAAGGACTCATAAGAAGTGCTGGCACCAAAATATTACGGATCGCACCACTTAACTTCCATCCGAAATCGTCGACGTAGGTCCACGGTGAGAGCCAGGAGAACCAATTGAAGGATAAATTTTCGTTCGCTTCAATTGCGAATTTACCGCTATTCCCGCAACTCATCGAAGTTGTGATTGTCGATTCTGAATTAGAGCGATCAAAGGATAATGTATACCAAATTTGGTGAAGATCGAACTACGGGAAGGTTGATTTTAAGCGTTAAACGTTTTCGTAACAGCTTTTCGTCACGCTTTTTCACGGAACGACGCCCAGTATTTCTCAGGTAGCCTCTGCAAAGACATATACCTACATGTCAATAAGTACTCCCCCTACAATATTAGCTAACTTTTCGTTTTGTTGGAAATTTTATCTACTTTAAAAGTGTCAAAAGCCGACTGCCTCTACGGCAAATAGTTAAGAAGATATTTTTGAAAATGTGAAAACAAAACTAATTTTATTTTTCGTCTCTGAGCTATCCCAGCAAACAATTTTATGGTTTTTTTTTTCGGAAAATCACAAAATCGAGAGAATTATGAAATTGTCAAAAAATAAAACGAATAATTTATTCCCATAATTTGTAATCTTAGATAGCTCAGCTGTAGGACGTAGGACTACGAAACGATAGGTGATAGGTTCGATTCCCAGTAGAAGCAAAGTGTAAAAAGGTAAAATTAAAATAAGTTAAAAAAAGTTAAAGGTAAAATAGAATAAAAAAAGGGAAAATAAAAAATAAATATTTTTTTTTCACTTTTTCTATGTATTAGAGCTCCATGACACAGTCATATTTATATTCATATTTCTAGTCATATAATTAACCCTACTCGATTCATTCGGTTAATTTTTCACACGTGCGCTAAACGAAATCGAGTAGGCTTAAGGATATGATAATATCTATTATAATATATACTACCAACTAGCTAAGAGAGCTCGCTTCGCTCGCTCTCTTATCTAGTGCTCGCTTCGCTCGCATTATTGGCTTCACTCACAACTTGACACTAATTTGAATGCCAATCAACCTGCTAACTATAATTTATTGGGATCGACCTCTCGATGATGAAACCAAAGTGTATAATGGAAACAACGCTATAGATTTCCGTCGGGGGGTTAAGCGGTCAAGGTAATACAACAACAACATATGTACTCAACCCCCTGACTGATTGATGAGACTGCACTTGCCCTTCAACTATATTAGCGAGTTATCTCGAAAATCATTAATTTAATAAATTTCTATTAAATATGTCAGCACACTCATTTACTCAGTTTTTCGTGCATTAAAATGTGCGCACGCCACCTACAATGCTCATACTATCCCAGAAACCATCATACATCCAGGTTGACGGTTGTTAATGTAACTTAATTGTAATTAATTGTAACCTTGCTATGCCAACATCCGGGCTGACGGTTATTAGAAAAAAACCCCATGACCCTTTAGGCAATTTTGTTGCGAATACGGCGACATCTCAATCGTGTCGTTCCGCCAAAGGATTGCGGAGATATCGACGGATTCCCGAAGTAGTACGAAGTCTATTGTGAAATTGCTGTGACCAACATCAAGGATGTGTGTACGTAAAAACATAGTCACCTTGACTACAATTAACACTGTATTTGATCCAATGACAACTAAAATATTCCCATTAAATTTAAATGTTGTCGATGAAAACTTGATTGCAACAGGTGACTCTCATACAAAATGAAATTTCGATATTTACCACCACTTCCTTCGAGATTTTCCAAAAATTTTTGGTCCATAAACCTTCTCTAACGTAAGACGGATAAAACAAAAAAAGAATCATCCAAATCGGCTCGTGCGTTCTGGAGTTATAGCGTCAGGGAGGAAAACCCGACTTATTTTTATATAGTAGATATATGACTGTGTAATAGCGCCCTTAGTCTATTATCGCCAAATTATCATCCTGGCGAATTAATATCGGTCACTATTCCTTCCCGAAGGGGAGTGACAACTTTAATCAGAATTCGATATGAAATTCGAGAAATGTTTTCGAGCAGGCGAATTGAATTCGTATCGCGGACGATAGAAATTGTTTGCTGGGATGTACATTGAAATTCAACGCTAAAATTTTGTTTTTTGGTTAATCAGATGATTTTTGCCATTATGGAAAGAAACACTAAGGCTATAACTATATATTTGACCTCAAATTAAAGCTTATAAAATTATTTAAAAGTTCCTCACCATAAGCTCAATCAAGTCAGCGTTGTTTCGACAATACCGAGTTTAGGAAATAACACAAATTTTAAAAAAAGAGCAAAAAAGTGGCTCTTTTTTGCTCGCCAAAAAATTAGTGCAGTGTCCTCAGGGTTGCAAATCTGGATTTATATAGCCAGTAATACTAAAACAGATAAGCGAAAGAACGGTAGTACAGTAGAGCGTCGATTATCCGAACTAATGTCGACAAGGGTGGTTCGGATAAACGAAAGTTCGGTTAATCGAACTTCCATAGAAAAATTAGAAAATAGCCCAAATATGAATTTAAGCGACAAACTGAAAACATGTAAAAGACTAGAACTGAACAAAAATAAAAATTCGAGGAAATTTAGCGATGCAGATGAGAGATTGCTTTCTTCAAACCCTTGATTTCTCATTTAATTCGATGTCTCTCATATGAAAAAAAGCTGATTGCCTGGTTCGGTTAATCGAATGTTCGGATAATCGACGTTCGGATAATCGACGCTCTACTGTATTCCATTTATTCCGAGGTTAGGCTTTTTTTTTGTAAAGTTTTACTTGCGTATATAGAAATATTAGTCGAACAAACAAAGCTTGCTGTAATAACGATGTAATGTGTAATGGTAAGAAATGTCAACAACAAAAAGTCGGATAAAATATTGCAGTTAACAAACCTAACATAGTATGTAGACTGTTTCTAGAACCAAAATTAGACCTCTTAAAATAATAAGATTAATTTCACAGAAGATTCTATTACACCTCAGTCATAATAGGTCGTAGGCGGCGAAGAAGGGTTAATAATTGCATCGACAATTTTTTGACATTTGAATTCATTCGCGGAGTGTAGACAAATTAATTTGGTGTGAAACACATTTGGGTTGTGTGTGCACATAGCCACTCTGGACTAACGCATGCAATGGGTTGCTTTCTCTAAGGATGGAAGTGAGTCGAACGATTGTAGAACTCATCGTTAACCGCGTTCACTAAAACTTCAGTAGGGTGGGGGCATGCAGGTCCCAGCCGCTCGTTTATAGGTTTATCGATGAAGTGCGGCTTCGATTGTTGATGAGCGCTACCCCAAACTCCTTGAGTTGAGGCCCGTAAGTTCTCGACTTTTGAAAATAGTATACGATTTCCGGTCGTCTATCTCGCTATTAATCCATTTTGTTTCCTGGAGTACCACTATGGTCAACTATGCCCATAGGGAGCACCATTGAAGAAGGTGTTTGCCCTCCTACTTTGTCAGTGTGATAATACAACTTCATACAACATAAACATGCGAAAATTATCACATAAATTATGCAAATCGTTTTGATAAATAGTTATACTTTTATGAATCCTGCTTTCGAAATAATAACACGGTAATTAATAATTGATCCCCCTGATTTGTCATGAAAAGCATTTCCGCTTTTCCTTCTACGTTTACACACAGCATTATTTTTTGACGGAAGCATGTCAGCGAGGGAAGGTATAAATAATTTTGGCATTTGATTGAAGTAATTCGCGAAACAATTTGCTCGAAATACGTACCATAGATTGTGTCTGCACATAGCTTCTCTGGACTAACGCATTGCGTTAACATTGTTTCTCTAAGACTCACTTCGACTTTAACTCACTGTATATGTATATGTATGTATTTTTGTATTTACAATGTATGTATTTATGTATGAATTCGACAGAGGCGGAGAATATTCGCTTGTATGTTATTAAGGTACCACAGAAAATCATTAAAGCAAGGTATAAATAATGACGGTCTATCAGAATTTCAATTATATTGATAGCGTTACCACCGCGTAATGACTATAATGACTTGAATTATTGCTCAAAACATCTTTCATATTTCTTGCTCTTTTTCTTTTTCTTGAAATATTAAGCAATGTTCTGTGGTTCAGAACAAAACAACTTTTCATACAATTCCTTATCCTATAGTAAATGTATTCAGAACAACTATAGATACATTAATATGGAAAGTTGTTCTGTTCTGCACTGAACCAAAGAAATATCTTATTGAATGGATAAATCTGGAGAATTTTATTCATTGTATTTTTTTACTTGTTTCAAAATAAATTGTTAAATTATTGTTCATTTTCAGATTCTTTGCATGCATACCTACTTATAATACTTCAATTCCAGCCTATTATCATTTTGTGTTATAACTTTCCCCCGTTCAACTACATATACCTATTATGTACCAGTAAAGTGCAATCGAGTGCCCATGAGAGTACCCCGAATTTCGTTTAAGGGAATGGGGACGAGCGAGGTGAAGACATTTTAATTTTTTTTTTATTAAAAATAATCGTTGCCCGGAATTTACTTAAGGGGTAAATTGAAATCTATAAGGCAATTCAAAAAATAAAATTGAAATAAAGAAATAAAAAAATATTGTTAGAAAGGTGCTACAAGTTTTGAGGAAGGACAATCGAGAATTACATTTGTCACTTCTTAACCTTCGCTTTTGATTTCCGTCTATATTCAGTACATTTTTATATCACCTTGGACTCATATTCTGCTTGTGATTTTAAAGAAGTATATCAAGGAAAAATTTGTTTCGCTTGTGTCTGTTTTTCTCCTTAAATTTGAGTTAGCAATGTTTGGGAAATATGTAGCTCGTGAATAGGATTCATAGGATCCTTTGTTATAGTTCTAATTGTCACCAGAAAGGTTATAAATGATATTTTCATCAAGCTTCAATCCCAAAAGTCATGCAATGACGAAAAATAATGGGATTATGAAAACTTGAGAATTTCAGTCTTCTTCTTCATTGTGTTGATGACAGTCTCCTTGTTTCGCCGTTTCTGAATACCCGAGACCGCGCAAATTAAATTTTCTCAACTCCTAATTAGTGGACAGGGCAATTCTTAGCGGAATAGGTCTCAAGACCAGGACGCCCCAGCCGCTGAGACAATTAGAGCAGTTCGACCTACTACATTTAATAATCAAAATGCAGAGCCGTATCTAGGTTTTTTGCCGGCCTGGGCCAACAAGGAGTCAATTACATCTGAGAAATCTATAACCTTCGTCATCATGCTTTCTATTGAAAAAATAGCTAATGAGTTCAGTCTCGTTTCAGCCATTGTACTGGGTTAATAATTTTTTATTCTACGAAGCACCGAAAAGGATCTCTGCGCAGTGCAATTAGAATCCGGCATGCTTAAAAATATACGTAATGAGATATTTATGTAAGGATATACACTTGACATGTCTTTCTCATTAAGAATTTGGTTTAACTGGAGTGCGGTTGTGGGTACAACATCCAAACCTTTTAAGAATCCCCGAAAGTGCAGACACTCATGTATGAAATTACTGGAGTCACCAGGTAAATCGGTGTTATAGAACTGACAGAGTTTAGTCGCTTTCTCTCTATCTCATCCTTATTCTTCTTCTTCCTTGCCTCGTTCTTTATACCGCTCCACGGTTTCGCGTTGCTTGACCTGCGGTGTAGGCACATCGCCCGTTTTGGCGATAATTTCTCAGCACACTTCTACAGGCAGCTCTATCTTGGATCGTGTCCTTATCCTTATTCAAAGATGACATATGGGTAAGGAAAGAAAATTTATTTTAGAGTTATTTGTAAATACCGTGTCGGCGCGGTTTAATTCAGTTTATATTGTATCGATTATAACGTTGAATGTATTAATGTGCAAATATTTTCGTCCGGTGAAAATTGTGTCGCCATGTGATGTCTCATCAAAATGTCTTTTTCTCTTCTTTGGTCGTTTGGAAACGTCTTCATACTAGGAATGTCAAAAACCGGACGGTTAGTCCGAAAACCAGTACTTTCAGAGCGGTAAACTGTTTTTATTTCGGTTTTTTCCTCCTCCCGGTTTTAAGCCGGACGGTTGTTTGTCCATCCGGCTAAAACCGGAAAAAAAATCTTTCAAAATTCATACAATTTTTTATATTTTCTTGATTTTTCAGTCAGCAATTCTACTATACTTGTTCCCTATGAAAAAATTTGTTTTCAAATTTCAGCCCTGAAACATATTTTTGAACACTCTCCTACCGGGTGCACCAGAGAAACTTATTTATTTGAAAGGTCTATGGATATGGTTTTAATTCTTTTTGTTTTATTTAAGAATACAATATCGCAAGTTTTTTTCATACAGTCTTAAGAATCACATCGGTTAAATAGCGGCCTCCATTGTGCATACACTGATTAAGTTGATTTTTGAAGTTCGTCTCCACTCTTTGCAGCATATCAATGGGAATGTTGGCAATGGCGTCGTGAATGTTGTTCTTGAGGTCAGCTTTGGTCCGTGGTCGATCGAAAAAAACCAAAAATTTCAAATAACCCCAAATCCGCCAAATCTGGAGAGCGTGCCGGGGCCGGCCATGGGAGATCGCCTCTGAGAGAGATAAGGCGGTCGGGGAAATGTTGTCGCAGCAAATTCATTGAGCCCCGTACTGTGTGCTGTGGCTCCATCATGCTCAAACCACACGTCCCTAAAATTCATTTCTTCGAGACTTGGAAGAGAAAAATCCTCGATCATGTTCCAAGTGAGCGACCGTTAGAAAAGAAGCTCTCGAGGCTCACTGCTCTCTAGACGAGAGAATGGTGGCAACTGACTAGAATGGGAAATAAACTTGGGGACTTCCCCCTCCAGGTGCACCCCCTTCCACCCTTCTACTCACCCAAATCAGCACTCGGGAGTTTTTTTTTCAAATAGGTAAGTTTCTCTGGCGCACCCTGTACGTGCATTTGATTTGATTTTGCATACGATACGAACACCAGCAATACGAGTGTGTGTGTACGCATTTTTTTACTAAAACTCTCAGCAAATCAATGAAAAGACTCGGTTAACCGGAAAACCGGTTCTTTGAGGCCGGTCCAACCGGCTTTGCAAGAAACCGAAAACAACCCAAATCCGGGTTATGGGCCGGTTTTTGACATCCCTACTTCATACACAGTGATTGAAAATTTTGCAATGGCAAACTGCTCGGAATGATCGTAATTGTTTCTCGCGTCATCAATATATTTGGCCAGAGAACTATATAGTTCGGAAGTTATGGTCAAATCAATAACGACCGATTGCAACTTCTTGCTAGTCGCATTAAATCTCATAGGATTTCACCCCATACAGCAGATAAAATAGCGGTTTCGAGCTTTTGCATTTGCCGCAAATAACCAGAAGATTCAAATTTAGTAGCAGGATTTTCAACTTCGCTTCCATGATTTCGCTCCAATTTTTATTTAAGCTCGAACAATCGTCTGCGCGGGCCAACCATCCGGTTTCAGAGAGTTTTTTTTTAGCGATACATAACTGAAATTTTTCAAATGGCTTTAAAAAATATCACAGCGATGAGTAGATGCAGTAAAAAAAGTGTGTAAACTTTTAGGTAGCGAAACAAAATTCAATAGCTTCTTTGCAGCACATTGGCCAACGAAGTTACGAGAATGAGCAGAGCATGGTGTGTATGTTGCTGTTGGCGCCACTTTTTTTTATTCTAGCTTGAAGTCCAGAATACACGCCTGACATGTTGGCAGCGTTGTCATAAGATTGTCCCCTAGTCACTAGTCACAAGTCCGGGTAGGACTCATCCGTCATGATCCTGGTCGATTCATAATTTTCATACCACGTTTTACAAATGCGTTGCAAAATAAACATGCCACAGATGCTGATGTGATGACTGTCTTGTCAAAATTAGTCTAAGAATCCTAGCCGTTGTCACCCGTAACTGGCTGAAATATCCATCATAGTTGTAAAACATGGTACGAAGATTACGACAGGCTAGACTGACGGGTCCTACCCAAGTCACGGAACTGGTACTAGTATTCCGGATGATGACGAATGACTTTTTGTACTAGCCTCTCTTAATATGTTATGTTAATAGAAATACTTTATCATAAGCCTTAAATGCATGCTTATACACAGAAGAATTGTGTAGTCGCCATTGACAGAAAAAATATTATCGGCGATATTTTTTTTTAAATGCTTCCCAAAATTTGCCGCCGTGGGCTATAGCCCAAATAGTCCATGTAAATACTGGCCTGACAAAATGGCAACTCTGACAGCAGGTCTATTAAGACAAACAGTTGGGTGGCCAGATATCACCTACAGGTTGCGTTGCTGGACAGACGCTCCACCACCACCACCGCTCGTAAGATCGCGACAGATGTGTGGATTGAGATTGAGGCGAATCTGTCATAGATGACAGTCGAGCACATAAAACAACCTGAAGGGACCGCTGTTCTCGACAGATTTCATTGGTGAGTGTTTCGCTAAGATAAACGACATCTGGGAAGGTTCAAAGATCGAAATAATCTCCACTAAGGATATTTATAAGAGACCCAAAGCTCGTATCTGGTTGCCAAAGGTCCTCCTAGCCCTACGTTTACAAAACCTAAAGGTTGCAATGGATGACTGGGTAGTGCTTAAAGCCGAGGAACCCCAAGGACAAAGCCAGTCCTAAATGCTCCTCATCAACGAAGAGTGTCTGCCAGCTCTTGAGGAGGCAGACCATAAACTACGTTTTGGCATACGTAATGCCAAGTTGAAAGTGTCTAATTCGGAGGACGAGCCGGGTCCGGTGGACGGAGCCAATGACCTAATGGAAGAAATGTGCATTGGGGCAGCGGTGGCAGTGGATCAGCATGAAGGTTGTGTAGATTAACCTACAGCACTCAAAGTTTGCCTCGGATAATCTGCTTTTTTTCCTAAGAGAGGAAGACATCGGTATAGGACTTGGTCAGGAGCCCTAGGTTCGCGATAAATCCATCAGGGGGCTAGTCGTCAAGCAGTACATTATATTCTACAAATAGTAACAACCTGCACAGTAAATCTTTTCTCCAGTAATTTTCACTAGTCTTATACTAGTGCATAAAGTCACTATCATTCCAGGAAATATATAAAAGTAGAGCTGATATCCTAGACTAGAATAGCTATAGAAACTAGATATGCAGTAAAATTTCCCATTGTAACTGGTGTCCGGTGTCATGAACTGGTGTATTTTGTGGTAAGTAGCCAAATACGAATTCACCAGTGAAAAGTGATATAAGACTTTATTCTGTTTATTTGTTAAATCTTTTACGGAAATTTTAAGGAACAAAGGAGTAAATATGGAAAATCGACCGTGTGGCAACCATTTTATAAGAATTACATAATGGATACTATCGATATGGAAGCAGTTAATGGTAAGTTTTTAAAATTTAATTTTGATGTATTTTACATCATACCAAAATGATCTATTTATGCTGTCGTCTTTTACAGGTAACGGACATAAATAATTGCCAATTGTCAATTGTGAGCAAAGTGTATTAAGCGAGACTAACTTTTATTGTTATACAGTTGAGTATACAAATCAAGTACATAGTAACATTACAGCATTGCCAGCATTGTATAGAAGTTAATTAATATTTAAGTAACAGCTGGCATTTCGACATCCCTTCCTAATCAAGTATATAACAAGTTATAATATAATATACAAAATATAAGAATTCAATTTACGATACCCATTTGGTTTATACAAAATTCATGTTTTTCGATGGATACCGCCTTGTTTAGATTATCGGCAATCATGCTTCCTGTCGCTAAGTATTTCAAGACTATTGTTGATTTTCGAACTAGCGCCAGTCCGAAATTATGCCTGATATCAATATGTTTCGATCTCGCACTATAAATCGCATTTGTACCAATATCGATAGCGATCTTGTTGTCGCAGTAGATAACCGGTGACGTCTTCGCTTCGCCAGTCAATTCCATTTTGAGTTGCATTAGCCACAACACTTCTTGGCAAGTAATCGACAAAGACATATACTCGGCCTCTGCTGTTGAAAGAGCTACCGTTCGTTGTTTTTTGCAAAGCCAAGAAATCGTGCTTCCTTGCCACATAAACACGTAGCCTGATAGGATCGCCGGTCGTCAACATTTGATCCCCAATCGGCATCACAATAACCTTCGATGTCTGGCGATTTTTCTTCTGAAAAACACAATTTGTAATTAATTGTACATTTGATATAGCGAAAAATGCGCTTAACAGCGTTCCAATGGGCCTTTCCAGGATTATGATTATATTGACTGATGATGATGATGATGAAATCGCTTCAAGATATCTTCGGCATACTTTCGTTGATCTAAAGTGATGGTTTTTGTATCCGGTCACGTTCAACCCGAATTCCAAGAATGTTCGACACTTCACCCAAATCTTTTATGTAGAATGTAGATGACAATGTCTGCTTCAAATCGTTTTTCCCTGTATTATTATTTGACAAAATCAACAGATCGTCGACATAAACAGCAACTATTACCATTGATTTGTTGTTTCGACGTACATAGATACATGAGTCGGTTTGACACTGTGTAAAACCACAATCGATTAAAACACGACTTAGTTTCAAATTCCATTGTCGCGATGCCTGCTTTAAGCCGTAAATTGACCTACTCAGTTTGCATACACGACCCGTGCCATCATCAAACGCCTCTGGCTGACGCATGTATATGAGCTCTTCAATATCTCCTTGCAAAAATGCTGTCCCTGCATCCATTTGTTCGATGTTCTGATTGTATTTCACAGCTAAAGCCATCAGAAAGCGTATCGATAAATAACGCACAACAGGCGACAAAGTTTCGTTGTAGTCGATGCCTGCTCTTTGACTACAACCTTGTCGCACGATGTTTCCATTCGCATCCGTTTTCAATTTGAAAACCCATTTACAGCTGATAGGTTTGCATCCGGATGGTAAATGGACTAGCTCCCATGATTTATTCTTGGCATGTGAATTGAACTCGTCATCCATGGCCCGTTTCCATGCGATCTTGTCGTCACTACCCATCGCCTCTCGCACTGTCGTCGTTTCAAACACACATCCAGCCGCTAATACGCACAAACCAGCGGGATACCGTGTTACTGGTTTAATCTGCCTGGTCGTTCGACGTATATTACCTTTAACTTGTGGAGTTCCAGAATCATCACACTCCGAATCGGTTTCATAAAACGATGATTCGCTCGATGAGTCTTCCGGCAAATTCGCTGACGTCTCGTCTGCAATCGATAATTCGTTTGTTTTGATTTCATCAGCATCGACCATGGTGTTATTACTCGATGGGCTGCTACCATCGTCCTCACTTCCGTCGTCGACATCAACATCATCAACAGCTTTTGCTTTACTTGAATCTATCACTGGAAACTCAACAAAATTGTTATTATCAGTTGATTCCAAAAATACGACGTCTCGGCACTCGATTATCCCCTTCGTTTTTGGATCAGCTAGACGGTAACCTTTCTTTTCGTCACTATATCCCACGAAGATATATTCTTTTGATTTCGCGTCAAACTTTCGTCTCTTCTCGATTGGAATATGAGCCATTACACGACAGCCAAAAATTCGAAAATGACTGACGTCGGGCTTTTCACCAGTCCACATTTCCATTGGCGACTTGTTGCTCAAAACTTTGGATACTACTCGATTCTTTATGATGTATGCAGCGGTGTTCATTGCTTCGCCCCAATACTGTTTGTTCAAATTCGCATCATACAGCATACAGCGAGCCTTTTCGGTTAGAATCCTTATTGTTCGCTCGGCTAGACCATTTTGCTGATGACAATACGGAGTTGACGTTTGGTGAACTATCCCTTCTTCGTTGAAAAATCTCTTGAATTTCGAGTTTACGAATTCCATCCCATTATCAGACCCGAAAGTTAATCAATTTCTGGCCACACTGTTTTTCGATCATGGTTTTGAAAGCACGGAATTTGTCGAATGTTTCATCTTTCGATTTCAAGCAGAAAACAAATACACGTCGACTGTAATCGTCAACAAGCACTAAGCAATAACAACTTCCACCAATCGATGTCATCTCCATCGGACCGCATTAATCGGCATGCACAACTTCCAAAATTTTCGACGCACGCTTTCCTTTCTCGTTGTATGGTTTTCGCGAATGTTTCCCCTTCACTCCCTTCACTCCATCAACAGCACCATTCTTCATTTTTGCCAAATCAGTCGAATTGAAATGACCTAATCGATGATGCCAAGTAACACTCGTTGTATCTATCGCCTTCGTAGCCAAAGCAAAAGTCGTAGCACCATCTAAACGATAAAGTCCATCAATTTTAGCTGCAATCGCCACCAAATTACCTCGACTGTTGCGAATTTCACAGAGATTTGATAGAAATTGCACTGAATTGCCTTTCTCCGTTATTTGGCTAACTGACAAGAAGTTCGCCACAATATCAGGAACACATAGCACATTTTCGATGTTGACATCTGACATTTGATTGCCGTTGACACACACAGAAAATTTCGATGAGCCGGCACATTTGACCTTCATCAGTGCCCCATTTGCAGCTGTTATCTCTTTCACACACGCATTTTTGACGTCATTAATCCAATCACTATGCATCGTAATATGTCGTGTTGCCCCCGAATCGATGTACCACGAATTCTTGTTAAACTGCCCGCTCAAAAAAATAGCACTAAAAGCGACTGTTTGATGCGCCGCCTCGGTTTTCGTTGCAGTTTTCTTGGTACATTGATTTGCTTTATGACCTTTCCCGTTGCAGGAGTAGCAAATGATCTGGTTTCCCGACTTTTTATTGGCAAATTTATTGCTTTTAGCCACCATTCGCCGAAATTTTGGACTGCTGTAGTAATTTTGCGTTGATTCTATCGCTTTTCAAATTTGTGCCAGAATTCTCCAGTGCCATTATCATGGGCTTAAACTCCTCAGTCAATCCGGTCAACAAAAATATAGATAGCCAATCATCGGGAACAGTGAAACCAATTTCCGTTAAATCGTGCGCGGCTCCTATTATTTGGTTAACATACGATTCCATAGAGTCACATTCGTCGAGCTTAGTATTCACGATTTTGCGAATTAGATCAACTTTGCGGCACATTCCCGAGTCTTCAAACGATTCCTTCAATTTACACCAAACTTCCTTTGCAGTTTTCGCATTCATGATGTGGACGAAAATAGTTTTATCCACTGCCAAAACCAAATACGTTTTCGCCTTTTTTGCTCTGCTTTCCTCGCCTGCCGGTATCGAAGCACATGTAAAATAAGAATCCAATTCTTCATTTCTAGGAAATTTAACATCGCGAATTTCCACGTTACATAATTTTCGCTTCCCCGCAGCTTCTCAATCGACGCCAAAATTGTATTAGACATCGCGGAATATGAAGATAAATTCCGATGATGAATCCGATACACAGGCAAAAATGTGATGAAGTTCCTGATGAGTCCGCCCACGTCGTTTTATCGCACACAGTTTTTCGTAATTTCCGTACACAACAGATAATTATTGACAAAATCGATTTGCTTTTTATTAGCACACAGCGAAAAGAATAAATCGACCGATATAAACGATTGAAACAATACCGAAAAATTCTAAAATCCGATATTACTGAGCTACGCGATGAGGGTCCATAACCTGTTAGCAAAGTGTATTGAGCGAGACTAACTTTTATTGTTATACAGTTGAGTATACAAATCAAGTACATAGTTACATTACAGCATTGCCAGCATTGTATAGAAGTTAATTAATATTTAATATATGACGTTTGACGTTTATCATAGCAAACACGCAAAATTTTTCGCTAATATTAAATTTCTAATTTTTTTATCAAATTCATAAGATTTAATATTAAATTCATAATTTTATGATTCATTTGCTCGTTCACTTCATCTGTAAAAGTGGTTTCGCGGATTGGTGTAGTGATAAATCATAAATTTGTTCGAAAAGTGTTAAGTGGTTTGCATTTTTTACCTGCCGCTCGGACGGTCTTTGTTCTTTGTTTTCATTTGGTCCAGTAGTCATTTCAACTCGGCTTAACTGAGTTATCTGGGCATACATTTTTGTACTAGCATATAGCGCAGTGGTAGCGTGTACGACTTACGCCCGTGAGGTCCTGTGTTCGAATCCCACTTTTTGCAATTTTTTTTCTTTTTGCTTTTTTTCTCTTTTTATTAATTTATTAGTTTAGTTCTTGTATTAAAATGAATTGTGTTTGCGAGCAATTTTACAAAGTCCAAATTGACGGTCTATCTCAGCTCGTTTCGTCGTTGCAGAGCCAACTTAGCAAGCTGAGATCCCTTATGAAATCTGTAAATTGTTGTGAAAACAATTCCGAAGCATTGCGAGATAAAAATGTAAATTTAAAAAATAAGAAGAGTAATATAGGGAAAGACACTAAGAAAAAAACTAAAAATATTGTTTCAATATCTTCTGAGCAATCTTTCGTTAGCCATGAAGCGGGAACTTCCACTGTTATTTCAGATTCATCTTCTACAATTCCTTCTAACGTTGACAAAAATCAATCTCCGATTGATAAATTTGTCACAGTTCGTAAGAAAGGGAAACATATTAAAAAACCTTCTCCTGTTGGTGATGTTATTCCCAAAAAGAGTGATAATAATAATAGGCGACACAAAAGAATCTTCGGTATCGATCAAGCTAATGATTCTCTTCGAAGTGTCCCCAGTTTCAAGGTATTCCATGTTTCTAAGCTGCATGCTTCGGTAAAAGCAGACGATTTAAAGGAATATGTAATGAAAAAGCTTAATTTAACAGATGACAGCTTTCTTTCGGTTTATCCTCTGATAAAAAAAGATTGTGATATTTCCAAATTAGTTTCAATCAGTTTTGGTTTGAAACTTCCTCATGAATATTCTAAGCAAGTGTTTTGTGCCAACTTCTGGCCCAAGGGCGTCAACATATCACCCTTCAAATTTTCAAAAAACGACAAACGCCAAAACAGTGTCCAGCAGAACACATAATTTCCAATTCATTTTTCTCGGTCTATTATCAAAATGTTGGCGGTCTTCGTTCAAGAACAAATGACTTTTACCTTGCAGCTTCACAAGAAGATTATGCTGCCATTTGCTTAACCGAGACTTGGCTTCACACAGACATTACAAATGAAGAACTTTTCATAAGAGACTATGATGTCTATCGTCGCGACCGTTATGAGGCTTCGACTAAGAGAGGAGGTGGTGTTTTGGTAGCTATCAAAACAACATTCCCATCTCATGAAGTTGAGCTTTTTCATAAGGACGTGGAACAGATATGTGTTTCTATCAATGTTTCTCGCAGCGAAAAAGTATATATTTTTAATAGCTATTTACCACCTTTGAGTTCAGTTGATGTTTATAACAAACATGTAGATAATATCTCCAAGCTATTTGCATCTTTTGAGGAAAAAGACAAATTGATTGTTGTTGGGGATTTCAATCTTGGTAATATAAGTTGGTACTGGAACGACGACGAGAAAAAAAATCTGCCGCGTGATTTACATCTTGAGTGTGAATCTGTTCTAACAGATTGTTTGTTTGCAATGGATTTGATGCAAATGAATCTTGTTAAAAATTCGATTGGTAGAATTTTAGATCTAATTTTTGTTAGTACTTGCTTGAATGCTTCTGTAATTAAAGTAGATAAACCAATTTTGCCCAATTCAATCCATCACAGTGCTCTTCTTCTTGAGTTTGTTTTTTATGATTACATTGAAGAAGAGCCCGAAGTTATTCCTACTAGAAATTTTCAAAAAGCCCAATTTGAAAAACTAAATTCAACATTTTTTAATATGGATTGGGCTCCAGTTATATCGAATAGTAATCTTATTGAAAGTTATACAATTTTTAATTCAATTTTAAATAAATCTATTCGCAAGTACGTTCCTTTAAAAAAGAACAAAATAAAAGCAAAAAATCCTTGGGCTACCAAAGAATTGTTCAAACTTAAGAGAGCAAAGAATAAGGCCCATAAATTATACAAGAAGTCATCCTCTCTTGCCAATAAAGAAAATTTCTTTAGATTGAGAAGAGAGTATGAATTAATGAATAAAAATCTTTACAAACAGTATATTGCGAGAGCTGAAAATAATATAAAGAATGACAGTAAGACATTTTGGAATTTTATAAACAGCAAGCGTAAGAATACGGGAATCCCAAAAAATTTAGAATTCAATGGCAATTTTTACAAAGATGTTCAATCGGTTTGTGACGGATTTGCTAGATTTTTCAGTTCAGTTTACAAAGTGCCAGACTCCGTTTCATCAGAAATGAATGCTAACATCAATGGAAGTCAGAGTGGTCCATTGGTCCCTCGGATAGCTCAGGAGGACCTTACGAGTGCTCTTGAGATTTCTGAGGATGACCTATTGAATGCTATGCGTGATCTTGATGTTAGTATTCAGGCCGGACCTGATGGCATTCCTAATATATTTTTGAAGAATTGCATGCAATCGTTATGTCGTCCTTTAGCCTTTATTTTTAATTTGTCCTTGACTTCAGGTGTTTTTCTTGATGAATGGAAAGTTTCATACATAACGCCTGTTCACAAAAAGGGTCCGAAGCATCTTATTGATAACTATAGACCCATAGCTAAAATATCTGCAATACCGAAGTTGTTTGAAATGCTTATTAAAAATAAAATAGATGTTTTAATTAGCCGTTTGATATCGCCATGTCAACATGGATTCCTGAAAGGAAAATCAACTTCAACAAATTTGGTATCATTTACTAAATTTGTTGCTGATGGTATTGAGCAGGGAATGCAGGTTGATGTGGTATATACCGATTTTTCGAAGGCTTTTGATAGAGTAGATCATAATATTTTACTTAAAAAACTAGAACATTTAGGAATACAGTCAATTTTTCTAAGCTGGGTGAGATCCTATTTAACGGATAGGACTCAGTTGGTGAAGTTAAATGGCTGTACATCTCGCTCTGTTATAAAGTGTTCATCAGGGGTTCCGCAAGGAAGCCATTTAGGACCACTTTTCTTTTTAGTTTTCATAAACGATATCATCCAAAATTTTAAATTCGTGCGTGTATGGCAGTATGCCGATGATATGAAAATCGCTATGAAAATACGCAACATTGATGATTGCCTTAAGTTGCAATCCGATTTAGAAAAGCTGCAATTTTGGTGCCGCGATAATAATTTAAATTTAAATGTTAGTAAATGTAAAGTACTTAGCATATATAAATTGAAAACTCCGGTCTTCTTTGAGTACTCCTTAACAGGTAGTGCTCTTGAAAGGGTTGCCGAAATATCAGATCTTGGTGTAATTTTCGACCATGAGCTTTCATTTCGACAACACATTGATTACATTATTTCAAAAGCGAATAGTATGTTAGGATTTGTTAAACGTAATGCGCGCGAATTTAATGATGCTTTTACTTTAAAAATATTGTATGCAGCTTTCGTTCGTTCGCACCTGGAGTATTGTTCTATTGTGTGGAATCCGTTCTATAAGGTGCATATCGAGCGTATAGGAAGAATTCAACACAATTTTACACGGTTTGCCATTTATCAAATTGGCTGGCGTTTCAAGCCAGATTATAAAACTCGCTGTTCCTTATTGGGTTTACAAGCCTTAGATTATAGAAGAACATTTTTAAATGCTATGTTTATAAGAGACCTGTTTTGCTCTCATATTGTTTGTGAAGATATATTAAATAACTTTCAAGTTAGAAATATTCCTCACAATTTGCGGCGGAACAACCTTCTTGTTCAGCCTTATCATAGAGTAAACTATGGGCTTAATGAACCAATTACAAGGTCAATTATTCTTTATAATAGTTTGAAGGACTTAGTTAATTTTAATTGTATTAATAAACTAGTGTTTAAAAGAAGTTATTTTGATAAATTTCCTTACTAATATATTTTGTTTTCAGTTTTTTTTTTACGATCTGCTAGAGTTTACACTCGATTGATTGATTAGTCACTTACGTACGGATAGTAAGTAAAGTGATGCCGAGAAGCCTAGTCCCGGGACAAAAGTTTCTGTGGGGCAAAAAAAAAAAAAAAAAAAAAAAAGTAACAGCTGACATTTCAACACCAATAATGTTGAAATCGCTGGATGTGCTAAAGGTTAACTTTTTTATATCTTTAGACTAATATCATTTAAGAGTTATGTATTTTTTACAGCCATAATAGGAAGGAATAAAAAAAAATTAAATAAAAATAGTCGGCTTTATTTGTTTATGCTTTTTCAGATGGAACCAAATTGCTTTGGAAGCAATACCGGCGTACCGGAGAGAGCTGCCCGCGCAATACGAGGGTTTTTTTTAGATTTTGGATGCATACATAGTGAATAATTTTGCACATATATTTTATAGGTAATAAATAAGAATTATGCACAATATTAATGAAATACTTCTTGTAAATATATTTTTGGATTAGTCTAATTAAAAGTGTTACAGTTTATATGTATAATGGCTACACATATTAACTGAATTTATTAGCTGTAACTCCGGTATCATTACACCAAACTGGGAAAAAGCAACTGATAGCAAATGTACCCATCGAGTTCTTTGATTTGGGTACGTCCATGTCCAATAAAAACTAAAAAAAAATCGACTTTTTCAAATCTCCGGGACACCCTGTTAGCTTTGTCCTACCAACGTTTATGTATTTCGTGCTAAATACTTTTACGATTTTACACATTCATACCAAAATACATGACGATTGGTTAAGCCGTTCGCGAGTTATTTAGTGAACAAATTTTCAAATGTCCGGGACACCCTGTTATCTTTGCCATTCCAACTTTTAAGTATTTCGTGCCAAAGACATGCCAAATGTGATACTATGGCTCTACACCGCAAGTGTACGCTCCATCTTAACATATGGGCACTGGTCTGGTGTACTATGCCGTGACTATCTAAGTTTCGGGGAAAACTTCGATGTCAGATTTCCCACCAGGAGCCAATAGATGGGGAG
The DNA here is from genome assembly GCA_949715475.1 of Microchrysa polita. NCBI lineage: Eukaryota > Metazoa > Arthropoda > Insecta > Diptera > Stratiomyidae > Microchrysa > Microchrysa polita. Next base: position 83,917,186 of record OX454416.1, on the reverse strand, counting down.
TGAGTTAACAGGGGAATACGATCTCTCCCTTTTCACAGATTGGTCCAAAATGAACTGTGGTGTGGGCGCAGGAGTCTTCTGTGGTACACTCAATATCACTGAATCTTACCGTCTCCCTGATCATGCCCGCATTTTCCAGGCTGAATTGATCGCAATCATGAAAGCATGTCACGGACTCGGGAACATACAAGACAACAAAAACATAGCAATCTGTTCAGATAGTCAGGCTACTATCATGTCACTGAAATCCGTAGGAATATTATCCAAGCATGTACAAACCTGAAGAGAAACACTGAACAACCTTGGAGGAAGGCACACAGTCACCCTTGGGTGCCGGGGCACAGGAACAAACAGGGAAATGAGATTGCAGATGAGTTGGCCAATTTGGGGGCAACTCTGGACAGCTTTCATGCGGAGCGCGTGAACATTACGATGGCAGCTGTCAGAAGAAAAATCTCCTCTTAATAGGTGGAACCTTAGAACTGGTGTAATATCAAGGAAGCTATCGCCACCCTTTGAACGGTAAAGAACGTCTGAGATTCTGACCAAACCGCGTAAAGATATTGCTTGACTTACACCGGTAATTACTGGACATTGGCCAATAGGGGATCATGCAGCCAGGGTGCGTATTCCCCACAACTCGCAGTGTCGTAGTTGCGATAATGCCCAATGAAAGAAAAACTCTGTTTCACTTTCTATGCGAATGCCCAGGTCTCGCCAGATCCCGTTACCAAACGTTGGGATGTGCGCTTTATGGCCGCCTAGAGGATGCATCCGAACGAAAATAGGGGAGCTGCTTCACTTCTTAAATCTCTCTAAATGGCTCTAGGTGCGTCTCCACACTCAAAATTATACTTCCTGTAACCTCCATTCTTTAACCCTAGAAAGAAAACCTACGTCTCCGAGGCGCCTAAGAAAAATTTAAATCGTTGTCACTTCTCATCCGACAACTGTACTAAGTTGTGCTTCACGGCCAACTCCGTCGTCAAAAAACACTTTGCCTGGTCGGTTGCGTTAATTTGGTATGTTTCATAGTTTCGCTGATATAGAGGGCTCATACGCTCCCTAGACGTATGGTTATCTTTTGTGTCACTTTTAGTGTTGGACTGTTATTTTAATTTTTTGGATTAAATAACTGTACTCGTTACTATTGTGGTAAGTCCATCAACTGGCAAGCCTGAAACTATAATGTTTTATAATCAGACCAAAGGGGGGATTGATACCTTCGACCAAACGTGTTCCTCTATGTCAAGCTAACGGAAAATCAATACATGGCCTATGACTATACAGGGTGTCCGGAAACTGCCGTATAAACGCACCGGATTATGATTCCTCGGTTGATTTCCAGCAAAAAAGATGTAAGGAACATACCCCCTCAGCTTAACCCTTTAGCTGCCACAGGCATTTAAAGATTTTTGAAAAAATCATTTTCTTGCGCGACTTAAAGCCTAATATCTCCAAAGCTAGACCAGCTAGAATAGTGCAATAAAATGATTATTACAGCCAACAAATTTACCTGTAAAATAAAACTAACCACACTAAAATCGGATAAGAGCTTTGGTTTTTACAGAGCTTCAAAGTCAAATTTGCGTGATTTGACCCAAAAACAAACTTTGTTTCCATCTCAATTTTCTCCAGCTTCTGCTAAGGTGAGGTGCTTGTACGATTTTTTTTAAAAATTGGCGCATAGTCTTACGATCATATCTTTCTTACATCATTTTGATCTAGCTTCATTACTTCTAACAGTTTTTATACGTTAATTGCAGAAAACAACGGTTAATTTTAGCTCGAATTCAATACAATTAAATTCACACTGCCCCTAAAGATCTGCAATTGGTAAAATCTATTCAAAGTATGTCGAAATCGAGCCAAAATTAACCCTAGTTTTCTGCACTCAAGGTACTAAAACTGTTAGAAATAATGGAGCTAGAATAAAATGATGTAAAAAAGATATGATCGTTAGACTATGCGCCAATTTTTAAAAGAATCGTACAAGCACCTCACCTTGGCAGAAGTTGGAGAAAATTGAGATGGAAAAAAAGATTGTTTTTGGGGCAAATCACGCAAATTTGACTTTGAAGCTCTGTAAAAACCAAAGCTCTTATCCGATTTTAGCGTGGTTAGTTTTATTTTACAGGTAAATTTGTTGGCTGTAGTAATCATTTTACATATTACGGTATGCTGAAAATGGCATATGTTATATAATTTATTGTCACAATATTTTGTCGAAAAAGGCAAACCTTTAAGTCACAGGTAATTTATGGAAAACCTCACCAATCAGTTATCAGAGCCCTGGATGAGGCAGAGATTACCTTCAAATATCCGGGATAAAATTTCGAAAATGGTTCCTAAGCCCAGCAACGAGGCATAAGTAGATAAAGAATTTGCTGATAACGATAAATCAGCTTTTTGCCAAAAAAGGAAATATTTCACCTTCTGCGTAACAAAAATTCAAGAATGTCTAAGATGACATGTAAAAAATGCCAAAAACCCGTTTGTGGAGAGCATTTTGTTCGGAATGTATGGAATATTTACATACTTTTCCACATTTATTTGCGCTTTATTATTATAAAAATACCGGCGTACGGAGGGCTGCGCAGGCAACACGAGGGTTTTTTAGATTTTGGATACATACATAGTGAATAATTTTGTACATATATTTTATAGGTAATAAATAAGAATTATGCACAATATTAATGAAATGCTTCTCGTAAATCTATTTTTGGATTGGTCTAAATAAACGCGTTCCACTTTTTAACTGGACCAATCCAAAAATATATTTACTATGTATCATTGCTACACATATTAACTGGATTTATTAGCTGTAACTTCGTTACCATTACTCCAAACTGAAAAAACGCGACTGATATGAAATGTACCCATCGAGTTCTTTGATTCGAGTACCCATACATCCATGTCCGATAAAAACTAAAAAAGTCGACTTTTTCAAATCTCCGGGACACCCTGTTAGCTTTGTCCTACCAACGTCTAAGTATTTCGTGCTAAATACTGTTACGATTCCAAACATTCCTACCAAATTTCATTACGATCGGTTAGTGAACAAATTTTTAAATCTCCGGGACACCCTGTTATCTTTTCCCTACTAAGTTCTAAGTATTTAGTGCCAAAGACTGTTACTTTTCAACACATTCCTACCAAATTTCATGACGATCGGCTAAGTCGTTCAGGAGTTATTTAGTGAAAAGACAGACGGACAAAGTCGATTTCATAAGGGTTTTTTTGAAAAACCCTAAAAATCAGTCAAGTTTGTTTTTTTTTTAGGTTTATATTTCACGCTGTAACTCTTGATGGAATAGACCTACGAGTCGTAAGATCTTGTCTATATATTGCGGGCAATTTTTTTTTGATTTGTACCTACCAAAAATTAAAGTGCCCCAATCATTGAAACCCCTCACTCACTTCTCCTAAAGACATGCCTATAGCTTCTTTCTACATTAACCCAGGCAGATTGAATTTGGTAAGGTGCCTAGCCTAAGCCCCATTATGCTCCCCACCAAAAATGTTTACCATCCGATCAAAACTAAGGGTACCTCTATACTAAGGTGACCAGACTCCCGAAGACCCAATGCTGTACACATTGCAAAATTCAGTTTTCGGGAAAACCCTCAATTGTACTATTTTATTATCTATTATCATTCGGTTATTGTTATCAAAACAGCAAGGTCCCGATGTGATTGCTTTAAGCGGCGTCGACTGCATATCACGAGGCTACCACCATGATGGATGCAATAAATCGACCACATATTCTGCTTCCTTTCATAAGTGATATCTTCGTAAACAGAATACAGAAAGAATATAGTAGCCTTTATTCTGAGAAATGTGTGGTGAAACTTGGGAAAGCAAGGATACAGGGACGTAGTCAGAGGAGGGGTCCAGGGGGTCCTTAACTTCCCACAGTATTTCTAATTGATTCATTCCTAGAATGCTGCCGAAATTCAGGTTGCAGTCAGATAATTTGTGTCATCTGGACGAAAGTAGATCAATCGTGACTACATAATAAACAATTTGAAAAACATAAAAATCTGGTAACCCAAAATTGGGAGGGAAGCTTTAACAAATTTCAACGACGATTCATACAGGCTACACAATTTGAAATAAAGTATTTCCCTGTAAGAATGAAGTAATTTTTCTCTGAGCCGTGCCAAGGGAAGGTGCTTTCCATAGTTCAATAGTTGCTGCTTCGTGCATATACCATGGCCCACGAGCTATCATGCTCGTCCAGCCTCGTCAAGCGATAAAATTGGATTCGACACAGGAACAGTGGGACAGGAGGCATATTATTATGCAGTGCGGCAACGCCGAAACTAGTGTCCACAAATAAAAACAAAATTCTAATAATGTCATAATTTCTGAAACCCAACAAGATCCTGGCAACGTTCTTGCAAGATTCTGTTGGTACTGATATCGTATGCAAAATAATTTACACATACATCATTTTACAAATAGACACTATAGAACACCGCACTCACATACCGGAAATATTTTCCGAGCGCGTACACATTTAATTGTATCTTATTCTTAAGCACGCGACATTTACTCCAATCAATAGAGACGAAATAATAGGGGTTAGCGTGCAAAAATTGGGGACTCCTCAAATTTTTGATATGTTATAAAGACAGGTGGGGTAAGTTAAAATCCAAGTTTGCGTCACTTTCCCCCCTGTGCACCCGCGCGACGCTATCTTCAAAAAACCCCTTTCATCAGTTTTTGGCCTGTAACTTCTTTAGAGTCCCAAATTAACAGAGTTATAGCGCCACAAAAATGGAGAAAATATCAAAAATCATGCCAATTTCAAACTCACGCATTGTATACCTACCAATAACTCATATGGAATTTTTAGCATATTCTTTGCGCTATAACTCTGCCAATTTTGATTGTAGAGTAAGACTTGTCAGATGAAATTTATAGGAAATTCTGTGCTCTACAAGATTGTCTCGGCACATTTTGTGCTCAAATGGACTGGGAAGGAGTTATAGACCGCAAACTGATAAAAGAGCCGATTTTAGATGGTTTTTTCAAGATAGCGGCGGGAGCACAGGGGGGAAAGTGACGCAAACTTGGATTTTAACTTACCCCACCTGTCTTTATAACATATCAAAAATTTGAGAAGTCCCCAATTTTTGCAAGGTAAAATCTCCCCGTTGATTGGAGTAATTTCCCACACAATGTGCAGACGAAATACGAGATCTGCAATTGTGTATATGGGAGTTCCATCAAGTGAAGTAAAGTTCACTTAATGGAATTCCCATGCTTAGGTAAGCTAATTTTAAGTAGTAAATTATGTATAAATAGGATAATCAAAGATAGCATAAATCGACAGTCGGCTGGACGCATTCACGAGTCTATTATTCAGGAGTTCTAGCTCTTTAGCTGCTCCTTCGCGTCCACTCAGGAGTTCTAGCTATTTAGCTGCTTCTCAGGAGTTCTAGCTCTTTAGCTGCTCCTTCGCGTTCACTCAGGAGTTCTAGCTCTTTAGCTGCTCTTTCGCGTCCACTCAGGAGTTCTTGCTATGTAGCTGCTCCTACGCGTTCACTCAAGAGTTCTAGCTATTTAGCTGCTCCTTCGCGTCCACTCAGGAGTTCTAGCTATTTAGCTGCTCCTTCGCGTCGACTCAGGAGTTTTAGCTCTTCAGCTGCTCCTTCGGGTGCACTCAGGTGTCCAAGCTATTTAGCTGCTCCTGTTCCCAACGAAGCTGTTCCTCCACGTCTTATGAACGACATCGGGAGTCCGAGCTAACCAGCTGCTCTCCGGGTTCAGAAGAAGGAACCACCACACTAAACAGGACCCCCAGAAAAGATCCCTCAACTTCTAAATGTTCTCATTGACAAAACACACAACAAAAACAAATCTACGACAAAAATTAGGATTTTCTGTCAGTTTAAATTGTTGGTTACATTTTGACAGAAAAGATGTTAAGACATTTTTGTAAAACCATATTTTAAAAAATACCGGCGTACAGAGGGCTGCGCCCGCAATACGAGGGTTTTTTAGAATGTTGATGCATATTGAATATTTGTTGTACCTATATTTTATAAGCAATAGATAAGAATTGTGCACAGCATTAATGAAATGCTTCCTATATTTTTGGATTGGTCTAAATAAACGCGTTCCAGAATGAAAGGCGCTAGCCTTGGTTGCACAGTCCGAGCTATCGTGCGAGTTGGCCTAGACAGCTACTGCAGAGCAGCTACTTGCACCATGTGACCGCATCATACGAGTTACTGTCATGTGCGATTCGGTCAGTAGCTCGCATCCGAGTTACTACAACATTTTTTGTTTTGACTCGGCCACTCGCCCCCAGTCAGCGTCAGCTGGTATCGCATACTACGATTCGGACATTCGAAATTGCACCGATTGCGAAATAACAATTGCTTGAAATTAACCGCCGGGTGCATCTGTAAATTTTGTCGTTTACAGTGTGAGCTTATTGTGCAACAATGGATAGATGGACTCCGGAGCAGGATTTGAAACTTGTCGATTTATACAAGGACCAAACAAACCTGTGGAATTGTTTGGATCCGAGCTATAAAACCGAGATTTGCGTAAAGCTTTTCTGGAATTTATTCGTGTAGAAATGGCATTAACCCATTAACGATAAGACTCTAAAATCTTACCGATTGAGCTGAAATTTTCCACGTCGGCTTAAAATGGCTAAAAATACATTTTGTAGAAAAAAATTTTTTCCCCGGATGCCGGGTTCAGGCTCCCGGCACTGTTACATATATGTAACCAGGCACTCGAGGGTGTTACATATATGTAACATCAGGCATGATACGGGGAAAGTGTATTCAAAGTATATTTTTGATTTTTTTTTTCAAAAAGAAAACATTCCAGTAATTTTTTTTAATAAAGCGAAAAATATATGAAAGCCAATATCTTACATGAAGTTTGGAATGTAGATAATGCAACAATAACGTAGAAATAATACGAAATGTGTGCGAAAATTGAGTAGCCTTACAAAAATATTATGTCAAATATTGTATTACTTTATTTTATTATATATACGTTATATGTTTTTGCATGTGGAGTTGTTGTTGTTTTATTGAGAAGTTTCTCGAACACCCACAGAACTAACAGATTTGACAGTTTGTGAATAGGAAAAAAGTTTATAGAGCTACAGTAGTTAATAATACAGATTTTGAGGATTATGGAAGATTTGCCAGTAAATTATAAAATTATTGTTTCAATTTTTTTGTCAATTTGTCCATCCGCCCAATTTGTCTAGAAAGGACTAAATAAAGAGCCTATAATTCCTCATTTATGAAGACTATTTATGCTATTTTCCTAGATAAAAATGTCTTGTTAAAATCCGAAATTTTCGTTAATCAGGATTTTTTGAGAATCCGGACTTATTTTTTTTATAATTTATCCAGACTATCGCGTCAATATAAAAATTCCATAAAATAAAAAAAAAAACACTAAAAAAGTACATACTCATACACCAAGTATACGAAGAGTGCACTTTCCCCATATCAGGACGGATGTTACATATATGTAACAGTGTCATAAAAGTACTTATAAAACGTAAACTACGGACAATATTTATTTCATTTATTTTTTGTATTGTTTCAAAAAGACCATGTAATGCCATACGATTAATTTTTTCCCATTTTTTTTTTCATACAATTAAATATAAAAATAAAATTCCTCTACTACTTTTGCCATCGTGACGATTTTCGTCAACATCGAAAAAACCATCAGAAAGAAACCTCTATAACTTCCACAATAGTGAATAAAATTCAGCTAAATTAATTTCTACGCATTGCAAATAGTGTCCAGTACAGGATAAAACACTTTTTAGTGCCGAATTGATATCCTATTCCTTTACCAGCCGTTTGAAACGAAGAATGTCTTACTGTTACATATATGTAACATCAGGCATTAATGGGTTAAAAGACATAAGTGAAGTAACGAAGAAAATAAAAAATTTACGTTCTACATATAACCAAGAGGTTTTAAAAATTCAAAAAAGCAAAAAAAGTGGAAGTGGTACTGACGACAACCCAAAGTACGCTAAAAGCGCAAAGTATTTTTGTAACCGCTCTTATCACGATAGAAGCAGTGTTCACTCGTTCACTTCGCGACAACATTATACGAGACATGACATGCTACTGAGATGCAACTACATACGTGCTACTGCACTGCAGTAGCTCTCTACTCTGCCGACAGCTCGCACTTGTGTGACCGGGCTATGCGAGTCGAGCTACTTTCATGCGAGTACACAGGTGCAGTAGTTGTCCACTGTCACGTCAGCAACTCGTACGGTGTAACCAGCCCATTAATTAGACCAATCCAAAAATAGATTTACTATTTACCCAGTTGATATAAAAGTACTCCAAGGCAAATTTATATATGAACTGAATTATTAGCTGTAAATCTACTGTTACTGTTTTTTTAATCAAGGACAAGCAACTTATATGAAATGATTCCATTGTGTCCCCTGACATAAGAGCCCACGCAAGCTTTCCTATGAGTATTGAACAATTATACTTTTGCAGCTATTCAGGGACACCCTGCTAACTTGGTCTTACAAACTTCAAAAATATTTGTGGCAAACACTATTACCATTCTATGCATTTCCACCAAATTTCATGGTCATTGTTTCATCAAGTTAAAAGATATGCAATCAAGAAATGGTTAAGAGGCTTCCCTTGCATTGTGAAAGGCCCTTACTAAATACTTGGTTATATTTCCGGTTTGGATACAGTTATTCGAATGAAAATTCGTAATTTTCTGAAAACCCTTAGCAGAATTTTCATATTTGAAAACCGAAGACGGGCTACACACGAACAAATTGAAATATTACAAATTTACTGTTATATATTCTTCCTTAGCAACAAAGTCAACAGTCTTAATATTTAACGTATATAAGGTCATACTGACCAATATTTGTGCAAAGTTTCATTTCGATCCCTATAACGGTTTAGAAAAACGTCCATAGACCAACGTCCATAGACCAACCAATCACCGAAAAGCTCGAAGACCGACAAATGGATTGGTATTGCCATGTTCAACGGCGTCCGCCTGAGAACCCCACAAAGAAAGCTATATCAATGGAAGTTCCCCTTGATGGACCCAAGGCCAGAGGCAGACCGAAGAACACCTGGATGTGTCAAATGAAAAAGCAACAGCAACGCATTGGTCTCGGCGATGACACGATCCAAGATAGAGCTGCCTGTAGAAATATGCTGAGATATTATCGCCAAAACGGGCGATGTGCCTACACCGCGGGTCGAGCAACGCGAAGCCATGGAGCGGTATAAAGAACGAGGCAAGGAAGAAGAAACGGTTTAGAAAAACGGACGTCGAAAAGGAAGTTTAACTTTAAACGCCAATAACTTTCTTACCGTTACTCCAAACTGAAAAATCTTAACTGATATGAGATGTAATCGTTTAGATCTTTGATTAAAATACCCACACGTCAATCTCCGATAAAAACTAAAAAACGTTCGGGACACCCTGTTATTTTCTTCCTACCAACTTCTAAGGTATTTGTGCCAAAGACTGTAACCACTCTACACATTCCTACCAAATTTCATGCCAATCGGTTGAGCCGTTCGCGAGTTATTTAATGAACAGACGGACGGACGGACAAAATCGATTTCATAAGGTTTTTTGAAAAAATATTTTCTAAAAAACCCTAAAAAATAGTAAAAGAATACTAAGAACAATAATAAACAATAATTTAAGTAAGAAAAAATTGAAGTTTTGAACAAAGTTATAAATGAAATATGAAGACTTATTTATTTTTATTACAGTAGAGCGCCGATTATCCGAACTAATGTCGACAAGGGTGGTTCGGATAAACGAAAGTTCGGTTAATCGAACTTCCATAGAAAAATTAGAAAATAGCCCAAATATGAAATTAAGCGACAAACTGAAAACATTTAAAAGACTAGAACTGAACAAAAATAAAAATTCAAGGTAATTTAGCGATGCAGATGAGAGATTGCTTTCTTCAAACCCTTGATTTCTCATTTAATTCGATGTCTGTCATATGAAAAAAAAGCTGATTGCCTGGTTCGGTTAATCGAATGTTCGGATAATCGACGTTCGGATAATCGACGCTCTACTGTACTGTTTTTCTGTTCCTTTTTTTCGTGCTAATGGTCTTGGCCTGTCTCGCCTTTAGCCACTACTTTCTCCAACCAACCAACCTAATAAGTTTCTATTGCTTGCACAGTTTGCACCGATGGAAAGTTGAAAAAAAATCTCCAATGTGCGTTCAATTTGCTTCTTCTCAATACGATTAAAAATCATTAACAATTGAATCGTTAAGCGTACAATTCTCCTCCTCACCCAATCTTTGCGCATTTCCTTCTTAAGCCTACTGACATAAAGAGTGAAATTTTTGTCCGCTGCGATTTTTTCAATGAAAATGTATTCTTACTGTCGTGGGATATGTTGGGAATGTTGGGGAATTCCATAAGCTACAATCCGAAAACAGTTCCATAATTTTTCTCGGCCATTTTAAGTATTTTTTCCGATTCCCCGGTTATTTCATCGTGAAATGTCAAATGACCGGGGAATCGAAACATAATACATAAAATGGCCGAGCAGAATCATGGAACCGGTCTCGGATTGTAGCTTATGGAATTCCCCACCGTTTGTCACATATATATTCCACGACAGTCTTCTTCCTTGCCTCGTTCTTCATACCGCTCCATGGTTTCGCGTTGCTCGACATGCGGTGTAGGCACATCGCCCGTTTCGGCGGTAATATCTCAGCATATTTCTACAGGCAGCTCTATTTTGGATCGTTTCATCGCCGAGACCAATGCGTTGTTGTGGCTTTTTCATTTGACACATCTAGGTGTTCTTCGGTCTGCCTCTGGCCTTGGGTCCACCAAGTGGATATCGCTTTGATATCCACTTCCATTAATATTCGCTTCCATTGATATCGCTTTCTTTGCGGGGTTCTCAGGCGGACGCCGTTGAACATGGCAATACCAATCCATTTGTCGGTCTTCGAGCTTTTCGGTGATTGGACAAGCTGCTTCGGATGTAGGTACTCTTGATGTGGTCCCTTTTTGTTACACCAACTGACATGCGTAACATTTTCATTTCAGTCGCTGTCATTTGTTTAGCGTAACCTTCATACATGGTCCAGCATTCTGATCCATAGATGGGTGCGGGACGTACAACCGTTTTGTACAACTTGCCCTTTAGCGCCAGTGGCATTTTCTTATCGCAGAAAACTCCAGAGTTTTCTCGTCACGTCATCCACCCAACCTTTGTGCGATGTTTGATGTCATCATCGCATGTAGCTCCGTTGTTCACCATCGACCCAATGTACTTGAACTTGGTACAAGACTTGAGCTGCTCTCCTTTGACGTACATCTGGTATCGGTGCATCTGGGTGTGAGAATGGGCGGCATAAGAACTCAGTCTTTGTTATACTTACACTCAGAAAATTATATCCCGGTTTCAAAGAAAAATAGCCACGAAATCAAAGAAAATTGATAATGATTTGGCTCCAAAAAAAAATTCTTTGATTCAAAAGACAAAATTTACTCGATTTGAAGAAATAGCGTTTTATTTGTTCAGAGGATATACCACCTCAAAACAAAATACTTTTCCATAAGCACAAGAATTTGTTCCTTTGATTCGAAGAAGTCCCATTTCCATAATTCATATAATTCCCATTAAATGCAAAGACGTGTCTCTTACAAACGAAACCATGCTCTGTATCATTTAGAAGAAATATTTTATTCAAACTAAAGAAAGGTTATCTTCGAACTAAAGAAATGTTTTTGGTTCCGAAGAAGCTAAGTTTTCGATTTGAAGATAGTAAACGTTAATTGGAAGAAAATATTACTTTCATAGGAAAAAAATATCTAACTATTTTGAGGTGTGGATGAACTTGATGAAATAGGGTAATAATACACATAATACAATATTTATATTCTTTGGGAATGGTCAATGCAGTGAAGAGTTGTTTTTTTGGCAATCTTTCCATCCGTATCAACCGAAATTCAACAAACGATCATGTATCCATTTGCTAGTATCCATCCATTTGGTAGTAGACCGTGCCGTTGTTGTAAACATCCGCACAAGTGAACTGCAGTGCCAATGCTATGCAGATTGATACGGACAAGGAACTTGTCGACAAGTTTACTGAAATGCTAAAGCACTGGTTTATGTGACCAAATATCAATTTTGAGTTCATGGGTTACAAAACTCCAGACTGCAGAGTGGACCTCCGTATACCGCGTTTTTGTTACCCTTCTATCCAAGTTTTTGATTGTACATCAATACGTTTTTGAATTGATGAACGGTTTCTAAAATTTCAGCCTTAATTTCAAAGTAAGGAGACTTTGAATTAGGGATGTATTCCATTATGTATATAGAAGAACTGAATAGAGCGTAATATGGACATTTGGCGATTTTCTGGTACAGTCGCCTCTCGTTAATTCGAACCTCGTTAATACGAATTTTTCGATAATCCGAACTAATTCGCCTGTCCCTTCGATAAATCGAAAAAAAGAACCAAGTTTGTATGGAGTTGTATACACTCGATAAAGCGAAATCGTTTTGTGCAACTGATTTATCGCTAACATTTTATAATTCGAAATTCGTAATTAGAAACTCTTTATAATTCGAATTTTTCCTGAAATGTTTCTGTTGCTTTCCTTTTACCGCTAATTGTGAACAGATTACTTTCTTTAGTTTCTTCTTCACTTTAAAGTGTAAATTAGTTCGAAAAAGTACACGTGCCTCTCCGTAGATGCGAAAAGGCAAATTATCGTGGCAGTGGAAAATTGTGAAAAAAAGATGTGGCAAGGAATTTAAAGATTCCAGCATCTACTCTTTCTACCATTATAAAACAATAAAATTGCACACCTCATTAAAAACGCAAAAGAGTGCGATAAGGTATTCTATTTACTTATTAAATTAGGTGTATCTCCAGCCGATCACAAGACCAAAATTGTTTCGGTACTTTTTCATAAATTAACTGTGGTTTGACTATTGAATCCCATGATACGTTTAGGATCTACCCAGTGTTTAAAAATAGTTTTCCCTTCATTTTGAAACAAAATTTAATTTACAGGTGAATGCCCACTATTAGGTAAAAAAAAGCTTTTAAAATGGTTGAGGCAGTGCTGAGGAAAAAAAACTGTCCGGTTGAAAGAGCTTTGCTAAATCGTGAAATAAATTATTTTATTTACACAGTTCTTTTATTCGATAATTCGAACACTCAATAATTCGAAATTTTTTCGTTGTCCCTTGGGCTTCGAATTATCAAGAGTCGACTGTATTCGAAAATAAATCAGATTTATTTTCGATGTGGTTGTTGTTTCGCCTCGAAAGCTAATTCCGTAGTTAATGAAAACCCAAAAGTGTTCTTGTGACCAATATATTTCGAGCTAGAAGCTCATCTTCAGGGTCAATTCTACAAAAATACATAATTGTTGGGCTTAATTAAAGTTTTAAGAATAATAAGAATATAATATACCTAATTATGACAAACAAATTTTGAACAAAGGACTTTTGTGTATCAGAAATATCACAGTTGTAAAAAATGTAAAGTTAGATAGAAATATCACAGATGTAGTTGACAAGCAAATCAGAATATCATAGGTGACAGATGGATATTTCATCTGTGATATTTGACAGATGTAGTTGACAAGCAAATCAGAATATCATAGGTGACAGATGGATATTTCATCTGTGATATTTCTATCTAACTTGACATTTTTTACAACTGTGATATTTCTGATACACAAAAGTCCTTTGTTCAAAATTTGTTTGTCATAATTAGGTATATTATATTCTTATTATTCTTAAAACTTTAATTAAGCCCAACAATTATGTATTTTTGTAGAATTGACCCTGAAGATGAGCTTCTAGCTCGAAATATATTGGTCACAAGAACACTTTTGGGTTTTCATTAACTACGGAATTAGCTTTCGAGGCGAAACAACAACCACATCGAAGACAAGCAGCGATTCCGGCAAAACAACAACATTGGTTGAAAATGTTCATCCAATAACACTTAAATCAGATTTATTTATGTTATTCAAAAAAAGGAAAGTCCGACGATTCAAAGGAGGAAATTTGAATCAATGTCACATAATATTTCTAACTTAAAATGAAGAAAAATAAGGATTTGGATTAAAGAATGAACTATTTTCCTACTTCCTCAAACTGAAGAATTTTTCTTTGATTTGTGGAAAATTTTCATGAAGTGAGAAAATTTTATTTAAAATGAAAATAAAAATATTGATGAAATCAAATACATGTTGTCTTTGATTTAGCATCGGAATTTTTTCTGAGTGTACCCTCAGTCCATGCTCCTCCAGTATGTCACACCATTTTGTAAGTGCAGCTTGCAAGGCAACGATGTTTGAGAACTGAGAACTATATCATCGGCAAAAAGAAGAGATATTTCTAGGCCATCGGATATACGTGTTAATAAGTAGCACATGATGATGTTGAAAAGCAACGGACTCAATACACTGCCCTGGTGTAATCCGACATTCACCGGAAATTCTTCTGATTCACATTCATACATGTCTCGTATCATCCTGACGTATGCCTCAGGGACATTAAGTGCTCTCAAGGCCAACCATATCAGATCACGAGGTACTCTATCGAATGCCTTTTCCAAATCGATGAATACAAAGTGCAAGTCCTTTCGTGCTGCTCTATACTTTTCCATCGCAATACGAATGCACTGAATCGCATCGACTGTAGATCGACCTTCAACAAAGCCGCATTTATTGTCATTCAACCGCACAATCTTTCTCAATCGGTTGCAGACAACTCGCTCGTAGATCTTCAGTGTATGAGGTGTTAACTTTATAGCCCTATAGTTGTTGAGTTTGCGTGAGTCTCCCTTGTTCTTATAGAAAGGAAGAAGAAAACTTTCGCTGAAAGCATGAGGCATCGGTTGCCCACCTTTGATTTTGTTGAAGAGAACTGTGAGCCAACTAAGCCCGACATTTTCCATTTTCAACCAAATTCCGCGGGGATTTTGTCCGCTCCGACTGCCTTTCCGCGTTTCATCTGATGCATTGCCTCTATCACCTCTTTCTCTGAGATATCTTCAATATTTGTGGTATTCGGCTCAACATCTCGAAAAGCTGCTCGAGGAAATTCTTCATTTAGAAGTTTGTCAATCAGCAACATTCCTTGCGACTCCTCCACGTACTTTGGCGCCTGTATTTCCCGAGCGTTCCTTCTCCTTTGGACTGCTACCCTAAATATCCTGGCGTCGTGCTTAGGTCTCTCGCGCAAAGACGGTCCTTCGGTCGGAGTCTGAGTTTCTAATTCTTGGTAGAATTTCTCAGTTGCCTTCGCCTTTGCTTGAGCTACCAAGCGCTGTACGTTTTTCCGGCATTGCATATCATTTTCGCGAGTTTGAACCCGTTCGGTTTCACAGCTTGACTCACATTTCGCCAATGCCTTAAAAGCGTTCGATTTGGCTTGCACTGCTTCCTTAGTTTCGGTGTTCCACTTCCACCACCATGTTTCTTTCTTTGTGTGGAGTGGACCTTTCGAAACTCCAAGTGCCTTTTCCGCCTCACCTACTGACATTTCAGCGAAATTTTTCCACATTTGTGTTGGACTGTGCAGTTGGTGTTGTTTTGAAACCACTCCGTCATTTTATCAATGAATGGAGTTACTACAGGTTCAAAGTTGTCGTTTGTGAGATTGTGCCACTTGAATTTTTCGACAGGCTTGGAAGTTCTTCTATTTCTTGCTCCTCCTACTTTCAAAATAAATTCCGAAAGGAGCAAACGCTAACGACAGATTCACTCAAGATCACCTTGCAGTCTTTTACCCACCTTCTCATAAAATCGAAGCAGAGGTGGTAATCGATCTGCGTTTCGTGTTTCCTATCTCCGTGTCCACTACTGTAGGTGATCAGGTGTCTCTCGGTTTTCACAAACTATGTGTTTAGGATGACCAAACCGTGCGATCTGCACATAGTTAGAATAGCTTCACCTTCGTCATTTCCTTTGCCTCCTTCCTTTCGTCATTTCCTTTGCCACCGTGGCAATTCTCGTAACCATAATTTGATTCACCCACATGGCCATTTAGATCGCCTGCCAAGAACACGAATTCGGTATCTGGAATGGGCTGAATCAGGGTGTCAACGTCGTTCCAAAAGGCCTCTTTTTCTTCTGGTGGCAGTCCCACTTGGAAAGCGTAGGCACTTATTACGTTTCACACCCTTCCGCAAATAACCAATTTGATGATCAAGCGATCACTTCTCTTCGCGACACTTATTATGCTGCCAAGCAAAGACGACTCCAGAATAATGACAACTCCGTTTCTTTGATTTGTGATTCCATAGTAGTACAATTTGTCCTTTTTGGAACTCGCCTTAAATTGCTCCCCCCGGAAGCCGTCGAGCTCTGGCGCGAACTAGGTTCGCCCCGGGATCACTCAACCGCATAGCAGAAGTAGTTCCCGGCAGGGTAGTGCTTGTATCTGCGTCAATTCCCAAGTAACAATTCGTATGCTTTAAAGAAGCACTCATCCTGTAACATTCATATAGTAACACAAAATCAGTTTATCGTGTGACATCGCTTATATAAGTATTTTGATCCGATAAAAACTCCTTAAAACACTTTTCGGAAAGCTTAACAAGTTCTTATATAATCAATTCACGACTACATCCAATAAGACTTCGATAACACTTCTCTAAACGTTAACCTAAAAAGATGCTCGATTAAATACTTCTTTGTAGTCTTTATTGAATGACATAAACACACATGACTGAAATCAATACACACACATGCATATAATCTTTTATAGCACTGTCGATTTCATTTTTATAGTGTGACATTCGTGTGATCATCCAATAAATTGCTCAGCGTAGTTTTATAGAAGGATGAACTTTGTGATTTTATAAAGAATGGACACTTATGAAGTGCTCTGGAACACCACGTTTCTTGAATTGAATTCATTGAAATATTGCAGGAAACCAACATTTCCTCACTCATTCTTAACTTATGAATCAATTAAGATAATCTCAGCCTAGAAACTAGCTGCATTTTATTGATGAACGTGTGAATTTAATTAGCTTCAACTGATTGACATATAAAGAAGAAGGTGCATTGAGGAGAAGTGTTGAGCATTTCGATAGAAGGTGCATTGAGGAGAAGTGTTGAGCATTTCGATAGAAGCAACGAACCACTTGTAGTGTTTATGAGCAATGCTGACTATATGTGAGGTTGGCCGAGTGATTAAGGCGTCGGACTTACGTGCGATAGTCGCTGGTTCGACGCTGGCTGCGGGAATTTTTTTTTCTTTTTTTTTTTGCAAAAGCGAGAAAATTACAGAAAATGATGACATAACACATATGATGTATGTCTTTTTCAAAGTGTAATTCAGTGCTACAATAAGGTTCAATTGGATAAAAAACGGCGCCAAATGCCATTATTGGACTGTTATTCAGTGATTATACCCTGTAAAGTGCCCCTATTATTGTTAGAAGAGAGTATTTCACGAAGTATTATAGGGCTGAAATTGTTACTTGGGTTCCCATAAGGCCTTCCATTCTTTTACACCTTTTGGAGAAAGGTTGTGTATTTTGGCACTAATGTGGGAAAGAAGTAAATTTATGGACTTTCCTTTTACGTCCGCCGGCAGTCTCCAGACACGGCACCCCATACACACACACACTAACCTATGGAAGGTCTTCCCTGCAAAACCACTATCGGGTAGCTATCATGTTAATTACCGGGTAACGCTACCGGTAATCTTTCAAAAATACTTGGATAAAATTAGGTAAAAACCTGGCAAAATACAGAATTTGATACTGAATTATTACTAGTGCTGGTACCAGGTAACTTAACCACATAAATTATTATCTAAACTTACTGGTAGCTTACTCGTATTGATACCTGAATACTACTGGTATAATTCGCCGACCAATTCAGTCAAAAGATTGGTACAATACCAATTTGGAATTTCGAAAAATAATGCATCCATTGCATATGATCAAAGTCTGCATTGTTCTTTAGAACAGACAAAATAAAAACTAACAAAATCTGGAATAAACAAGTTTTATTTTGGATGGATATTTTTCGTTTTTTTAATATTTATGTATAATAAACGTGGTATGATATTACCCTCATTTGAAAAGTCTGTACATTCAAGCGGAGGCGTCAAAAGTTCTCGGTATGTGCGGTTCCTTCTGAAGTAGCATGTTCTGCAAAATAAGAATTATAAATGCGTTTCGGCTATCTTTTTTTTTTATCGTTTGATTTTATAAATAAGTAAATCTTTGTTTTCACATGATATACCTTCATAGCTGTAATTTTCCGTTGTAGCGAAGCTCTTTTTAACAAAACTTGATTGATACGTAACACCGTGTTGGAAATGACTATAAATTTTTCAATATTCACTCAACGAATCAACCACTCGATATTGTACTATTAAGTACACCGCAATAGTTTTCAGGTATTGATACGGTTATAACTACCAAAATAATCACTGTATATAAAACGCGACATATGTACTCGGTAGGCGTACGGTTAACAATACCACAACAATACTTAATTTTTTGCTCGTACATTATTTAATGTTCCTTACTTGTGTTTGTGACTACACAAAAAATTGCATCTGTGTTCGTAGTTTCGGTAGCGATTTCTTGCAGGGTTGTTGATGTTAAAATGTGCCTCAGGCTTCAGAACAGATGTCATGGCTGCCTGCTACCTTCTCATACTAGCGGCCAAGCACCCTCTTGACCATGCATCCCTCGGCGCATGCCGATCCACCTTGGATTAGGGTCACTTTTAGTCGCCTTCTACGACACGCCGGGAAAGGCGGTGGCATTAATCGCGACCCTTGCCACAGGGCATACAAAAACAAGGATAATAACTCTAAAAAATACAAGGCCATGCAGTTTCGCCTGAATATTTTTACTTTTCGAAAAATAAATATGTACATACATATATCCAATCCCCCAAATTTCGTTTATCGCCAGAAGAAGACGCCACTATACTACCCACCAGTCGTTCTCGTTGTTTGGATCATCCTTTTCGCTTTCTTTTTCCGACGAGCTTTGCAATCAAATGCATGTACATATTGAAATCTTTTAAATCGGAGAAATGTATCAACTTAGCTTAGACAAATAATAATTCACCCACGATGAAAAAGAAAAAAGGACATTGTTTTCGTCCTTTTCTAGACATCTCGACATTGAAATATCACCTTAGAAACGGTAACCCCATTTTCAATATATTTATCTAGAAATGCTGCTACTAGTAACTATGTATATCCATAATATAAAACATGTTTTTATATAAATTTAAGGCGTCTGAAAAGTGGTGCATTCATGATACCAGTTGATTGATCAAACATTATGGAATTGGTTTTTTATACCCTTCACAATATAAGTAAAACAACTTTGTCATGAAATCCCCAAAGTAATGAAGGAATCATATCCGACAATATTAAGTACAGGTATGTATGTCATTATTAATCAGTGTGATGAGAAACCTAATCGCCAAAAGAACCAAAAAGTTTTACATATTACGTAACTCTCCGACATACGCAAGGCAGACTTACGTAATTCCGCACTTACGTAAAACCAAAACCCAAATATCCTTGGATGGTCCACTTAAAAAGAAATTTTGTATAGGAAAAATCCAAGGTATTTTACAAAATTCAAAAAGAGATTGAAGAAATCCTTGGAATTGTTAATTTAAGTCTGAAATACACTCCCTTGATAACTTTCCTGCATTTCAAATAGCAATAATATGCGTATTACAAACATTTCGAGTTACATAAAAATGTTGACTTACGTTTAGACCTTTGGAACAAAATGCTTACGTAAGTCCAGGAGTGACTGTATATGGATTAATCTTTACCTTACCTCATATACATAATGTGTCCATTAATCAAGGAAGGGTATCAAAACTTTGACTTACGTTTAGACCTTTGGAACGAAATGCTTACGTAAGTCGAGGAGTGACTGTATATGGATTAAGCTTTACCATACCTCACATATATAATGTGTCCATTAATAAATGAAGGGTATCAAAACTTCGACCATACTCGAAATTAGCCTTTTTCTTATTCTTTCGTCTTCCTTTTTCTTTGATGTATAAATGCGCATCAGATTGCTACAGATACACTACGTAAAAGATTTGTGTATCTTCTGTATGTAAGTTCCATGCCGGCTTCCATGAAGCACGTTCTTTCTTGAGGTTTAGCTCTGCCTCTGCCTTTAGGAAGCGTTGCAAGTTCGTTGTAAGATAAAATAATGCAAAAATGTTGACATGCCATGCCATATTTAAGATCCGGTTCCGAGCGCCAACATTTCTGCAATTTCTTTCGATTGTCGTCGATTATTTATATTAAATACATGAAGAATCATAAATGTACTAAAAACTAAAATAGAGAAGCCTTGAAATAAGTAAATGGAAATTGAACATACGTTATTGAATTAGAATATTGTAGTGTACATAATATCATATCTACACCAATTATTCTTACCCAGCAAACATTACGATCCGTAAATGGTCTGGATACGGCTGGTTTTCATGAACCTGACCATTTTTCGAATCCGAAAATTATACGGGAATGACTTACGTGGCGGACTGAAAGTGTCCACATTTATCAATCGTAAATACGGACCGAAAAGAATCCGCGAGAACGAATCATTTACTGTCTCGAACTTCGACTTGTTATGAAGCCATTGGTCAATAAACACCCAGCAAATATTACGATTCGTAAATGATCTGGCTGGTCTAGCGGTTAGTGCGCGCACCTTCGGTACACAGGGTCATGAGTTCGAATCTCACCGTGGATCATGGTGTTTTTCGAACTCACGAGCTTATGACGGACTATGATCTCACTCAGATGTTAAAAACGAGTACCCATTTATGGGGATAAATAACACTGCTGAGCGTGATGCTGATCTCATTACCTCAACAAAAAGCAGATAAGATCTTGGAAATAGGATGTCACTAACACATCCTGCGGCCTTAGTCCAATGCTGGATTGTCACGCCTGTTATTTATTTAAATGATCCGGAAACTGTCCGTTTTTTTCACGAAACTGGTCCGTTTGCGGACCCGAAAATGACTTACATGTCGGACTGAAAGTGTTATCATTTATGAATGGTAAATACGGGCAGATCAGAATCCGCTAATACGATTTATTTGCTGGCCGCGTGTTCGGATTATAAAATTTCTTCCAGGCTGCAATTTCTTCCGATGGTCCCATCCATACCATCAGGCGCACACAGAGGATTTACGGGGCCCGGGGCATATAAATAAAAGTGGCCCCTTTGAGAAAAAGAAAATTTGTCCTTGGAAACTCTATAAATGTTGTTCCTACTACAGGATGCTAGGATGCTGGTACCTGAGAGAGCGGCATTAGGGTAGATAGATAGGGCGCTCGTCTTCGAATCATAGGTTCGCGGGATCGAATCTCATTGTAGGCGCATTTTCTATGCTTAAACATCACTAACACCTATAGAGGTCAATGCTGCGCTGCGTGAGCATTTTTATAAAAAAAAAAACAATTGATGAAATCATTAATTTAATAAACGTTACAACAAGAACGCTATTCTCAATGTAAGAATGCAAATAGTCAAAGTAGCTCTTAGCAAAGTTATTTTAAGTACGATGTTCTTAATTTTAGCAGAAAAACTGTAACGTCAAAATCATGTATCAAAATACTTGGTTTAAGATCGATCCACACTTTTTAGTCATCAGTCGCAGTCACAGTAATTTCTCATTCAAATTGACAGATTGTCAATCAATCAATTAACTTGAAGTGACTGTGACTGATGACTGAAAAGTGTGGATCGACCTTCAAGCGTGTTTTCGATTGATTTCACTCTACTTTTTTTCTCAGTGTAGGGGGCCCACTCAAGAAGTTGGCGGCAGGGCCCAGAGTGAAGTTATTCCGTCACTGCTGATGGCATTGCAAAAATCGAAATTCTTGTCTCTTCATAAACGTTACTAAGACCGAGTGTGCACTGATCCATAGGAGAACAAAAGTCTAAAACCAAACCAGTAGAAAACGTTGAGAAATTTTGCTAGTTCGAGAGCATAGTTACAGATAAGACTACAATGAGCTAACAACAATCAGAGAGAGACTTGAATAAATATAAGTTTATGGAAACTAAATAAGAAATAGTCATATAAAGGGGATCCATCGTTTTCAGTTTCTTGGTTAGCACTTTCTCTATAAAACACACATAGTTCGAGGACACTCGGATTTTAAGAGCATACAGATTAATTAGATAAATTCCGGCAGAGTGTGCTGTTGATTTCAACACCTAAAATATATCAAGATCAGTGCCAATTTTAGATTTAGCAATTTTAATTGAAAAAAGTAGGTGAAGGGAAATCCTATAAGGTCCTAGAAATGCTTTGAACAACGCAAAACAAGATAAATAGAGATTTAAATAAAATTTATCCGACATCAATTCGTGTAATAATTTTGCAGACGTATGCGCACTACGAGACCACTGTCATTGCGGGGCCCTCTCCAACGCGGGGCCCGGGGCAAAGTGCCCCTTTTGCCCCACCCTCTGTGCGCGCCTGCATACCATACACCTTCCGATTTATCTCGCAATAAAAAAATCTGGCCGATCGATCGGAGGGTCTGTGGCACTTCTAAAGCTGCCATGTATTTTCATTCTTAAAAAAAACTAAAAAAAGCTAAAAAACCAAAAAACCATTTGCAGTCAAATTGCGATTACTTTCGATCGATGGACGAGCTGTGCCACTCAAAGTTTTTTAATAGTGACTGGTCATTTTTTACATGGAAAGATTATGAAAAATGCTACTCTGGCTGTTGAACCGATAGCTGATAGGTCTACAGCGGCGAACTTAGCCGAATTATTGTGTATGGAAAAATATCGATACTTATCGATTAAATCGATAAGAGTCGGGAAAAATCGATATTGATCGATTCATTTTTTTCCCGATATTTCCCATCACTAATCCGAATCTATGCCGACCAAGATTTGCCTCAGATCAGACTTGTGATAGAGTCAGCGAACATTAAGAGGACCTGAATATTATTTGAAGAAAATACTGTCGTTTCAGCTAAAAGCGGAGGCAAAGTAAATCACTGTAGTCGATTAGCAATCTAAAGGTACGTTGTGCTCGAAACGACTGCATCGGCTCTAGCGACAGCGACTTGCTCATTTCATATAAAAACTCGTTTTTAGAATGAGAGAAAAATGAATTTTTATATAAAATGAGCGAGTCGCTGTCAGTCGCTGTCACTAGAGCCGATGCAGTCGTGTCGAGCACAACGTACCTTAAAGATACGTGTTCGTAAAGACAATTCATGTGATGATCGCTCAGCGATTGTATCCAATTTTGAGCCGTATTTAAATATTTTTTGAATAGTTCCACTTTCCTACACTGAACCAAAAGTTGTCGTAAATGCTATTAGTCTAAAAGCCCAAGTGGAAATTATTTACAACTATTTCCTATCTATTCTGTTACACATTATCGCAAATTTCACGATTGGTGATACCCCAAAACGGTAGTCTGCCTCCTGGACAGTGGGGCTAAAGGGGTGGCAGACAACTTCGATGCCTAAAGGTACGTTGTGCTCGACACGACTGCATCGGCTCTAGCGGCAGCGACTCGCTGATTTCATATAAAAACTCGTTTTTAGAATGAGAGAAAAATGAGTTTTTATATGAAATGAGCGAGTCGCTGTCGCTAGAGCCGATGCAGTCGTGTCTAGCACAACGTACCTTAAGCGCGCGAATGTGTTAAGTGCAATATTCATGAAAATGAGTTTATTTCATATTTTAATTCATCGACCTTATAGTTATATTTCTGCACAAAAGTTTTAAGCGATTATCTATTAGCAACGCCACAAAGCTGAATGCACTTCCGTAGTGCATATAATTATAATTTGTGAGCGCCACATGTGATAAATGCACTTTGGAAAATAGTAAATGTTTGTGCACACATGTGACAAGTGCACATACCGATGGAAGGAAGCTACGTTTTCGTTTACTGTTTCGCTTATATCCAGCCGATTATTCGTGGTGGCTATTCAGTATACTACGCATGGGCTTCTTCACAGAAAAATAGAAATACAGTGGCAAAAAGTAAAATAGAATTGAGCCCCACAATTTACTTATTTATTTAAAAAAAATTATTGCAATTTCGTAGTACTTGCTATGCAGCACGATAACTTATTTTTTTGCTGTCTTGAGATAAGATTTCTTTTTGCAAAATAACGGCTTTAAACTTTTTTAAAACACTTTTAAACTTTTAAAGCGTAATTTCCCAAATTAATTATTTTTGGGAATATTACCTATAAAACATTAATATTAACCGGTTAAAAACGATTGAACATCACCAAAAAATCAGTGTTGCCATGCCCATATTCCGCTCACAACTAAATATTTTACCGGCGTAAACTTTATGTTTACAATTTTACAATATTCGAGGGTCATGACAGTAACGGGGAGTGCTACGTCTTTAATGAATGCGCAGGAGGCAAGAGAATCTCAGAAATCGCGACATCTCTTTTATAGTACACTCAGGCTATTCCTTCTACCGTCAAACATCTGATAACATTTTCGGACACATGTGAAGGACAAAACAGGTATAAGTACCAGCTTTGCTTTACGACACTCCTATTTAGATGCCGATTCAATTCACGCAACAATCGAACGCGCAAGCAAAAAACTAAAAAAAATATTAACAACACGTGATCGGCTTTCTTGATCGCTTCTTTAAGAATAAACCCAAAACCATATGATCTTAAATGCCTCCATTTCAATGATTTTTATGACTTCAGCTCACTCAAAAATATCTGCTGGATTACAAAACATTTACTAAAAATTTGCCTACTACTTCTATAAACGCTTAAAGGACTGCGTGATGAACATAGTGTTGTTTATTTGTGTTGTGTTTTTTTTGCTTAATTTTTGTGTTTTCTTTTTCTCTAACATTAACATAATAAATATAACATCCAAATTAATTGTTTTTTTTTTTTATATTTTGAGATATTTACAGCTATAATCAATTAGTGATAAGTAAAAAACAGTTTTAGTGCCAAATGTGGTAAGTGAACCACTTAATTGAAAATTGACCAAAAACAATATTAAAAATACCGGCATACAGAGGGCTGCGTCCGCAATACGAGGGTTTTTTAGAATTTTAATGCATAGTGAATATTTTCTGTACATATATTTTATAAGCAATAAATAAGAATTGTGCCCAACATTAATGAAATGCTTCCTGTAAATCTATTTTTGGATTGGTCTAAATAAACGCGTTCCAGAATGAAAGGCTAGCGCCTTTAATTAGTCCAATCCAAAAGTAGATTTATTATTAACCCAGTTTGTATAAAAGTACTCCAAGGCAAATCTGCAGACATTTTTCGATTTAAGATTTCTGATGGCCTTTGAGGATAAAGAAATTCAAGCAAACGTAAGGATGGCTTGACTTTATACATATATGAACTGGATTATTAGCTGTAAATCTACTGTTACTGTTTTTTTAGTCAAGGAAAAGCCACTTATATGAAATGATTCCATTGTGTCCCCTGACATAAGAGCCCACGCAAACTTTCCTATGAGTATTGAACAAGTATATTTTTGCAGCTATTCAGGGACACCCTGTTAACTTGGTCCTACAAACTGTAAAGATATTTGTGGCAAACACTATTACCATTCTATGCATTTCCACCAAATTTCATGTTCATTGTTTCATCAAGTTAAAAGATATGCATTGAAGAAATGCTTATGAGGCTTCCCTTGCATTATGAAAGGCCCTTACTAAATACTTACTTGGCTTGTTTCCGGCTTAGATACAGTTATTCGAATAAAAATTCTTAGGGCCGTATGTACAATCATGGTTTAACTCACCGTTTAGTTAACTGTGGTTTAATGTTAAACTCCGTTTAAATAACTCGGAATAAGTAGAAAATGGAACGGCTTACTTCATACAAACGCTTGTTCATATGTGGGTCCAATTTTGTAGCGTATGTATATCAACTGTAAATTAGCCCGGCTTCGAAACCCCACGAAGATGGCACGAAGCTTGACGTCGGTAACATGCCATTGCATGTGCGCATGCGTGCGATTTGTTTGTTTGGTAGAGACTCATAGGCGTATCATAAAAAGAGCAATCGTGGGGTTAATCTAAAAATGTATGAATTAAAGTCGCTTTCTCTTTTCACCTTTTTGTTGGTAGTTTTTTATCCAATTTGATAAAAAAATATGTATATTGATCGTCCAGGCGTTAATAGTTTGGAAATTATGCATTCAATCCCGAAAAAACTTTGCTTATTACCGAAATTCGAATTATCCAATGATCCAACAATACAGCCAGTGAGTAGGAAGGTCCTAGAGTTACGTACTATATACGTTTCTCTTTTAATAAAATAATATGCAAAATCTATGCCCCCTGAAATATTATACCCACCGGCGCTTATGTTTTAGTTTCATATATGTAGCGTTGTGTATAATTGGAGACACATTTTAACAGCTGTGGCCATTCCATTTCTACTTATTCCAGTTTAAATAACTGGGGAAAAATACACTACGCGATAATTGAAATTCCTGGCTAAGCAGCAATTTAATTTTTTTTTAAATCGTTAGTTTCCATTAGCAACTGAATATTTCCGGATAGTAGCTATTAATATCTTTAATTTTAAAATAAAATGGCCCGAATGAAAATTCATGGTTTAACTGAATGTTGTCGGTTTAGCTAAACTCCGTTTAAGGAAATTGACAAACAGTTAAACGGTCGTTTAAACTGCAGTTTAACGCTAAAAATTAAACGGTCGTCGTTGGCCGTTTAACTCATGGGTTTTAGCCAAAGAAAAATAAACAGAAATAAAGTCATCGAGTTGCAAAGATAATGAATTTCTGAATTTTTGCTGGGGGTGGTCCTCTAATTATGGAAAAAAAGTTCTGACCGGTAGGGGGTCCGCAATATGGGGAAAAGAGAGAAAGGTTGTAAGTTTTGGAATTATTTCAAAATCATTTAATTTTCTTTACATTGATGTATTTTAAATAGTTCCCACTTTCTCTTTGAAAGTTATGTGCTCAGGGGTGTCCAACTTATTTTAACCAGGGTTACACTATTGGCTTGCGATGGCAGGCCAAACATTTTTTTTTTTTTCAAGAAGACATCAATTATTTCATGTTTTTTTATTTGAAGCGCACATGAGAAACATTTTTGACGATGCAAACATTCACTGCTACGTGAACAACATGTAATGGCCCGATCTAGGCACATCTGAGTCAATTTTCCAAATTCGTCTCCTTCGCAAATATCTTTGATTTGATTAATCTTAAATTTTATTGATATTTGTAAAAGTTGACAAATTCAAAACTTGACAGGATGCCGTAGGACCATTTTATAAGACTTTGCAATACATGAGACTTTGCCGCGATATAGTGAGTGATCATAATATGATATGATTTATTTTTTACCTAACCGCATTACGGGAGCTAAGAACTCCATAATTGGCTGATGAGGTGGCTACCCGAAGTTGGGTTAGTTTTGAATAGAGAAATAGAAAGTAAGGACCCGACAACTGACATAATCCATCCCACTTTCATAAGGTTTATCTGCTCAGTTGAAAGTAGCATATCAAAAATAGCAGCCATTTTTTATACTGTTATATGCGATAATAGGTAATATTTATTTATTTAGAACAGAAGCTCCGTTCCTTATAATTAACTTTACCAGAAATTTGATGTAGACATATTCATATCAGGGTTAGATTTTGCGGAACTACGGAGGTGAGGGCTTGTTCGGCAGAAAAACTGGAATCCAGATTCGATCTATGAGCTTTATCGGACGTATAACCTCAGCCATACAAAACCTAACATAAAAGTTTGTGGAAATTTTTGCTACAGGCGCGTATGACTGAATATTTGACAAGCCTGTGCTTGGGAGGTCGCCAATGTACTTGCCACCAAAATCAGCTCAATCAGATAAAAACTAAGGTCTCTTCCTTCCATACATCATTATGCATCACGACATGATATTCCACAGTACGCGTAGATTAATAAAACGCACTGAAAGAACTCCTGATGGGTTGTTATGTACGGGAGGTATTCTTAGTTAATCATTTTGGTCGAGAAATCAAACTCTTTATTTCGTCTTAGTCCAAAGAAAAGAAAATGCAGCAAGAAATCTGAACAAAAGTTGGCAATTTTCAATATTAGTAGATACCAACATGAAAAATAAACAGGTCATAATTATAAAAATAATATTAACCTAAAAAAGTATTTCATACTACTATTTGTTTAGTTTCGCCTTCTAATTAAAATCCGAAGCAGAAAATATATATATTTTGCTTTGCCTATTAATTTATATTGCTTCGTCTACAAGTTTCCATGGAAATATTGCTTGTTTACGATTGAGCGAGCTGATTGTTCAACCAATCAGCCACTACCTCGCTCACTGAAATCGTTAAACTGCGTTTAACTTGTGTGTGCTGACTGCTGATTGGTTGAACAATTTTAAACTGTAGTCAACTTCCATGGTAACCTTAATATTGTTTACGATTGAGCGAGTTCTATTTTGCAAATTTCAACGCTTACTGCTATTTAACTCATGAAATAATAAAAAAGAAGGAAGCGCACATAAACTTCTGAAATTGTACCGAAGACGGCTGGAAGTATTTTCTGTGAAGAGATACGAATTTCACAAAAGTCAATTACTTTTAATACTTTTAATTTGCGTGAGACAGATTCAAAATTTTCATAAGTGATTTTGATGCTGTCCCAAATGTCTTCACCCGAACACCGCGTAATCATTATTTCGTGATTTGTGGTGTAGCTGACAGCCAGTTTACGCTACAGTCGAACTTAGCATAAACGAACACATTGGGGAATGGAATATTAAGTCACCGACCGTGCTCTTAAATATACATATATATTTACAGTTCCGAAAGGTTCGCTAATTGATTTTTTTTTTCAAAAAATGTTTGGTTCTTGTAAAAGGCAGATTATTATCTCACTAAAATATAAAAAATATAGATATTATCAGTGGACGAGAGGAGTCGATTGGGTTGCCGATGTTCGTATGCGACGTTTTTTACTGGTCCAGTTTTAAACCTATGAAGCTACCAAGTTATGTAAGAACAGAAGGAAAAGAAACTAAGGTGGAGCTGAAATCGCACCCATAAAGCTAAGTTACAAAAATGATGTTCCGAATCGGAACACAAGTAATAGGGAAGGCCGAATGAAATCTAAATTTTGCCCCGCCAGAAATTGGATTTGGTTCCTTTTTTTTGAGTTAGGATATGACTATTACTTTTTCTTCAATTAACCTTAAAATGCTTTCTTTGAAATACAATTCTTCTTAAAATTTAAAAGTTAATTTTTTGCCAGCTTGTTTAGTGTATACGTTTGCAGCTATGAGAGTGTCAGGCTTCAAAACTTAATTTTCCTTGGATGCTATGTAAAAAAAAAAACGTTAGTGAAAATAAAAGTTTCCTTTTATGAGAAATGTTTGGGTTGTAGAAGTGTCCGTTAAGGCAAGTTCGACTGTATTCGTACACATATTTCCATGGAAACTTGGTTGTTTACAATTGAGAGAAATTAAGTTAAACGACTGTTTCACACTGATTCACACTGTTGACGAAATTGATTGAAATCTAAATTTAATTAACAGTTGTCCCATATTGTAATAAAACTTTAATAGTTGAAGTGCACTCTATAATACATTTTGATTTTAGTGACATACGATTCAAACCCATCTACTACGGCTTTGACTGATTTAATTTAGACCAAATATGATTTCATTTTAGTGTGAACCAGCTTTAAAGATAATGGGTTCTATACAAAATCCAAAAAGTCAAAATCCACAAGTCAAAATCCAAAAGTCATAATCCATAAAGGCAAAATCCATAAAGACAAAATCCATAAAGTCAAAATCCACAAAGTCTAAATCCATCAAGACAAAATCCATAAATTTTTGTATGAAGAGAGCCATAATGCTTATTGCGTGGGCACTAGACAATTACCTAACCCCGGAGCATATGCGCTTTACCTGAAGACACGGAGAAGGATGCATCCGGAGCATATGCGCCTTAGGTGTCTGTGTCTTTACCTGAAGCGCTCATGGTCCGGTGCATTCCTCTCCGTGTCATCGGCCAAATCGTATATGCCACGGATGAATCCTTTTCCGTGTCTTCAGGTAAAGCGCATATGCTCCGGGATTTGGTAATTGTCTAGTTAACGTAATAACGTACATAAATATTCTCAATATTGAATTGTGATAAGCAAACTGATGTAAATTTGAATTTATGGATTTCGTCTTTTTGGATTTTGACTTTGTGAATTATGACTTTCTGGATTTTGTCTTTGTGAATTTTGTCTTTGTGGATTTTGACTTTGTGGATTTTTCAATTTTTTTGGATTTTGTCTTTTTGGATTTTGTATTTTTGGATTTTGTATAGAACCCAAAGATAATTCGTAGTTTAAACGGCTGTTTAACTTTTTGCACACATTTTTTAACCGTCGACGGTTTAACTGACAACCATTAGTTAAACCATGATTGTACATCCGGCCCTAAGACATATTCCCTATGTAATTTTCTAAAAACCCTTAGCCGAATTTTCATATTTGTAAACCTAAGAGGGGCTACACACGAACAAATTGAAATTTTACATATTTACTGCTATTTACTTTTCCTTAGCAAAAGTCAACAGTCAACAGTCTTAATATTTAACGTATATAAGGCCATACTGACCAATCTTTGTGCAAAGTTTCATATCGATCCCTATAACGGTTTAGAAAAACGGAGGTCGAAAAGGAAGTTTAACTTTAAACGCCAATAACTTTTGTACCGTTACTCGAAACTGGAAAATTTTAACTGATGTGAGATGTACTCGTCTAGATCTTTGATTTAGATACCCATACGTCAATCTCCGATAAAAACTAAAAACGTCGACTTTTTTCAAACGTTCGGGACACCCTGTTATCTTCTTCCTGCCAACTTTTAAGGTATTTGTGCCAAATACTGTAACCATTCTATACATTCCTACCAAATTTAATGACAATCGGTTGAGCCGTTCGCGAGTTATTTAGTGAACAGACGGACGGACGGACGGACAGACAAAATCGATTTCATAAGGGTTTTTTGAAAAAAAAATTTCTAAAACACTCTAAAAAATTGCTACCTTTTATTACATAGATTTATATATAACAAACCTAGCATTCTAACACTTTGCCCTTTTCTTAATTGGCTCATCTCTTTTGCATCTTTATTCTAAGAATTCATTTTGAGCTCTTTTGTAACCAATATTTTCTTGAATATTATTATTTAACTTTGGTTCCAAAAACTTTAAAGTACAGGGCAGTTTAGTTTTAAGCGAGCGATTGAACAATAATTGAGCTGGAGAATATTCCATATTATTCAAAATTGTAGGTATTTCTGTAATTCAACAATGTTAAATTAATATCAGTTTTATCTTCAAACATTTCTTTAGTAAATTCTTACATATATTTACTCCTTTTTCAGCCAGTCCATTACTTTGTGGATAAAAAGGGCTACTGTATAATGATTCCGAATAGCCATTCATTTGAGAATTTTTTAAATTCAATACTATTGAAAGGTACATTGCCACTCGTAAACTTATCTGGTATACCAAATCGACTGAAAATTGATTTTATGATAGTTATTACTTCTGTGGCTGTTTTAGTTTTCAATGAATTAAATTCCAACCAGTTACTGTAAGAATCAATTAAAACTAAATAATCTTTAAGGTACGTGTTCGTAGAGACAATTCATGTGATGATCGCTCGGCGACAGGAGTTTTGCATCCAATTTCGAGCCGTATTTAAATATTTTCCTTGTATCGTCTATGGACTAAATGAACCTGTCTGTATAGAAAATATATCCATATAACTCTCAAAACCGGTGTTTTAACTTCGATCGCTGAGCGATGATCCCATGAGTCGTCTCTATGAACCCAAACCTTTAGACATGAATGTGAATATATCAGCTGAAACTCTTTCCCATGCCCTTTTAGCGGTCGGGCGTAATAACAAAGGTTCTTTAAAATTCTTATTTTGGAATTTATTGCAGACATCACAATTTTTACATGTATTCTCAATGGCCATATTCTTCCAATACAAGCACTCTCTTGCTGGTGGTGTCAGGTGTGAAAAAAAGGAAGAACAAATTTGAAAATAATAAAACTAAATGCTAAAAAGTGTATCGTCGGTGGCGTACTCACCTACTCTAAGTCAGCAATCCATCATCTTATGAACCGTCTTCCGAAGTCCTGATGATATCCGCCCTGCAAGCGTCCACAAAGTAACGCACTCTAATACAAAGGACATCAAGTATACTTACCTGAAATAAAGGGTGTTCCAACGTGAATGCGCGAAGTTAATTGTTAATAAAACAAAAAGTTTTTAGAAAATTATCTAATATTATTATTATCTTCGATTTCTGGCCAAAAGAAGTCCGTTATTTGGTCAATTATGTTGACCAAAAAAATCACGAAGTGCACGAAAAGCATTTTGATTTGAACGTCCATTTTCGTAAAAGGCTTCAACGACCTTAACGCGCTGCTCAATTAAGTAATTATCCATGGTTGAATTTGCTAAACGCTGAAGCACAGAAATGTCTAATAATAGTTGGGCGAGAAACTTACCGTTTAAATGTGACACTCAATTAACATCGTGCATTCTAGTTGAACCATCCGTTAGCTTCCAATATGGATTTGCCTTTCAACTTCAGCATCGACAGGATTATCATCTTTTAGCTGCTGTTCCAGTGTACGCGCAACACCTGGAGGTTTGCCTCGCAATTAAGAATTGAAAACATCTTCGCTGCCCGTAATAACCTCTTCACTACGACTCCGACCGAATTGGAAGGAACTGGAACACCGGAAGACGAATCTTGTATTCCAGCTCCGAGACACGAAAATTGTTCTTGATGCAAAACAGCACAACAATTTAAAAATTTTTACAATGACATTTGCCAAAGTGAAGTCTGTGAAAGAAATATCAAGATTTGCAAATCACGTAAAACTGTATAACCGACGTAGGGACGGATTCTCGACAAATGTCCTGAAATAACTGATCGAATTTTCTCCGTTGTGAGCAAGTTATAAAATCGGGTGAAATTCAACGGGAACCCTCTTTGTTCCAATATTCTCGAAAATCAAAGGTGGGTGGGT
Source organism: Microchrysa polita (assembly GCA_949715475.1). Taxonomy (NCBI): domain Eukaryota; kingdom Metazoa; phylum Arthropoda; class Insecta; order Diptera; family Stratiomyidae; genus Microchrysa; species Microchrysa polita. Next base: position 83,884,051 of record OX454416.1, on the reverse strand, counting down.
TCCCGATATTTTTTCAATGGATAACTGATTAATAGCTTTTCCTTCCAATATTTTTCAAAATCAAAGGATTCTTCCGAGCGAAAACAGGACGAGAGACTGCGAGAGAGCAACGGAAAGCTAAAGATCGGTGGATGTCCACGATGACGACGAAAGTCTTTTTGCAAGGTGAAGAGCGGAGAAAAGGAGTTTCTAGCTTCACGAAGGAAGTTATGGGTTGTTGTCAACGGAGAAGCTTCTGAGTGACGAAGACGTGTGTCAAGTCAACGACACTTTGAAACCACAAAGAAAGCTAAGGGTCTTTGTCATTGAAAATCTGCGGAACGACGAAGAATCGTGAGTATAGTCGCCATCTAGGAAGGGCTAGTCTTAAGTTATATATAAATATTAGAAAGCTCGTTTGATTTGAATTTGATCGATCAATAGTAACTTAGATTCGCGAATTTGGAAGTGCTATATATGTATATTTGCGTGTGAATATAAAGATTTCCCCATACATAAAGTGATTTATTACAATAAAGATCTTGCGTGCGTGAATCGAATCTTTTGTTACTTAAAATGTCGCGCATAGTAAATACCGTTTCACGATTCGTACTTGCAGGAAACGGTCGCAGACGGCCGAATACAAGTACGTGGCGCTCACGACCCTATCTTCATTGAGCTGGTCGGTCGACCGTATTCTTTTGATCGCGTATAACTTTTCATTGCGGAAAAGTGTAACATTGGGTGAGGTTATAAAACACAACGTTCGCGTAACGTTTCGCGTTTTCCGAAACGTTTCCTATTGTGTTCTGTAAACGCATAGATCCGGATCAGACTTGGTGTTCCCATCGCCATCTCTCGGAAAGTGACAAATGTGACAATTGACACATCACAGCTGATACGTTTTGCTCGAAAATTAAAATTTCCAGTTTTAAACGAGATGCAGATACATTTTATTTTGATTATAAATAGTTTAATAAATAAATGAGGGCGGAAATGCACGGTTCGACGGCAGATTGTAAATTTCTGCCAATCAATCAAGCTATGCCTCGCAAGGGGGCGCTTAGAGGATCTGTTTGTAGGGAGATGTTTCTGATCCGTAACGGCCGGTTGATTTGAAACGTTGCGCGAAACGTTGCGCAACGTTGTGTTTTATAACCTCACCCATTGACTCTAGAAACAGATAAGACTCATTCAAACAGATGCGTGCCGGTTTACTAGTAAGTACAGATAATACGTCAGCCGTTTCCCCTACATCTTTGGAGGAACATAAACATTATAATGGATTTTAAAAACTCAATCATAACAGATACAGATAATAACAAAGAGAAAGTGCGTATCAAAGAGGCCATTTACATTAATAAATATTATAATAACTCTCTTAGGAGTAAATCATATTTATGTGTTATATTGTCTATCTCAGTTTTACTATTAAGACAGTTATTATGATATTTATGGATCATATAAGCTAAATTTTTTGCAAGAACCTTATACTCATACTAGCAAAATAAACCTTTTTTAATATTCTAATGAGCAAAAACCCAGAAGAAATTGACATTCATATTGATCCATACTCAACCAGCTAAGACCACCAATATGCTGCAGTATTTGGGCGATGGTGTTTTTATCTAGTAACGACACTATGTATTTCCTGATTCTCACGGACTTGGCGGACCTCATTCATTCCAAAACGAAAGCATATGTATCGGGAGTACTCATTAAGCGTCACAAGCAATTCTGTGATCGTCGCTATTTAAATAACCGTTTCGGTTTGCCGTTCTGATTTTCTTCTATTTTGTCAATGCAGAAAGAGTGATAGACCCTCTTGAGTAAGGTCAACAAGTGGAGCGGGGTATTGAAACAAATGGCCCACCTCAATTAGAACAAAATTTTGTGAATGTCCGGCACAACACAAGAAAAATATATCTTAGTCACAAACAAAATTCGGACAGAAATTGGGCTAATATCATTCTAATAGCTCCAGGGACTGTCTGTGTGCTCTGTGGCCGTGATCGTTCGGTCGCCACTCTGTGAAATAGACATTCATAGAGAAACGAGTTTCGAAACTCGGCACGACTCGTCGCAAGTTTATTATTCAAAAGAAGATGATAAGAAATATTCTTATCGTAGAATAATAAACTAACAAAGCGACTAGGAAGTGGTATGGCTGCAGTGGCGGCTCGCCCATATGTGCACATGTACACGTGCACCCCCTGATAAAACAACCATATCAACAAATAACGTGCTAAATATCTTCGCTAAATCAAATACATTATGTACTTCGCAAAACAGAACAAACCGCCCGACGCAACATACTCTAAGCGTACGTACATATGCATATACGGTATGCTCATTGAATCTATGTCTCGACCAGCGACCAACATCTAGCACCCACGGTGTTGGTGCACGGTCATATGAACTGGTGCATTCGCTCCAAAATCAGATATGTGACGGGTTCCCGGGGCGAGGGGATAGTGCAAAATTTACACTAGGATTTGTGCACAAATAGGTTGTGCACAGCACACCACTTGGTGATGAACCGAATGCATTTCGGGTGAGTATTTTCAATGAAAGAATATATGTAAATATGAGTAGAGTTTTGAGGTTTAACTTTAGAAATTGTTTGACAACTTTTCTAAGGACAAAAAATTAAATAAAAATGTTTTAGGAGGTTAGGTTAGGTTAGGAGAGTACTTATCCTTGGATAGAGAACATACTAACAGCCTGCCTTGGTCTAGTGTATATCCCTCGCACATGGAGAGAGGTGCGGGTTACGTTTATCCCGAAGACAGGCAGAAGCTCGCACGCACGACCTAATGATCTTAGGCCAAGTAGTCTCACTTCAACTATGCTTAAGTTACTGGAGCGTCTCGTCGATATTCATGTACGAGCTAGCATCCCACCGCATCTTCTTTCAACGGCTCAGCATGCTTATTGCAAAGGAAAGTCAGTGGATACAGCTCTGCACTCATTAGTCAGTTACATCGAAAAGTCTCTTTATCAAAAGGAATACACAATGGCTGTTTTCTTAGACATTGAAGGTGCTTTTAATAACATTAAACCTAGTGCAATTACCGAAGCACTTCGAAGTCTTCACGTCGAAGGGTCCATTTGCACACTCGTAAATACGCTATTAACATCTAGACGAATTCACACCACACTGGGCTCGTCATCTGTAAGTAGGTACGTGTGCAGGGGTACACCACAAGGAGGTATTTTATCTCCCCTACTCTGGAATATAGCTATCAATCAATTGCTTGTAAATCTCGAGGATATTGGTTGCAAGGTCACGGCATATGCTGATGATGTTGTAATCGCTTAGCGGACTATTGGAGAACGCCTTGTCTATTTTGGAAAACTGGGCAAACCTCAGCGGGGTTGGACTTAATCCAGCTAAAACTGAATTGATGCTCTTCACAAGAAGATGCACCATTCCTTCTGTTAACCCTCCCAAGCTACGGGATAGGCATCTCACTTTTGCTGAAAAGGCTAAATTCCTCGGACTGTTGCTCGATAGGAAGCTTAGCTGGAAACCCAACATTCAAGAGAGGGTGAATAAAGCAACTATAGCACTATATTCGTGCAGGAAAGCAATAGGAAAGAACTGGGGCCTACAACCAAAGGCATTGTATTGGATCTACACTGCTATCGTACGACCCATTCTACTTTACGGCGTTTGCGTATGGTGGTCGGCACTCAGTAAAACTACTTACTATAACCTGCTGGCGAAAGTACAAAGAATGGCTTCCATTGTTATAACTGGAGCCTTACATTCTACACCTTCGGCTGGACTTCACACTGTGCTCAATCTGCTGCCGTTGGATCTATTCGGCCAAAAACTGGCTGCCAACACGGCACTACGCTTACGTGAAACTAGTCAGTGGCAAACCCTAGAGTACGGCCACTCAACGATACTTCGAAACTTTAACCTCCCCTTGGAGACTGATTATACTAGTCCCAAGTATGCTTTTGGCAAAAACCACGATTGTTTGATTCCGTCAAGGGATCACTGGAATAACAATGCTCCCCTATCTACAGGGTATTTGGTATTCTATACAGATGGCTCTAAGAGAGATGAAGGAGTCGGTATTGGAATCCACTCGGATGGACTAGACATTAACTTGGGCCACTGTCTACCTGGCCACTGTGGTATTCTTCAGGCGGAAATTTCTGCAATAATGGAAACCATAACCTGGTTGAGAAATCATGTAGTCACGATGCGGGATGTCATCATATACACTGTCAGGCTGCAATTCGATCTCTGGAATCTGTGCTGATTACATCGAAAACTGTTGATAGCTGTCGCTCAGCGCTTAGAGTGATGGGTCAATATTTTAACATCGTTCTCTGCTGGATACCAAGTCATAGTGGATTTGAAGGAAACTACAATGCGGACTGTCTCGCTCGTAATGCGGCCACTATGACCTTTGAGGCCGACCGCAATAATATAAAATTATCAATCGCTTCCTGTAAACAGAAAATAGAAAGAACTGTAATGCACAGGGCTAGTTCAAGGTGGCCTAACGGCACCACATGTGCTACAACAAGATTAATTTGGCCACGACTTGACGTAGCCAGATCAACTAACCTACTGGCAGTAGACAGGAAACATATCGGCAAGATGGTCGGGATCATAACGGGACACTGTCCTATCGGGGAGCACGCCAGGAGGCTCAGAATTCCCTATAACGACTTCTGTCGCAGTTGCGATGACGAAGAAGAGGAAGAAAGTGTTCATCATTTTCTTTGCCATTGCCCGGCATTGGCCGAGAAACGCAAACGTTTTCTTGGCTCAATGTATTTTCACGATACAGATGATCTGCGAGATGTGAGCCCACTATTGCTCAACAAATTCATTGCCAGCACGGGCTGGTTTTCAGCTTAGGTGTTAACTTTAAGGTACACTCGGTGGTATCACAATGGACCTATTTTTGGTCTAAGTGCGCTAAGTGTTTTATCACTTGGCGGCCACTACACCTAACCTTTAGGAAGGTGCCTTGTCTGAACTTTACGATGGAAAAGCAATTTGTGGAAAACTTTAATACCAAGTAAATGATAAAAAATAAATGTTGGTGTGCAGCTGATTCGTAAAATTTTATGGTTTTTCTTGACTGTTATGGGAAAATCTAAGTAATTCTTTAGTTTTAAAATCTATGGACTATACTTCGACATTAAATAAAATAATTTTAATTCAAAGTAGTTAGTCTTAGGTATACGTCAAAATACATTTTGAGAGGTTGATGTCATAAGTATTTAGTTTTCTTTTTTGTGAACCCCCAACATTATTGTATACGAGCCGCCACTGTATGGCTGACAACCGTATCACACTCTGAATTCAGTTGTCTTTGTAACGTTGATGACTACACACGGTAGTCATCAACGCACCATGCTCCACTAGGAGTTACGGTAATCAACAGAGAGTTCCAGGGAAGATAAGGTTCTTCTCGCATGAAATATACAGTTGAATCAATGACAGGACTGTATCTCGCAAAGAGCGGATTGATTTTTCGGATTTGAATTGCTGCGATGGTGCTCGTTACATTACGATAGAAGACCGATTAGTACCATTCTTTTGTTCAGTTAAACTTTTTTAGAAAAAATTTGAACAATAATTTGGAATTAAGACTTCTGTAACACAATCTACGAATTGCAAAACTTTTTTTTTTGCTAAAATTAAGCGTTTGTCTTCTGTTTTTCTTTTTACAAAGAGAGATATAAACTGGCTAGTTACTTGCTCCAAGAAGACAATTCATATTTTTATAAAATCTGCAAAAACAAGATTTTCATAACTCCTCGTAGGGTTGAAGGGAAGAGTGAGAAATTTGGTTGACCGTCAAGACGCAGTTCCCTGACACTCTCCACCAAAAATTAGCTAAAACGCATGTAAACTAAGGGTACCTCCCGTACAAAGTGACCACATTTTCCTCTATACATTTGTTAAACACCATTCTTCGAACTAGCTGGACAAAGGTACGTATGTATACCTACCTAGTTTTTATCCGATTGAGTAAATTGTTGGTGGAGGGTGTCATGGGACTCATGGCGACCGCCCCTCCCTGGCCATTGAAATTTTTTTGTATTGAATTTAATACTGAAAGAAAAACTAAGGGGCTTCGCCCCCCTTCCGTCTTGACAAAAGTTTTGGGCTTGGTTGAAATAAGTAGGCAAATAAAAATATTTACTCGGAAAATTTTATTGGGGTTGCGGGAGCATGACTCCACAGTACGATTCCATTCGTTTTTAACTTTTTTGTTGCTTTCGTAAAGACACATTAATTCAAGGTTTTGCGAAATTGGTGCAAAAAATGTTTTCTTAGAAGAACCAAAATGGGGGTTGGGTTTGTATGGCCACCCCATGGTCAGATTTGATCAATTCTTAGATATCTTTTGTGTCATCAAGAGAAACACGTTTGTGTGTAATTTTGTTGAAATTGGTGCACAAAAAAAAAGTTTTTCTTAGAAGAACCTAATTGGGGGGGTTAGGTTTGTATGGCAGCCCCATGACCCCATTATCCGATTTGATCCATTCTTAGATATGTTATGTGTCATCAAGAGAAACATTTGTGTGAAATTTGGTTGAAATTGGTGCACAAATGAAAAAGTTTTTCTTAGAAGAACGTAATTTGGTGAGTTAGATTTGTATGACAGCCCCATGATCCCATTATCCAATTTCGTCAATTCTTAGATATGTTTTGTGTCGTCAAGAGAAAACGTTTATGTGAAATTTGGTTGAAATTGATGCACAACCAAAAAAGTTTTTCTCAGAAGAACCTAATTTGGGGGATTGGGTTTGTATGGCAGGCCCAGGACCCCATGGTCCGATTTGATCGATTCTCACATATGTTGTGTGTCATCAATAGAAATACATTTGTGTGGAATTTGGTTGAAATCGGTACACAAATAAAAAAGTTTTTCTTAGAAGAACCTAATTTGGGGAGCTAGGTTTGTATGGCAGCCTCATGACCCCATGGTCCGATTTTACCGATTTAAACATACAAACTGCCTGCAGCAAAAAGAAGCATTTGTGCAAAATTTCAGCTTCATAGCTTTTAAATTGGCCGAGTAAAACGCGTAGCAACAGACGGACAGACGGACAGACAGACAGACGGACATCGCCCAATCGACTCCCCATGTTATGCTGATCATATATGTATACTTATTATATGGTCGGAGATGCTTACTTCAATAGTTATACAGCTTTCCAAGTACTGCTCCCTTACAACAGCTTTGGTTTTTGGTTTGAAAAATGTTGGACAACCCACCGAAAGCACTTGGCTGTGGAATGCTCTTCATATCGCCATCAACGGCAACAATATTGTCCAAATAAATGAATTAATATTTATGGGGGAGTTGAATTTCCACTCAGACTAGGCACTTTGGTTTTGTTTAACTTTTTCTTTAACCCGACTGCATTTAACTCCTTCTCGAAATCCAGAGTTATAACGCTCAGATCGTTGATTTTGCGGGAGAGTACTTAAATGTCGAAACTTCATCATACAAGTTCCATGGCGTCCCGGCAAATTAAGTCAGAAATGAGCCAAATACTACCATTGGAAATAGGATGCAATCTGCCCAACTTAGTTATAAACTTTACTGTGAGATTTCGTTCTGGGGAGGGTTAGCTAGTACTCCCGCTGTTACTATAGAAGCGTAGAGAAGCAGCTAAAGAGATTGGACTCTCAGTTGAATAAAGAGAACAGAGGAGCATCTGAAGCTCTTGGTCTCCTATTTGGGACAGGAAAAACAGCTTAAGAGCTTGGGTTCCTATTCTAAGGAAGAGGAAAAGCATGTACATATCCCTACATTTCTCCAGCCGACTGTCAGATAATTTTTCATTCTATGGATGCTGTGGATGTGAGATAAGAGGCTTCTCGATATGTATCGGCAGGAGATGCGATCCTGTAGAACCAAGCAAAGCCAGAATTTAAAATGGACATTGATTTCGCAATTGGAATATGCAATCCAAAAGCCAAAACTTGCACTGAATATGTATAGACGAGCTACGGTTTGAAAGCAGAATCGGAGGCCAGTTGAATGTAATCTGAATCATCAGTAAAAGTCTAAATACGTTAAGGAGCCATTTTTCGTTAAATGGTGCAGAAAATCATTATCGACTGTCCCTTCCTAAAATTTAGCTCTAAAATTGAAAAAAAAAAAAAAACAGGCGCGACAGTCTAGCAATGGACTAAGGCCGCAGATGTTTTAGTGACATCCAATTCCCAAGATCTTAACTGCTTTTTAGTTGAGGTGTTGAGATCAACAGCACGCTCAGCAATGTTATTTATCACCCTAAATGAGTACTCGTTTAACATCTGAGTGAGATCATAGCTCGTCACAATTGGCGTGAATTCGAAAAACACCATAAACTGAATTCCTTCACAGTGAGTCTCGAACCCATGACCGAAGGTGCGCGCACTGACCATTACACCAGCCAAATTACTCTAAATTTAGCCTAACAATATTTTCGCGACCACTGATTTCAACTCCTAAGAAAATCTTGATGTTGAAAAGTTGAAAAAATTTCGGTCTTGCTCCCCCCCCCTCTGACCGAAATCCTGGCTACGCCCATGATCTGGATTTTCAACCAAAATTCACCTCCTCTCCCTGATCACATTATTCCTATCGTTTTGATAAAATTTCCTTTTAAATATTTCAAAGAAATTATTGTATTAATTATATATATCCTTATATACATATATTTGCAGGAACCCTATAGAAGGTATTGCCAACAATGCGCCAATGAACACTCGGTAAGTAAGTCTATATGAATGCGGGGGCGAACCCAGAATTTTTTTTTAACAAGGGGATACATTTGAAATTTATTTTTATTAATCGCTTACAAAACAATATCGATTCTTCTCGACGATGTCGACATTGTGTTCAATATGTCTTCACACGTTACTTCAATATCCCTATGTATGTTGAGTAAGGCCAATCCAGTTAGTCTATCCTGACCGCTTTTATTTCGCAAAAAAAGTTTTTAGTCTCCGTAGAGAGGAAAATGATCTTTCGGCGGTTGCTACAGAAACAGGCAGCGTCGCTCCGATCCTCAAGAATTGATGTATACTTGGAAATAATCTAGAATCGCACATGTTGATGGCATCGATGAAATTTCCAGGTAGCTCAGTTTTTCCCGAAAATTTTCTGAAATTAAAACATTCATTAGAAAGAAGAAAAAAAACTTATATTTTTTTCACCTTTGCCATAGCTTCAATTCGGCTACGAAATCTTCGCTCGATGTGGCATTGTCATTTTTCCATTGTGCTTCCAAGGTTTCGATTGTGACATAAATTTCATCCTCAGTCAGGCTTACACATTTCTTCGGTAGAAGATTTTGAATTTTGGTAAGTAAATTTCGATGATCAAGGAAACGAGTCTTTAGTTGACTGAAGTAGTGATCCAGAAATGGAACAAATACCGAGCGACGAAAATATATTTCTGGTTCGCCTTCATAATTTCCACGATGCTGTTGCAATTTGGCTCGTCGCGGAACTTTTAAATCCGTTCCAACTTTTTCGGCTTTATCCATGACCATATTGAAGATTTTTTTGAATTCTTTGTCAGCATTTAGTCTCAAATTTTCAATTTCTTGCATCAAATCATTTGTATATTCAATACATGGGCTTAAATCACAATCTTCTTTCTGTAATTGTAGACTAAGTCAAGCTAAAAATAGGCTTCAAAACATCATCATCATCAATGTGGCACGATAGCCCGACGTCGGGCCTTGGCCGCCTGAATCGTTGACCTCCAATTGTCGCGGTTACGTGACCTTGTCCTCCAGTTTCGGAAGCCCAGCAGCTGGTGGGCGTCTCCACCTACGGAGTTCTCCCAGCGAGCTCTCGGTCGTCCACGCAACCAGGCTTCAAAACAGCTAATGAAATAATAAACTCAGATGTGGATATAGACGAGAGGAGTGCGTGAGTTTTGTTAATGCCAGATGTGATTTTTTTTTCATTCAATTCCTCCAGGGCCTGGTCTACAAATTCGTAAATATCAAAAAATAAATTCAATGAAGTGCAATGTTCAATCCAACGGGTTTGACAAAATTTTAGCAAGCGAGTTTGCTTTGTTCCGGAGCAGGATTTTTCGATAAGATCTTTTAATACTATTCCAGCCTTATTCGAGAATCGGAAAAACTTTACAACTTCTTTCATCGTTCCTATGCTATTTCTTATAGGTGTAATATCACAAGCATGAGTGATTGCCAGATTTAAATTATGATTGGCGCAATGAACATATATAGCTTCTGGACAGGTTTGTTGCACGATGGCTGCGCATCCATTATATTGTCCACTCATCGCGCGGGCTCCGTCGTAACCTTTATAAGTAATTTAGTACGAGTATTGTCACCTAACATTGAACCTCAACAGTTTAACACTCATTCGATTAAATGCATGAAAATTGGTACTCGGACTGTTTCATCGCTTAATCTTTGTACTAAATATTATTAAAAATTTTAGCTTAATACTCTACAGAAAAAAACTTCAACTATTCGCTTCGGAGATAACTCCGACTCTTAACGAAAATTAGACGCTATTCATTTATTTTCATGCATCCCACCCATAGACTAAATTGTTTTTAAGTGCGTTTTTACTTACCTTGTGATTTCATTAAATTAATGTCAATGCCAATGTTTTGCAAGGTTGTTAGTAACGTACTCGGTAGTCCCTTTCCAGTGGTATCGCTTACCGGAACGAAGCACAGGAAGTCTTCTCGGATGCTACACTTTTCCTCGATTTCATGAACAAAACGAACACATACTGAAAATTGCTCAATGCCGCACACATTTTGAGTTTCATCAGCAATTGATGCGAAACAACCAGAACCAGACTTGTTAATCCGATAGACAAGATTTTTAGTAATCAGATTACCCGCAATGTGCAGTATTTCATTCTGAATACGAAAACTTAAATATGTAGAGTTTGACGCCGCCGTTTTTAAGTGTAAATCCAGCATTTCATCGCCACTTTCTATTGCATAGCGCAGTAGCGCCCTAAAATTTCCATCATTTTCTTCTGGTAATTCACGAAGCAAATCACCGAAATCTCTATGGCCCCTTAATGCAATTTCCTGTCTGCCGCAAAATAAAATGGCTCGAATTATTGGTACCAGTTTTTTTCTGTTGTTGTTTTCGTGATTTATCAATATCATTGAGGATACTGTTTTTCTTATTTTCAAATATCAATGTAAAATTCTGCGAATCTTCCATAGCATTTTTGTGATAATTTTTATTTTGATGTTGTTTGAATTTTTCCAACGATTTTTTCCAATTACGGAATCCACTCAATACTAAAAGGTTTGGGACTTCATAACCTCCTTTTCTAACTTGGCTTTGCGAAAATATGCTGCATCCTCTTTGGAAGTATAAGCGAGCCAATTAAAAGAACGCAACCAATCCAATTGGAATTTTAAATTTCGTTCCCCCGAAATTGGAAATTTTATGAACGTACTTGGTGCCCATATATCGGTGAGAACTTGATATTTTTCCTGATCATTCAGTTTCCGGCGGCAGAAATTTGCAATATCATTCGGAACAACCTAAAAGTAAGCATATTCTCATGACCAAAACGAATGAATAAAAAAATATCGCACAGACAAAAGTTACGAATTTTCTCGATACAATTTGGAAGCCGGAGTCGGAAGAGCTAGTTGCGAATCGTCACTGACCCACCTGTCATTTTTTTATATGAAGTTTCGTTACCCAAACCTACACGGGATAACCAACAAACACACCTAAATAGAGTCGTTTCTTCTAATCCCAAGTATGGCTCGTTCTCTGCAATGATCAATGGCTTTAAAATAGTTTTATAAGTTTTTCCCCATGATAATATGCCATATTGAGTGTGTGATTGAGTGTGCAAGTGCATAATAAACCATTTTTAACGAGTCGCGGTGTAGAATTCGCCTAAGTCTTGCAAATATATAAGTAAGTCTCAGTGGCGTATTTAGAAAATTCACAAAGGGGGGGGGGGCACAGAGTACGGGGCTAATTTGTTACATAAAGTTTTAGTGTGGGGATATCCGAGAGCAGCTACATAGGAAAAACATTGGCAAAACTGAGGGATCGTTGATCCTTGATTTAGGGCGAAACTCAAGGAGACCTTAAGTTTTCAATAGACTTGAAATATAATATTTCAATGTAGGTGGGGTAGCTGACTTCAAGGTAGCTGACTTCAATTGAGGTTGACACTAGAAAATTTCAAGGTCTCCTTGAGTTTCTCCTTAAATCAAGGATGCATTGACTCGTGAATATAAGTGATTTCTATGAAAAAGTATGGAAAATTACATTTATTTAATTTCGGCATCCTTGACTCAAGGTCTCCTTGAGTTAAGGTATGTTCATAAATACGGGCCTGAGAGTCCTTTGCATTTCAGGTTTATTACGCCAAAAGTTTAGTTTTCCTGACAGATCTTAGAATAACACTCATTAACTGCTTTTGGCTTTTCCTGAACCAAAATACGGAGGGCCTAGAAAAGTTTGCGAAGGAGCCTGAAGCCGAAAAGGAATTTTACGAATATGTACTTAATTGGCTATGGAATTAATACAATGACCAAAGAGACTGTTTCCATATGACAAAATGGATTCCAGACAGAACACTTTTCTTTGGAAAAGAAATTTTATACATCGTCCGAAATTTTGCCAAATTTCGGCCAAATTCCGCCAAAAAGTGGTTTTGCTTACTTTTGAAAGAAACACAGATGAAAAGCTGATACAACAAATTTTAGCTAACATTGTGGTCTTGAATTCCATGGCATGTTTAAGCGAATTTGAATGGAAAATTAGGATTTACTGAAAAAGAGGCCTTTGTATGTTTTGTCAAAAATCTAGTAACAGATTCCGTAAAATCGTAAAAAGTGCCAAATAATATTTTACAAGTAGAATCCAGAATAGGTTGTAAATTTTGGTTTGAACCGGGAGTAAATTTTATAAATGAAATAGTATAACTCCTATCTATTCCAAAACTTGAATCAAATTTGACCCTTTTCAACTTATAATTTTAGTTTATTCAAAAATTATATTAATTATAACCGCTACATAATGAAACTATCCAAATACCCTTTTAATATTATACATTTTACACCGTTCGGGATAGAATAAATTGCATTGAATGTTGCTATAACATAAAAGGGTAGAATCAATCCTACTATGTTATCAAATCTACACTATCAACGCAAGAAACCCATTCAACCTAGAAATCTATTGATTTGTAGTCTGTCTGGTTCAGTAAGCAGCACGCTTGCCTACAAATCACAGAATTGTGAATTCGAAGCCGACTGCACTCGTATTACAATTTTTATTTTTTCGAGCGGTTTGTATAAATTTGCTTATCAATTTTATACTATTGAAGAGTACATTTTTTATCAAGAATACTTATACTATTAATATAGTTGAATTATACTTTTGGTAAAGTTTTTATATGGAAATGTATGAATATATTTTTTTATAAAAATTACACCAAAATTTTCAGCCGTGTAGGAACTATCCGTGGCATAGAGCCGGGAAGTGATCAATCGATTAATTAAAATGAAGCAACAAAAGTAAGCAGGAGGGTATGATTGTTTGTTATTTCCATATGTACTACACTAGCTTCAAATCTATAGTATCTGCAATACCTTTTAAATGGAGTCCTAGATGGTAACAAATCAATTGCGAAATAGAAATGAGAAGGAATGGCTACGATGATGTTTATTTCGTGAAAATTGAAACATTGAAGAAAGTACCCCAGGCAGGACACCACAGACACCGAACCGTAGGAATTTGAAAATGTATGCTAAAAATGCTTTCCCACCAAAACACTTCAATTTTTAGCATTTTAACAGAAAGAGAAGCATCTGGTTTAAAGACCTTTACAGCAGCCCAACACACATCTACGGCCAAATTAAAAAACACAAGCCCGATCGAAAAATCAGACCGATTGTTTCAAATATTTATCAATTCAGCGGCTACCAAGACATCGATACCGCAACAACATCTCCTCAACTTATATCAACATAAGATGGGGTCACTTCACACATGACGAGACTTTCAATAGCAGTCCTTGTTTCCGAACAGATTCATGTCGAGATTGGGCAACGTTTCATGACCACCTCGTTGCCTCGACATAATCATTGCTTGTACTTATTCTCTGAGAGTTCTTGTTCTTGAAACCACGCGCAGTGGCGTAACTAGGGGGGGGTTTTGGGTGTTAAAACCCCCCCCTTGGCACGTGGGAAAAAATGTCAAAATTATAAGAAAAAAGGCAAAAGGAAAAATCTGACAAATTGCACATTTTCTTCTCTTTAGAACCCATCTAAAATAGAAAAACAATATTTATCTGTTCGATCGTCACTATAACAATTAAATATTATAGTCGTTTTTTTTGGATATTTGGGTTTCATAATTTTTTCAACTAAAATCACTATACTAAAATATTCTGTGGAGAGCGTGGGTTATCCCTTCGTGGTCATCAGGGTTCCGATGCTGTACTAAGAGAAGAGGAACGATATAATGCACCGAAACAGAGAGTCGGGAATTTTAGGGCACTTCTCCGCTATGCTTGCAAATCTGGCGACACTCTGCTGGAAAACCAGCTGAAGGAATAGGTACTATGTATACTAGTCCAAAAGTTCAGAATGTTATAATTAGTGAGTGTTTCTCTATAATTACTGCTAAAATAGTTGATAAGGTTAACAAGGCAGGAGCCTTTACAGTCCTTGCTGATGAGACAACCGACAGAAGTGGTGTTGAGCAGCTTACCTTATGTGTTACATATGTTTTTGAAAATACTTTGGATGAAAAATTTTTAGCGTTTATTGATGTAAGGGATATGTATGGGAAAGGCCTTGGTGCTGCAATTGTTAAGGGTCTCACGGATGAAGGTATAGAAACACGAAATATGTGCGGGCAAGGTTATGATGGTGAGAGTAATATGAAAGGGAAATTCAGGAGCGCACAGTCATTCGACAAGCAACTTGCAGAAGCCCCTCTAGCTCTATATTTACTTACATTGTGAGTCTCGTAGTGTTAATTTAGCTGAGTCCAGTGCATGTGACATCAGGGAAATCAGCTATTGCTTAGCAATTGTTAATTCTATTCAAGTCTTCTTGAAGACCCCGAAACGAAAAAAAAAACTTCAACTTATCCCATATAATCCCATAAAATTTATTGAAAGGCACACGTCAATTACGCATTTCTGGGACCAGTTCGCCCCCCACCTTGACCTCTCTGTCGGTGATAAGGGAATGGGATAATTCGGAAACTGCTGCCGATGCCAACTCCAAATATAATTATTTTCTCCCTTTTCTCGTTGCGTTCCGGTGTACCGTTTCTATTTTCGCTGTATGTCAACCTATAACTCGGAGCTGCAATCGAAAACTATTGATCTCAGCAAGTCCCTGCTGATTGTAGAAGGTGTCGTAACAACCTTGCAGAGAATGCGAGCCAATGCGATCACAAGCTTCAGCCAAATTTTCAATCAAGTTCAATCTCTCTGCGCCACATATGGCTTAGAAATTACATGCCACGAATGATCGGTCGTCAGACGCACAGAAACAACGTCCCAGCTGATAACGCTGAAGATTTTTACAGACGATCAGTGTATTTGCCATTTCTGTCTTTAGCAATAGTTGAAATTCAAGAACGGCTCACTGCTCATCGCACTGTATTGCCATGCTTTTCTTCAATTCTCCAGGGAGAAGGGCTTGTTACAGATGACAAACAATTATCGGAGCAGTGCCTAAAAGAGGATAAAGTTCTGTTTGAAACCTACCAATCTGCAGGTTTCTTGAAACTTAACTCTACTCATCTAGGAAAATAACGACAAATTTCGCTGGAATTAGATAGATTAATATAAAAACAATTAAGCAAAGCTAAATACGTATGCTAATTCGCCCATCTCTCCTTCCCGTATAAGAAAGTTCCTTATCACACCCCCTTATCATACCACAGCCCTCTTAGGCATTCCTCCCAACATGTATACCAATTGACCAAAAAACCCCCCCCTTGGATGTCCTCTAGTTACGCGCCTGACCACGCGTCTATGAAAATAAACTCAACCCGTTCGAAAAACGGAAAGGGTTCATCAACGAGGAGATCTGGCGAATTGAGAAGAGGATGTGATGTGATGTGATTTACAAAGTTTAGTAATAGAAACGCTCAAAATAAAAAGGGAACATTTGGTACTGCAATTTTTAGTATGGTGTGAAAAAAGTTTGATGTGCTCACAGGGGGGCACGTGCCCCCTGTGCCCCCCCTGTAAATACGCCACTGGTAAGTCTAAGTAAGCGCTTTGTAAGTATATTTACATGTTCTTTCCATTTTAAGTTTTGGTCGAATTGAACACCGCGATATCTAAAGGAACTTACTTTTTCTAATGCCCCATTACATTGAGATGAAGATATTTCACTCACTGAACTTCCTATAGTCTCGTCGCAAACATACCAGCAATTTCAACCGATCAGTTTTATTCATAACGTATGTCGAATATGTAGAGGGTGTTTTTAAGAATGATAGAACTTCAAATTGCAAAAAGAAACACAAAATATTAACTTTTACTCAATTTTTTTTTTGAAATGATAAATGTATGACATGACATTAACATTTGAAAAGGATTTCAGGCAAATGGCCACCGCGGCTGTTCTTGACGAAGCGCATTCTTGACATCCAATTCTGGACCACTTTTTCGAGTACTTCTCGCCGTATGTCACCAATAACACGAACAATGTTGACCTGCAAGGCATCAATTGTTGCTGGTTTATCAGAATAAACCTGTGATTTAACGTAACCCCACAGGAAATAATCGAGAGGTGTTAAATCGCACGACCTTGAAGGCCAATTGACAGGCCCATTTCTTGAAATCAACTTATCACCAAATTTTGATTTTAATAAGTCGATGGTTTCTTCGACGTGTTGGTGTCATTGCATCATTTAGAGAGTACGTGGTACGAAATCGATTCACAATTCGACGGATGGCTTGCTGAGATGGACGATTATGTATACCATAAAAAGTCGTCTTTAAGTTGCACGAATCGACGACCTGTTTTGCGAAGTAAATTTTGATAATTTTGCAGCGTTCTTCAGGCGTGAGTCTAAACATTATGATTTGTCAGAGTATACTGAAATAAATAAAAAAAAATTTGATTCAAATGAAATATTTTGTTTTTTTTTCAATTTGAAGTTCTATCATTCTTAATAAACACCCTTTGCTTCCATACACTTGTTCATTCTTGTTTAAGTCATAATACAAAGTATCAGGTTCGGCTGTTAATTTAACATTACGTAATTAAACGTATTCAATTTATTTTTGATCTTCTTTTTATTGAGACGGCAATCTGCTAACCGTCGGATCGAACCTATTTTATTCGATAGAGGACCTCTCCGTGAGTCTAAAAACATTGGTCAGCCGAGCCGCAACCTGACCGAAGGGTTCGGCCAACCAGCTTAAAGGTGCAAATTTGTAGGTGCAATGGAGGTTTCACAGCTGTTGGATCAAACATATTCTATTCGATAAAGGACCGCCGCCTGATGCAAAAAATAATGGTCAGCCGAGCGGCAACCTGACCGAAGGGTTCGGCCAACCAGTTTAAATGTATTAATTAATTAGGTGCTTTCGGAGTGTCAGAACTGTCGGATCAAACCTATTCTGATCGATAGAGGATCACTCCCTAATGCTAAAAACATAATCAAAACATAGTCAGCCGAACCGCAACCTGACCGAAGGGTTCGGCCAACTAGTTTGAAAGTACCAATTTCAACGGGTCGAAGGGGTATAAGAACTGTCGGATCGATCCAATTCTATTCGATTGAGGGTCACTCCCTGATGCTAAAACACTGGTCAGCCGAACCGCAACCTGACCGAAGGGTTCGACCAACCAGTTTCAAGGTACCAATTTTGACGGGTCGATGGGGTTTCAGAACTGTTGGATCGAACCTATTCGATAGAGGGTCCCTGATGCTAAAAACACTGGTCAGCCGAACCGCAACCTGACCGAAGGCTTCGGCCAACCAGTTTGAAGGTACCAATTTTGACGGGTCGATGGGGTTTCAGAACTGTAGGATCGAATCTATTCTATTCGATAGAGGGTCACTCCCTGATGGTAAAAACACTAGTCAGCCGATCCGTAACTTGACCGAAGGGTTCGGCCAACCAATTTTAAGGTGCTCATTTTCAGGTCCAATACATATTTTTATATAGCTTATAGTGTAGTTACTAGGTGATTTCAGATTGCAAAGGGATGCGGAGAAATTTGTTCTGATGTTTTTTAGGGTGCTGAGCTCGAATCCGGAGCTTCCCACCAAAATTTCGTTGCGGAACAGGGTAAAAACCGGGAAAAAAAACACAAAATTTTCGGAGTTTTCCCGTTTTTAGGGTTTTTTAGAATTTTTTCAAAAAACCCTTATAAAATCGATTTTGTCCGTCCGTCCGTCCGTCTGTTCACTAAATAACTCGCGAACGGCTCAACCGATTGTCATGAAATTCGGTATGAATGTGTAGAATGGTTACAGTCTTTGGCACAAATACCTTAGAAGTTGGTAGGAAGAAGATAACAGGGTGTCCCGAACGTTTGAAAAAAGTCGACTTTTTTAGTTTTTATCGGAGATTAACGTTTGGGTATTTAAATCAAAGATCTAGACGAGTAAATCTCATATCAGTTAAAATGTTCCTGTTTCGAGTAACGGTAAAAAAGTTATTGGCGTTTAAAGTTAAACTTCCTTTTCGAGCTCCGTTTTTCTAAACCGTTATAAGGATCGATATGAAGCTTTGCACAAAGGTTGGCCAGTATGGCCTTATATACGTTAAATATTAAGACTGTTGACTTTTGCTAAGGAAAAGTAAATAACAGTAAATTTGTAAAATTTAAATTTGTTCGTGTGTAGCCCCTCTTAGGTTTCCAAATATGAAAATTCTGCTAAGGGTTTTTAGAAAATTACACAGGGAATATGTCTACGAATTTTCATTCGAATAACTGTATCCACACCGGAAATATAGCCAAGTAAGTATTTAGTAAGGGCCTTTCACAATACAAGGGAAGCCTCTTAAGCATTTCTTCAATGCATATCTTTTAACTTGATGAAACAATCTACATGAAATTTAGTGGAAACGCATAGAATGGTAATAGTGTTTGCCACAAATATTTTTGAAGTTTGTAGGACCAAGTTAACAGGGTGTCCAAAAAAAGCTGCAAAAGTATACTTGTTCAATACTCATAGGAAAGCTTGCGTGGGCTCTAATGTCAGAGGGGACACAATGGAATCATTTCATATAAGTTGGTTTTCCTTGATTTAAAAAACAGTAACAGTAGATTTACAGCTAATAATTCAGTTCATATATAATGCCAAGCCATCCCTACGTTTGCTGAGTTTCTTTTTGCTCAAAGGCCATCAGAAATCTGAAATCGAAAAAATCCTGTAGATTTGCCTTGGAGTACTTTTATACAGACTGGGTAAATAGTAAATCTATTTTTGGATTGGTCTAATTAAAGGCGGAACAGAATGAAAGGCGCTAGCCTTTCATTCTGGAACGCGTTTATTTAGACCAATCCAAAAATAGATTTACAGGAAGCATTTCATTAATGTTGTGCACAATTCTTATCTATTGCTTATAAAATATATGTACAAAAAATATTCACTATGCATCAAAATTCTAAAAAACCCTTGTATTGCGGGCGCAGCCCTCTGTACGCCGGTATTTTTTTTTATATGTCTTCGAAACTATAAACATGTCCATGAAAATATTAGAGAAAAGATAATTGCGGATCCAAAGCGCCATTAATCATTAAAATGTGTTAAGCGGTATAGATACAATTCAATTAAGTATTTTTTTTTTTTTGGCGTGGGAAGTTGCGAATTCAGATTACCCAAAATACATAATAAATAAGAAAAATGCAACTTTTGCGACCAAAAATTAAAAACCGTTCAATCTCAAAAATTTATTCACAATATGGAACTATGTTAAAAATGGCAAATTTATATTTATCAATTTTAGAAATACCGCTTAACGGATTTATAATACATATTTATGTCTCTTTGGACACGCAATTATGTGCTCTTTAACCAGTGGCGCAACCAGGATCTTGTCCTGGAGGGGGCTAAGGCCATCCATATTATCGAACATTTAGCTGCTTTCGCAAATTGGGTGATTAATTTTGTATAAATTTTTGTGCAAAAGGACATTTTGAATAACAATTTGCGAGTTTGGTGGATTTTTGTTAAAAAATTCATACAAATTTTACTTCTTTTTTACACAATTTTGCTCATTTGAGACTTACACATGAGCAAATACATAGGTATTTGAACAAATTTTTTTCGCTGCTAAAGAAGACTATGAAAAATTGCTGATGTGAGGTTTGCTTTATACACACTATTTTCATTGCCATTTTTTCTTTCTGAAATTATGGGTCTGGGAGGGGCTTTAGCCCCCTTAGCCCCTCCCGTGGTTGCGCCACTGTCTTTAACCTATTCATGGAAAGTTTCACAATTAGAGGCCAAATAACGGAAAAACAGCAAACATTTTAGGGTTTTCGCAATTTTGACCCTGTTCCGCAAAGAAATGTTGGTGGGAAGCTCCGGATACGCGCTCAGCACCCTAAAAGACATAAGAAACAAACAAAAAATTGTCACCACCACATTTTGCAATATGATGTACTAGGTACGTAGTACATATTAGTATGTATGTGTATGCAAAGCATTTTTCAATCATTTTCAGCCAAAGAATACTTTCATGGTTAAAGTAGGTACTAACATCGTCTGTTCACGTGAAATACATGCAAATACTGTCAAAATTTTGATGATCGTGAAATCGAATTTGCTTGGTGGTACTCACTTCACATGAAAGTCTCCACACCGGTTTTTGACATTTCGCCAGCGAATATAATGCAGTTGCACCTTATTTCACAATGAAAAGATGTGATCGACAATCAATCTGAACGCGAGTGAACATTTATCATAAATTGAGTGAATAATAGACAAATCTCCGCGGCACATTTTTCGCGGGAGACATAAATGCAAGTTTTTCGCCTGGTGAACACAGTACTTACCTTTACTATGAATTCAGTTCACTGATTTAATGAAAATGTCATTGATTTAATGAAAAATTTTCACTTTACTTATGATGGTTTCATAGTATTTTTTTTATTTATTTTCAAATAAAAAAAAAGCTTCCAGAGTTCAGCATTGAATTTAGGCTGGTACAAGTTTTGCACACATTTCTTTTGCCTATAAACGAATCATAAAGCATCATAAATTGTACCTACCTAGCTACAATGGGATTCGATCCAGGGACCCTATGATTTCAAGACCTACACCCTACCTACTACACCAACCAGACTATTCGTGATAAAGGTTTCTAGACACACATAAAGTATCAGTCAGAGTTATCAATAGCGTTCATTAATGTTATGAAAAATTCATTAATATGGATAAATTGTTGGGCTTTGGTGGAAACTTCAGAAGAGGAAATAAAAAAAAATCTAAATATGAACATGATGAAAAGATCATTTATCCAATGTATTTTCATAGATATGATAGGTTATAGAAATCAGTGATTTAAAGCAAATTTGATTGCCACAAGGTCTCCTTGAGTTAAGGTCTGTTCATAAATACGGGCCTCAATTTCTATATTTTTATACTAATGCTACTCTTAAAACTTAATAAATATCTATATACACTAGACTATTAATCCACGTTGAGAAAATTTGAATTTGATCTTCTCCAGTTTAGTTTTCATTGAAATTTAAATTATTTCGTAGCAACTGGGTAGAACAAGCTGTAATACACTGTGTGTCTCCCTTTGGAAATATATATGTACTTAAAAAGAAGTCCTGAATGGGATAGCGTTCAAAAAGAGATGATGCTCAGTGCCACTCTTATATTAGTGGAAAATGCTGCCACGAGAGATCATTGTTGTTTTTCGCAAAATCCCAGTTGTTGCATCACTTCAGGCTTGTCTGCTGATCGTCCTTTTCAAGGTTTTTCTCCTCTATTTGAAATATGGTGCTCTGAATGACATCCCGTTCAGAAGCAATCGCTGCTGAGGGCCATCCGTGTGATATTAGGGCAAAATGGTACCATATACAGGTTGTCCGGAAACTGCCGCATAAACGCACCGGATTATGATTCCTCAGTTGATTTCCAGCAAA
The DNA here is from genome assembly GCA_949715475.1 of Microchrysa polita. Classification (NCBI taxonomy): domain Eukaryota; kingdom Metazoa; phylum Arthropoda; class Insecta; order Diptera; family Stratiomyidae; genus Microchrysa; species Microchrysa polita. Next base: position 83,861,954 of record OX454416.1, on the reverse strand, counting down.
AAAGTTGTACTGAACATACTCCCTTAGCTTAACCCTTTAGCTGCCACAGGCATTTAAAGATTTTTGAAAAAATCATTTACTTGCACGACTTAAAGCCTAATATCTCCAAAGCTAGATCAGCTAGAATATTGAAATAAAGTGATTATTATAGCCAACAAATTTACCTGTAAAATAAAACTAACCACACTAAAATCGGATAAGAGGTTTGGTTTTTACAGAGCTTCAAAGTCAAATTTACGTGATTTGACCCAAAAACAATCTTTTTTTCCATCTCAATTTTCTCCAACTTCTGCCAAGGTGAGGTGCTTGTACGATTCTTTTAAAAATTGGCTCATAGTTATACGATCATATCTTTTATACATCATTTTATTCTAGCTCCATTATTTCTAACAGTTTTAGTACCTTAAGTGCAGAAAACTAGGGTTAAAGTTCGATTTCGACATACTTTGAATAGATTTTACCAATTGCAGATCTTTAGGGGCAGTGTGAATTGAATTGTATTGAATTCGAGCTAAAATTAACCCTAGTTTTCTGCACTTAACGTGTAAAAACTGTTAAAAGTAATGGAGCTAGATCAACATGTACAACTTTTTGCTGGAAATCAACTGAGCAATCATAATCCGGTGGGTTTATGCGGTAGTTTCCGGACACCCTGTATAATCGCTTACTATTCTATATTGCCTGTCAATTTACTTGCAAAATAGTCAAATTTCAATTGATAAATTTACAGGATTGTAATTGGTATTTTGAATGAAATTTGACTTAAGAACTCAGGGAGTGTCTGGAAAATAATTAACTTCTGGCTGTACCTATATGATTTTTTTTTTTTTTTTATATATATTTGTAGTTTATTGGGCAATAGAGTTTCAATACATTGTTACTTGTTACATGTTCCTTAATCCTATAACATAATTGATAAATTATTTTTCTATAGGTTAGCTGTTTCTTTTCTAAAAATACATTTGCATTTGATTGATAATTTTCAACTTTAACTATTTTCATCTTAGACTGGAAAAGCCCCAAAAAACCAGTCAATCATTCAGGAGGATTTATTTTAATTTTGTTTAAAAGCTTAATCTACAGGTCCTTAACTAACTTAAACTAACTTACTAAATCCTTATCGACTAGCTTGTATGGTAACATTTCAAATGACATCAAATATCATACACAGTATCAGAACGATCATTCGAGTTAAATCTTCTATTGAAAAATATTAGCTTGTTGTTTTCATCTTTTGTTTTGTTATTAAGGTGCAGATAATACAAAAACGACGGAGGAAAAGTTTTATACAAGAATTTGTCATGTTGAGAAGTGTATGTACCAGCTAGTCTGTCCAGATCTGTCAACTGAGCCAGCTCCTCCAATTCGGAAAATTCCATTTTCTGCAAGCTACGTATAGCAAGTTCATATAAGAACTCATGAATAGGTAGAAGTTTATTAAATTTACTATACAGCTCCTTTTTTGAAATATAAATAAATATTTCATTGTCGAAATCGGCCCTCCTATAAGCTTCTGATGTAGGCAGGCATTTATATAGTATAAATCTTTCGAGTTTTCTAATTTGTTCCATTTGATATGATGATTATGTCACACCAAGCAGTAAATCCATGACTTAATATAGGTCTAATTAATTGTTTATAGACTAAAGCTTTTACTTCAGTTTTTAATTTTCGTTTTTTGAATGCATTGCTTAATATACCGAAGACAGCTTTCGCCCTTTTTTTTATATATTCGGAATGATTGATTGCAGAGCAATTTTTCGCTATGACAATACCAAGATATTTTATTTCATTTGTTACCTTTAATCTATAATTTCCAAATTTGATATTGATTTTAATGTTCTCCCTATATCTCTTCCATACATGCTTTTCTCTTTTACGCAGAAGCATCACTTTACTTTTTGCTATATTTACTGTTAACTTCCATCTATCAAAATATTTTTTTAACAATTTCAAGTATTTATTGAATTCGCCTATTAATCTTCCAACCGCCTTCTGACTTTTATATAGTAATATGTCATCCGCAAAACTTATGTGCTTGATGAGATTTGAATTTGCAGGCAAATCGTTGATATATAGATTGAATAATATAGGCCCCAGGACTGATCCTTGGGGTACTCCTGCCTTAATCTCCCTTGATGTTGACAATTCGTTTCCAATTCTGACTTTTAGTTCCCTATCGTCGAGGTAACTAATCAACATCCGAACAATGTTCTCTGGGACATTGTGATGAGATAGTTTATATATCAGACATCTATGCCATACTGTGTCAAACGCTTTGTTTAAATCAAGCGAGCACAATAGTGTTGGGGACTTGCGCCTGGCGCCATCGTGGATTGCTTCCTTAAGCAAAGTAAGAGCTTGCTGGATTGATTTTCCCTGAGTAAAGCCGAACTGATATTTATTAAAAATTGAATTTTCTAAACAGAATTTATCTAGTTTATCCTTTATAATTTTCTCCAAAATTTTACTTTCACAATCCAGTAGAGTGATGGGCCTGAAATTTTCCGGTAGAGATCTATTTCCAGATTTTAGTATAGGCACAGTTATTCCGGTTTTCCAAATTTTAGGGAAATATGATAAGTTTAGGCAATTATTTATAATAATAGTTAAGACATCAAGGTAGGAATCAGGTAATCTTTTTAGTAGGTAATTAGATAGTTTATGTGGCCCAGCAGATTTTTTTGAATTTAAACTTTTTACAATTAATGATAAGTCTTCAACTGTTATGAACTCATTGTAAGCAGAGTTATCTATATCACTCGAACCATCTGCTGGATTATTTAAACTAAATTGAATCAGTGGCTCATAGGTTGTGTTCATAAGATGCTCAAAGAATATATTTATCTCATTGCTGGTATCGTTAGCTCGAGCTGCCGAGCAATTATTGTGTATGGAGGAAAAATAATCCGCCATTATTTCTGCTGTCTGAACATTACAATCAGAACTAGAGATGTAACGGATGTCCGCATCCGCATCCGCAATCGCGGATTATCCGCATAAAAATTAAACTCCGCATCCGCATTCTCATCCTCATCTTATAAATATTTACATCCGCATCCTCATCCGCAATCCTCATTTTTGTATGCAGACAATTAGCGGATATATGCGATTCACGTGCTACTTTGTAACTATAAAGAAATGCATTGAGACAAATTGTATTCTGTATCGTATACAGTCGAACTTCCCTAAACGGACATTTCTAATAACCGGACATTGCTCATAAACGGACACTTTTATTTTCCCCAACGTTTTTCCTTATATTTTACTAGAAAAATAACTTCCAATAGCCGGACACTCTCATAACCGGACACGGACAGTACGTTTATACCCTTTCTGAACAAGCAAGTCTCTAATAAACGGACAGTTCCACAAATAAAATTCGAAATTCTTGCATTACAGAATTGTATTTCGAGCAAAGAAGTTTCGAAAGTACCGGAAAATCGGTCTTTTGCGTAAAGCAAAATTCACTTTCCGGAAATCGGTGTACAAATCTTGTTTATCTCTCCGTGTAGGTGGAATTTCTTAGAGATTCAGGACTTCAATTTATGTCGCGGCATTTAATCGTGCAGTTTTCTATTCTTTTAAAATGTGAAAAAAAAAAATTAAAAAAAATTGCCTTTTGAAGAAAAAGTGTAAGAACAAGTCATTTTGGAATTCACGAAAAAATAGTGTTCTCGATTTCGAAAAAAAAATTGTATTGGAAAAACACGGTTCAAATGAGACATCGTGGTTTTCAATGGATTCGCAGCGCTACCTAAATTAGTTTTATAAAATGTTATACCTTTGTGAAATATTCTCATAAGCGGACACTTCCAATAAGCGGACAAAGTCTCAGTCCCCAATGGTGTCCGCTTATGGGAAGTTTGACTGTACACAACTGAGCTTAAGTTTGTCGGTCAGCACAGCAGGAGCGCGGAGTAGTCAGCGATGACTACAGCTAGACTACGAGTGAATTAAGGAACGCAATCCGGTTCGCATTTTTGTGACTAGTGTTTGAGTGGTTTTGTTTTAAATGAATTGTACTGAGGAGGGTGAAGTGCGTTTTTTAAGGTGAAGCAAAGTAAGGAAGTATGCAACTTTTTAATTTTTAACCACACTAATCAGAGGAATTTCAACTTTTTTTCATCTTCAAAGTGTGAAACCTAAATTTTTGTCTACATATTCGATCATATCCTCATCCGCACCCTCATCCGCATCCTCAAAAATTTCTCCATTAATATCCGCATCCGCAACCGCATCCTCAATGTTATACTATTTTGCATCCGCATCCGCATCCTCATCCGCTAAACAAGATCCGTTACATCTCTAATCAGAACCACAGATGACAGGAGTTGCGTTGATCTTATTACACCCTGCTAAAGATTTGATCTCTTTGAAAACTTCAGGGCCGGGTCTAATATTTAGGAGTTTCAATTCTAAATGTTTCCTATATTGCATGTTAATTCTTTCTTGTATAATTTTGTTTGCTCTTTTGATCTGTGATAATATTGAAGTATTATTTCTCCCGGTCCTATGCCACAATCTACGCAATCTGTTCTTTTGTTTTATGAGATGCAAAGTTTCTTGATCCAATTGTAACAAATTTGAAGGGTTTATTTTAGTTTTTGGGATCGCTCTATCTATGGCTGTGGATACGACTTCAGCTACAGAGCCTAATTTAGTTTCTATTTCAGAATTAGTCATATTCCTTTCTTTATCAATCCTTATATGATGTAAGCCCTCATTTACTATATACTTGAACTTTGCCCAGTCTGCTTTGGAATAGTCACTGTAATAATCAATATTACTTATCACTAGTTTAGGTATGCTAATTTCCATGCTTATTGCTTTATGATCGGATTCAAAATCGTGCGTTTTCGATTTTGGTAAGTTAGGAGACGAATTAGTATGTGCAATTAGGGAATTCGAAACTATGAAATGGTCTAGGTATGTTTGCGAGTGTGTTGTTATTCTGGTTGGTCCGTCTGAAGATATAAGGCATATATCTCGCAAGTGACTATTGTGTCGAAGCCATTCGAATAATGTTTTTCCGTTTTCGTTTTCTGTATAATCACCTCACCTCGTGTGTCGTGAATTGAGATCACCACCTAATACTATTAAGCTTCCGTTGGGAATAACACTAAAAAGTTTATCCATATCATCTTCTACTAGCTTTCTAGATTTCACATATAATGAAATTACATAAATTGATTTGTACTCATCATCAGTCTTGAGGGTTATGATAGTGCACTCTGCACTATCGAGATTATCAACATAGATTTGCTTAAACCGAATGCCTTTTTCAGCCAGAATGGCTGTACCTCTTCTATTATTACCCGCATCACTTCTAATGCATTCATAGTTTCGAAATGTTACTTTAGAGTTTTGGCTGAGTACTGTTTCCTGTATAAGTAAGACTTTCGGCCTAAATTTTTCCAGGAATACATTTAATTCGTGTCTTTTTTTAAGGCTTCTTATCAGGCCTGTAGAGAGGGGGGGAGGAACGGGGGGATTCCCCCCGGGCCCGGGATTTCTTAGGGGGCCCGGATTTTGACACAAAAGTTGTGCTTTAGTTTGTTTTTTACGTACAAATTGCTATTTTGAGGTCTTTAACTAAGAACCCTTATAGCGTTTTAACAACAATTCATAACATACTGTGCACTAGGCTTGGGGCCCCTAATCTATTTTTGAATTTTGAGAACTAGGGCCCGAATCAGCATATTCAATCAACATGATAGTTTCGTTACTAAATTTCAATTAAGAAATTTCGACTTCTTCATCCAGTAGCGTACAGTTTTATGAAATATTTGTGTTTAAAGTTAAAATAGGAGTACAGCGTCATTTTTTTCAAGGAGGACTTTTCCGAGCGATTTTTATTTTGTGTACATACTGCTGCTGCTTATGAAATTGTTTTCAAGATACCAGCACACAGATATTGATCACTTAAATTGTTGAATCTTAATTTAAATCTATCTATCTACCAGTACTCGCCAACTCGGTAACAACAAATTTAAGGTTTTTTGAAATAGGTAAAATAGGAAGAAATAAAAATCCTTTAAATTCGTAGCGTTGCGCATTTCGAAAGTCAATTTTATAGAGTAAAGACCAACATTCTGGGCCACTGCGAGTGTGCTAATAAATTACAGATTTGAGCTCCCCAAGCATTTGTTAGAACTGTGAACTGTATCCGCCTTGTTTTGCTAAAAGCTTTGTAACGGTTGAGGTACAGAATAGACCATACCTTTTTCCTACGAAAAATCTTCAACCAGAAAAAAAATAAGTAAATTTGCCCAGTTTATTGCGTTATACTCTTTCTATTTTGCGTGTAGTACAGCCTTTATTATTGATCTGTAAAATGAACACTTGAGCCGATTTCACCCGGATGGTCTTCAAATCGAATTAAAAAATAATATTTATGAATGATCCTATCCTATCGAGAATGACTGTCGAAAATTTCAAGGCTTTCTTCATATCAAAGTTCGAATATAGGTTGGAATCTTACTTCACCAATAGAATAGAAATTTTCTAAATAATTTTGTTGGGACAAGGGAATCAATAATTTTTCAATATTTTTTCTTGGGAGAACTAAATGCTAGAAGATTACCAGGCTACCAGTTTCGCTTTATGCGTATTTTGTGTAAGGGGCACGACCATTAAACAATAAACTTATTTTCATCACGGGAAGATTTTAGTAAAGAAACTTCATACTAGAAAGTTAACCCTTTAAGCAGTAGCTTTTTATAAAGATTCGTTACCCAAAAATGCACGTAAAACGAAGAAACGCCACTCAACTCTCGAATCGTCTTCAAAATATACTTGAAACGGGACCGAGGCTAATTTCGGGCGCAGCGGAAATTTAAATGAAACTTAAGCTTCTTTCGCATTAACAATTTCTACCACAGTGAGCCTTTACTATTACTAGGAACATATTTGGGTGAAATTTGGTTAAGATTGGTTCATAAAGAAAAAAGTTTTTCTTAGAAGAACCTTATTTTCAGGGGCAGCCCCCATGGCCCGATTTCATTCGTTATACAAAGCGTACACTAAAAAAATCTCGTCACACTGATCAATAATATACATATATACTTTATATAGTAGGAAGTGCCTCCTTCTGAGCGGTTGGCCCATTTGGTTCCGCTACCCATGTATTCTTTAAGAAATATGTTTTCTAATGAATGTCCGAGTAAGCAAACGTTTCCGATTTTATGGTAAGCAGCTATTTGTGTTTTTCTGTGACGGGGTTAGTACTAAACGAACGTTTCTTGTGAGTCAAAATGACTCACGTTAGTAACAACCGTCTAAATTCTTTAGTTGGCATATTTGGTTTCTTGTTGTTTCTACAGTTTATTCGGATATAATGCACAAACTCTTAATATAGCTTGTATAAAATAAGTATTTCGAGGAATTCTGGCACAAGTTTTCATACTCTTCCACTTAAAATACAGCAATTTCCATAGTGAGTCAAAATGACTCATGGTTAGTAACAAGCGCCTGAAATTAAGGTTAGTGTTCCCGGGTTAATATACCCTTTCATATAGTGACGGATATGAACAAAAAAACACACACACTGTTAAACTAACCAGTCAACCCCGTTTTTTTGTGTCAGTTTGTTGGCAAATGGTTTATCCGGTATCGTTGTTTTATTATTTTTATTTTTCTATAACTCGTATTTTTCTCAAAACCCATAATTTTACCTCAGAACTTAAATATCAAAATGCACCTGAATGCGCAGAAGGCCGCTTTAAAACATTCTTCAAATATCTATCGTACTGATGCCGAATGCCGGACTATATTAGATTAGAAAACATCCGGATTACTGAGCCTGAGCCGATTCAGTGTGGACGCCGGATTATGAGGTTTTCCGGATTAAATGGAGGCTGGATTATAGAGATAATTGTACAATTGTACAATTTGTTTGAGGACCGATATGTCAAAAAAAAATTTTCTTCGATTCATAATTTTTTATCGTATGGAAGAGGTGGGCCCGGAATCATTGTCCCCCCGGGCCCGGATTTTCTCTCCACGGCCCTGCTTCTTATAGAATTGACATTAATGGAATAAATCATGATATTCTCGTTATTCATTTATTTGAGCCACAAAATTGATTATAAGCTCTGATTTACTGTCTTTTCCTAGTCCCTCTTTGTATTGATCTTTAAATACTTTAAATGCAGTATTCAGTTTACTGAAGGAGCATCCAAATGCTTCCAACGAGGCAGAGTTTATTACATTATAAATATTTGAGAAGTTAGAATTACTACCTTTTACAGTGTCAGAGAAACTTATATTCGGTTTGACTAATGAATTAAAATTATAGCGGGGGTTTTCCAGTCTTTTCTCGTTAATAATACTAATTCTACTACGTTTTCGATCATTTATCTCTTTAGCTGTAGGGCATCCACCAAAGTTTGCAGGATGTCCCGTTGAGTTACATAATACACAGGCTGGTAACGAATTTTCAGATTTTCCGCTATTACATTCCCCCGGTAAATGGGTATTCAAGCATTTAACACATCTAAATTGCATATTGCAGTTCTTTGATGCATGCCCGTATCTTTGACAATTATAACATTGGATTGTTTTTGTGTTTCTAAACAATTGAATAATTACACTCTGATTAAGTAGGAATTTAATTTTCAAAATTTGTTGTGTGTTAGTTCCGGGTCTTAAACTTAAAATAAAGAAATTTGTATATTTATCCCGAGTCGGGTAGGCTGTTACTTTTTCTAGACCGTCAATACCTAAACTTTTAAGCTCCTTTTCTACATCATCACAATCATAACCTGGGCTTAATTCTTTGACTAATAGTTTGGGACCTATTTGATCTTTTGGCGTGAAACTATAGAAATTGCATCCTTCGTTTTTGAGAATCTCAATGATTTTTAACCTGTCTTCCTCATTATTTACCCATATGGTGAACCTATTTTTATTTTTACCCGTCTGAATTTTAAATTCATTAATTTGCTTGTCTTTAAGAGCTAACCTAAACTTTTTCACTTCTATTTCGTACACGATAATTGGCGGTATTTGCTTACTATTTATAAACCGGTTTGTAGTTTCCTTTACAGTAGCGGATTTAACTACTTTTTCTTTCCTAAAACTAGTGTTATCTTCTTGAATATCGCCTTTCGATTTTGGCTGTTTCTTCCTTTTCGGGCTGGACCATGGGTATAATTCAATATCCTCGGGTGACTCAATTACTACATCCATGTCTGCATTGTCCGATTGGTCGACAAATCCAGCTTCAAATGTATTTGGCTCGAATTCTTCTTGTAATCTTTGCTTCTTTGGCCCTTGGCGTTCTTTTCCATATTTTATAACTTTGTCTAGGTTTTGCAGTTCTAAATTTTGTTTCTCGAGGATTTCGAGTCTTTTAGTCAACTCTTCGAGCACTTTGTTTTTGCCATCGATTACTTTAATCAATTCGGCTACTTTGTCAGAGTCACTTAAACTATCTAGTTGATTTAAGTCCATTTTTCATAACAAAATATTCGCAGCCTCATTATCAATATTATCACCACTGTCTAGTGTTAGTGACCGACTAATACAGGTTTGCCTATCCGATGGCAATAATAACAGTTTGCCTTTTTCACTTTACAATTGTTATGGAGTAACTGCAATTATACTTGATTTGATTCACTAGATTTTGTTTTCGCGTTATTTCCTACGAAAACTGAGTTATGCACTAGTTTAACACATTTGCAATAATTTTCGAGTTCTTTTTTGTTATTTCACTATTATTTTATTAGAAAGAAAAATGTTTAACGTCTATTCACAGAGTGCGATAGACAACAGCACAACCTTTCGGCTTAACGACCAATCGCAAACCTACCTATATGATTTAGCATAATGAAACTAGCGTTAATTTTGTAGACGCACTACAAGTTTTCAATAAAAATTTCGAAAAATTTCAACAACTATCAACAATTCTTAAGTCTTCTGTCACCCCTTTAGTCCCACTTTTCAGGACTATCGTTTTGGGGCATTTCCAATCAAGTAATTTTCGATAATGTTATCAGAATTGCGAGGAAAGGCGCAAATAATTTGCACCTGAGCTCTTAGACAAAATAAACGCATTTCATTTTACTCATTCTACACACAAGTAAATATACACTAATACATTAGAAATAATGTATTATACAGGGTGTCCCGCAACTGGTTAGCCATAGACCAATGGTAGACTCTACAGGATGTTTTAGGAAAAATGTCGCCAAAATTATTTCTCTAGCTTTTACCGTTAAGGACTAATTGCCTTTTTTGTGATTCTTGCCAAAAAACACGACTTTTTTCGAAAAACTCCTATTTTCTAGCTTCCACTTTAGCCAAATCAATTTTTTTCACATTCTTCTGAAAGTACACAAAATTTCCAATAGAAGGACATATCGAAGGTTTCGAACGGTTTCGTATCTTCCGAGATACGACATTTTGAATTTTGCAGAAATGTCAATTTCAATTTTTAATGTAAAAATTAAACCCGAATTTCGTAACGGTAGATTGTAGTGGCAAATTTGCAAAGTTGACAAAAGTTGGCGTAGTATCTTAGCTATCGAACGGCATATAAGAATAAAGCACGGAGTCATCCAGTTTCTGAATAATACGTACATATAAATGAAATAAAAACCATAGTCTGCAAATGTATCAAACCGACTTCAATCTTGAAAAGGAGGTAAAATTTTTACATAAAGCAAATACTTTTCGCTACTGTTGTAAAAAAAAATGGTCTATTTCATAATCTCACATACACAGACATTTACTGTACTATCATTCTATCATATCGTGAATAAAGTTAGTCGCTCTTAGCATTCACTCAAACCTGACGTTTTTCGTTATCGCTGCCCTCCTAACAGGTTATGGGCCCAGTCCGCGTGCGATGAAAAGAATATTTAATATTAATTTCAGTAATCTTTTATTCCGCTAAAACGAAAAACTAGTAGTTCGTGAAGTAAAGCCAATAGTTTATTAGTGGTATTCATTGAATTTGGTCGGTTGTAGCAAATAGTGTTCGCGTTTTCTCCGGATTTAAAATCTATTGCACGTGAAACGTTCGAGAGCGATGGGTAGTAATTCAGGAAGTCAATTTGCAGTCCTCGAGAAGTTACGAGGGACAGAAAACTTGGGCATTTGCAATGAAAAGTTGCCTAGAGTACGAAGGACTGGATAAATGCATCATCGAAGTGAATACCGAAAAGGATGAGACGAAATTAAAAAAGGCAAAAGGCCGCTTGGTGATAAGCATCGACCCTTCGTTGTACGTCCATATTCAGACCTCTATAAGCGCTCTGGAAATACGGAATAAATTGAAATCTATGTTCGAAGATCAGGGGCTTACGCGGAGAATTAGTCTTCTTCGAAATTTGATTTCTACAAGTCTCGACAGCTGCGATTCCATGGACGACTATATAAATCGCATAATTAGTACCTCACACAAACTGATTGGCATTGGATTTGAGTTGTCCGAAGAATGGATCGAATCGTTTTTACTTGCCGGTCTTACTGAAGAGTATCGGCCAATGATAATGGGTATCGAGTCATCCGGCATTAAAATAACAAGTGACATAATAAAAGCAAAACTTTACGAAATTAATTATGATAAATCTAATAGTCAGTGTGCATTATTCTCTAAAAAGAATTCCCGCAGTGCTTCGGTCAAGTGTTATACCTGCAAAAAATTTGGCTATAAAGCAAAAAGGTGTCCGATTACCCAAAAATACAACTACAAGCAACCCAGAAATAGCAAAGTTGTGTTCAGTACACTATTCGGATCAGGTAAATTCGACCCGAATGACTGGTATATTGATAGTGGGGCTTCGCAGCATATGACTGCACATCGTGAATGGCTGTCTAACCTACGGAAATCCAAAGTGACAGATATTAGGCTTGCGAATGATATTAAAATGGACGTTTCGTGTATGGGTGATATGGAAGTGAAATTTAATGGTGTTAACATCCTAGTAAAAGACGTTCTGTGTGTCCCTGGACTCAAAGCTAACCTACTTTCTGTAGAAAAGATGGTTAAAAATGGAAATCGTATTACTTTTAACGAAAACGGTTGCACAGTCTTTGATCAAAATAAAAGAATCGTCGCGAAAGGGATAAGTGAAAACGGAGTTTACAAACTAAATTCGCGAGTGGGAAATTCTTTATTGTCAAGAAAAGGACATACTTCCATATCTCTGTGGCATCGTCGGTTGGGCCACATAAATTTGAAGGACTTAGTGAAAATGAGGGATGGCGCAGTAAAAGGCGTAAACTTTAGTGAATCCGCAGACGCAATGAAGCATTGCAATTCCTGCTTAAAAGGAAAACAAACTCGGCTTCCCTTCAAGGGGAAGGGGAAGAAATCTAGTGGTTTACTTGATTTAATTCATTCAGACTTATGTGGACCTACAGAGGTAAAATCGTTTGGCGGCGCGACCTATTTTCTAACATTTATTGACGATTGTAGTCGCAACGTATTCGTGTACATCTTGAAGTCGAAAACTGAAGTATCCGGAATTTATCGGGAGTTCAAGGTGATGGTAGAGACACAGACGGGAAGAAAAATTAAAAGAATTAGAACGGATAATGGAACTGAGTGTTGTTCAAATGAATTAAATCGTTTTTTGCGAAATGAAGGAATTCGGCATGACACGACAACCCCTTACACCCCGGAACATAACGGAGTCGCTGAGCGAATGAACCGGACTATTGTCGAGAGAGTTCGCTGCATGCTCGATGATGCTAAATTGGATAAGCGATATTGGGCAGAAGCAGTGCAGACAGCCGTATACATAATAAATCGTTCGATATCGTCAACTTTGGATGGAAAATCTCCAGAAGAAATATGGACAGGTACGAAGCCGGACTTGAGTAACTTGAGGTTCACCGTAGGAAGCTGGATGCCAAATCTCGAATGCTAACGTTTGTCGGCTATTGCGAAAGTGAGGGATATCGTTTTCTTGATCCCAATACGCAGAGAATCTACAGAAGCCGTGATGTATATTTTATCGAAGATCAAAAATCACCGGTTACTAGCCAGAAGTCTGATAAACATTTGGATTCAGTGGGAGCTTCAGAAGATTTCCGCAACGGTATGCTCGATGACATGAATGTTGAGGCTGACAATCGTGCCGATTGTGACCAATTGGCAACTAGTGATCCAAAAGCAGATGAAACGGAAGACACAATCAACTTTAGTGAGGATACCAACGATCCAGACTACCTACCGAATATTTTCGACCCATCAACTTCTTCTAGCCCTCCAGTAACGAGATCTCAAACAGCTAGCAACAATATGGCATTTTTCTCTCCATGTTGTGCAAATGTTGATCCAACGAAGGTTGAGGAGCCATTGTCGAGTGATTACGCTGAGGAATGGGTTAATGCAATGCGTGAAGAAATGAAGTCCATGGCCGAAAATAAAACTTGGAACTTAGTGGATCTGCCTAAAGGGAAAGCAACTATCAAGTCGAAGTGGGTCTTCAAAACCAAACGGGATGAGAATGGAGCTGTTCTAAGAAGGAAAGCATGATTGGTGGTGAAAGGTTGTTGTCAAAAGTATGGCGTCGACTATTTGGAAACGTTTTCTCCTGTCGTTCGGTACACATCGGTGCGGTACTTGATTGCATTGTCCGTAAAATATGACTTGAAAATTGATCAGATGGACGCGATTACTGCCTTTTTACAAGGCGACTTGAACGAAGAGATATATCTGGAACAGCCGGAACATTTCGATGATATGTCAGGAAAGGTATGCAAGCTCAACAAGGCCATATACGGGCTGAAACAAAGTGGCCGTCAATGGAATATCAAATTAGACGCAGCAATGAAGAAGTTCGGTTTTAATAAATCTCGCGTCGACCCTTGCGTGTATTTCATAATAAATAACAAATTTATCTTAATCGTGGCAATATACGTGGACGATTTATTAATCTTATATAATAATATAAACAAACGAGATGAACTTAAAAAAATATTTGTGCGGCCAGTTTAAAATGAAAGACGTTGGTGAAGCGAAGCATTGTATCGGACTTCACATCCAGTATGATAAACAAAATGGTAACATTTCGATAGATCAGAGCAATTATATAAATGATATTTTAATAAGACACCTTCAGATACGAATAAAGTTCTATCTATTTCAATGTCTCCGACGACAGAAGAAGAGCGCCTCGAGATGCAAAGAATACCCTACCAAGCAGCCGTGGGAAGTCTATTATATCTGGCTCAGGGATCTCGTCCAGATATAGCGTTCGCAGTACATGATGTTAGCCGTTTCAACACTAACTACGGCAAAGGACACTGGGAAGCTGTAAAACGAATATTCAGGTATCTAAAGGGCACTCAACACCTGAAGTTGAATTATTCAAAAGTTGGTAATGCAAATTTAATCGGTTTTTCGGATGCTGACTGGGGCTCTGATATTGATAAAAGAAGATCGTGCACGGGGTATGTTTTTCAATTACAGGGTGGTGCTGTTTCTTGGTCTATAGTAAAAGGCAACCAACCGTGGCACTATCCAGCGCTGAAGCGGAGTACATGGCATTGTCCGCATCCGTCCAGGAAGTAATTTGGCTTCGACAATTTGAAAGTGAACTGTTTCCGGAAGTTAATAGTCAACCAACTGTAATCAACACCGACAGTCGAAGTGCTATGTGTCTGGCTGACAATGATGCGTATAAGCCTCGATCGAAGCACATAGACGTGCGTCACCATTTCATACGACATAAATTAAACGAGTCAATAATTAAATTGAATTACTTAAACACTAATGATATGGTTGCTGATAACCTAACAAAATCAGTATCTAAAACAAAACATAATTTCTGTACTAAGAACATGGGATTGAAGTAATACATTAGAAGCATTCATACTTTTTAATTTCATATTGAGATTCAATCCTTGTACAATTAACGTAGAAGTAATAATTTTGAACATGAATTTGACATTTTATTTTTGGATTTTATAATAATTTTTTCATTATAATATAGTGGGAGTGTTAAAAAAATGGTCTATTCCATAATCTCACATACACACACATCTACTGTACTATCATTCTATCATATCGTGAATAAAGTTAGTCGCTCTTAGCATTCACTCAAACCTGACGTTTTTCGTTATCGCTGCCCTCCTAACAAGATGCTACTTTACTAATTATAACGGTAAGTATAAACAAATTTGTTTTATGAATTATTTGTACGAAGGTTCGCTGTGTACATTAATTTTGTGAGAGTATTTTTCATTTTCATCGTCTAAAAGATAAACATTTTAATTTGTCAGGTATTAATTAGTGTCCTTTTATGTCCTTTTTCAGAGTTTTCCGATCCAATTTTTTCTTAGCAAATTTAATTATGGAATCTTAGATTCTAAAAAATTAGAAACGAAGTGGCAACTTCAATTATTCGCGTTGTTATGGCTTTGGAAAGATACAGATGATAAGTTACGGAAAACACGAAAATTTTCCATTCAAACGCAATTTATTCCGTTGAGGGGCCTTGAAATAGGAATCAAACACCGGATATGTAATGTACTCGGCGTCCTCTTTGATAGGATACCCCGCATGCCGACCTCCAGTCAAGGATTAAATAGTGTCCTTTTTTGTCCTTTTTGGGAACTTTCCGATCAAATTTATATTAGAAAAATGAGTTTTAGACTCCTAGGACCAAGAAAAAAATAGCCTTACTGTATTTTTTTCTATTGGAAATGCTTATATGACTGAACTATTTCCAGGTAAAAGCAAGATTTCTTCCACTTACGGACTATGTTTTTTTTCTTTTTACACATATTATTTACAAACTGGATGATTCTGTGCTTTATTCTTATATGCCGCTCAAAAGCTTAGGAATTGGGCCAACTTTTGTGAACTTTGCAGATTTGCCACTTCAATGTATCGTTACGAAATTCGGGTTTAATTTTGACATTAAAAGTTGAAATTTACATTTCTGCAACATTCAAAATGTCGTATCTCGGAAGATACGAAACCGTTCGAAACGTTCGATATGTCCTTTTATTGGAAATTTTATGTACTTTCAGAAGAATTTAAAAAACTTTGATTTGGCTAAAGTGGACGCTAGAAAATAGGAGTTTTTCGAAAAAAGTCGTGTTTTTTGACAAGAATCACAAGAAAGGCAATTACTCCTTAACGGTAAAAGCTAGAGAAATAATTTGGCGACGTTTTTCCTAAAACATCCTGTAGAGTCATTGGTCTATGGCTAACCAGTTGCGGGACACCCTGTATAAACCTGACAAACTTCCTAAGACTAGATCTATTTCTAACTTTAATCCCACTATACTAAAAAATCTATGGTCCCACCAGCGCTAACTCTGCTTCTACGCCTATCTCTGAAACTGTCCCACATAAATCAACTCCCGCGAAAATTATAAATTCTTTGCCTAGTAAATCTAATCGTCCAATTGAAAATAAGACCAACAGCCAAGCGGTATCAGCTTCTGTATCAAAATCTTCAGACACAAAGCTTTGCGACCCAAAGAAACCATCTGACTTAGGCGAAAATTCGACAGCTCCTAATTATAATAATTTTGTTCGTGGTGATCCCCATGTGCCATCCACAACCGGTTCAATAAATATTCCTGACACCTCCACTAACAATCCAACCGGACCCACTTTTCTTGACCCACTTATACCACCTGTTGTTAAGCTGACCATGAACTCAGTCGTTGACCTTGATAGCAGGTATTTACTTTCCAGATTCAGGGAACACAAATCTATGAAAGCGTTCGTTTGTTCCTCGCATATATGCACAATGCTCCCGATAGTACTTGCATTGATGGGAAAACTAAGACTAACCTGAAAGTCCTAATTCAACAAGAAGGTCTGCCTACTGATATTGCTTCGCTGAGTAGTTTTTTCAACAGATATCATGAAGGTCTTGGAATGTCCCATGAACAGGTGAAACGTGACTTCGAAACCTATCGATCCTTTGTCAACGACAAACACATGTCCCACTTGCAGAAAATTCGCGAAGACCATAAAAAGTATTATTCCTAATCAGACAGTTGCCCAAAATAACCCTAGATTAGAAAGTTTTATTCCTACTGATAAATTTGCTCTAAATACCCCCAGATTTTATTACCATAATTGCAGCGGAATGCGGGGTAAAGTAGATTCTCTTTTCCTGGATGCAAAGTCTTGTAATTTTATCGTTTTGATAATAACGGAAACTTGGCTAAATGACACCTTAAAAAATGAAGAAATCCTTGACTCCAGCTGGTCTGTTTATAGATGCGATCGGAACTATAATTTAACCGGCACCTCTAGGGGAGGCGGTGTTCTAATTGCTATACAGAATTTGCTTCCAAGTGAGCCTATAACAACCTATTCAGTGGCGGAACAACTTCACTCCGGGCCCACCCGCCAACTTCTTGAGTGGGCCCCCCTCCACTGAGAAAAAAAAAAACAAATTTTTTTTTTAGTGTACAAATTGACAGATTGTCAGTCAATCAGTATGTCAACTTGTATGGAAATCGACTGTCAATGTTGACTAAAAAGTGTGGATCGACCTTAAGCCAACTCTTTTAAAATATGATTTTGACGGTTCAGTGCGCTACCTGCGCCTGCAATGCGGGATTCGATCCCGCGATCTGAAGACGAGCGTCCTATCTACCCTAATGCCGCCCACACACGGTCAATCCGAATCGATTTTTTTAATTTTCGTTCTGTAAATGTAATCGGAAAAAATGTATGAATTTGCCAGAACGAAAAATCTAAAAAATGGATTCGCTTCGTATATGGGTGGCTTAAGTTTGTAACTTGCTATAAGAAGATTGTAAAAAGCGACACGTTATTAATTCAACTCTATGCCTTGTGTCATCTTTAAATTTAAATGTGCTCTAATTTAAATCCTTCAATTTTAAGAAATGTTGTACTTAATATAAAATCTAACACAGCAATCTTGGCAAGACTCCTTTCAAACCAAAAGAGGCATCTGCACAAAACTATCGTTACTCACAGCCCGGAACTAGAATTTATTTATGTGCTAGTTAGACTCTGATGGCATTGCTTCTCTTTCTAAGTAATGCAAAATAATAGCCATAACAAACAATAGCCGCTTTATTCTCGCTAATGCAATTATTGTCGCTAATACATAAACAATGTACTCTCCTCAACTGCACTCTTCGTACTCATGCAAAATTGTATGTCACGAGAGTCCAACTAGCCCATAAACAAATTCTAGTTCCGAGCTGTGAGTAACGATGGTTTTGCCTCTGCATCGCAGCCCCAATGACTTTGTGTATACCGCAAGAAAGATAAAATATTTTAGTCTTCAACGATACATACAGGCCGTACTAGCTATAGTTTGAACTAAGTTCAGTACCACTCTCAAACCTGTTCGTGTTTGAGGGTTCATGGCAAAGTGGATTGAAATTTAGTCCGTAAGTTTAGAAAAGATACTATGTGTCACCAAAAATGTTTTAAGATAGTTTATTTGCTATGGGACCTAAAGAATCTTTTGTTCCTATATGGTAGGTACTTGGCAAGGCAAAAGGTGGGTCGGATTGCATACCGCGGCTACAGTTACAGCAAGTATCCCAGCCATGCCAGGAGCAATTTTTGTTTTATAATTTGAGGATTCGGATTTTCTCATGAACTTTGAAAGATTTTAGGGCAATATTAACCTTCCGGCGGGCGCAATACTAATCCTAACACGATCGGGCGCAATGCATCTGACAGATTAAGTGCAGAAAAAGGGATGAAACTAAGTTTCTGTATATTTTAGACTCTTATTTATTGTTGCATTGTCTTTTTGAAACAGTTCTACGTAATTTTAGAAACAAAAACTGGCTCACAAATTTGATACCCTCCACATTTTAAATTTTCTAAGAATATTCCGCTTTCAATAGCTTCAATATTTTAAAAACCTCCAAAAACTCGACCGCTTAAAAAATGTGAGCTTAATTTACTAAAAACACACTATTGAACGATTTGGTGAACCTAAAAGTCAACACAACGTTATTACGCAATGTGAAGAGTATAACATGTGGAAATTTTCATAGAAAAGGAGAAAATAACACAATCGGGCGCAATACATCTGAGAGATTATTTCATCCCCTCCCGCCCCTCAGACATATGGTAGATAGAAACTGAAAACTGATTTGGATAGTTGATCGATAAAGATTAAGCTACTGTGAGTTTCAGATCTCTCCCATTTCGTATCACTGATTGGCGCAACAAAAACTGGCCACTTAATCTGTCAGATGCATTGCGCCCGCCCGAAGGTTAAATTTGTTTATCTAAGGTACCTGGTGAAAGGGGAACAATAAATTTAGCATTTGTTTTGACTTCGAAAAGTGTATATTTCTTCTTGTCTGCAAAAACATCTACATTGGGGTGTTGTTTTTCGCAATTATGCTGTTTTTATGATTCGAGAAATCTTTCATGTGGCCTTTGGGCCCCTAAATCTCGTGGGCCCCCCCGCCACGCGGGCCCTGCGGGCCCTTATGCGCCGCCCCTGAACCTATTCCCATACTACATTTGAACATATGTACATTCGCGAAAATTTCACTAGAGAATCACCACCTTTACATAGGAGTCTTTTACATACCTCCCCGTTCTGAAGAAAATACCTTTAACGATGTTTGTGAAATAATCACCACCATCAGCGCTACACTAACGATAACGACAAAATCATAGTCCTTGGTGATTGTCCGAACATCAAGTTTATACCAGACGAAAAAGACAATCTTCTCCTCCCAGTGAACCTTACTGAAAACTCTGACTTCAACCTAATCAGTACTTTTTACGGCAATGATTTACAACAAGTAGTTCCGACTTCTAACCAGAACGGAAACTGGTTAGATCTTATTTTCACCAATTTTTACGACGAGGTGGTTGTTAGTCCAACTGTAGAATCAGAAAACATTTTTAAAAACACCCATCACCACTTTGCGATTACAGTTGAACTTTCAGCAACCAATATACCTTTTAAACAATCCTATCAAAATGAAATTTTTTACGACTTCTCAAAAGCAAACTTCGAGGGCATCAGAAATTACCTTGATTCCATAGACTGGGAAACTAATTTATCGAAGTCTAATCTAGAAGACACAGTATCTTGCTTCAACAGCATAATCCTCGATGTGATTAATACGTATGTGCCCAAAATTAAAAAACGCAACCCGCTTTCCGAACCCTGGCTCGACAGAAATCTAAGGACCCTTAGAAACCAAAGAAACAAACTCTATAAGTTAAGAAAAAACGACCCCAACGTTAGCAATGACGTAAAAGCAAAGTACACTCAACTAGCAAATGAATTTGCCATGAAATCCCACGAAGCATATCAACAGTATGTCAATTCAATGGGTGAAAAAATTATCGATGACCCTAAGAAATTCTTTAGCTCCGTCAATATGAAACGTAAGACTACCGATTTTCCTGTTGCCATGATCATTTCCAAAACACTTTCAGCTTAGTTAATAACTCAAGTTCCTCATTGCCCCTCACCCATTCTAACCCAATATGTATTATTGACGAGATTAACATCACACTAGAGGAAATATCAAAAGCAATTGCTGGACTAAGTATAGATAAAGGCCCTGGCCCTGACTTAATCCCTCCCTATTTTTTGAAGCAGTGTTTGGATCAATTGCTCGTTCCCCTTTATCTTATTTTCAATAACTCCCTTCAATCAGGCGTCTTTCCTTCTTATTGGAAATATTCCCACATCACTCCAATTCATAAGAACGGTGATAAACGGTTAGTCGATAACTATCGAGGTATTGCAATTCTATCGGCAATCCCTAAGTTAAGGTCTGGATAGACATCGGGCGGAATGAAAATGAAATTTTTGTCCGCTGCGATTTTCTCAATGAAAATGCATGCTTACTGTCGTGGAACATGTCGGAAATGATGGAGAATTCCATAAGCTACAATCCGAATATGGTTCCACAATTTGTCTCTGCCATTTTATATATTATTTTTCGATTCCCCGGTCATTAGATAATTTCCACGATGAACTCGTCGTGGGCAGTGAATCGGTTTGACATTTGCAAAACTCACCACGCCCGACGGAGAATTTGCTACCGAATCGACTCATTTTCACGTTGAAAATGAATTTGGACAAGGAGGAAATTATTTTTTTAGTTATTTTTAAGATGATTAAGGACGTAAAACGCCTTTGTAGCAATTTTAGAAGCTAAAATTTTAAGTTCACCACGGTTTTTATGCCGGTTCATTACCGTTTCATTTTCATTCCGCTCGAACTCTATCCGGGGCTTTATTTGAGAAAATCGTTTGTGACAAACTCACCACTGTCATTGACCCGCTTTTGAATGAACAACAACATGGATTCCGCAAAGGAAGATCGACCACAACCAACCTCATAATCGTAGTTTCCGAGGTTCTCTGTGAAATGGAAAAGGGGAATCAAGTTGACGCAGTTTATACTGACTTTAGTAAGGCCTTCGATAGAGTTGACCACAAAATTCTAATTGAAAAATTACACAAATTTGGGATATCTGGGTCCATTCTGAGTTGGCTCGGCTCGTACCTTGTCAATCGTACCCAATTCGTGAAATTTCAAGGTTGTATATCCAAGAGTATATCCGTATCCTCTGGTGTACCACAGGGCAGCCACTTGGGTCCCCTACTCTTCAACATTTTTATTTCCGACCTATCACAGTCTTTGTCTGATATTCCTCATCTTCTCTATGCCGATGACCTTAAACTGTACCGTACCATACAAACAGATTCTGATGTAACATATCTTCAACTGAAGCTTAAATCCGTCGAAGAATGGTGCAGTCTGAACGTTAAGGTAACGTTAATAAGTGCCAAGTAATGAGTTTCTCCCGTAAAAGCGAAATTATAACGCATTCTTACCAGCTGCATAATGATGAACTGAATCGAGTCGACCATATCAAAGACTTAGGTGTAGTCTTAGACTACAAGCTATGCTTCAATTTACTATACAGGGTGTCCGGAAACTGCCGCATAAACGCACCGGATTATGATTCCTCAGTTTATTTCCAGCAAAAAAGTTGTACGGAACATACCCCCTCAGCTTAACCCTTTAGCTACCACAGGCATTTAAAGATTTTTGAAAAAATCATTTTCTTGCACAACTTAAAGCCTAATATCTCCACAGCTAGACCAAGTAGAATAGTGAAATAAAATGATTATTACAGCCAACAAATTTACCTGTAAAATGAAACTAACCACACTAAAATCGGATAAGAGGTTTGTTTTTTACAGAGTTTCAAAGTCAAATTTGCGTGATTTTACTCAAAAACAATCTTTTTTTTTCATCCCAATTTTCTCCAACTTCTGCCAAGGTGAGGTGCTTGTACGATTCTTTTAGAAATTGGCGCACAGTCTTACGATCATATCTTTCTTACATCATTTTATTCTAGCTCCATTATTTCTAACAGTTTTAGTACCTTAAGTGCAGAAAACTAGGGTTAATTTTGGCTCGATTTCGACATATTTTGAATAGATTTTACCAATTGCAGATCTTTAGGGGCAGTGTGAATTGAATTGTATTGAATTCGAGCTAAAATTAACCTTAGTTTTCTACACTTAACGTATAAAAACTGTTAGAAGTAATGGAGCTAGATCAAAATGATGTAAGAAAGATATGATCGTAAGACTATGCGCCAATTTTTAAAGGAATTGTACAAGCACCTCCCCTTGGCATAAGTTGGAGAAAATTGAGACGGAAAAAAAATTGTTTTTGGGTCAAATCACGCAAATTTGACTTTGAAGCTCTGTAAAAACCAAACCTCTTATCCGATTTTAGTGTGGTTAGTTTTATTTTACAGGTAAATTTGTTGGCTGTAGTAACCATCTTATTTTGCTATTCTAGCTGGTCTAGCTTTGGATATATTAGGCTTTAAGTTGTTCAAGAAAATGATTTTTTCCAAAATCTTCAAATGCCTGCGGCAGCTAAAGGGTTAAGCTGAGGGGGTATGTTCCGTACAACTTTTTTGCTGGAAATCAACTGAGAAATCATAATCCGGTGCGTTTATGCGGCAGTTTCCGGACACCCTGTATGACATGGCCTTGTCCACAGCTAATAAGCAACTCGGTTTCATTAAAAGACGGGCTAAAGAATTTCAGAATCTCTGGGTTACTAAATCTTTATACTCGAGTCTTGTGCGACCCCTTCTTGAATATGCTTGCGTTATCTGGAACCCAGTACATGAAATACACAGCAACAGGTTTGAGTCAATTCAAAAACAATTTCTCCTTTTCGCACTAAGGAATCAATTTAACCCTGCCGATTTCCGTAATCTGCCTTCTTATGAATACAGATAAGGCCTTTTAAATTTAATGACACTTGCTTCCCGAAGAACGCTACTCAGTGCATGTTTCACCTTTGACGTGATTAGCGGCGTAGCTAATATCAATACCCTATCTGAGAAAATAGCTTTTATCGATCAATTGAGATGGACCAGGCATACTGCTCTCCTAAAAGTGTTTCAACATCGAACCGCTTATGGCTACAACGAACCTATAAATAGGTGCTGTCGAGTTTTCAACTCAATTGGCATACAATATTCTCCTGAGATATCTAAATTCTCGTTTAAGCATAACTTAATAAAACCCCCAATTCCTCCTAGAATCCCATTCCCTCAATCTTTCTTTGTAAATTAAGTGAAATGTATGTACCTAATTGTAATTGTTAAATATTGTTACCTTGCTTGGTTAAATAAATAAATATAGTATATCTAGGGACGCGGGAGCGTCCCGCCCGCCGAAAAAGACGGAAAAATTTGACCAAATGCAAAGTGAGAAGCGACCAAGACTATGTTTACACGACAGAACAAGTACGGGTTTTCGGACCTCTGTAGCTCGGACTCTGGTTTGCCCTGAGTGTTCAAATTTGGTAGGCGTTGTCACTCGCGCCGTCTTACGAAGTGCGGCAAATTTCATGAAGATCCGATAAAAAATACCGGAGTTATAAGAGTTTGAAAAACGCATTTTTTTCGAAAATACATCAATACGGCTCACTACTCACACCTTTTACGATGCAATATATTTTGAGTCTCGGCGACGCGATGACCTCGATGATGTACGCGCAGAGTTGCGGGTTGAGGGCATTATGGGATGAGAGTGAAAATTTGACAAAAAAATGTTTATTCATACATACATATGTGCACTTGGTTGCAACAGTGAGGCCGGGTTACTCAAACATTTTATCCAATAGATAAACTTGAAGCATTCTACAGCCAGTGTGAACAACCACGCTTCAAGAATGATTTAAGCTTCATCATCATCAATGTGGCAGGATAGCCCCACGTCAGGATTTGGCCGCCCTTTAAGCTTAGATTACGGATAAATATTTTTGAGTAACTGACCTCTTTTAGCGACAGTCATAAAGAGTCATAAACGACTCAATTGATGAACCGAGCGATTGCTGAAAATACATTTGTTTTTTTGTTTTGATGATATTTCTCACTTTTGATTACGTGTGCGCAGGTTCCCAGAAAAATCGGAAAGTTTTATATAAGTCTTATATTCGAACAGAATAAGACTTACTCAATAAGAGATTATTCAAAAAATTCTTAGTCTTTCACAAGAGGAAATCCTTACTAAAAGGCTTACCTTAACATGGGGCATGTCATTGGCGGTAAGGTTTAAAGCTTTGAAGTTTCCAAATCTTTTATATATACATTGGAAACTCGATAACTCGAACCTCAATAACTCGAATATCTCGAATAACTCTTGCGGTGCCCTGCATTTAGCATGTGAATCTATGAATTATAAACTCGATAAGCCGATTGAATATATAAATAACTCGGATCAAAAATCGAGCGAATTAATAGGTAAGAGCCTCTATTACTCGAAGAAAATTGTTTCGCAGCCTCTAAAAAAAACTCTACGTCTTGAATTTTAATTGTATTAGAACCTTTACTACTCGAATATTTTTGCAGTTAGAAAATTAATGCATAAAGCGTATAGAATAAAAACAATAATTCCACCTTCCCAACAAGCGAACATCGCAACAATGGAAGCCTTTACAACTCGAATTTTAATCGTTTTAAAGCCTTCACTAAATAAATAACAGGCGCGACAATCCAGCATTGGACTAAGACCGCAGGACATAGTGACATCCTATTTCCAAGATCTTATCTGCTTTTTGTTGAGGTAATGAGATCAGCATCACGCTCAGCAGTGTTATTTATCCCCATAAATGGGTACTCGTTTAACATCTGAGTGAGATCATAGTCCGTCACAAGCTCGTGAGTTCTGGAAACACCATGATCCACGGTGAGATTCGAACTCATGACCCTGTGCACCGAAGGTGCGCGCACTAACCACTAGACCAGCCAGACTACAGCCTTCACTACTCGAAGAAATTTACAGTTAACAATTTAATGGAAAATGCAAGCAGTTTAAGAAAAAAAGTTTTTCTCTTCAATTAGTTCCTGGCGTTCTACACTACGTGTTGTATGCTGTGTTTTATTTAAACAAAATAAAATAAAATATGGCTTCAAGAAAGTGCAAAACACTTTAGCTTTTGGAGAAAGTTCGTCTGATTGAAGCCGTTGACAACCGAGGATCGCGTTCAAAGGTGGAAATTGCCGCCGAATTCCAAATTTTAGCGAACACTTTGTCAACCATTATAAAAAATAAGGACAGAATCAGGCTTAGAGTGCAGTCAAATCGAACGGTCCGAAACGATTCTTTTCGGTCTAAAGATGCAGAGTTCCCGGATATTGAGAAATGTTTGGTACAGTGGTTTGATCAATGTCGAAGAAAAAACATTAGCGTATAAGTGGTCCCCTAATGAAAGAAAAGGCAATTCATTTTGCCCAAAAGTTAAATCACCCGGAATTTAGAGCTAGTAATGGCTGGCTGAATAATTTCAAACAAAGGCATACTATCGCCTTCAGAGTAATTTCTGGCGAAAGTGCAGCTGTTGATGTGGCGGTGTGTAATGATTGGAAACAAAAATTGGCTCAAATAATTCAGGATTATGTATCGGAAGATATATTTAATGCACATGAAACTGCATTATTTTATCGTTGCACGCCGAACAAAACGTTGTGTTTCCGAGATGATCCTTGCTATGGATGGAAAGCAGAGCAAGGAAAGATTAACTATCCTTCTTGCGGTAAAAGGAAACCCTTGGTGATCGGCAAATATAAACAGCCGAGATGCATGAAGAACGTCAAATCAATAACGGTCCTTTACGAAGTAAACAAGAAAGCATGGATGACATCCATGATTTTTCCAAAATGGCTGATTGATTGGGATAAGGAGCTTTGAAATGAAAATAGGCGAGCTTATTGCTCATTGATAAGTACCCTTCGCATTTTATTCCCAATGGATTGGAACGATTGAAAATTGAACTTTTGCCTCCAAATACAACCTCGAGGCTGCAACCCCTAGACCAGGGAATCATAAAATTTTTTGAAGTGTTTTACAAATAAGAACTCCTACGGAAAATGGTTAGAGAATTGGAAAAAAAAGATAGAAATGAAACCTATCAATGTATTGGAAGCCATTAATCGAGAGGCCTGGAAAAATGTTACAGAAGCTACATCGAAAAATTGCTTCAGAGCTTGTGGTTTTCACTCTATTATTGAAGAGACTGTAGAAATAACTTCCACCAATATGACCAAAGAATTGCGCACTTTGTCTTTAGCCTTGGACATTGACACGACTTCCTTCGAAGAGTTTGTTGCAATAGATGAGCACTTGCCTCCAAACGGAAGAAGACATAATTCTCGATGTCACGTCAGCTATGGTGGGAACGGTTGAGAATGTCCAAGATGATGAAGAAGAAGTATCGGAAGTAGCTACAGTACCGACCACAAAGGAAGCTCGAGCAGCGGCATTAATAATTCGTGCGTATTTAGAAGGTTGCGATGGCGTGAGTGACGAAATGTTTAAACGGTTCGCCGACGATTATATAGAAAAGAAAGCCTTACAAAACTTACGTCAGGTGACCATGGATAGATATTGTGTAAATAATCACTAGGTTTAAGATGAAGCTTCTTAATTTTTTTTTTATTTGAATGTTTTTCTGTTTTAAAATAATTTAAATGAGATATGTTTTGTTTATATTTTGGTGTTTGTTTTCAAATAACAGGCGCGACAATCCAACATTGGACTAAGGCCGCAGGATGTGTTAGTGACATCCTATTTCCAAGATCTTATCTGCTTTTTGATGAGGTAATGAGATCAGCATCACGCTCAGCAGTGTTATTTATCCCCATAAATGGGTACTCGTTTAACATCTGAGTGAGATCATAGTCTGTCACAAGCTCGTGAGTTCGAAAAACACAATGGAACACGGTGAGATTCGAACTCATGAGCCTGTGCACCGAAGGTGCGCGCACTAACCGCTCGACCAGCCAGACTAACTGTGTGGGTGTTTGTTTTGGTATTTCTTAAATGGATATATGATTTGACTTTGATTATCATTGTGTAACCTGAATATGTACTGAATAACCGATAAATGTTTTTATGTGAATTTAATGTGTATTATCACCCAATTTTTGAATTTTATTAATAAATTTACTGAAATTTCAGGGCATTGCATCAATAAACTGCTTTTAATTAGCTTCGATGTCTCGAATTTTGATAACTTGAAGTATAGGTAACTCGAAGGAATTGTTTGGTCCCTTGGGATTCGAGTTATCGAGGTTTGACTGTACCTGATTGTAGGACTTATTTATGATGCATTTATAAAATTAATAATAAGGCTTTTTTAAGAATATAGCAAAGGCTTAGATAAGGGCTTAACAATAATTCCTATTTAAGAATTATCTCAAGCACTATCGAACGCATTTCGAAACTAAAATATATCCATTAATAAAAGGTTGAAATAAGTATATATTTCTTCTTTCTGTAACTCCTTGTTTAATTTTTATTTGTATATTTCCTATCCGCACATGTACTTCGACCACGCCGAGATTCGATCTCCGGACCCCAAGATTACTAGCATCGTAGAGTACGACTCAACCAAGTCAGCCACAGAGCATGTTATAAATAAATATTTGCAAACTGCCTTATGCCACCTGTCGGAAATGGCATTTATATATGTGCTTACTAATAAGGTTTTTATAAGAATATAATACATACAGCTGTTTTCTTTGAACTATTGTAACAAAAGTTGTCCCAAACGCTTTTACTCTTCATAGTGTTACCGTGCAAGTGAAGATTCTTATAAACTCTCATTCTGTGCTACGTGAAGATAAGACAAAAGACCTTATACCTGCTAAGCTTGTGTATGGTTGTGTGTGCGTGTCTCTAACCAGTGATCATTCACAATCAGCTACTGAAAGTGCGGTTTGCGTTCTGTATTGAACTTTCGATTTTGAATTTTTGCATACTTTTTGGCGCCTATATAAACATAAATATTGTGGACCCTGTTAGACGGCTACTTTTTGCGTGTGGTGTAGAGCAGTACGAAAAACTTAAAATTTGTATTTTATTGATTGGGATTTAAACATTTTATCCCGTGAACGTTTTTTTCTGTTATTTCTTAAAATGAACACCTGTGCGGCTTCATCTTGCCTGGATAAGGCTGCGAAAACACCAAACATCATTTGCTCTGGGTTCTGTGGTTTATCGTTTCACAGTAAATGTGCCAAGTTACCTCAATATATCAAAAGCTCGACTAATTAGAATAGCAAATAAAGATGATTATTACAGCCAACAAATTAACTTAAAAAATAATACTAACCGCACTAAAATCGGATATGAGGTTTGGCTTCAAACTAAAATTTTGTCATTTGACCCAAAAACAATCTATTTTTCCATCTCAACTTTCTCCAACTTCTGCCAAGGTGAGGTGCTCATACGATTCTTTTAAAAATTTGCGCATATGTAGTCTAATGATCATTTCTTTCTCACATCATTTTATTCTAGTTTCGTTTTTTCTAACAGTTTTAATGCCTTAAGTGCGGAAAACTCTGGCTGTAATAATCATCTTATTTTGCTATTCTAGCTTTGAGATATTGAGGTTTTAGTCAAACATGAAAATGATGTGGTCTACGGCAACTGCCTCTCCGGGACGGACCACACCCGTTTTTTACAAAACGGCCAAAAGCTGCCAATATGCCTTCCTGTCAAGAGCCCTGGTAGGAGGTTCGCTGCAGGAAGGTTGTGTTTGTCTCAGCGACGTGCATTCATAATAAGCAATTCCAAACTGCTTGACTAGGAAAAACTCCGGATTCATTATCACCGACATCACCAAATATCATTTTAGACAACATTTTCTCCTCCTGACGATTTTTTCCGAAAACGCCGCGAAGAATGTATGTACATCTAAAAACTAAGCCAAAAACCATGCCACACATAATCGAACCAAACTTGTTTCCTGCATGTGTATCTTGCCAAATGTATCTTTCATACTATCATGTACATACATGAAGTACCTATGCATGATGCAGTGGGAACAGGAACATGTTGACTCTATGAACCGATTCATAGAGAATGAATCGGTTCATATGATGGGCTATCTTTTTTTGTTTGTTTTATGTGCGAATTTATATGAGCGCACTCAAGCAGAATTGGTGTTGATTGACTTACATGTTGCGTGTGGATTGAATATGGATAGTAGACGTGAGATGCATGTTGATAGGAAAATATAAACATCAGTTACATTTTCCAGAAGAAATCAGTTGACTACAGGTAATTTTTAGTGGATTTTTTTTGGGAAAAGTTTGTAGTTTTCTGTGCGAATTATGTCGGAGTTGTGCTGTGCGACAAGTTTATGCCAAATTACCAGGCGGCATTATCGGTTAGATTACATAACGAAAAAGTTGACCGTAATCGGAATATTTTGAAACGTTTAATCGATACAGTGATTCATCTCGCAAAGCAAGAGCTTCTATTATCGGATTCTATGATATAAATGCTAACGGTACGCCAACAGCAATAACTTCTCATATTTCCAAAGAATTTGAATATTTAATTGTCGGTAATGCTACAATGGCGCAGCAGTAATAAGTTCTCAAATCCTGGCTGAAAACGATTTTTCCCAAAAGTTTAAAAATTTATATTCGAAAGTTGCAGAAGAATATGAGCCACCGCCGAAAATATCTAGAAGTTCAAAAGATCCGATACAAAATTTGCGAAGGATATTTAGAGAGATTGTATACGTCATTCACGGGCAAATTCGAGAGAGATTTAATTCATTCAAAAATCTTTCATTCTTAGAATTACTCGAACCAAATTTAAATCAAATGTTCCAACTTTGACTCGCTTATTGAGATTCACAATTAATTTTTTGATAGAATAAAGTTAAAAAAAAAGTAATGTTTTCGTCAGATCAGTTTAGAAATGCAAATGTGAATCAAATTCTAGAATATTTACAAAATCGGCCTTACGTCGCGAATGGTTTTAAACAAGTATATATTTGAGCAAAATTACTAACAACATTTCCAGTCACTGTGGCTTCTGCCGAGAGGTTGTTTTCAACTCTAAAACGTGTCCATACATTTTTAGGAATCGCCAATCTCAGCAAAGGCTTTCAGATCTTGTTTTGATTGCTGTCGAAAGGATATTCTCATACAAATGCGAAGAGAAAATGATTTTTTTGATTAAGTAATTAAAGCATTTTTGCATAAAGAGAGGCGTAAAGAATAAGAATACAAATAAGAAATATTTATTAAATTGTGTACATAGTGTTTTTTTTTATATTAGTATATATTTATATATTTATTTATATTGAGTACCTATCGCTGAATGCTATATTTTGTTGTTTTTACCTCCATATTTATGTGCAAATGTTTTATTTTTTTAATTCCTGATTTCTTCAATAAGGCATAAATTTATTTATGTCAAATTGGCTTTGGAATGATCAACTGCTTGACTATGAGGGATTTTCACTGCACGTCACTGGTTTGTCTGTGTATCTGTGTCCCTATATCACTGTGGGGAAAACCCTATCGTAGCAGCTATGTTTTTGTCCCTTGACCTCATGTACGCAAACATTGACGAACCATAACTCGTACCCACATAGATGCGCAGCGGTCCGATGTAATTAGCAGGGCATCAAAGCTCGCTGGCTTTGTCCTTAGGTGCTCAAGTGATTTTCGCTCGGCGTCAACCCTTGTAAATTTGTTCTTCTCATTGGCTCGTAGTGTTTTGGAATATGCTTCTGTAGTGTGGTCGCCGTGTGGGCGCCACGGTTACACTGATGCTTTAGAGCGAGTTCAAAGGAGATTTACCAAGTCCCTATTTTTTAAATTTGGCTTTTCATATCTTCCATATATTGAACGGCTTAACTTTTTAAATATGCAGTCATTACAGGAGCGAAGATTATTTCTTGATGAATGCTTCCTTTATAAAATTTGTTGTGGCCTACTCAGTACCTCGTTAGTGTCCGATATTCAATGGAGAAATCCTGTGTATAATACAAAATCCAACTCCATATTTGTCCCTCCAACAGCTGACCTCTCAGTATATTTCAATTCGCCGCTTCTTAGGTTAATGAGAAATTAATTATTAATTACACGGGAGAACAATTTCAACACTTTTTTCTGTTTTTTTTTTAATCTTGCACCTAATTTATAGTAAAACGGCCTCGCTGATTCCAAAAATGCAGTCCGTTTTTCCCCTATACGTCAGGTTTTTGAGATAACGGGGTTTTTTGAATTTTACGGAAAATTACAATAGGCCCCCATAAATAACAACTTTTTTAAAAAGCTACGGGGTTGCATCCTTGTGCAGGACCTTCTAGTACTTGTTAACAATAAAATTAAATAAATAAATGAACGTAATTTGTCGCGACCTGGATTTTTTGTTAAAAGTTGTGAAATTCTTCGGCCATTTTTAAGTCTTTTTTAATCAAAAAAATGTATTTAAAAGCCTCCGTTCAAGTATATAACCCTATTTTTGTGCTCTTAACTTGTCTAATGGAAGCCTCTACTATCCCTTGTCGAAAGTGTCTCAACACCCGGAGTCAGTTTGCTATATATGTGGCAGTTATACATTTCTAAGTCAAAGGGCAAAAAATAGGCCCCTTTGTCCACCAGGCATATCATATGTGTGGACCTCAAGATGGTTCTTCCTTCTCGGTTAGCAACGTGGATATACAAAATATCCGTGCTTTTTGTGTATGTGGGATAGCAGAACTCGCGATAAACATTGGATACAAAGGAATTGGCCCCCGAGATCTGATCTGAAGGCTGGCGATCAAAATATTGTTCATGAACCGCTTGTGGATCGACAAAAAACATTTTCCCGCTGTTGCATATAAAACTAGGCCTGGCGAAACAATTTGTTAAAGCCTTACGAACAGAAGGAAATTATTTTAAATATATGCTGTCGGCCCTTCCTGCGCTATCATACGAGAGATTTTTTACACAATCATTTAGATGAATTTCCGGAAAATCTTGGAGCTGTGAGTAATGAGCAAGGAGAGCGATTTCATCAAGATTTCAAAATCATGGAAAGTCGATATCAAGGCAGATGGGATGCGAATATGATAGCGGACTATTGATGGGGCATAAAACAGGACTGTCCGAAAATTGAACACTCCAAAAAAAGCTGAACGTTCGGTCGCCACTCTGTGAAATAGACACTCATAGAGAAACGAGTTTCCAAACTCGGCACGACTCGTCGCAAGTTTATTATTCAGAAGAAGATGATAAGAAAATATTCTTATCGTAGAATAATAAACTAACAATGCGACTAGGAAGTGGTATGGCTGACAACCGTATCACACTCCGAATTCAGTTGTCTTTGTAACGTTGATGACTACACACGGTAGTCATCAACGCACCATGCTCCACTAGGAGTTACGGTAAATGAAGAAGAATGTTGTTAAGATATAAAATCAATATTTACAAACGAAAAATTTTTAGCGAGTTTCGTTTGTTTTGATTTCAATGAAGGGAAGGTTTGTATGGGGGCCAAAATTTGAGCCCCCTGTATCTCAAAAACTGGACGTATAGGAGAAAAACGGTTAGCATTTCCGGACTCTACGACCAAAAATTAGCTAGAAATGAATATCAAATCTAAATAAACAAAATGCTGTTCCCCTGTGTTATCTTCGTTATCAGCATTGAAGAGAATTTTGCTTTCCAAAATCCCTAACTCTGATTTTATTGTATGAATTTTAGTTTCTTTAATTTTTCTCTTTCTTTCTATCAGTATGTTAATTATATTTTTTTTTTTTCTTAATGTACTATGTATTTTTTCTTTATCATTGTTTTGTTTGCTCTTTTCATTCCTTACAATATTTGATGTATAATTACTGTATTATTGGGTGTATCTCCTGTTCAGTACTTGAATTAAATAAATAAATAAATAATAAATGTCTTAAGTAAAGTATATTATAAACCTTATAAATGACTTTTCTTTCATTGATATATAAGCTATAGGGCAACTGGGAGCTTTCAAATAGTGAGTGCAAATTGAGTTTGAAATTTTGTCTTACATTTGGCTAAGAAGTAAGTCTTATATAATGATATGAATAAGATCTAATCACGCAAAGCTATTTCAGCTTACTGAATGCTTACAGTTCAGTAGTAAGTAAGCCTTTTCTAAGTCTTACCTTACCTTTCCATAGACCTTGCGGAAATTTTGCTGGGGTTTGCAAGGATTATGACTGTGTGTGTGCTGTGTGGCAATTTATGATCCCAGCAAAATTTCCGTAAGGTCTATGAAGAAGTAAGACTTAGAAAAGGCTTACTTAGTACTGAACTGTAAGCATTCAGTAAGCTGAAATAGCTTTGCGTGATTAGATCTTATTCATATCATTATATAAGACTTACTTCTTAGCAAAATGTAAGACAAAATTTCAAACTCAATTTGCACACACTATTTGAAAGCTTCCAGTTGCCCTATAGCTTTTATATCTATGAAATAAAAGTTATTTATAAGGTTTATAATATACTTTACTTAAGGCATTTATTATATTCTTATAAAAGCCTTATCAGTAAGTATATAAATGCCATTTCGGGCAGGTGGCATAAGGCAGTTTGCAAATATTTATTTATAACTTGGCTGTGTGGCTCACTTGGTTAAGTCGCACTCTACGATGATAGTAATCTTGGGGTCCGGAGATCGAATCTCGGCGTGGTCAAAGTACATGTGCGGATAGGAAATATAAACAAATGACTACTGAGTGGAATGCACCAATCGCCCAGCAAGGAGTTACAGAAAGAAAAAATACTTATTTCAACCTTTTTATTAATGGATATCTTTTAGTTGCTTTAGATAATGCTTGAGATAATACTTAAATAAGAATTATTGTAATCCTTAAATAAGAATTATTGTAATTCTTAGATAAGAATTATTGTAATCCTTAAGTAAGAATTATTGTAATCATTAAATAAGAGTTATTGTAATCCTTAAATAAGAATTATTGTAATTCTGAAATAAGTCTTATAATCAGGTGTATATACAAGATTTGGAAGCTTCAAAGCTTTAAACCTTACCGCCAATGACATGCCCCATGTTAAGGTAAGCCTTTTAGTAAGGATTTCCTCTTGTAAAAGACTAAGACTTTTTTGAATAATCTCTTATTGAGTAAGTCTTATTCCGTTCGAATATAAGACTTATATAAAACTTTCCGATTTTGCTGGGTACTTATATATACCCAGCAAAATTTCCGTAAGGTCTATGAAGAAGTAAGACTTAGAAAAGGCTTACTTAGTACTGAACTGTAAGCATTCAGTAAGCTGAAATAGCTTTGCGTGATTAGATCTTATTCATATCATTATATAAGACTTACTTCTTAGCAAAATGTAAGACAAAATTTCAAACTCAATTTGCACACACTATTTGAAAGCTTCCAGTTGCCCTATAGCTTTTATATCTATGAAATAAAAGTTATTTATAAGGTTTATAATATACTTTACTTAAGGCATTTATTATATTCTTATAAAAGCCTTATCAGTAAGTATATAAATGCCATTTCGGGCAGGTGGCATAAGGCAGTTTGCAAATATTTATTTATAACTTGGCTGTGTGGCTCACTTGGTTAAGTCGCACTCTACGATGATAGTAATCTTGGGGTCCGGAGATCGAATCTCGGCGTGGTCAAAGTACATGTGCGGATAGGAAATATAAACAAATGACTACTGAGTGGAATGCACCAATCGCCCAGCAAGGAGTTACAGAAAGAAAAAATACTTATTTCAACCTTTTTATTAATGGATATCTTTTAGTTGCCTTAGATAATGCTTGAGATAATACTTAAATAAGAATTATTGTAATCCTTAAATAAGAATTATTGTAATTCTTAGATAAGAATTATTGTAATCCTTAAGTAAGAATTATTGTAATCATTAAATAAGAGTTATTGTAATCCTTAAATAAGAATTATTGTAATTCTGAAATAAGTCTTATAATCAGGTGTATATACAAGATTTGGAAGCTTCAAAGCTTTAAACCTTACCGCCAATGACATGCCCCATGTTAAGGTAAGCCTTTTAGTAAGGATTTCCTCTTGTAAAAGACTAAGACTTTTTTGAATAATCTCTTATTGAGTAAGTCTTATTCCGTTCGAATATAAGACTTATATAAAACTTTCCGATTTTGCTGGGATAATGAGCTTGTAGCTATGTAGTACGTAGAGTACGTACGAGAGGGAGTAGAATCACCGCCGTCTATATATTAAGGCCGCAATGTAGACTCGTAAACGTCAAATCCGCAGTTGAAATTGCATTGCATTGTTGTTGCCTCTTATGACATTGTTGTTGTTTGCCCGTGTTCGACGAACAATTCAATACGGATCCATGACGTCATTGTACAGCTGAGTTGCGGCTATGATATATCTAGATGGCGTTGGTAGAATCCGGTTTGGGAAAAGTAATGAAATATTTGGTTGAAACAGACTGGATGCGATGAATGTTGCTGAGGAAAACAGCACAATGCATTTTAAATGGGTGACGTCATGTGGGCAGCAAAAGCCTTTGCTGTCGCTCATTTAAAATACATTGGGCCGCTCCTGCTTCCATTCTATTTCCACCACCGATTTCTAGGTAAAAATTTTAGTGTAGTTTCTGTTTTATATTTTTATTTTATTATATTATTCAAACATATCTATTCGATGACAATAATATTAATTCTATATTTATTAAGACTACTACAATTCAAGTATATTCAACGACTACTTACATAATGTATATCAATTATATATAAAACATTTCTCTCCTTTTTTTTTTAAACTGGTACGATGACAGCAGCATTATAAACTTGAATTATTACAACAATGTTACAAACTTAAATCATTTCGATGTTGCTTTGCGATGATATTCAATTTAAAGATTTCCTTTTTCTTAAATTAATTTTGTTTCTTCGGTAAACACTGCCATCATAAAGTTGAATTAAATAAGAACGAGGAGCTGATTCTTTTTCTATAATTTTACCTGGGTACCACTTTCTATCTGTTTTCTGAAACCAGACTTCATCTCCCTTTTCAAATGTTTCTCTCCACTTTGATGTTCTATCATAATTTACCCTCACCTTTTCTTTTAAATTTAAAATTTTTTCCATTACATTTTCATTTAACTTAGGTTTAAGTAAATTATCATGTATTGGTATCAAAGTTCTACATCTCCTACTAAATAATAATTGAGATGGTGTGTATCCTATTCCTGAAAGTGGTGAATTTCGGTATTCTAATAAAATAGTATTTATATCCGATTTTGAATTTTGGACTTTTATTAAAAACGATTTACTTATACCTACATATCTTTCTGCAAGTCCATTTGATTTTGGATAGTAAGGACTACTAAAAGTGAAATGTGCACCAATACTCTGTGCATATTGCTTACATTCAAAGCAGTTGAATGGAGAATTATCAGCTACTATTTCTTTTGGATATCCATGAGTGGCAAATATATTTTTTAACCGACTTATTATTTCTTTACCACTTTTATTTTTTAATGGTAATATTTCAAGCCATCGTGAATAGTAATCAACTAAAACTAGATAGTTTTTTCTTGCAAAATCAAAAATATCTAATGCAATTTTCATGGAAGGTAGATCCGGTATTTCATGAAATATAATAGGCGTTTTTTTTTTATTTGAGCATCTATTTCGTTGGCAAATTGAGCAAGTCTGTATCATGCTTTCAATATCTTGGTTTATATTTTTCCAAAATACTAAGTTTTTGGCTTTTTCCATAGTTTTATTTATACCTAAATGATCTATATGTAATATTTTCAAATACTCATTTACTAAAGAATTTGGTATCAGGAGCCTGTTGTCATAAAACAATATATCTTCTTCTAAAAACAATTCATTACGGGCCTCAATTTATAATGATATATTTTTAAAAAAAATTATTGTGCGTTAATAATGATGATTATTGAGAGATGTTTCAGTCGCGTAATAGTTGATTTAATATTAATCGTGTTAATCAGCCAGGATAAAGATAAAGAAGACAAAAGAGAATTCATTTGTTTTTTTTTTTCTTTTATTTTGTTATAATTTATTACGAAAAAATAAACATTCATTCAAAAAGATTACGGAAAAATGGTTCGTAATACGAGTAATACCATGGTTTGAGATCGAAATTTAATCAACTTCATTTTGTTGTACTCTGATATGAACGTTGTTGATGCATAGATTTGTTTCAAGGGAACAGTATCAACTGAGCGGGCGTATAAGCGGGTACCCTTCAATATATGGGGTGAAGTTTTTTGAAAATATGTATCTGGAAAACTATAAGTCTAGCCAGTGGCGGCTCGTGCCTATGGAAAAAGGTGAGGCGAAAAAACAAAAACATATTGGAAGGGGGTTATTACATTGGATGGGGTTCCAAAACGGAGCAGTTGCGTATGTTCCGCAAACGTATTTGCTATTCTGCTCCCCTAACTGCCATTTTGCGGATCTGAAACCATCTCCAGTTATTTTAGTTAACCTTCGGGCGGGCGCAATGCATCAGACAGATTAAGTGACCAGTTTTTGTTGCGCCAATCAGCGATATCAAAAGAGAGAGATCTGAAACTCACAGTAGCTTAATCTTTATCGATCAACTACCCACACCATTTTTTAGTTTCTATCTACCATATGTCTAAGTGACGGGAGGGGGTGAAATAATCTCTCAGATGTATTGCGCCCGATTGTGTTATTTTTCCTTTTCTATGAAAATTTCCACTCGTTATACTCTTCACATTGCGTAATAATTTTGTGTTGACTTTTAAACTCACCAAATCGTTCAATAGTGCGTTTTTAGTAAAATAAGATCACATTTTTTAAGTGATCGAGTTGTTGGAGGTTTTTTAAATATTGAAGCGATTGAAAGCGGAATATTTTTAGAAAATTTAAAATGTGAAAGGTATCAAACTTTGTGAGCCAGTATTTGTTTCTAAAATTTCGTAGAACTGTTTCAAAAAGACAATGCAACAATAAATAAGAGTCTAAAATATACAGAAACTTAGTTTCATCCTATTTTCTGTACTTAATCTGTCAGATGCATTGCGCCCGATCGTGTTAGGATTAGTATTGCGCCCGCCGGAAGGTTAACATATTTCACAAAGGCAGACAAAGGAAATGGCAGTTAGGGGATCAGAATGGCAAACATGTTTGCGGAACATACGCAACTGTTCCTTTTTGGAACCCCATCCATTGATAGAGGATACTTTTGCAATTACAACTTTATTCAACGCATCATAATATCCCATAAAAAATATTTAAATATTTGGCATTTCGGCATAAATCAAAAATCATTCAAAATCAATTTGAAAAGTTTGGGCGTCAAAATATTATAATGAAATACTGAACAGTGACAAAAACCACACAACTATCGATTTTGCCTTTTTAAAATCATATGCAAGAAGCAACATCATCTAATATTTTCCTTCTTCTATTTCACCCAAAATACAATAGAACAACAAACCGTCGCACTATTTCGATTCAGATACACACGCTGAGGCGATTTCTGTTTCGCCTCACTAGCATCTTTTTTCCCGTATATTTTCCCATAGAGAATCGGGTCAATTTATTGATACGCGTTGAGCTGTTGTTCGAGATTGTGCGGCGCAAAAATTATCGCCTCACTTGTATGAATTGGTGTACAAAAATTATTTTAGGGATTTGGTGATTGTGTAAAGGAACTTGTAACTTTATCATATTTGATGAATTGTTTTGTGATAAATTAAAATGTATAAATCGACGTAAATGAAGGTGAGGCGCCGCCTCAGTTGCCTCATCTGAGGAGCCGCCACTGAGTCTAGCCGAAAAATGTCATGAGAACGAAATGAGCTACACAAAATTATCTTTGTAATTATATATAACACTCTAGACATTTTCTTGGAAAATTATACCCTAAACCCAAAAGTATTATAGTGAATTTGCATTTTCTGAGTTTTCGCGCTGTTACTCTTGACAGAATAGACTTAGGGTCATAAGATCTTGTCCATGTATTGCTAAAAAAAAAATTTATTTCTACCAATAATTTAAGTCTTCCGACCAATGACACCCCCTGACTCCTCCTAACATTTTTCAAAAAGGTAAGGCTGAAGCTTCTTTTCAAATTGAGACAGGCAGATCAAATTTGGTAGTGTGCCTAACCTAAGCCCCCTCCACCAAAAAATATTACCTTCCGATCAAAACTAAGAGTGCCGCCCATACAAAGTGAACCAAAAGTCTAACAAATTTCAATTCTATCTAAAATAGAAAAAACAATTTATCTCTTAGAACGTCACTATACCAGTTACCAATTTCAAACATTGATTTGAATTCTATCAAATTTTTTACCAGAAAGCATAAGCTAAATGAGAGAGTTCAGTCAACTATACCAACTATGTCCGTTCAGTCAACTATGCCAAAATTCAAAAAATTAGGTCATTTCCCATACGCCATACTTTTTCATACAAATTATTTATATTCAGGAGTCAATGCTTCCTTGATTTAAGGCGAAACTCTAGGAGACTTTAAGTTTTCAATAGAATTGAAACATAATGGCCGATATGAATAAAAAGTAGTAAATTGCACTTTACTACTTTTTTTGAAGTAAACATAGATTTCTAGTATTGTTGCTATGATTAAAATGACGTTTACTGCACTAGAACGAACCTACTATACAAAGGGGAAACATTAGTAGATTTCATATGAATAAAAGTAGCTCTACTACATTTCATGTAGGTAACAATTTG
Organism: Microchrysa polita; assembly: GCA_949715475.1. Taxonomy (NCBI): domain Eukaryota; kingdom Metazoa; phylum Arthropoda; class Insecta; order Diptera; family Stratiomyidae; genus Microchrysa; species Microchrysa polita. The sequence continues at coordinate 83,821,961 of OX454416.1, read as the reverse complement.
CAAACTACAAATAGGAATTGATTTGTAGTAATCAAACAAGGCAAACAATTTTCTTTAAAAATGTTTTTAAACATAAGTGAACCGCGTAAAACGAAAAATTACCCCTGTATAGATTTACAAAGAGAAATGTAGTTTGGTTGGCCAATCATTTTTTGGGCTACGATTCCTTCATGTCGTCCTTGATAGCTAGCTCCCATACCTTTCTCCCATGTTTACTATCAACCTTCTAATCTTAAAAAAAAAACAATAGGAAATTGTGACTACACATAAAGATCACTAGGCTTGTTTTGCTTATAGGCGGTCATTAGTCTTTGAGAAACTAGGCAATCAGGTTGGGTATATCTTACAACCGATATTGTCGTAATCGTATTTCGAAATTGTGGATAATAATAATTCTAGAAAAGTCTGATAAGTCTAGATTAGAGCAAAAATGCCCAAACATTTGGCACAGAATCAAAGAGGTGGAATTAAATACATTCCTGCACAGCTGCATTGAAAATATCTTTCACAACAATTTAAAAAGAATTGCTCTTCAAAGTGGAAAATATTGGAAGATGTTGTTTATAACTTGAGAACGAATTGTGCTTTTTTGGTGAATCTTTTAACCACCATTTTGACAAAACAATTAACTTAGTGACAAATCTTAATTCGAAGCTACAGCTGAGACTATATGCCACCGATGATTTAGCCGACGCGGGCCTTAATCAAATACATTTAAGTTTTCATTTGACATCGATCATGATCATGATCACTTAATTTTCGAAGCGTTTTCTAAAATCGTCCAAAATTGATTGAGACCCGCGTCGGCTAAATCATCGGTGGCACGTTGGTGTATGTCTCGTTGTGATTCCATTTTCGAGTCGTCACTTATACCATCCACCTGAAACGGAAGGAAAACTTATGCCTAATTATGACACATGTGGCAGCGCCTACTTTTTGAATTGTAGCAGATGCTACTATTGCATTTTCGAAGTAGTAGTTTTAGTATTTCCGAAAAAAAATTATTATTCATACGAATACAATCATGTAGTATCTACTTTTGAGTAGTTTCTACAAATTTGAAAATTTACTACTTTTTATTCATACGGGCCAATATTTCAAGGTAGGTGGGTAGGTACCTTGATTTCAAGTGAGATTGACTATAGAAAATTTCAAGATCTCCTTGAGTTTCTCCTTAAATCAAGGATGCATTAACTCGTGAATATAAGTGATTCCTATGAAAAAGTATGGAAAATGACATTTATGTTTTTTAATTTCGGCACGAGAACGAATTGTGCTTTTTTGGTGAATCTTTTAACCACCATTTTGACAAAACAATTAACTTAGTGACAAATCTTAATTCGAAGCTACAGCTGAGACTATATGCCACCGATGATTTAGCCGACGCGGGCCTTAATCAAATACATTTAAGTTTTCATTTGACATCGATCATGATCATGATCACTTAATTTTCGAAGCGTTTTCTAAAATCGTCCAAAATTGATTGAGACCCGCGTCGGCTAAATCATCGGTGGCACGTTGGTGTATGTCTCGTTGTGATTCCATTTTCGAGTCGTCACTTATACCATCCACCTGAAACGGAAGGAAAACTTATGCCTAATTATGACACATGTGGCAGCGCCTACTTTTTGAATTGTAGCAGATGCTACTATTGCATTTTCGAAGTCGTAGTTTTAGTATTTCCGAAAAAAAATTATTATTCATACGAATACAATCATGTAGTATCTACTTTTGAGTAGTTTCTACAAATTTGAAAATTTACTACTTTTTATTCATACGGGCCAATATTTCAAGGTAGGTGGGTAGGTACCTTGATTTCAAGTGAGATTGACTATAGAAAATTTCAAGATCTCCTTGAGTTTCTCCTTAAATCAAGGATGCATTAACTCGTGAATATAAGTGATTCCTATGAAAAAGTATGGAAAATGACATTTATGTTTTTTAATTTCGGCATCCTTGACTCAAGGTCTCCTTGAGTTAAGGTATGTTTATAAATACGGGCCTACGACTTTCGCAATTAAGTTTTGGCATAATCATTAATCGGGTTATGATACTATTTCCATTATTTTATGAAGATATTATGTACATACATAGTTCAGTAAATTGAATTGATTAAAAGGCGAATAGTTATCGGGACACTGTAACACTAAAACTAGGGGGCTTCGCCCCCTGCTCGCTTCGCTCGCCAACCCCCGGGGGCGAGGCTAATTTCGGGCGCGGCCGAAATTTGGATACTCTTCGCTTGGCTAAAAGTTTTTTCGGGCGTACCTATGACTTGTATTTAATCCCCCTCCTCATTCTTTTTCTTCCGTCTTGACAAAAGTTTTGGGCTTGGTTGAAATAAGTGGGCAAATGCAAATATTTACTCCGAAAATGTTATTGGGGTTGCCGGAGCATGACCTCACACCACAGTACGATTCCATTCGTTTTGAACTTTTTAGTTGCTTTGATAAAGACGCAATAATTCAAGGTTTTGTGAAATTGGTGTAAAAAAATGTTTCTTAGAAGAACCAATAGGGGGGGTTTGGTTTGTATGGCAGCCCCATGACCCCATGGTCCAATTTGATTCAATCTTACATATGTTTTGTGTCATCAATAGAAATACATTTGTGTGAAATTTGGTTGAAACTGGTGCACAAATAAAAAAGTTTTTCTTAGAAGAACCTAATTTGGGGGGTTGGATTTGTATGGCAGCCCAATGACCCCATGCTCCGATTTTATCCATTCTTACATATGTTTTGTGTCAAGAATAGAAATACATTTGTCTGAAATTTCGTTGAAATTGGTGAACAAATAAAAAAGTTTTCTTAGAAGAACCTAATTTGGGGGGTTAAGTTTGTATGGCAGCCCCATGACCCCATGGTCCGATTTGATCCATTCTTGCATATATTTTGTGTTATCTATAGAAACACATTTGCGTGAAATTCGGTTGAAATTGGTACACAAATAAAAAAGTTTTTCTTAGAAGAACTCAAATTGGGGAGCTAGGTTTGTATGGCAGCCCCATGACCCAGTGATCCAATTTGGGTGAATCAAACATACAAACAGCCTGCAACAAAAAGAAGCACGTGTGCAAAATTTCAGCTCCGTAGCTTTTATAGTGGCCGAGAAAAACGCGCTGCAACAGACGGACAGACGGACAGACAGACAGACGGACATCGCCCAATCGATTCATCTCGTCATGCTGATCATATATGTTTTTTTTAGGTATGGTCGGAGATGCTTCCTTCAATGCGTTACAAACTTCATGACAAAGTTAATATACCCTTTCACTCTATGAGCCAAGGGTATAAAAACCGTGGTAAATAAAAGAAAATAATATGAATAATAAATTTTCAAATATGATTTGGCTCCATATATGTACATACATATATATGTTTATGTATTTTCAATTCACTATTGAAAAATCCACTTTTTTTTAAATTGTTACATGTCAAATCAAAATGAAAATCATTTAACTTTAAAAGTGGGTCAAAGTCTAGATTATACTGAATTCGTTCTGTCTTAAATATTTCTCAATTCTTTCTCAATTTCTCTCTAACTTTGAAACAACGTTGCAAATTTGTAAACGATCTTCCCTATGAATCATTATGATTTTTCAAAATGTTCATCGTTTTGATTTTATAATTTTTAAGTTAAATTTCACACTTGAAATTTTCTGAGTGAATGAATGTTGCGACTTTAAATTTTTATACCCTTCGCTAATAGAGTGAAAGGGTATATTAACTTTGTCCTGAAGTTTGTAACGCATTAAAAGAAGCATCTCCGACCATTTAAAAAGTATACATATATGATCAGCATGACTTGGGGAGTCGATTGGAGCATGTCCGTCTGTCTGTATGTCTGTATGCCTGTATGTCTGTCTGTCTGTCTGTTGCGACGCGTTTTACTCGGCGAGTATTGAAGCTAGCAAGCTGAAATTTCGCACACGTGCTTCTTATTGTTGCAGGCTGTTTCTATGTTTGATTCACTCAAATCGGATCACTGGGTCATGGGGCTGCCATACAAACCTAGCTCCCCAATTTGAGTTCTTCTAAGAAAAACTTTTTTATTTGTGTACCAATTTCAACCAAATTTCACACAAATGTGTTTCTATAGATAACACAAAATATATGCAATAATGGATCAAATCGGACCATGGGGTCATGGGGCTTCCATACAAACTTAACCTTCCAAATTAGGTTCTTCTAAGAAAAACTTTTTTATTTGTGCACCAATTTCAACCAAATATCACACAAATGTATTTCTATTGTTGACACAAATCATATGTAAGAATGGATAAAATCGGACCGTGGGGTCATGGGGCTGCCATACAAATCCAACCCCCCAAATTAGGTTCTTCTAAGAAAAACTTTTTTATTTGTCCACCAATTTCAACCAAATTTCACACAAATATATTTATATTGATGACACAAAACATATATAAGATTGAATCAAATCGGACCATGGGGTCATGGGGCTGCCATACAAACCAAACCCCCCATATTGGTTCTTCTAAGAAACATTTTTTTACACCAATTTCACAAAACCTTGTATTAATGTGTCTTTACCAAAGCAAATAAAAAGTTCAAAACGAATGGAATCGTACTGTGGGGTCATGCTCCGGCAACCCCAATAAAATTTTCCGAGTAAATATTTTTATTTCAATTTTCAATTCAATTCAATTCATTTTATTTACTCCTTTCACAACCAAGCCCAAAACTTTTATCAATACGGAAGAAAAAGAATGAGGAGGGAAATTATGTTTCACATAGAACGTTAAACAGACTTCCCTCAATATACAAATGAAACAGATATTAAAATTATTATAAGGGAATTCATTAAAATAATTTAATTCAGGAGCCCAATTATAGTAACTGACAAATGAAATACAAAAAATTATCTAGTATGAATCCCAAAATAAGGAATCCCTTAAGGCTTCCGTTAAGTATAAGTGGGGACTATGAATTCCGCCCTCAAAACTGAACTCATTTATTATTTTTATTCTTATTAGAAAGAATAATTCGTTTTTATTGACACCAACAACACGCACTTTCACCGGGTGACTCTTTGACAAGCAGTTGCAGTTGCGTCGTTATTGATGTGAGGGAATGCTTCCAAACGAGCGAATGGAATATCGACATAACTGAATTTTAACAGTTTTTTTTTACAGAATTTTAAAATCAAAATTATTTTTATTGAAAATATAGCCAATTTCAAACTTAGTGGTATATTTAACTCAAAAACGATAATTTTTTCACTTACGGCATTATTCTTCTGGATGTGCGTATTATGTATTTTGAGATGCAGAACCTGAATCCGCAACTTCCCATGCCAAAAACATTACTATCAATTGTAGCTATACCGCCACATTTTAATGATTAATGGCGCTTTGGACCTGCAATTATGTTATCTCTAATATTTTCATGGACAGGTTTCCACTTTCGGAGTTAAAAAAAACGGGAAAACTCCGAAAATCTTGTGTTTTTCGTGGCTTTGACCCTGTTCCGCAACGAAATTTTGGTGGGAAGCTCCGGATTCGAGCTCAGCACCCCAAAAAACATAAGAAACAAAAAAAGAAATTTCTCCTCATCCCTTTGCAATCTGAAATCACCTAGTTACTATACACTATAAGCTATGTATATAAAAATATGTATTGGACCGGAAAATGAGCACCTTAAAATTGGTTGGCCGAACTCTTCGGTCAAGTTGCGGTTCGGCTGAAAAATTGGTACTTTCAAACTGGTTGGCCGAACCCTTCGGTCAGCTTGCGGTTCGGCAGACCAGTATTTTTAGCATCAGAGACTCTCTATCGAATAGAATAGGTTTGATCCGACAGTTCTGACACCCCGAAAGCACCTAATTAATTACCACCTTTAAACTGGTTGGCCGAACCCTTCGGTCAGGTTGCCGCTCGGCTGACCATTATTTTTTGCATCAGGGGGCGGTCCTTTATCGAATAGAATATGTTTGATCCGACAGTTCTGAAACCCTCATCGCACCTAAAAAATTTGCACCTTTAAACTGGTTGGCCGAACCCTTCGGTCAAATAACTTTATCGTTGTAGTTTTCACAAAACATTCCATTTACTTTTACGAACTTTTTACGTAACATTATGCTGCTTTCCTTTGGTCCAGAATTTGTCCATCGAAGCTAAAGTGTAATCAATGGGTTGCCATGTATGATCTGGCTAAGAGTGCAGCCACATTTGAGCCCTGCCTTTAAGTTTTCCAAAAATTAACAATCGCATACTATTTTCGTACTTCATATTTATTTTTAATTTATTTTTTTATTTTTTGTATCTATATTTATTTCTTTTTATTTTTACAATATTTTAAAAACTTTATTTTCTCACTTTGCTTCTACTGGGAATCGAACCGGGTACATCTCGTTTCGTAGTCCTACTTCCTACACCTAAGTTTTCTGGGATTACTAGCACATAAACGTATACAATGTACATATTCAATTATTATACTAGTGTATATTTTTTTCCATGATGTAATACCTGGTTCGCAGAAAGTGGCAAACTTGACGTGCATCTAGTGTACTATGGGATCAAAATAGGTAAGCAAAAGAAACTTACGAGGTATTCTCATCTTGGAGACTATTCTATTTGGTTTCTGATCGCTGTTGTTCTCTAATATCTTTCATAATCACTTATTGGTATCGTTTCACAGGGTATTAAAGTGGTAGTTCCGGTAAATGGTGACCGCCTAATAAAATTAATTTGAGAAAAAAATTTTGTCCCCAATAAAAAATTCGATCCGGCGCCACTGGTTGTCGCTCCTCATTTGCCTCTTCAGCATCTTCAACATTTTTCAATAACAGACTTCGCGTTGCGGGCTCTTCGCTATTGATTCGACGCGCTAGAACAATTTATATGTTCCGCTAGTTGGTACGATGGCTGTTGAAATATGATCGAGACAAATGCTCTGACACGTTTATTTATTATAGAAAAAAATTACAGTTTTTCTATGGACTCTCCCTCACTAGTTACACAAATTCGTTTTCCGGATGCTTTTTGATGCCGGTATCGAAAAATTCCTTGGACAACTCCATGTGCGCACAAACTCCTGTGCCTCATCGTCGGTGTGGAATTTTTTTACCTCCGAGGGCTTCTTTCAGAGGTCCAAACCTATGGTAATCGCAGGGTAATAAATCCTGTAGGGGGAGTGCTCCAGTACCTCCCACCCCAATTCCGATATTGTATCGAGCGTAAGACGTGCGGTATCAGGACGCGGGTAATCCTGGAGAAGTTCAACAGTTTGAGAAACCATTACACCGTTATTTTGCGATATTGAAGGTGTTCGAAGATGAGAGAGAGAGACTCTACACTACTAATGATGGAGCCGAGTTCAGGCGGATTGTCTCGAACATTCATCCTACGGTCATCCGAAATGAGTTGTTCTACGCGGCGAATGTTGTCTGGTGTGATGCTGGTTGGCGGTTGACCATCATGCGGCTCATTCTCGACGGTTTCACGGCCATCCTTGACCGCTTTGGCCCATTTAAACACAGCAGTCCTCCTCTGGCACTCACTACCGAACGGATTGTGCAAACGCCGAAAAATTTCCGTATTCTTAACGCCTTCCATCACTAAAAAACGAATGACAATACGTTGCGCAATGGCGGTCGGCACTTGCGCACTCATGGTCGTAGCACGAGCGTAAAATATCCCTTCGCGACGGAAACTATGCCACTCTGTTCGTAAAGGGCCCAGCTATCATATACTCAAGCCACGACCTTCCAAACCTACATGCACGCCATCTAAAGCGTTTGTCTCGATCATATTTGAACCACCCTCGTAGTTGTAACAAGTTACACCAATCACGTAATTGTCCTTTTGAAGAAGATTTAGCTTCAACAAAATTCATTTTTCAGCGAATTCTGTGCCCACTTCAGCACTTCTGATAAATTATAGCAATAAAAATTTATTTTCAACAAAATTCAATTATAGCATCGTCTACTCTATTATTTTATTCAATACTTAGAAAAAGCATAGTAACCCATGCCATCCCAGCAAACAATTTCTATCGTCCACGATACGAATTCAATTCGCCTGCTCGAAAACATTTCTCGAATTTCATATCGAATTCTGATTAAAGTCGTCACTCCCTTCGGGAAGGAATAGTGACCGATATTAATTCGCCAGGATGATAATTTGGCGATAATAGACTAATACATAGAAAAAGTGAAAAAAAATTATTTATTTTTTATTTTCCCTTTTTTTTATTTTTTTTCTTCTATTTTATCTTTAACTTTTTTTAACTTATTTTAATTTTACCTTTTTACACTTTGCTTCTACTGGGAATCGAACCTATCACCTATCGTTTCGTAGTCCTACGTTCTACACCTGAGCTATCTAAGATTACAAATTATGGGAATAAATTACTCATTTTATTTTTTGACAATTTCATAATTCTCTCGTTGTGAGGAATTACTATTTTATCATCTTTGCAATAATAAGACGATATTTCGTTAATAGGAGTCACATTCCTGTCATATTGATGTCGATAAAGCGATTTTTCGTCGAGGAGACAAGTTTACGATAAATTTTTCATTTGAATGATATCGTTTTCGTATCATTTTTGTGATTTTTCGAAAAAAAAACGATAAAATTGTTTGCTGGGATGCGTTAGTCCAGAATGGCTATGTGATCACACAACCCATATGTGTTTGACTCCAAATTTATTACACTACACTCCACGAAATAATTCAAACGTCAAAATATTGTAGATGTAATTATTAACCCTTCTGTCGTCGCCTACGAGCTATTATGCATAAGGTGTAGCTGAAATTTCTGTGAAATCAATCTTAATTTTTGAAGAGGTTTAATTTTGGATCTTGAAACAGTTTACATACTATGTCTTACGATGATGCGCCGTTTTTTCGTTTCTTTAGGTAGAGTTTACATTTCGCCGAACGTTTGATCGCATTTGTGGCCGTCGGTTCCTTTGAAATATATATGGAAAGGGTGGAAAATATTGTTGAACGATATTTTTCGTCAAGATATAGTACCAATGGTCTGTCTGGATCTATACGCCAAGCGCCAACAGAAGGGTTAAATATCACGTTGGCATTTTAAGAGAGTAATAAATATAACGCGGATTTTATATTCTCAATTGTAAACAAAAAATTGACGTTTGAATAAAATTTTCAAGCATACTATGAACTGCAATAGTGTGAAAACGATGCCATTTTTATTTTCTGATGGCCACTCTGGACTAACGCATGGCATGGGTTACTATGCTTTTTCTAAGATTCAATATAATTAATGTGCCAAAATAGATGTGCGAGCTTTACACGTTGGCTGCAAAATAGTTATCCAACAATCTATTCAAAACAAGCTTCGCTCGCTCTCCCATCTTAAGCCCCGGATAGAGTTCGAGCGGAATGAAAATGAAACGGTAATGAACCGGCATAAAAACCGTGGTGACGGTAATGAACCGGCATAAAAACCGTGGTGAATTTAAAATTTTAGCTTCGAAAATTGATACAAAGGCGTTTTACGTCCTAAATAATCTTAAAAATAACTAAAAAAAATAATTTCCCCATTGTTCGAATGCATTTTCAACGTGAAAATGAGTCGACTCTGTAGCATATTCTCCGTCGGGCGTGGTGAGTTTTGCAAACGTCAAACCGATTCACTGTCCACGACGAGTTCATCGCGGAAATTATCTAATGACCGGGGAATCGAAAAATAACACACAAAATGGCAGAGACAAATTGTGAAACCATTCTCGGATTTTAGTTTATGGAATACCCCATCATTTACCACATATTCCACGACAGTAAGTATGCATTTTCATTGAGAAAATCGCCGCGGACAAAAATTTCATTTTCATTCCGCCCGATCTCTATTCAGGCCTTTAGGCTTGATCCGCATTCACATTCCCTAACGAAACAGACTAAATTATTTGAAAGGTATCTACTAAATTCGATTTAAAAAAAAGAAGGAGGGCTTCTAACGGAATTAAATATGTTTGATAAACTATATTTTCATCATTTTCGTTAAAATTGGTCGAGCCGTATCGAAGACGTTACCCTGTGTCTTTATTAAAAGTACAAGAATATGTAAAACAAAGATATTCGTACTATGGAGCTATGCCCCACCCGCCAAAAAAAGTTGTTTTTCTGTTTGTGCAGTTATTCTAACCAAACCTCACACAAATATGTTTTATCGAGGTAACGAAACTTATGTGAAAACGGAAATGAAAGAATGGGGGGGGGGGGGGGAATAGTCATAGGTACGCCGAAAAAAAATATTAAACCGAGAAGAGTGAAGGGTATCCAGATTTCAGCCGCGCCCGAAATTAACCTCGGTCTCGTGTTTTTTTTTTTCGTTTTTTATTAAAAACTGTTGTTAACTAAATAAAACTCGTAGAAAAATTGTGGAAATGTTTCTCTTTAGCACGTAAGATATGCAATTACTCAAATCCTAAGACTCTAATTTTTATATGTTGTTCGAAAGCTAACATTATGAGGCAACTTTTGTCAACTTTGCACATTTGTTAGTTTAAAGTACCGTTACGATTTTACAATTTGAATTTTCAAGAAAATATCGATTCTCGAATTTTTTCAAAGTTTAAATGGTTGTATCTGAGTAGGGTTTTAATTTATTATTTAATTGGAAAAACAGTTATTTTATGTATGTAGTGTTGCTAATAGTGATTTTGCTCGCCTCGGTTAAAGATAGTGGGGTCATGTAGAACATTAATTGTACCCAAATGAGCTGTACTATCACCCATTATCGTATGTACCATGAGTCGTGGGACACCCTGTATATAAAAAATGTGTGAACATGTATGGATGGTGTAGTGTAACCAACAAAATAATCACGATTACTGTACACATATAATCATGATTATTTTGTAACTAAAAATTGTGTAACACACGTTGTAAAATTTTTTACACATTTTTAGAGCTATAGGTACTTGAATGTGTTACAAATTATTACAAATCCGTTAAAAAATAATTCGTGATGTAAAATTTCGAAAATTAACGGCTGGAACTAGAACTCTGATACTCACTATTGTTTATTTGTATATTATTCGAGAAATTATTGAAAAAATTTAAAGTTTTTAAATATGTAGTTTAATCCACATTTATAGGGAAACCCGTTTCTATGGCATATTAGCAGAAATGAAATATTTACATATTTATATATGCTGCATTGTAGGATCGCATTAAAGATATTTTGCTTCTTATCTTCTTAAATTCGATCATTTTTATTGGCCTAAAATTTAATAATATGTATTAACCAGAAAAAAATTCTCGACGATACGACTAATGAAGCCAAAAGCGAAATTCTGCAATAAATTTTTTTTTAAAGTACAAAATGGGTTAATAAAGTTAGGTATGTATTTACATAATTTTGAAGAATTTGTTGCTCTTGTTTGTTTCAGTTGTGAACCCCCAATTTAGGAAGAAACGAGCCATGATTGGCTCACGATGAATGAATGTAATAAACTAAATATGTTGACATAAAATTATCCAAAGAAATTCACTAGATTTTCAACTGTGAATGTACAATCATGATTCTTTCGATGTTGATTTAATAGCACAGAAAAGTTCACACCATCTATGTATGTATTTATGTTTTAAATATTGATAAAGATCCATCAATCATTCAATGGAACATAACGCTATCAGCTCTCGAAAGAATTTGTTGTTTTGTTTTCTTATCGACACTAGCCCCACTCACTGTACCATACACCGGACAATATCGGAAACACAACTCTCCTTATGATTACGGATACAAGAGCAAACCTCTGGAACAACTATGTGTGTGTGTATTTATCTAATTTTAGAGCCATTGGTGAAATGATCACTGTGTACCCCAACCTTCCAGCATAGACATCAACCCTTGGTAAATAAAATGAAATATGCTTGGGTACATTCATGTTAGAAAGTTAAGTTATCTGTCCCATTATTTAGCGCCGTTCGCACGAATCAACTTGTTTGCCAAATTTTGAGCGTTCAAACAAGTTGGAAGACTTACCGTACGTGTGAACAGAAGTTGGACAACGAGTTTGAAGTTGAGAGAGTATTCAAACAAGAAGTTGGACAACTTGTGTGAGCTCGAACACCTGCACTCTGATTACATTGACTATAGTCCGATCGAAATATCAACATTTACTTTTTAATAATAAAGAGTTAATTAACCAAACGGGTTGTTTTCATTTGTTTTGTAAATTGTAAGCATTGTCACGCTCTGTGGATCACTTGGTTGAGTCGCACTCTACGATGCTAGTAATCTACAGGTCCGGAGATTGAATCTCGGCGTGGTCCAAGAAATGTGCAATGCTTGCAGCATTATATACACTCCTCTATATATGCAATGTAACGTTGACTCGAAGTAGCCTATAAACGGCTGAGTGAACGCACCATGCCCCACAAGGGGTTACGGTACAGAGAAGAAGAAGGAGGAGGAGGAAGGGTTACAGTGATTGCCCTGGTAATAAAATCATAAAATATGTGCTTCTCATATATACTTAGTCAGAGATGATACTAATACGTATTGCAAAGCTGATAATGTTTTCCAACCGCTTCAACTTCCAACTTCTGTTCAGACGGCAAAAAAATTTAACGACTTGTTTGAGTTGAAGAAAATATCGTATCGTGTGAACAGCCTTCCAACTTGCGACAAGTTGGAGCGAAAAGTTTGAGCAAACAAGTTTGAAGTCGTCTGGCCGCGCCATTAGTTGCGTTTTACTTTACGTAACATCCCGTGTAGTTTTGGGTAACTCCATATAAAATAAGCAATGATACTTAGGGCAGGTTTCTCATAATCATTATCTAGTACATGTCGGCTAGTTAGTGTTATCGTAAAGACAAGACACACACTGTTTACAGAAAGCTTTTACATTTTATTTAATGTAATTTTTGTTTATTTTGCATATGTTAGTTTAAGTGGTAAGGCTGGTGTAGTGGTTAGTGCGCGTTGTGCGTGTAGGTTTAAAGAGGACTTTTTCCAGGTTTCATCGTATCTTTTAAAAATTACTCATCACGTGTCTGCCTGCGTCTTCCGTGCTGTGCGATGGATATGGATAGCTCCGTCGCGCACGACAAGTGGACCGAGTGGCTCCGAGGAAGAGAGCAAGTTACTGTAGCGGACTATATCCCTTGCAATTCATTAACTGCCCCGTCTTGTGAGGTGTGTGATTTGATTGTCATGTATGGCATCGCGACGCATGATACAAAGTTGGGTAGCGAGAACGAAACGACGACAATAGCACGTTGCCGTAAATGATCTGTTAGTTACAATATAGAGAATAAAGAATTTTGCCTCTCCTTTTAAGCATTATGCTTGTGCGTTTAATCTTAAATTTAACTTACGAGTATCTAAATGATATATGAATTTCATCATCATCAATGTGAATCGTTGACCTCCAATTGTCGCGGTTACGTGACCTTATCCTCCAGTTTCGGAAGCCCAGTTCATAACTTTCTTTGGCATGCGATTGTCGTCCATCCGTTGTACATGCCCCGCCCATTGCAGACGTTGAAGCTTCACGATTTTCGATACTTCCAGCTCATCGTACAATTGATACAACTCATGGTTGTATCGGATACGCCATTGGTCTCGCTCGCGAACGGCCCCGAAAATTCGCCGAAGGACCTTTCGTTCGAATCGGTCTAGCAAAATTTCGGAGGCTTGGGTAAGGGTCCATGTTTCGCAGCCATAACATAGCACGGGTCGGATGATCGTTTTGTACACGCGGAGCTTCGTGTTCCTGTGCGCAAGTTTCGAATTAATTATAGGGAGGACCGAGAAATATGTCTTATTGGCTAGTTGCATCCGTCGCTTAATTTCGTCGGTTTCGTTGGCGTCCTTTGATAAGTTACAACCCAGATAGTTGAAGTTGTATACATACTCGATATTAAGGTCCCCCACTGTGATGCTTGAACTGGCTGGCGTCCTTGTTTTCGATGGCATCATGGCCTTTGTTTTGCTTTCGTTGATATGTAGTCCAACTTCCTTTGCGGCGTTATTAAGGTTATGCAGGAGGCTTTCTGCATCACCCAACCTTCGAGACATGATGTTGATATCGTCGGCGTACGCTACTAATTGAGTCGACTTGATGAGTAGCGTTCCGCTGCTGTCCATATTCATGGCTCGAATTACATACTCCAAAGCCAGGTTGAAGAGCGTCGGCGCCAGCCCGTCGGTCGCCCTGCTTGAGTCCAGTACGAGTTTCAAATAGGTCAGTGAGTCGGTTCTGCACTTTGACCTGCGAGACGGTATTAGTCATCGTCATCCTTGTGAGTCGCACTAACTTTGCCGGTATACCAAAATTCAGCATAATGTTGTACAGTACACTTCGGTCGATACTGTCGTATGCCTGCTTGAAGTCGAAAAAGGTTTGGTATACGTCGATGTTATATTCCCAGCACTTTTGGAGTAGTAGCTTCACTGTGAAAGGCTGATCGGTCGTTGAGCGACCAGGTGTTAAGCCGCCTTGATACTCGCCAATGACTCGTTCTGCGTACGGATTACAGTAAAACTTCGTTATAACGCTCTTCTGGGGTCTAAGCCAAAAAAGCGCTATAAGCGGGAAAACGCTATAGCCGGGAAGTCCAAGAAATATACTTTTAGGTGACAAAATTTATTATTCGATTGATACATGGAATAAAATAGTAAGGAAATAGCAATCAATTGATTACTGGTTAAAAAAAACAGAAATTTGTTTTTGTTTTAGACTGGCCACATACTGCAATATTACTGAGGTTTTCAATTTATTGAAAGATCCTACATCTGAGTCCATGCTACAGGCAAAAATTGCTCGAATCTTCTTTATTGCAACTAAGACTGCAAATGTTTTTGGCATGCTTGACGCCTCTTTCTTGTTCTCTTCAGTGTCGACGGATGCTGATGCAAATACAAGATCTTCAATTATACTTTCAATTGTTGTTATGTCTTTCCCTTTTCCAGTAAATTTGACCTTGATGTGAATTAACGGAACAACTTGTGCATCCTGGTCTTGTTTGTGATTATTATAATGTAAAGATAGACTACGTCCTCAATGAATTTGTCAACTAATGATATGCCCCTGTAATTCTCAGTTCTCACACTTCAGCTTGTCACCCTTTTTGTGGTTTGGGCAGATTATGCTTTTGCGCCAATCTTCGGGGATTACCTCGTCATTCCATATTTTCAGCAGTAGCACATGTACAGCGTTGGTCAGGCACGTTCCACCATGCTTCGGCAGTTCTGCTGAGATCTCGTCAGCGCCGGGCGCTTTATTGTTTTGGAGCGACTGTGTGGCAAGACTCACCTCCTCTACTGTTGGGGGTAGAACGGGAGCGCCTGGTTCGGCTAACTGCTCAAGAGCTGGCTCCGCGGGGATGTTGATGATGCATTGAGGAGCTCTTTAAAATGCGAAGCCCATCGTTTGTTGACGCTTTCGATGTCGCTGATGATGTTACCATCCTTGTCCTTACATAGGCTTGTCCTGGGTTGATATCCGTTCTTGATATTATTTATAAGTTTGTACGCCTGTGCAATGTTCTTACTGGCTAATCTTTGGTTTATTTGCTGCAACTGCTCGTCAAAATGTTTGCGTTTCTTATGTCTAATTAACCTATTAGATACTCGCCGAAGTTCGTTGTATCTTTGTTTCTTGGCTCGGGATGCGCGTTGTGTGTATTGGCGATAGGCTTCATTTTTCGCCTCAACCGAGGCCCTGCATTCGTCGTCGAACCAGTCTGCTCGTCTGCGCCGGCCTTCATATGAATTTAATATTGTAATTAATTCGGTTCCAAGAAATATTAAAATAAAGAGTAAATAGGCAAAAAACGAGATCGAGGCTAATTTCGGGCGCGGCTGACATTTGGATACCCTTCGCTCTCCTTCGGCTAACAGTTTTTTTGGGCGCTCCTACGGCTTGCCTTTTTAAACGCCGATAAAGCAATCTTTTAGTTAGGTTTGTTTGGAATTATTGGGCAAATAAACAAAACTACATTAGAAACTTTATTTTGGGGAACCTAATTTGGGGGGCTAGGTTTGTATATCAGCCCCATGACCATGGGCGTAGCCAGGATTTCGGTCAGGGGGGGGGGGCAAGCCCAAAATTTTAACATCATGATTTTCTTAGAAGCTGAAATTTCCGGTCGCAGAAATATTGTTAGCAAATTTAAGAGTAGCCTGGCTTGTGGTTGGGTTGATGCAGAGGGTCATGGATTCCAGACTCACCATGAACGAATTCATTTTATGGTGTTTTTCGAACTCACGACGTACGTGACGGACAATGATGTCGCTCAGATTGTAAACAAGTATGGGGATAAATAACAATGCTGGGCGTGCTGTTGATCTCTACACCTCAACAAAACAGCAGTTTAGATCTTCGAAATTGGATGTCACTCACCCATCTGCGGCCCTAGTTTACTGGTGGACTGCCACGCATGTTATTTCTTTTTGTTTGCTAATTTTAAAGTAAAATTTTTAAAATGGAGATGAGAATGATTTTCTTCTGCATTCTGATTACATTCAACTGGCCTCCAATATCTGCCTTTTAGAGCGAAGTTTGTCTATTTTCAGTTCATTTTTGTATCTCGGACTGCATATTCCACTTGCGAAATCAGTTCGTTTCGTCTGTCACTTTCTCCTTAGCAAAGTAGCATCGTCAGAATATTTATAAATCCTTTATTGATTGAAATTTGGTTAACAGTTTTAATTAGATTTCCTCTGAATTTATCAAAGTACATATTAACAGTGGCTAAATTTTATTGCTGGTATGATTCAGCTAAAAAATAAATTTTGATTCAATAACTTGAAACACCCGCTCTGTGGCTCACTTGGTTGAGTCGCACTTTATGATGCTAGTAATCTAGAGGTCCGGAGATCGAATATCGGCGTGGTCCAAAATTTCCGTACATGTGAATGGAAATATATAGTGCTTACAACATTATATTTATACGCTCCGAAATGATATGCAACGTGATGTTGATTCGAAATTACCTATAAACGGCTGAGTTAACGCACCATGGCCCCACAAGGGGCTATACGGTACTGAGAAGAAAAAGAAGAACTTGAAAGTCACTGAAATATGAGGTCCTTAACCCTGGAAGGTCATGCTTATTTTTAGTACGGAAAGGTCATGCTTCGTCGATTTGACGACCTTCAACTTTGACGCTTCATACAAATCACCCTTTCTCAAAATGTTTATAAAATTTGACAAATTTTCAATCGTCAGTTTATTTAGAGTGGAAAGACATCGATTTTGAGTAATTTTGTAAGGAAATTGATTTGCGAATTAAATTTTCTTAATTCAATTTTATTTGGCCCGAAATATAAAACACTAAATTTAAAAATGAGATAAATGAAAACTTAACGTTGATATAATTCAAAAAATGTGCTCGAATCATAAAATACATATTCTAAACGTACTAGGAAATTGGGTTTAATGAATGAGAAGCTCATGTATACAGGGTGTCCGGAAACTGCCGCATAAACGCACCGGATTATGATTCCTCAGTTTATTTCCAGCAAGCAAAGTTGTACGGAACATACCCCCTCAGCTTAACCCTTTAGCTGCCACAGGCATTTAAAGATTTTTGGAAAAAACATTTTCTTGCACGACTTAAAGCCTAATATCTCCAAAGCTAAACCAGCTAGAATAGTGAAATAAAATGATTATTGCAGCCAACAAAATTACCTATAAAATAAAACTAACTATATTAAAATCGCATAAGAGGTTTGGTTTTTACAGAGCTTCAAAGTCAAATTTGCGTGATTTGACCCAAAAAAAATTTTTTTTTCCATCTCAATTTTCTCCAACTTCTGCCAAGGTGAGGTGCTTGTACGATTCCTTTAAAAATTGGCGCATAGTCTTACAATCATATCTTTCTTACACCATTTTATTCTAGCTCCATTATTTCTAACAGTTTTAGTACCTTAAGTGCAGAAAACTAGGGTTAATTTTGGCGGTCTACGTCCATGCCCATGACCCCTTGTCTGATTTTAGCGATTCAAACATACAAACTGCCTACAACAAAAAGAAGCATGTGTACATAATTTCAGCTCCATAGCTTTTAAACTGGCCGAGTAAAACGCGTAGCAACAGACGGACAGACAGACGGACAACGCCCAATCGACTCATCTCGTCATGCTGATCATATATACACATACTTTACAGAAGATAGTCTTTTTTGATCCTTATAGACCGCAACTCTCGAAACTGAAATAAGCCGGTAAAACGAAGTTATTTAAAAAAACAGACAAATTTCCACTTATTTCAGTAAATTTTATTCTAAATGCATTTCGGCTTTCAACTATGGAGAAGCCATCATCAGCATTAATGTTTGATGACAATGGGTATTGGTTTCCCGAATAGAAACGGAAACTATATGAAAAAATACGAACATAAATATTGCAACAGGGTGGTTTGTAAGAAAGTTATTCTAAAATAAAATTAAAGCTATAAAATTTGTAAAACAAAAAATTATTGTAAAAGACTCTAACAAGGCGACAGACTTAAACCAAATTAAAAAGAACGAAAAAGTCAAGATATAGAAAAACAAAGAAGGGTATACATTAAGAAAACATTAAAATTAATAAATTAAAACATCGATATAAAATTAATAAACAGAAAAATGGTAAAAATTGTAAACAAACAAAAACAACGTTTCATTTAAACAAATTAAAAAGAGGAGATTCGATGTCGCTGTTGCAAAGATTCATGAAGTTGCTCGATGTGCTTATGTATGTATAGCGATTGGTACGCGTCCAGTTTTCGTACATTGGATATATTTCTCAAAATTTTGACGTTCTCTTCAAAAGAATCTATCATGTGCAGCTCAGTATGATTTAAATCGTATACATGACATGCTATGTCTGAGTGTGGATCTTTATTACGTACGCTTCGCATATGTTCGGAAAAACGAACTTCAGCGGCTCGGCTCGTTTTGTTTGACCAATGTATCGCTCATTACAAGTTGAGCAATTGATCTCGTAGATTCCACTTCGCTCTTTAACTGGAATCTCGTCTTTCGTAGAGCCTAAGAGGGTGCATAGCTTATTGGGATTCGTATTGACAAGTTTCAAATTTGCTTTGTCAAATTTCCCTCTCAGTTTATTTATGTGATGTTGGGTGCGTACGTTATAGCAACTCGACGTTCGCTTTGTTTAGTCTGTATTTTGTTTTGAGAAAATAAGGTTGATCGTTCTTCCTTTTTAAATTTGTCACTAGTTTTCTTTATCAAATTGTCCACTAAAGATTTTTTGAAACCATTAATGTCGGCTATTTTGGTTATGTAGTTATATTCCGTCATGTATTAGGAATTTGAAAGTGGTAGTCTAATTAGCCGAGTAATCATCGAACAGAGCGAAGCGATTTTATGTACAATAAGAATCGGACGTTACATATCGTTCAGTAGTTGTTGACTTTCTGAATACACCAAAGTCGATATTTTCACCAATACGTTTTAGTTTTAGATTGAGGAAGTTTAAAGTGTGATTGGTCTCGTCCGTACGTAAACTTGATCGTGTCGATTATTGAGGATACTGAGAAAGCTCGTAATTTGGTCTCTCTTTACCAGTGGCGTAACGTTTCTAAAATATCTTGTGTTCGAGATCGAAATGGGGGCCCCCCAAAAACTAATAATTTATAATTTAAAAAAATCGTTGAAACCACTTTTTTGCCCGATTTGGAAAAATGTTGAAATTACAAGTAAATCCAGGGCTATGTTTATATGAAATTTACACCTGCGACAGGATATACTAAAACCTCACGATTCAATCGAATTAAACGGTTGGAATGAGTTTATTTAGTTAAAACCCAGGGTTTGTTTGTGTGTAGACGGCTATCAGGTTCTGGTAAAATGAGATTTAAACTTGACAACGAAATTTAGGTTTATTATGAAATCTCGGATCCTGTTCACACGATCGTCCTAATTTATTACACAACTTTTACACGATCTGACGTATGTCGCACACACACGAAGAATCCGAATACATTTTTTTGGACTTTCGCTCAATTATAATTCAAGAAAATGTATGATTTTGACGGAACGAGTATCCAAAAAATGGATTCGAATTGACCGTGTGTGTGCGGCATTATGGGAATCTACGTCAATGATTTGCACTTAGGTTGATAACGAGCTATGTACTGTAAAAGTGACATTTATTTTCAAAGATGTGTGTTGCATACACTCCGCGAAATTATCTACATTTTTACCACGATTTCGTATAGATTTAGTTTGGGATTTTGGTTGAAATCGCGTTATGAACCGGGTGGATTTTTTTGTGTGGTGAAATGCATACTTGACGTCCAAAAACAGGACAAATCAGGATAAAAGCAAAACATTCGGGGTAATAGCAGGATGACAGGTCAACAGGTGACATGTCTTGTCAAAAACAGGACGGATGCGAGCATTAGGTATGTCGCAAAAGTTGAGGCCCTGGTAACAGGAATGCAGCTCTTCAGCACAACAATAAAAAGTTCCTTGAAATTTTCGCTTCAAACCACATCGAAACAAAGAAAAACGTTTCACTCAAGAGCACTCCTTACTTGTTAACAGCGCCCGCTCTAGCACTTACATCGCCCCGGGCAAGAGGACAAATTGCCGCCCCTTAGGTGAAGTACCAGGCAAATTGATAGTAGATAGCACATGTTATGTCGTTGTTGTTGTAGAAGCGATTTAAGAGACTTTTTATTCTTGAATCGAGTGATTTTGGCAGCTATTGGTCGTTGTAACATATCGATTCCACAATGGCTACCGTAGTATCACATATCAACACAAAAATTCATAGTCACAGTGGGATTCGAACCAACGCTATAGTAATTCAGAGAATAGAATGTCTACCCACTGAGAAAGCCCAGATAGTTTGTAGTAGAAACCTGTTCCGCCATCATTCATACTCTTAAGCGCCATTCAGCTCAGTTGAGCAAGGCCTTCTAGAGAATTTGTTTGAAATTCCAAAATTAAGGCTAAGTATTGAATTTCCCGAGCACATGCTATTCATCACTGGCAAAAAATATAGAAATGTCAAGCCTTGCGGAATTTAGAATGACGTAAGAAATTGAAAAGTAATAGGAGCATTTGTTTTCCTCAAAAACATTTAACACAACAACACATTTTAGAAAACTCCGCTCTCGAAAATGGTATGCCAAAATAATGGTGGAGCGGATGAACATAAATTAGCTGGGTCTCTTCGTGGACGAGTTTCTTCAGTGGTTTAAACATGGGTGGCTTATTTTCATAATGGCATCATTTTGCGAGTTGTTATAGAGTATAAGGTTAGAGCTAGCTAAATCGGCGGAACCTAACCAAATCCTGATATTAGTATGTCCGGAAACATATTAGGGAGGACTGCTATTGCGGCTCTGGCAATGTGTACATCCCTCATTTTGCTGGAATCCAAACTACCTTGTCCTAATTTTTACCACCCAATTCTTGATGAATCATGAATTAAAGTTGAATTGTTGCCAAATCCGAAAAGAAATTGTGTTGAAAACGGTGCATTTGGGTAAGAAATTTCTCATAGAAGATTTTTTTAACGCTTTTATGTGCTGAGCGTATATGCACTACTTATTTCTAATATCTTATGGTTTCTCCGGGGTTTCAATATTTACGTAGTGGACGAGATCTGACACAACAGACTGAATAAAAATATTAGGCCGCAACCACACTGATCGGGGTTTGCAAAACCCCGAACAAAACATCAATATTGTGGACAACACACGCCGGGAGGGTTAGAGACTTTGGGGAGATCAATTTTGTAATTTGTTCGGTTCGTTCAACTAATAGGGAATATTTATGCTATCAGCTCTCGAAAGAAGAATTTTTCTTTCTTTTTATCGCCACTAGCGGCACTTTCTGCACCATTTAACGAACATGTAGCAAAAAATATCAGAAACACAAAAGTTATCCTTATGAGAATGGATAGCAGTCCAAGCCATTTCAAAATCAGGAAGCCCTTCCCTTTGACAAGAATTAGGGATAATGCAAGCAAATCCTTAATTCTGATGAAAACAAGAGGAATTTTTTCAATTGGAGGACGAAATCAGCACACCATTCTCCAATAAGTCTCTTTTTAAAGAAGAACTTAATTAGCACATTACTTTGCAAGCATCACAGACGTAAAATTTAGGCAAATCTCACTAAACATTTTAAGATTCTAAATGCAGTACTTCGTATATCAATTGTATGGGCTCTTCAAAGCCTAGCAAGAACTTTGCATCTTTAAAACACAACTTTCAAAAGAGAACTAATGATACAGTTGATAAATTTAAAAAGTAAAGCGTTTCCTAAAGAAGCAATTGTTGTGCTTCTTTACTTAAACAAAGCCTTATTTCTTATTTTGTTACACCCCTTTCTACTTCATCTGCAGTTGTCATGGCTTGCTTTACACTACACTACACTAAATCCAAGTTGATATTCAGTTCTTACTTTTGGTTTTTCGATTTTTTTATTCGTGTTTTGGCCAAAAAGCCGCCCCTAAAATTTGGCGCCCCGGGCGACCGCCCGGCTTGCCCCCCCTTAGAGCGGGCGCTGCAACTTGTTAATCCGCCTTAAATCTAGGTTCAACGTTGCAATGATCCAAAAGTCTAACAAAAATATTTTTTTTTTTTTAAATCACAGTCCAACATTGCCAACTCCTCTTCACTACGTTAGGGGGCCCCTAATGGTTGGGGGCCCGTGTGCGACTGAACACATGGAACACTGTACGTTACGCCACTGCTCTTTACGATGGCAAAAGTGTCGTCTACGTATCTCCACCAAATGCGTGGTAGAAGGTTGTCGTTCTTCAAATTCGTTTCAAAAAGACACATGAAAGCCTCTGCCACTAGTGGTGATAGGCTGTTTCCCATACTACAACCAACATCGCTTGAGTAAAAGTGATTAATTCCCCCTTTTCTATGAACACATATTTTATATGATCGGAGATGCGTCCTTCAATGCGTTACAAACTTCATGACAAAGTAAATATGTATACCCTTTAAG
Source organism: Microchrysa polita (assembly GCA_949715475.1). Lineage (NCBI taxonomy): Eukaryota > Metazoa > Arthropoda > Insecta > Diptera > Stratiomyidae > Microchrysa > Microchrysa polita. The sequence continues at coordinate 83,799,035 of OX454416.1, read as the reverse complement.
CGTAATATGCAAAGGGTATACAAATATTAGTATTAGGAGGATATTGACTTTGTTATGAAAGCTTTGGTGTAAAATGAAGTCTCTATTGGAGAATAATTAGTATATTAACCCATTTCTTCCCAAGGATAGAAATACGCTAAAAATACCAAGTTTTTTTTTGGTAAATTCCAATCAATTACAATACAATTAAGAAAAAAAAATTTAAAAAATTTCAGTAAGTGTTACCAGTGGCTCCCAACGTGATGTTGCGTTGACGAAACGTTGGGAGTTTTGGGTAAAAAAAAATTTAAACCAAAATTTAAATTTTAAGCTTCTGTGTTGCAAAAAATTGTTGATTTATATGGCGAATAATAAATTTAGTGATAAAATCCTGAAACACTCACTACAGCGATATAGATGACATTTTTTTGCAACATTTTGGGCGGGTTTTTCGGTTTTTTTTTCTAGTGGTTGGTCATATCGTATAGATAAGAGGCACACTATTTTCTGAAAGCCTTACATTATATTGAATTGAAGATAGATCTGCCATATTTTGCTTGGTTAACTGGCCATTTGTAATATAATGGGAGTCGGCCGTACTTTGCCGTTAGCGTCAGGTGGTAATTCATAGTAACTTTGTCCCCGATTTCCCTTGTTTTTGTTATTTTCTATTTCAGATTTGAACGGGCATGTTACAATTTAGGTTTTTAAGTCAACAGCCAAAATACATAGAGGGGAACTGATCAACATGTAGACTGCTAGCCACAATTATCGCTGGGAAGTTTGTCTTACAACCTTTTAGCGATTCCGGATTGTTTCACAAATAAATAATAACTTGGCTAGAAATAAATATGCTGTTGCGTCTAGAGCAAAAGAAAAATTTACTACAGAAAAGTTTATGACACATTTACTTAGTAGCTCTATTCTAACAAAACTGTCCTTAAATGGAAAAGGTTTCTGATCCCATACTTGTTTACTTCAGACCGTACCGTGGAGTGAAAACTGTATCAATAATTTCATAGACTTTTCAGGGTACATATACATTCACTACAAAGGATATCTCGACACCATCATGAAATATGTATTTGGAAAATTACTTTAGACCAACTGACAAGTATCTAGCTGTCATTGTCCCGCAACTTCTTTTATCTTTTTCCTTTCTTCAATGAGACACATGTGACTCATAAAAAAATACTGGATATGAATACCATGAGTCACATGTGTCTCGTAAAAAGTGAGGTATTTAGGACTCATTTTAAGATATTGCTGATGCGAAACCAGCGTTACATAGCATGAAAATGCTTTGCTCCTTAGGCGTTTGCCCCAGAGTTACTGTACCGGGAAACTCCCAACTAGGCCTGTTCGGTACCGAGATTTCAGTACCGGGTTTCGGTTTTTTTCAATACCCGGTACCACAAGCGGTTTCCCTGACTCAGGTTTTTTTTCAGTACCGACGGTTTTTTTTAACCATAAGCCGGTTTTTTTAGTACCGGGTTAAAAACCGACTCAGGTTTTTTTTCAGTACCGACGGTTTTTTGAACCATAAGCCGGTTTTTTTGAGTACCGGGTTAAAAACCGGTACCAAAAAACCTGAAAAAACCGGCTCATGGTTGAAATGAATCGTTCTTTTTAACTCGGTACCAAAAAACCGACTCGTCGGTCGGTTTTTTTAACTCGGTACCAAAAAACCGGGATATCGGTACTTTAGAATATCGGGTCCGGTACCAAGTGAACACCGGTTTTGTACCGGGATCCCGGTTTTTGGAACAGGCCTACTCCCAACGTTGCGTGAACGCATCAACTAACTCATGCCCCTGCAACAAGGATCAACCTTTTTCCAAAACCAAGTTAAATTAATTAATTAGCAATTGTTTTTCGTCTAGAAAGTGTGTTTGGATATTGATTTTAAGATATTTTAATATTTTTAAAATTATGATAAAAAATGTCCTGAAAAACATGGTATTACTTTCTCTTATATCCTTAAGGACCCAATGACTGATTTGATATAACAAATATGCAGAAATAGAGCCAAGAAATGTCCATTAAAAATTACATGATTTCTCTTCCATTTCAATTTAAATTTGGTGGTTTTTACAGAGGTCAAACTTCGTGTTGCGTATACGCAACGCTGGGAAGAAATGGGTTAATGAGTTTAAGGCTTATAAACATGGAGTATCTGACAAAAAAAAACACGTTTGTTCCTCTGGTGAAATCACCTACCTTCTCTACAATTTCAGTGCACAGGGCCGCCTTTAGGAAACTACCGCTTAAATGCACCAGAATATGATTCCTCATGTGATTTCCAGCTAAAAAGTTCAAACGAACATACCCCAAATTCTTAACCCTTTAGCTGCCACAGGCATTTGAAAAATTTTGTAAAAATCATTTTTTCCACGACTTAACCCTAAATATCTCCAAAGCTAGACTAGCTAGAATAACGAAATAAGATGATTATTACAGCCAACTAATGTTAATTTGGGCTCAATTTAGATATATTTTGAATAGATTTAACCAAATTGCAGAACTTTAGAAGCAGTGTGAGTTGAATAGAATTGAATTAGAGCTAAACTTAACCCTAGTTTTCTACGTTTAACGTATAACAACTGTTAGAGATTGGAGCTAGAGCAAAATGATGTATGGCAAACTTAATCGCAAGACTATGCGCCAGTCCTTAAAAGAATCGTAGAAGAACCTCACCAGAAGTTGGAGAAAATTTAAATGGAAAATTAAATTGTTCTATGTTTTTGGGTCAAATCACAAAAATTGTACTTTGAAGCTTTGTAAAAAGCAAACCTCTTATCCGATTTTAGTGTGGTTGATTTTATTTTTAGGTAAATTTATTGGCTATGATAATCGTATTTTTTCGCTATTCTAGCTTTGGAGATATTGAGGTTTAGGTCGTACAAGAAAATGATTTTTTTTTTTTTCAAAAAGTTTCAAACGCCTGTGCCAGCTAAAGGGTTTAGAATTAGGGGTATGCTCCTAAAACTTTTTTGCTGGAGGAATGAGGTATCAAAATTCGGTGCGTTTTTTAAACTTTGACAAACAAATAAATATGATTTTTTTATACATTTCCAGTTCAAGAAACTAGTGCCAACAATATTTTCAAAAATAATTAGTTAAGAATTCATAAAAATGATTCGCTTGACAGAACACGTTTGCAATTCGTAACCAGAGGGGCACTTATATCCGTTGTATGAGACAATTGCGTAGTATTTATTTACGAATAATTCAATACAATATTAACATGGATGACTTACTATAGTTATATTAAAGGATGTTTCTTTATGGAAACCCGTTAACTGGTGATAAGAATGTGCGTACAGAACGATGCGACAAATTGATGGTATTATATAAAACACACTTGGTTGGTTGTGAACTATATCCTACATTAATATTCTTACATCATACTCAGCAGTTAAAAAAAAAAATCTTAAGCAACTATAAAATTTGTAAAAAAAATTAAATACACGGGTTTCGGCACCCAACCGTAACGCCGGTGCTGTTAGAGCATTTATGCGATCCCGTCTAAATAGCTGTAGATTTTCCAAATCTGATAGTACTGTTCCTTGACATTGCATAGCAAAAATTAGCCAAAAATAAAGGTAAAAATGTCCGTATGAAAACCAAATTTTCGCTGGTTTTTTGCTCATAAGTCATAAGTTAGAAAAACATTTAAAAATTAAACTGATTTTTTTTTTATAAATCTCTTTTATAGTAGTCCGCATAATTTCTGTTTCTGCTAGCTCGTTGATAACCCCTCCCCATACAAAAGAGAATTTTCACCCAATGCAGCACATACACGGCAAAATCTCCACCTTGAAGCAATAAAAATGCGTATTGAAAAAAGATGAAAGATGATTTGATCACAATGCATTTCTTGAGGTTGCGGAACAGGTAGCCATGCGTTCATTGACCTCATTAGTGCATTTCGTAAGTTGCATGCCGCGCTGTTAATGCAATGTGGTGGTAGCATGCGGTAGAGTGAGTGGATTTAGTGCAGGAGAAGGCAACACAACTTCCATACACATTTGAAAAGAGTTTATAGAGGTTTTTAATTATAAACTCTATATTAATATTATTATATTTATTTATTTATTTTATTTTTTTATTTTTAATTGCAAAATTAAATTACAGATTTTTTAATTGACAATCTTTTCTCGACTACATTATTTTTTCTCATTCTAATTTTTTTAATTTTTCTCAAGGCAAACTTTAATTTTTATTTTCATGGCTAACTTATTAATTTTTTATCGAAAATAAATAATCGAAACATTTACTACGCCACAATACCCCCTCCTCAGCGATGTCTAAATTTCGCGAAACGATTGAGGAGTGACAGTAACTCGACCTGAATTAGTGACATATCGCGAAGGAATAGTATGACTTATGTTTTGATTTAAATGAATGGATACTTTTTTTGATTTGGAATGAACCGATTTATTTTTTGTTGAAGGAAGTTGTTGTTGATTATCATCAGTAATTTTCTCACAAACAGGAAGATAACAAGGCTTAAGTCTATTAAGTGAAATATTAACGTCCTTATTCTTAATTTTCAAAGTAAAGAAATGTTTATCTCTCTTAATCACTTCAAATGGACCTTCATATGGACTTTGTAACGATAAACGAACAGCATCTGTTCGAACAAAAACATGAGAACAAGAATGTAAATCCTTAAAAACGAAAAATCGATTAGATGCGTGGTTTGAAGTATCTGAAGGTTTAATTGAAGAAAAATGAGATTTTAATTCTTTAACAAAATCATTTTGAATCTCAACTTTAGGTGAACCATCTAAGAAATCACTAGGTAAACGGGGATTTTGACCATACACAAGTTGAGCTGAAGAAGCAGAAATATCTTCCCTGAACATAGATCTAAGACCTAAAAGAACAAGGGGTAAAATTTTTGTCCATGAAGGATTATTATGTGCCATAATAGAAGTTTTAAGAGTTCTATGCCATCGTTCGACAATACCATTAATGATTTCAAAACGTTCCGAAGCTTGATTGAAACTACCGTGAGGAGCTTTTACATGTTGAGAAATTTTTGATTTCTGACAAGCCAAACATTGACGAGACCATGACGTAACATCTTTGTTCATTGAAGGCCAAAAATATTTACTTGTTACTTAACGTTTTGTGGGACGAATACTTGGATGAGCCAAATTATGAATTGATGAAAAGATCAAATTGCGAAATTGTTCAGGAACGTAAGGTCTGACATAATTATCGGAAATTTCACAATAAATTTTAAAGTCGTTACCTGGAAAGGAAATTTGTTTGAACGTGTATTTGGGATTTTTCAAAAGTTCTTGAAGAATAGGATCAGATTATTGAATATGAGCCATCGCTTCAAAATCAATATTACTAGGAACCTTTATTTCATCTAGTCGTGATAAGGTATCAGCAATAATATTGTCACTACCTTTGATATGACGAATATCGGACGTGAATTCACTAATAAAAGAGAGGTGTCTATGTTGAGTTGGTGAAGCCTTTTCCGGATTTTGTTTAAAAGCAAAAGTCAGCGGTTTATGATCCGTGTAAATTGTAAAGTTCCTGCCTTCTATGAAATATCTAAAAAATTTAACAGATAGGTACATAGCCAAAAGCTCTCTGTCGTAAGTACTATAGTTACGTTGAGCACTATTAAGTTTCTTGGAAAAGAAACCCAGTGGTTGCCAAGAACCATCGACAAATTGTTGAAGAGCCGCACCTACAGCTATGTTAGAAGCATCAACGAACAAAGCTAATGGAACGTCATTAATCGGATATGCAAGAACTGAGGCATCAAACAACTGTTTTTTAGTGAATTCAAAAGCTTCAATGGCTTTAGGAGTCCATGGAACTTTTCGCTTATCAGATTTGCGGGCACCCACAAGTAAATTGTTTAAAAGTGCTTGATGGTGTGCTGCATGAGGAAGGAAACGACGGTAAAAATTAACCATTCCAAGAAAACGTCTAAGATCTTGTATTGTAGCTGGTAATTTTATTTCCATAATGGTTTGACATTTGTCTGCTAAAGGCTTAACACCTTGAGGAGAGATCAAATGTCCTAAGAATTTAATTTGTTGTTTAAAAAAATTACATTTTTCCATATTAATTACAAGTCCATATTCAACGAATCTTCCAAAAATAATAGACAAGTGTTTAAAATGTTCTGATTCAGATTTGGATGCAATAAGAACGTCATCTAAATATGAAAAACAAAAGTCTAAATTTTTCAGTACTTCATGAATGAAACGTTGAAAAGTCTGAGCTGCATTACAAAGACCGAAAGTCATTCGAGTAAATTCAAAAAGACCGAATGGAGTGCAAATGGCAGTCTTGGGAATATCTTCGGGTGCTACAGGAATTTGATGATATGCCTTTACCAAATCTAGGGTTGAAAAATATTTACAACCTGAAAGATTTTGAGTAATGTCCTGAATGTTAGGAATGGGATATCGATCAGGTTTGGTGTTAGCATTTAAACGGCGATAGTCACCACATGGACGCCATTCGCCATTACTTTTTTTGACCATATGAAGCGGTGAGGACCACTGGCTCTCTGAAGGTCTGCAAATGCCTTGCTGAAGTAGAAAATCAAATTCTTGTTTAGCTGCAGCAAGCTTATCAGGTGGCAATCGACGAACTTTGGATGTTACCGGTGATCCAAAAGTGGAGATAGAATGAGAGACGTTGTGTTTGACTGGTTTAATAAAATTTTTAGAAGACGTAATTTCTCGGTAAGTAGAAAAGTTCTTTAACACAAGGATGCAGCGAATTGTCAATCTGAATAGATAGGGTTGAAAATTTTTCTTTCGAAATTAACCCAACAGTATTCAGATTTGTGACTGGATCGATAAGTGCCTTCTTAGCAATATCTACTAATAAAGCATAATGACACAAAAAATCAGCTCCAATTATTGGCTTTTCAATGTCTGCAATGACGAATTCCCATGTAAAATTCCTTCTTAACCCTAGAGAGATAATCATATTTTTTACCCCTGAAAAGATAATCATACGTCGATTCGACGTGTTGCTAGTTAACATCCTTATAACTTCTTTGTTAAGAGTAACATGTTGCTAAAAGGTAGATATATAATCATTTGTATTTAATATTAATCTGTTAAACTCGTGGTTTTGCAAAATTATCATTTGTTTGTTTATATAATATTAATTTTAAAAAAGTGGTACTAGGAGAAAGTGGACTGTCCTTTCAATAGATTAAAATAAAGGATATCTTTATCGAAACAGGTTTTTAGTGGTTATACCCAAGTGAATACACATTCACATTATGAAGATTTATAAAAATGTCAATTCGGGGCAATTAAAATATTTTTCAGTACAAATTTGTTAAAGATAATCATACGTCGATTCGACGTATATTTGACTTATGACCCCCAATATCTTAGGCTGTGTGGCACCCAAGCCAATAATTTTGCCACGTAATTACGCCTACAGACATTAATTGAGTTAAATCTTGGAACCAACAAATTATGAAGCTTCACTAATGAGATATAATAAAAAGAAAAATGTCTGTACGTCGATTCGACGTAGATTATCTCTCTAGGGTTAAGCCAAGATCCAGAGAAACTAGTTTTCTACCATAAGTGTTGATAGTAGATGAATTTGCCGCAGTAAGTTTTAATGACTCTGGAAAACGTTTGTTAAAGGTTGAAGCAGGAATCACAGATATGTCTGCACCTGTGTCAATAAGAAATCGACGTTTAGTGGTATTGTCGAAGATGGTAAGGCGACATGAACTAAATTTAGTGAAACCAGTCGCCGAAGATTTCACACAATCTAGTTTTTTAATGACGAAGAATTTGAACATTTTGATGAATTAAATGAACACGGTTGGATACATTTGTTAGCTTTAACACCAAATTTGAAATGATACCAACAAAAACGATTTTGCGTTTTTCCGTTACGAGAAACACTTCTTGCATGTGAATTTGATCGTGAACGCGAATTTGACTTTTGGTGTAAACGCATGTTTGCAATTGTATGCGTGAGAGATGAAATTTGAGCCTTTAATTCACTTAATTCATTGTGTATATTCTAATTTTGCGACTGAATATTAAAAATGGCCGGGCGCATAAATATTTCATTAATTTTATCAGCACTGTTAATCATTTCTTGAACAGAAATTGTCGAGTTACAGGCTAAAATAGCTTGGATGTTGTCAGGAAGACGCTGTAACCATAATGATTTCAGTAAGTCATCACTGACTTGATCTCCAGCTAGTTGACGCATTTCGCGGAATAACTGAGATGGCATTTTGTCCCCTAGTGCGATATTGGTGAACAATTGACGCAATTTAGACGTTTCACTCAAAGTTAAACGTGAAATTAAGGCGTCTTTTAATGAAGAATAAGGACGTTCGCGAGGAGGATTACTGATAATATCAGCAACAACTTTGATTGCCTCGCAATCTAACAAACTCAAGATATGATTAAATTTGGTAATTTCGCTTGAAATTTTCGAAATATTAAATTGAGCTTCTGCTCGTTTAGACCATAAGTCCGGTAGATCTTTCCAAAAAGGTGGAAGTTTAACACTAACTGGATTTATAGTAGATTGGGCGTTTATGTCGACTGATAAATCTGAACCCTAGGTATCGTTAGTCGCCATAATTAATATTTGAGAAACGAATGATTTGCAAATGATTCGATTATTTTTACAATTTTTTTAAAGAAAATACTGAAAATTATTAAAATTTACCAATATAAATATGTACTTGATAGTTTTGATGATATTCCGAATCGTAGATGATGATGACTATGTTATTCCGCTATTATTCCGCTAGTCCGTGGCAACTTATTGAAATGATATTCGCAAATTGGTTCTCGACATAACTGGAGGAATGTTTTGGGTAATTGCGTTCACTCGAATCCTGTACATGTATGATGAGAATGGATGAGATTTGAGTCGATGTTAGGTGCTCACAGCACAGATGTGACCAATAGTAATAAAGAGCGAATCAAGTCAAACTTCAAATTATTCGCAGCTTGATGCTTCAATGATGATGATGATGTTGATATTTGTAAATCTATGTAGATATGTATATCTTGAGACGAACCATATTTTAATACGAGGAAAATTTTTTTTTTTCGAAAACTGTTCAGTTTTGATATTTGGTTAACTATTTTTATAGTCAGGGGTCACCAATTTATAGAGGTTTTTAATTAATTATAATTATAAACTCTATATTTATATTATTATATTTATTTATTTATCTTATTTTTTTATTTTTAATTGCAAAATTAAATTACAGATTTTTTAATTGACAATCTTTTCTCGACTACATTATTTTTTCTCATTCTAATTTTTTTAATTTTTCTCAAGGCTAACTTTAATTTTTATTTTCATGGCTAACTTATTAATTTTTTATCGAAAATAAATAATCGAAACATTTACTACGCCACAAGTTATATTTCTATACACAACATCAACTGAAAATTTGTATGCAGGTTGTTCTGTCTAGTTCTGTACTCGAGAATGAGTTGAGTATTGATCAAATAAAAATACGACATTTGACCGGCAAAAATCATATATCGCTGCATTTTTGCAGGATGGTTGGTGATGCTGATGGCGATTATGGAAAAAAATTCCCCAACGATTGGAGGGCCCCAACCTTGGAAAAAGGGGATAAGGGAGTATTTTTTTACTTTTTAGCAAACATTTCGAAACCAACAAAATATACAGAAAAATGGTATGAGAACGAAAAAAACCACATAAAATTACCCTTGCAATTGTATATTTGTAATACATTGGGATTTTAGTGCAAAATTTGTCGCTAGACTAAAAAATAAATTAGAATATTTTCATTTTAGACTCTTTTAAAAACCGGCAAAAATCATATATCGCTGCATTTTTGCAGGATGGTTGGTGATGCTGATGGCGATTATGGAAAAAAATTCCCCAACGATTGGAGGGCTCCAACCTTGGAAAAAGGGGATAAGGGAGTATTTTTTTACTTTTTAGCAAACATTTCGAAACCAACAAAATATACAGAAAAATGGTATGAGAACGAAAAAAACCACATAAAATTACCCTTGCAATTGTATATTTGTAATACATTGGGATTTTAGTGCAAAATTTGTCGCTAGACTAAAAAATAAATTGGAATATTTTCATTTTAGACTCTTTTAAAAACCTCCATAGCTCTGAAAACGCAAGTACGCCTCCCTCCTTTTCAAGGCTGCAAACCTCTAATCTGTTGGGACTCCCCATAATCAGGAGGCCATCCCCAAAAATCCATCAATGTAAGATTTTTGTCGTTCGACGTCCATATTTTTTTTTCTTCGGCTATAATAAGATCATATTGATTAAATTGTTTGAAACAAATCAGAATGCCCACTTTAGTATGAAAGTTTGTTAACGAAATTTGTATCAGCAGAAGTCTGAAAACGCAAAAGTCTCTATTGGAGAGTAAGGAATATATGAGTTTCAATTTTGGATTGATTTTGATATAATTTGAATAAATTTTACCAAATTGCAGATCTTTAGGGGCAGTTTCAATTGAATTGAAATAGAGCTAAAATTAACCCTAGTTTTCTGCACTTAAAGGTCCATCTAGATTAGTCGCCAAATGGCGACACGTACAGCCAAATGGCTGTTGTAATTCCATCCAAACTAGTCGCCATTTGGCTATGCGTCCAGTTTTGATATTCAATATGGCAACTCAACCAACCGCTTGTCAATTTCAAAGTGACAATTTTACAACTTTTGTTCGATCTTTTGTGTGAAATTGAATAATTATTGAATGGCCATGTAATAATTCAAACACGCAGAGTCCGATTTTGATAATTAAATTTTAAAAAATCACCAAAATGAAATTTTGGTTATGTCATTTCCTGTCTCCATTTGGCTGCTACAGTGTGGCTGCTAAGGAGCAGCCAAATGGCTGCACGCGATGCCAGTTTTTGGACGCGCAGCCATTTGGCTGCTAGAAAGAAATGATCTTTAGACTATGCGCCAATTTTTAAAAGAATCGTACAAGCACCTCACCTTGGCAGAAGTTGGAGAAAATTGAGATGGAAAAATATTTTGTTATTGGGTCAAATCACAAAAATTTGACTTTGAAGTTCCGTAAAAATCAAACCTCTTATCCGATTTTAGTGCGGTTAGTTTTATTTTTTGGGTAATAATCATCTGTACCTAATAATCATCTTATTTTGCTATTCTACCTAGTCTAGCTTTTGAGATAATGACGTTTTAGTCGTAAAAGAAAATGATTTTTTCAAAAATCTTCAAATGCCTGTGACAGCTAAAGGGTTAAGCTAAGAGGGTATGTTCCATACAACTTTTTTGCTGGAAATCACATGAGGAAGCACAATCCGGTTCGTTTATGCGGCAGTTTCTGGGCACCCTGTATATTTTCTTAACTTACAACTAATAAAAAAAAGCTATCGGAAAATTGGTTTTGATACCGAAATTTATACTTTTAGGCCCGTATTTATAGACATATGTCCCTTAACTCAAGGCGACCTTTAGTCAAGTATGCCGAAATTCAAAAATTAGATGTCATTTCCAGTAGTTTTTCATTGAAATAATTTATATTTAGAAGTCAATGCATCCTTGATTTAAGGCGAAACTCAAGGAGACCTGAAGCTTTTAACACAATTGTAATATAATAATAACTCAAGGTAGGTAACTAGCTACATTGACTTCAAGTGAGGTTGACTATTGAAAAAATTTCAAAGTGTCCTTGAAATCGCCTTAAGTCAAGGATGCATTGTCTCGAGAAAATAAACTATTTCAATGGAAACTACTGGAAATGTCATTTATTTTAAGGTAAGGTATGTTTATAAATACGGGCTTTCGTTTTGGCTAATTCTTGCTATGCTTGTTGCGGCCGGCATATCAAGAAACAATACTATGTATACTATAAATTGAAAAATCTAGAGCTGTCGAGACGGGATCGCATAAATGCAAATTTAGAGAAGGTATTGAATAAATTGGTCGCAACATGTAGGAACAGCTTCTTCCAAAAATAATATGTGCAAAGTTTGAACTTCCTTTATTCTGTCACAAGTTATGGAGTGAGTAAAATGCCCGAAGGGACTAACAAAGAAGGTGTTTTTTCAAAAACTCCATGTCTTTGACCCTAAAACTCACCTACATTTATATTAGTTATCGTCTACAATGGAGACTTTTCATTTTGACATCGGCTCAGATAATCTGAACCTCAAAATATAGATGCACGTGCCACAGACGAATTTGAAATTTCGTAGGCGCATGCACAGCAACGTGTTCTCGTGTCGTTTCCTTCTCTCTTCCCAACTTGGTCCACTTATCTTGCGCGCGCCGCGCCGCGGTGCCATACATCGCACACCACACAAGACGCGGGCGGGACGTGGCAGTGAATGAATTTCATAATCATTTCTGTGTTCATAACATAACATATTGTCCGCAACGGCAACTTGCTCTCTTCCTCGGACCCACTCGGTCCACTTGTCATGCGTCACGGAGTACGGAGATATCCATCACACACTACGGAAGTCGCAGGCAATGGCAAGCGATGAGTGATTCATAAAAGATACTATAAAAAGAGTCTCTTGACTCTCTTGAACTGGAAAACGTTCTCTCAAATTCACACGCACACAGGCTCATGCGATTCACTTGAAAGCTCTTGGAAATTTCAGATACATTTTCATAGGAACAACATTTTGTACCAATTTGGACATATATGTATTATTTGTATATGCTTGAACCATGTGTGAGTATAGATCTTCCCATCCTCCAATATCAGATTCCTATAGTAATTATGAAACCGGTGCTTCTATATGGCCGTTCAATTTGGAAGGTGACCATTGATAACAACTAAGCTGAAACCTTCCGTATACCTGTGTCTACGGCGCATCCTACAAATCGGATTGATCTCCGTAATGTCACAGGCCTGGATTGGATAGGCACCTCTGTCAAAGGGTGAAAGTGGCAATTGATAGGTCATATGCCCTAGATTAGGAACCAATGCAAGAAGCAGTGTTCGACGACCAAGAATCACATGGAGAAGATAGGTTAATAGCGAGGATGCTTCACTAAACAAGAAGTGGTCAGACTTAAATGCGATGACACAGAAGAGAACGAGGGAGAAAGTAGGTGTAGTTGAAGAACTATGCCCCACAAGGGGTTAACAGTATCTTCTAGTCGAGAACGAGAGATCGAAGCAGTAAATACTTCAGAAAAAATCAGGGAATATACTCGTACTTTAGGCCTGTGTAGAAGGGGTCAAGCACACTGGTCTTTATGTTTTCTCTGTTCATGAAGAGCACCGAAGTCACTTAAATTTACTTATTGGAGCTATCATGGATAGTTCTTTAGATCGCTACGATTTATCAAAATTCAGTCCAAATGTTGCTTTGTCTATTGTCTGTTTATATTCAATACAGGACCGGATACTCATTCATTGTATCCAATAAATAAGCTTAAACAGGGCCGGCTTTAGGGTGGCAGGTTTAGGGGCGCTGAAATCCATACTTTTCATTAAATTCTTTTTAAAAAAATTATTGCTACGGAAATTTAATTTTTTTTGCGAAATAGATGTGAGTTTCGGCGAAATCGGCTCATTTTAACGAATTGACGCAAAATATTCTGAGCTGTAGTTTTCCCACGAAAAGTTATTTCTTCTCAAAAAAAAAGATTAACTTTTTGGCAAAAGATTCCTATTAATAATAATAGATGAATTTCGAAATACATGAAGTTCGCAGAATGACGAACACGATGGCTTGCCAAGCACAAAGCAAGCTGTTTAGTCGGAGGTTGGATGAAAAAAAATTGTTTTCTGCAACGGGGTTTTTTAGGTAGAGCTTTTCTCGTGGTTAGACCAGCCCCGAAATTGAAATTAACTGTTGACTTTGTCGTAAGTATTGTCAAAAAAATTTCTCGACAACTGAACTGGTAGTATGATTCAGTTGTCAACTACACTGCTTTCAGCTAATTGAAAAAAAAAATGCAATTGAGTCTGGTTAAAAAAAAAACAGTTGAGAAGTATCAAGAAATTCCTTTCAATTAATTAAAAATAGACTCAAATTAGAGTTAAGAAGATGGAAGCCAAACAGGATAGGTTTAAATTGTTGTCTCTATTAGAGAGTAACGAATATCGTGAGAATCAAAAGTGATGCCACACTTCGAAACCCTATCTTTTATTCAACATAATTTTATAATCGTAAATTTTAGAGAATGGGAATTGTTTTATCTTAAAGCGATGTTCATCACAAATAAAATTTATAAAATTCATTCAAATCCACACAATAGTTTCAACTTAGCTAGGACAAATTCCAAAATAGTAATATTTTTATCAATCAAAAGTAATGGCACACTTGCAACTTTCCTTAATAATAATATCTTTTTGAACCGTTTTTGTTATTCACATAGCAAGGTGGTGCATTGTTATGAAAACCGGTTATGCTATTTTGTTTTTTAAATAATCCATAATGTCAATTTTCAATTGTTCAGTATAAAAGGCTTTTTAGAAAAATGAGGACCGAAACGCAAATGGAAACCCGAAAAATTATAATAAATTTATGGATTTATTCCACAATGAGAAACATCATTTCAAAATATGAAAGTTGCCAAAAACTATAGAAAATTTGCCGCGTTTTGGACGACCTGAAAAACTTAATCCGGTTCAAGTCAAAAACATTGTTAAGGAAGCGAAGTTAATCCGAGGGCAAGTGGTGTAAAAATTGCTGAAAATATTACCCGTGATTCCGGCCAGCCAATGCGTATACGATCCGTCGGGCATTAAATGCTAATGGCTTGCATGGACGAGCCCCAAGGAAGAAGCCTTTTATTTCGGATAAAAACAAAAAGAAGAGGAGACAGTATTTGGTTTATTTACAGTTTATCACATGAGTAGTGCGTAGAACAAACTCCTGATGGGTCACTTTGTATGGGAGATACCCTTAGTTTTCATCCGAATGAGCTGATTTTTGGTGGGTGGGGTCACTATGACCTCCAATCGCAACAAACCAAAATTTAGCACTCTGCTCCAATTTTGGGGGGAGTTATGGACATGCCGTTTTGAAAAATTTAAATGGGGTGATAATGGGGGTCCTTGACCGGAATACTTATACAAATTTTAAAGCTGAACTAGCATTATTTCAAAAGTTATGGAGCTTTTAACAAAGGTCAAAAATGAAAATATTCTAATTTATTTTGTTAGGCTAGCGCCGAAATATTTAATTAAACTCTAATATGTTTTATACCATTGGAAAGATATTTTATGTAGTTTTTTTCGTCCTCAGACTATTTTTGTGTATCTCTTGCCGTTTTTGAAATAATCGCAAAAAAACGAAAAAATGCCCCCCTTTCCCCCCTTTTCTTAAGGTGGCGGACTCCCGATCGGTTCGGACTTTTAATGCCATAATCTAGGGACCATTCCCAACCATAATCCAAAAAAATTTCCGATGTAGGATTTTTGCCGACCAAATATGCCATTTTTCTTAGACTATGTAGTGATTTCAATTAATTTTATGCGTTTATCTAGGAATTCTCTTCTTTTAAACACTAGGGGATCATTTAAATGGAAGAAACTTTTGTTAAGAATGACTCAAGTTTTGGGTCTTTCTTTTAAAATTCATTTCCACATACCCAATTTTTTGACACTTTCGCATAAAATATTATGTAGTTTCAGAATACTACACTTTTTTTCATTTCTTTTTCTGTAAATAACAAAAGAATGAAAGGAATTTTCTCGGGAAGAATATATTTCTCAATACCGAAAATTACTTTCATTTTCTTTTATTATATACAGAAAACGAAAGAAATGGTAATTCAAAATTGTAGTTTTCTGAAATAACCTAATCTCTTATCTAAATGTGTTGGGAAATGAGGAATGATTTTTGTAATTAACTTATTCTTACGTTACAATAAGAGATAAATGTTGCTTTAACGTTAACTGAGAGCCACATAAGACTCGGTAATTTAAATTATTTTAATCGGATATAAATAAATTTGTAATGGGTTCCAAAAACCTTGAATTAAACATCAAGGCAGAGTATAGTGCCTTAACGCTTATCCTTCCTACTGTAAAGTGGGATCGTTTTCAGGCATGATGTTTTTTCTGAATATTAGTAGCGGAACGTTATTATTCTTCGTCGCAGCAATCATTTTTCGGAAGAACTTGTATCTTAATTAGCACAGAGTTTTAGCAAGCCATACGAGCGCTAAATGTGAATCGAAATTATTTGTTTAGTGGCGTATCCAAGGACAATTTAAGGCAAAAGAATTTGATCTAATAATCAATCATAATCATAATCGCAGATAAAAAATAAGAGTTTCGCATAAACTAATTTTAAACGCATTAAAAATTTCGCTAAAATTCGCATAAAAACGTATTTTTTACGTTTTAGTGTTGTTTTACTTTCTTTTACTAAAAAATCTGCATATTCGCAGTGGAACGAGTGTTCAAAACTACAAAAAATAACATCGATTATAAGCAGAGAATCTAGGGAGTAGTATGAGTGACAACGGCATCATTCTTAGAGTTGAAGAAACGTTTTTGACTCTCATATACCGGCCACCAACACTTCTCAAGGATTTTCAATAAAACGAGAAACACCATTATTGTTGCGTTTTTTTTTTCGTTTTTTTTTTACGTATTTTTCATTTAAATTTCTGGGCTTACCGAACAACGATAACATCTTTTGCTACAAAAATCGCATTGCAGAAAACAAAGTTCAAACTTCCGCCTAACACCTTGCTCGATGTTTCGTAAGAAATCGTGCTCTTGGTTCTGCGAACTCCCTGCATTTACGAATATCTCTATTCTCAATAATCAATCTCAGATGACAAATATCTTCCCGAATTGAATTATTTTGGAGAAAAAATAACTTTTCGCGAAAAAGAACAAATTACAAAATTTTGCTCTATTCTCAAAAATGATCAATTTTCGCCGAAATTCGTATCTATTTCTAAAAACGAAATTTCCGTACCTCTAATCATAACCTTATCACTACCTATTCCGAGACGTACAAAACTCTCTAAATACTATTTTTACGTAAATTAGTTACGTTATTGCAATTTTTGCAGCCAAAAAGATGAAAATTGAAAACTTCCTAAAAATGTTTTTTTTTTTTAATTTTGCATGGGTTTTATACAGCATTATAAAGGAAATTATCTGTGCTTTAATTCACCCTTACATGATTTTGCTGTAACTTTTATCGTTTGCAAAATAATGCAAGAAATGCAAATAGGCCTGTTACCCCTTCTCCCCTATACTCCCTGGCAAACTATTTCCACAAAGAAATTTAAATAGATAAAGTTCAAAGTGTTTTCTCATGTTTGAAACACAATTTCATTAATAAATTTCTACTATGACTTTATATTTGATCCAATGAATAAGAAAATCTAAAAAGGAAATGCAAATAACCGCAAAATACACTGGATATGCGACTTTTTTTCGGGACCAAAATATTTTCTATGGTAACTTGATCGAAGCTACAAGATGACATTTCTCATACGAATTTTATATGGAAAATTAATAAATAAACAAAATCATGCACATGCGCAGCTTAGTGCTGTAACTTCGTAGTAGGGGCGTTGGAAAAATGGGGGCAATGAGGACGAAATTTCAAAATTAATAGATGCTTGAAATTAATTAATCAACAACGTTCCTGTTGCATAACTTTATACCAACGATTTGATCAAAACGCAAACCCTTCAATATATCAAAACTATACTAAATGGACTTGTACCACTTTCAAATAGAACGGCTCATATGTATATGCAGCATTTTCAACTTTGTACAAAAATATCAGTCATTTAAAAATTATAAGCTACAGCTACCGTTCTATACTGGCGTTGGAGATTTTTGTCTATGTGGTGTTTCCTACTATATTTTATCTTTGCTGAACAATCTTCCAAGACAGTGAAGATGAACATTGAATAGTTTTGGGTTGATTCCAGGGCTGCCAGATACGGGCAATCAATTTATAGCTATAGGTGCATGCAACCTACACAACGATATTTTACAGCAAGTCGTTTGGACAAAATGATCACAAATATGTATAGATATGTAGTTGCAATCCGCACGAAAACAAAACCGCACTAAAGCCTAGTACTGACCTCGAGAGTCAAATTTTTCGCCGCTGCGATTTTTTCAATGAAAATGTATTCTTTCTATCGTGGAATATGTAGGGAATGCTGGGGAATTCCATAAGCTACAATCCGAAAACAGTTCCATATTTTTTCTCGGCCATTTTATGTATTTTTTTCCGATTCCCCGGTTATTTCATCGTGAAATATCAAATGACCGGGGAATCGAAAAATAAAATGGCCAAGGAGAATTATGGAACTGGTCTCGGATTGTAGCTTATGGAATTCCCCACCGTTTGTGACATATTCCACGATAGTAAGTATCCATTTTTATTGATAAAATCCCTGGGCGAAAAATTTCACTCTCGATCTTAATTCAGCCCTTAACTGAAAAATTTTATTCTTTTTTTTGTTATTCTTTTGCCTCACAGAAACTTTTGTCCCGGGACTAGGCTTCTCGGCATCACTTTACTTACTATCCGTACGTAAGTGACTAATCAATCAATCGAGTGTAAACTCTAGCAGATCGTAAAAAAAAAACTGAAAACAAAATATATTAGTAAGGAAATTTATCAAAATAACTTCTTTTAAACATTAGTTTATTAATACAATTAAAATTAACTAAGTCCTTCAAACTATTATAAAGAATAATTGACCTTGTAATTGGTTCATTAAGCCCATAGTTTACTCTATGATAAGGCTGAACAAGAAGGTTGTTCCGCCGCAAATTGTGAGGAATATTTCTAACTTGAAAGTTATTTAATATATCTTCACAAACAATATGAGAGCAAAACAGGTCTCTTATAAACATAGCATTTAAAAATGTTCTTCTATAATCTAAGGCTTGTAAACCCAATAAGGAACAGCGAGTTTTATAATCTGGCTTGAAACGCCAGCCAATTTGATAAATGGCAAACCGTGTAAAATTGTGTTGAATTCTTTCTATACGCTCGATATGCACCTTATAGAACGGATTCCACACAATAGAACAATACTCCAGGTGCGAACGAACGAAAGCTGCATACAATATTTTTAAAGTAAAAGCATCATTAAATTCGCGCGCATTACGTTTAACAAATCCTAACATACTATTCGCTTTTGAAATAATGTAATCAATGTGTTGTCGAAATGAAAGCTCATGGTCGAAAATTACACCAAGATCTGATATTTCGGCAACCCTTTCAAGAGCACTACCTGTTAAGGAGTACTCAAAGAAGACCGGAGTTTTCAATTTATATATGCTAAGTACTTTACATTTACTAACATTTAAATTTAAATTATTATCGCGGCACCAAAATTGCAGCTTTTCTAAATCGGATTGCAACTTAAGGCAATCATCAATGTTGCGTATTTTCATAGCGATTTTCATATCATCGGCATACTGCCATACACGCACGAATTTAAAATTTTGGATGATATCGTTTATGAAAACTAAAAAGAAAAGTGGTCCTAAATGGCTTCCTTGCGGAACCCCTGATGAACACTTTATAACAGAGCGAGATGTACAGCCATTTAACTTCACCAACTGAGTCCTATCCGTTAAATAGGATCTCACCCAGCTTAGAAAAATTGACTGTATTCCTAAATGTTCTAGTTTTTTAAGTAAAATATTATGATCTACTCTATCAAAAGCCTTCGAAAAATCGGTATATACCACATCAACCTGCATTCCCTGCTCAATACCATCAGCAACAAATTTAGTAAATGATAACAAATTTGTTGAAGTTGATTTTCCTTTCAGGAATCCATGTTGACATGGCGATATCAAACGGCTAATTAAAACATCTATTTTATTTTTAATAAGCATTTCAAACAACTTCGGTATTGCAGATATTTTAGCTATGGGTCTATAGTTATCAATAAGATGCTTCGGACCCTTTTTGTGAACAGGCGTTATGTATGAAACTTTCCATTCATCAAGAAAAACACCTGAAGTCAAGGACAAATTAAAAATAAAGGCTAAAGGACGACATAACGATTGCATGCAATTCTTCAAAAATATATTAGGAATGCCATCAGGTCCGGCCTGAATACTAACATCAAGATCACGCATAGCATTCAATAGGTCATCCTCAGAAATCTCAAGAGCACTCGTAAGGTCCTCCTGAGCTATCCGAGGGACCAATGGACCACTCTGACTTCCATTGATGTTAGCATTCATTTCTGATGAAACGGAGTCTGGCACTTTGTAAACTGAACTGAAAAATCTAGCAAATCCGTCACAAACCGATTGAACATCTTTGTAAAAATTGCCATTGAATTCTAAATTTTTTGGGATTCCCGTATTCTTACGCTTGCTGTTTATAAAATTCCAAAATGTCTTACTGTCATTCTTTATATTATTTTCAGCTCTCGCAATATACTGTTTGTAAAGATTTTTATTCATTAATTCATACTCTCTTCTCAATCTAAAGAAATTTTCTTTATTGGCAAGAGAGGATGACTTCTTGTATAATTTATGGGCCTTATTCTTTGCTCTCTTAAGTTTGAACAATTCTTTGGTAGCCCAAGGATTTTTTGCTTTTATTTTGTTCTTTTTTTAAGGAACGTACTTGCGAATAGATTTATTTAAAATTGAATTAAAAATTGTATAACTTTCAATAAGATTACTATTCGATATAACTGGAGCCCAATCCATATTAAAAAATGTTGAATTTAGTTTTTCAAATTGGGCTTTTTGAAAATTTCTAGTAGGAATAACTTCGGGCTCTTCTTCAATGTAATCATAAAAAACAAACTCAAGAAGAAGAGCACTGTGATGGATTGAATTGGGCAAAATTGGTTTATTTACTTTAATTACAGAAGCATTCAAGCAAGTACTAACAAAAATTAGATCTAAAATTCTACCAATCGAATTTTTAACAAGATTCATTTGCATCAAATCCATTGAAAACAAACAATCTGTTAGAACAGATTCACACTCAAGATGTAAATCACGCGGCAGATTTTTTTTCTCGTCGTCGTTCCAGTTAGGCCTGTTCCAAAAACCGGGATCCCGGTACAAAACCGGTGTTCACTTGGTACCGGACCCGATATTCTAAAGAACCGATATCCCGGTTTTTTTGGTACCGAGTTAAAAAACCGACCAACGAGTCGGTTTTTTGGTACCGAGTTAAAAAGAACGATTCACTTCAACCATGAGCCGGTTTTTTTTCAGGTTTTTTGGTACCGGTTTTTTACCCGGTACTCAAAAAAACCGGCTCATGGTTGAAAAAACCGTCGGTACTGAAAAAAACCTGAGTCGGTTTTTAACTCGGTACTTAAAAAAACCGGCTTATGGTTAAAAAAACCGTCGGTACTGAAAAAAAAACCTGAGTCAGGGAAACCGCTTGTGGTACCGGGTATTGAAAAAAACCGGAACCCGGTACTGAAATCTCGGTACCGAACAGGCCTAGTTCCAGTACCAACTTATATTACCAAGATTGAAATCCCCAACAACAATCAATTTGTCTTTTTCCTCAAAGATATTATCTACATGTTTGTTATAAACATCAACTGAACTCAAAGGTGGTAAATAGCTATTAAAAATATATACTTTTTCGCTGCGAGAAACATTGATAGAAACACATATCTGTTCCACGTCCTTATGAAAAAGCTCAACTTCATGAGATGGGAATGTTGTTTTGATAGCTACCAAAACACCACCTCCTCTCTTAGTCGAAGCCTCATAACGGTCGCGACGATAGACATCATAGTCTCTTATGAAAAGTTCTTCATTTGTAATGTCTGTGTGAAGCCAAGTCTCGGTTAAGCAAATGGCAGCATAATCTTCTTGTGAAGCTGCAAGGTAAAAGTCATTTGTTCTTGAACGAAGACCGCCAACATTTTGATAATAGACCGAGAAAAATGAATTGGAAATTATGTGTTCTGCTGGACACTGTTTTGGCGTTTGTCGTTTTTTGAAAATTTGAAGGGTGATATGCAGTGGCGAGGCGTCCATATAAGCCGATTCCTCGCGGCTTCCCTTTGCTACTTCTCAACAAAACACAGTATACAGTCCAACTACAGTAAGTAGAAAGAACTGTGTTTACTGTAACATTTTCTCTAGTTAGTATTTTTACACATTTCAAATTATTTTGGATCTTTTTCATACTGTAGTATAGGAGTATGGCAAAATATTCACTATGCTCCACAGTCAACTAAACATCCCGGACCTACAGAGTATTCCATGCACAACAACATTACATGATATAAGTATCGGTACATAAATATTTGTAACATTCATTTAGTAGTGCAATCACAAACAAAAGAATAGCCAAAGACTAGATTTTTACACTACAGCAGAGGGGATTCCCCTGTCCCTTTTTCAATGGGAATCGTGTGCGGTGTCTAATTGGAATCATTCCACTACGCTGTGCCTGTGCATCCTCACCCGATAGATACACATTTCCATAACAGCTCGTCGGTCAGCAGAGCAGAAGAAATAATCCGAAGAGAAGCCGGCTTGCTGAAGAGTCCAGTGGCACACAAATTTCGCAATGTGTATGTATACTAAGATGCCCCGAATTGCTCACCATTGTCGGTGCTATGGACTGCCGCTTTCAGTGAAAAAGTAAGCCGGAAAATTTTGGCTTATGGACTGATGTTAATTAATGTTCAGAGTACGGAGGCATTCAAGCAGATTCTGCAACTGAGCAGTGTTCTGCAGATTGGCGATTATAGAGGGATGCCTGCGCATATAAAAAGATGATTCATATGCGAAAGACGATAGTTGCGTTTTGATTATGACGCGTTCTGGTGTGGTTGGAGTTAGAGATAATGTGCAAATGGACTGTAGATATGATTGATAGGTAAAGGTATTGCACTATTTTAAGATGTAGGAAAGGTACGATTTTGCTTGTTTGAATTTTTAATCAAAATTTTTTTTAATGAAACTAGAAAAATGTAAATGGATTTACTCGAATTCAATCCCCTCTAAGTATTATTCATTATTATTACATTATGTTTTTTTTTTTATATTTTTAAATTTGATGCCTGCAAAGTTGAAACAGATGCAATACCTTCAAAATGCATTATCTAGAACATGACAAGATCCCAAATAAATGATATTTTATGTGTCAATTAAGTTTTGAAATTACGGGCTTCCCTTGAGTGGTGAATCACGCCTCGCCACTGGTGATATGTTGACGCCCTTGGGCCAGAAGTTGGCACAAAACACTTGCTTAGAATATTCATGAGGAAGTTTCAAACCAAAACTGATTGAAACTAATTTGGAAATATCACAATCTTTTTTTATCAGAGGATAAACCGAAAGAAAGCTGTCATCTGTTAAATTAAGCTTTTTCATTACATATTCCTTTAAATCGTCTGCTTTTACCGAAGCATGCAGCTTAGAAACATGGAATACCTTGAAACTGGGGACACTTCGAAGAGAATCATTAGCTTGATCGATACCGAAGATTCTTTTGTGTCGCCTATTATTATTATCACTCTTTTTGGGAATAACATCACCAACAGGAGAAGGTTTTTTAATATGTTTCCCTTTCTTACGAACTGTGACAAATTTATCAATCGGAGATTGATTTTTGTCAACGTTAGAAGGAATTGTAGAAGATGAATCTGAAATAACAGTGGAAGTTCCCGCTTCATGGCTAACGAAAGATTGCTCAGAAGATATTGAAACAATATTTTTAGTTTTTTTCTTAGTGTCTTTCCCTATATTACTCTTCTTATTTTTTAAATTTACATTTTTATCTCGCAATGCTTCGGAATTGTTTTCACAACAATTTACAGATTTCATAAGGGATCTCAGCTTGCTAAGTTGGCTCTGCAACGACGAAACGAGCTGAGATAGACCGTCAATTTGGACTTTGTAAAATTGCTCGCAAACACAATTCATTTTAATACAAGAACTAAACTAATAAATTAATAAAAAGAGAAAAAAAGCAAAAAGAAAAATAATTGCAAAAAGTGGGATTCGAACACAGGACCTCACGGGCGTAAGTCGTACACGCTACCACTGCGCTATATGCTAGTACGAAAATGTATGCCCAGATAACTCAGTTAAGCCGAGTTGAAATGACTACTGGACCAAATGAAAACAAAGAACAAAGACCGTCCGAGCGGCAGGTAAAAAATGCAAACCACTAAACACTTTTCGAACAAATTTATGATTTATCACTACACCAATCCGCGAAACCACTTTTACAGATGAAGTGAACGAGCAAATGAATCATAAAATTATGAATTTAATATTAAATCTTATGAATTTGATAAAAAAATTAGAAATTTAATATTAGCGAAAAATTTTGCGTGTTTGCTATGATAAACGTCAAACGTCAGTTAGTTTGGAAAGGCACCGTTACTCATACATTTTATACTATAGATGAGCTTAAAGCATTTTATAGCCAGTGTAATCAGTGTCGTTTAGCTTAAATTATGGATAAATATGTACGAGTGACCGACACTAAGTTTTGACAAAATTCGAATTTACAGGTTCCGATGATGTAAGCAGTTAATGACACTCAACGTGGAAATCAGAGTTTCCGATATTAATGCATGCAACTGCAGTCTCAGTTCATTGGGCGGATGGCCGTCTCTCAGTTCCCTGTCTCAGAATACCCCGAGACAAAAAGTTGCGGTTTGAGACAGGCACGTCCATCACGAAGTTGTTCACTTGTAGTCCGGAAATTTTCGTGAAATGCTAGGTGCCTCGTTAAAAAACCCGATTTTTCCAAACATAAAGAAATCGGTTGAGCCGTTTCGGAAGAGTTTCACCACAAACATTTCGATGAAAGATTTATATATGTACATATATATCACGCTCTGTGGCTCACTTGGTTGAGTCGCACTCTACGATGCTAGTAGTCTTGAGGTCCGGAGATCGAATCTCGGTGTGGTCCTGGAAATATATAGTGCTTGCATCAATATACACTCTTCTATATGCAATCTAACGTTGACTCGAAGTAGCCTATTAACCGCTGAGTGAACGCACCATTCCCCACAAGGGGTTACGGTACACAGAGATGAAGAGAGACATATATAGATAGATAGATATTTTTAGCATAACATTTTCATATTAACATTTCAAGGCAGCAGAAAAAATAAATGTCTCAAAATACACTCTAATAAGATTTTATAATAAAATTTCAATTAAAAATATGCCCCTGAATAAATGAAAAAATGAATGTGGTAACACTAACTGATAGGTACTTTCGAAAATGAAGCCAGACGATGCATTTTTTCATATTCCTTTTCCGACCAGTTTGGAAGAAATTATGTTATCCTGTAACTTTATCGCCAAGGTACGTATCATCACATTTTATGACTTTCTCCGGATTTTTTATTGTTTCCTTTTCTTTAAAAAACACATATTTTATGTACGAACCTTTCTTCAGCTGTGCATCCGAAAACATACTTCATAGTGCACAGATCATCATTTTATTATCTGTACGGGTGCGCCATAGGCCATAATTGAGTATAACAGGTAAAGGTGTGGTGTATACATTTTATCTACATACATGATCTACCTATGGAATAGAAATAGGAAATGTTAAAAATTTAAAACTTTTGGGCAATTGAAATATGTAATTTAGTAGAACTAGAGAGAGACAGCGAATTATCTGAAATGTTAATAAATCAATTCAAAGTCAGCTCACATTTCCTTAATTTAAACCATAGATTAAAATTACTGGATTCACGTTCGTATGAAAACGTTTACCCTGAAATTAAATTAGGATGCGTCCACAGACGCTACCAAATTGGTACCTGTGAAAGCTCCCATCCCATATTTCCTGTTTTTTATCAGTTCGCTTCTTCTGGGCTTAAATATAGCATTTATAATTTTTTTTTGTTGAAGTTCTCTCAGGATAGGTAACGAAATTTAACACCATTACCATTCCATCTGAAAGGAATAAATTTGCTAACAAAAGACATACAGATGCCATGTATCGCTAAGAGGTGTAAAGACGCTCTGGATTGTACTCTCTAAAAAATTGTAATGCCTTTCCTTACAACATTTTTGGGAATGACAATTTATATTGAATGGAAATCTTAATTGTTGCCATATATGTATTTCAATTACATACCCTCAACCCCTATGAAAACTCCTGGCCACGACTATTATGGTAAAACAAATAACCTAACATTTTGGATACGTCATAATGACAGTTTAAAAACAAATTTGCAACCTCGAAAGCCTTGTGCTATTTGAGAGGCCCTCAAACACCTGGTTTTTTCGATTTTTTTTGGTTTTTCGATAATATCTCGAAAAGTATTCGTTTTCGAACTTTACTTATCTGAGGATTTTATCAAAAACATACAATTTCTCAAAAGTAGAGTCTAAAATTTGATCCTGTAGGGTTAACAGGCCCCGAGATACATACCTTTAAAAATAACCCATCTGTATAACAAGCCAATAAATCCATCAATTCGGTCGGTTTTGTTTGTTTTTATACCCTTCGCTCTATGGGTGACTTTGTCATGAAGTTTGTAACGCATTGAAGGAAGCTCTATATTGACTTTGTCATGAAGTTTGTAACGCATTGAAGGAAGCATCTCTGCCCATATAAAATATGTTTATGGCATTGTATTTTTATTTTATTTAATAAAATTCACATCATAAAGTAATAATACAATATGTTTGAACGATATTCTTTGAAAATTGCGACACATTAGAACATCATGTATCCAGTGCCGGATTAACCACGTGGCAGAAGGTGGCAAATGCCACGGGCCCCGCGCTTTTAGGGGCCCCGCGTTTTTCTCAAACAAAAACGAGACCGAAGCTAATTTCGGGCGCGGCCGAAATTTGGATACCCTTCGCTTCCCTCGGGCTAAAAGTTTTTTCGGGCGTTCCTATGACTTGTGTTTAATTCTCCCCGCTTCCACGCTTTACCTTGAATTTTCACATAAGTGCCGTGGCGAAGATTTATTGGAGAAGCGGGGGTCATGGGTTTCTTAGAAGAACCAAAAGGGGGGATGTATGTATGTTTGTGGTATCAATTAAAACATATTTCTATGAGATTTGGTTGAAATTGGTGGACAAATAAAAAAGTTTTTCTTCAAAGAACCTAATTTGGGGGTTGGGTTTATATGCCAGCCTCATGACCCCAATGTTCGATTTAATTCGTTTTTGCATATGTTTTGTAACATCAATAAAAATACATTTCCATGAGGTTTGGTTGAAATTCATGTCCAACTAAAAACGTTTTTCTTAGAGAAATTTGATTTGGGGGGATAGGTTTGTATGGTAGCCCCATGACCACATGGTCCGACTCCACCTATTAATATATATGTTTTGTATCATCAATAGAAACACATTTGTGTGAAGTTTCGTTGAAATTGGTGTATAAATAAAAAAAAATTGCTTAGAAGAACTTAATTTGGGGAGTTAGGTTTGTATGACAGCCCCATGACCCCATGGACCGATTTGGTCCATTTTAACATATGCTTTGTTGTGTCACTAGAAACACATTTGCACGAAATTTGATTGCAATCGATGAGAAAATAAAAAAGTTTTTCTTAGAAGAACCTAATTTGGGGGACTAGGTTTGTATGGCAGCCCCACGACGCCATTGTCCGATTTGGTCGATTTTTACATATGTTGTGTGTCACCAACGAAAACACATGTGTGTGAAATTTTATTGAATTTGGTGCATAAATAAAAAAGTTTTTCTAAGAAGAACCTAATTTTGGGGAGTAGGTTTGTATGACAGCCCCACGACCCCCTTGTCGGATTTTACCGATTCAAACATACAAACTGCCTGCAACAAAAAGAAGCATCTGTGCAAAATTTCAGCTCCATAGCTTTTAAACTGGCTGAGCAAAACGCGTCGCAACAGACAGACAGACGGACAGACGGACAGACGGACAGACGGACAGACGGACAGACGGACAGACGGACATCGTCCAATCGACTCAGCTCGTCACGCTGATCATATATATACATATTTTATATGGTCGGAGATGCTTCCTTCAATGCGTTACAAACTTCATGACAAAGTTAATATACCCTTTTCGCTTAATAAGCGAAGGGTATAATTATGCCAACGAAATTCTACAAGCCAGTTCCTTCTAAATCGATATAACACGTTATATTAGAACAATTTACGTCAGGGTGTTCCAAAATTATAGCAAGGTTAAAATGAAAATACAGAAATATTTCTTTCTGTATAATTCATGATGGCATTCCCGTAAGTTTACGTCGGCAGTGTTTCAGATTCACATTCTAGAGGGGAAATAAGATTTTTGAAGTTTGTGTTGGGGTATTTGCACACATCCATAGAACTTAGAAATTACAATTATATCTCTCATCCACAGTGGCGTACCGCTTTAAACGTTATGAAAAGTGGGGACAAAATTACCTGCTTAAGAAATGACTCAAAATTGTTTCACAAAAATTTTGTTTTTCATTTAAGCGTGTAAGATTTCCAAGATTTTTTATTTAAATTAGTGAAACCGAATAAATGTAGGTGTTAACGTAAATTTGCCCTTCTGGTATGCGCTACGTTAGTAGTAGTAGTATGTATATGAGCCTTTTTTAGCTAGATGTTTGGTTGTGACCTTTTATGAACCTGAGTAACCCTGAAAAGGGACAATTCTACCGAAAGCTATATTAATAAGCAACACTTTTAAAATGAAATATTTTCCTATATTTTATCGCTTTTCGGAAAATGTCGAATTTGTAAATTTTCAGAGGTCGTCCAAAAAGGGACTTCTAAAATAAATTCTTCTTTGTCAAATAAATATAATTTGTCTACAAAAATTTACTGTTTTACTAATTAAAATAAAAAAAAATCTTGGCAAACTTACACAAGTCAAGTCAAGTGAAAAACATTTTTGTGAAACAATTTTCAAAACAGATTATTTTTGCCCCTATTTTTCATAATGCTTTGAGAGGTACGCCACTGTGCATGAGGGAAATAATTGTTATTCTATATTCTATTGATATCAGTAATCGCATACTCAGTCTTTTGATTTTCGTCCCGCTAGAATGTGAATCTGAACCACTGTGAGTGGAAGATAATAATCTTCTTCATCTTAGATTGATTTTTTAAAGGGTTTCCCATTAATCGGGATAAATTTCTAAATTGTAAATGCAGAGTGCTGAGAGTCCACAGAATCACGAGCACAATGGTTTACCAAACACCATAATTTTAAATATCATAATAGCATTTCTTTTATTGCACATTCGTCGCATAATGCAAGGCTGTAATTCCGATATTTGCTAGCAGCTAGCCGTTTTCCTAAACCCCTTGAGAAATGACTAATAACACCGAAATATTAATTTTAGAACTAACACACTAATAAGGTTAATCGAAGTTCCACAGGCCTCGCGCTCAACATTTGCCACGGGCCCCGCGCTTGCTTAATCCGGCACTGCATGTATCAAGTGTTAGATTTAGGAATAGTGGTAAATGTTATTTCAGTAAAAAAGCATTTAGATTACAAATGTTTGTGGGGTTATTATAAAGTCAAGTAAAATGTGAAGGAAATAGAAAGTGTAATATTATAAAGCTTAAGTTTATAATTTTATATTGTAGCAATAAGAAAGGTGGAAAAAATTATAACCATTATAACGTTATATAAAAACAAGCATTAAAATATAAAACCGGAAAGTGGAAAATTTGAACGTGACTTACACCAGAATGTTGGAGTGTAGGTAAAGATTCTAAGCTCTTATTGTTCAGCTGGAAAAGCTAGCAAGCAGCATTTAGCAAATTTCACTGATGGTGTTATAATTGTTATATTGAATAACCGGCTAAACAAAACTAAACACGATCAGTATGACGATGAGAGTCGATTGGGCGCTGTCCGTCTGTCTGCCCGTCTGTTGCGACGCGTTTTACCCAGCCAGTTTTAAAGGTAGCAAGCTGAAATTTTGCAAATGTGCTTCTTTTCGCTGCAGGCTGTTTGTATGTTTAATTCAGTGATATCCGATGAGAGGTCATGGGGCTACCATAAAAATCCCAACTCAAAAAGCAGTTTTTCTATGAAAAACTTCTATTTATTAATTAATTTCAATCAAATTTCACACTCTCTTCCTCTTCTTCATCGCAACTACGATAGAATTCGTTATGGGGAATTCGGAGCCTGCTGGCATGCTCCCCGATAGGACAGTGCCCCGTTATGGTCCCGATCACCTTGCCGATATGTTTCCTGTCTATTGACCGTAAAATGGTTGACCTGGCCGCGTCAATTCCTGGCCAAATTATTCTTGTTGTAGTACATGTACTACTACCGTTAGACGAGCTTGCACTAGATCTGTACATTACAGTTGTTTCTATTGCCTGTTTACACGAAGCGATTAGCACTTATAGATTATTGCGGTCGGCCTCTAAGTTCATAGCGGTCGCATTACGAGCGAGGCGGTCCGCATTGCAGCATTGTATGGGGCTGCCATAGAAAAACAACCCGCTTAATTGGGTTCTTCTATGAAATTTTTTTTATTTGTGCACCAATTTTAACCAAACCTCGTACAAATGTATTTCTATAGATGCCACAAAACATACGTAACAATAGATGGATTGATACCATGAGGTTGGCTGCCGTACAACCCAAACCAACACCCCCTCCCCCATTTAGGTTATCCTAAGAAACCAAACTATACCTATATTAATGTGTCTGCATCGAAACAACAAAATAAAGTGAAAACGAGACGGAGGCTAATTTCGGGTGCGGCCGAAATTTGGATAACCTTCACTCTCCTCGGGCTAAAAGTTTTTTCGGGCGTTCTCGCTTGGGAATTGTCCCATAGTACGGTTATTTTTATTTTGTTTCGATAAAGATAAATTAAGTAAAGATTTTGTGAAATTGGTGTAGCCCCATGACCCCATGGCCCCTTTCCATCCATTTTTAAAGATGTCTTGTGGCATCAACAGATATAAATTTTTATGCGGTTTGGTTAAAATTGGCGCACAAATAAAAAAGTTTTTCTTATAAGAACCTAATTTAAGGTTCCTTGTCGGCATGTGCCGATTCCATTCATTTTGACGCATGTAATTTGGAGGGTTTCGTTTGTATGACAGCCCCATGACCCATCGGCGATTTCATCTATTTTTACATATGTTTTGTGGCATGCATAGGAGTACTTTTTTGTGAGATTTGGTTGAAATTGGTGCAAAAATAAAAAAGTTTTTCCTAGAAGAACCTTATTAGGAGAGTTATGTTTCTATGACAGCTGCATGACCCCATTGTCCGATTTCAGCGATTCAAATATAGGTACAATCTGCCTGCAATAAAAAGAAGCACTCACTCTACGAGGCATAACAATGGAATCGTACTATCGTATCGTTTTTTTTATTTAAAACTTATTCCAACCAAACCCCACACAAATACGAGTACTGATTTTTCTGCGTCACGATAAGCGAAAACGGAAGGAAAGAATGGAGAGGATTAAACAGATGCAACGCCGTCTATATATTAAGTCCGCAATGCGGAATCTTAGACATCAAAATCAGCTCATAAATTTTGGTTATGTTCGCCAAACTTGCACTGTTTTGTTATACCCTACGCTCATTGAGTGAAAGGGTATATTAACTTTGTCATGAAGTTTGTAACGCATTGAAGGAAGCATCTCCGACCATATAAAAAGTATACATATATGATCAGCATGACTTGGGGAGTCGATTGGGCGATGTCCGTCTGTCTGTCTGTTGCGACGCGTTTTACTCGGCCAATTTAAAAGCTATGAAGCTGAAGTTTTGCACAAATGCTTTTTTTTTGCTGCAGGCAGTTTGTATGTTTGAATCGGTAAAATCGGACAATGGGGTCATGGGGCTGCCATACAAACCCAACTCACCAAATTAGGTTCTTCTAAGAAAAACTTTTTTATTTGTGTACCCATTCCAACCAAATTTCACACAAATGTTTTTCTATTGATGACACAAAACATACGTAAGATTGGATTAAATCGAACCATAGGGTCATGGGGCTGCCATACAAATGTAACTCCCCAAATTAGGTTCTTCTAAGAAAAACTTTTTTATTTATGCATCAATTTCAAACAAATTCCACACAAATGTATTTCTATGGATGACACAAAACATATGTAAGATTGGATAAAATCGGACTATGGGGTCCAAAATTAGGTTCTTCTAAGAAAAACTATTTTATTTGTGCATTAATTTCAACCAAATTCCACACAAATGAATTTCTTTCGATGACACAAAACATATCTAAGAATGGATCAAATCGGATAGTGGGGTCATGGGGCTGCCATACAAACCTAACCCCCCAAATTAGGTTCTTCTAAGAAAAACTTTTTTATTTGTGTACCAATTTCAACCAAATTCCACACAAACGTGTTTGTCTTGATGATACAATACATATCTAAGAATTGATCAAATCTGACCATGGGATCATGGGGTGGCCATACAAACCCAAAGCCCATTTTAGTTCTTCTAAGACAAATTTTTGCACCAATTTCACAAAACCTTGAATTAATGTGTCTTTACCAAAGCAAGAAAAAAGTTAAAAACGAATGGAATCGTACTTTGGGGTCATGCTCCCGCAACCCCAATAAAATTTTCCGAGTAAATATTTTTATTTGCCCACTTAATTCAACCAAGCACAAAACTTTTGTCAAGACGGAAGAAAAAGAATGAGGGGGATTAACTACAGGTCTTATATATGCCCGAAAAAACTTTTAGCCCAAGGTGATCGAAAGGTATACAAATTTCGGCCGCGTCCGAAATTAGCCTTCGCCCCCGGGGGTTGGCGAGCGAAGCGAGCAGGGGGCGAAGCCCCCTAGTTTTTGCTTTCAATTACGTCATATGCTTGTTTTTGGTGTTTGTTGAGGAAATCGAAATATAAACCGATCGTCGTGATAAGGAAGCTACCGAGCCATTCTTTGTTGCCGAAGCCGTTGCTGTTTATCAATGAAGAGGAGAAAGAGGTCAAGTTGAGGTTGCCGTTAGTTTTATGTTTATTTATTTGTATAACAATCGTAACAAATATGTAACTACCTAAAGAAAACGAATTTTAATGCATTCCAATTAGAAATAGTTAAGAAAAGTAAATCTTGTTATACGCCTATACGGAGAAGACCTATGCGACAAGCCGACTGATTTATTCTTTCCCCTCACTTTACTTGGATAATTTGGGTTTATAACGTTCTATGGAGAATCACTGAAATTGATCGAATCCGTTCAATCTATATGCAGTTACATACTTCATAGCAAAGTGTCCGCAGTTTTGCCTCAACTGAAAAACATCTAAAAATTGACCAGAGTCTTTAACAACCTATATCTTCTTCCCTAAGGGTAAATCAAATCGACACGCTCTGCCCTCAAGGGGTTAAAGCACTATAGTAATTTAATATGGTATTCAACAGAACATTTGTGTCTTCCTTCGTGATTGTCTCTTTTTCTGTTTTACAGAATTCTGCCAATACCAACTTTTTTGTTTTTTTTTTTTTTTTTACACCCTTTGCTTGTTGAGTGAAAGGGTATAGTATAGATATACCCTTTCATTCAACATTCTATTCTATTCAGTCTATTCTATACTAATTATATAAAATAGCTTATATGGGAATGTTTGTAACGGTGGCTCAAAAACTACTGGACCGATCTTAAAAATGCTTTTTCCCAATCACTGAATCTGTAACGGAGACGAGAATATGATACTTATTCTTTCCACTTTTTCCACTTTGATGTAGAAATACGGTAATTTCCGTTATGCTTAAAATTTTCGTTACTCGCTTAAGTCTTTCCGAATTTTGCATAATGACGCATTTCCTGTGGTTCGATTTTGACCAAATTGGGTGTGCAGCTAACTTGAGGCATGTGAATGTTTTCCTTATACCACACCGTTGTATATAGATCCTGCTGCAAAATTTCAGCTTCATAGCTTAGGGTGCTATTACACAGTCATATATTGGTAATGTATATATATAATAATATAATATAATAGATATTATCATATCCTCAAGCCTACTCGATTTCGTTTAGTGTACGTGTAAAAAATTAACCGAATTAATCGAGTAGGCTTAATTATATGACTAGAAATATGAATAAAAATATGACTGTGTCATGGAGCCCTTATGGCCGAGTAAAACGCGTCGCAGCAGACGGACATCGCTCAATCGACTCCCCAAGTCATGCTGATCATATACATATATATTATGTGCTACCATTTATATGGTCGGAGATGCTTCTTTCAATGCCTTACACGCTTCATGACAAAGTTAATATACCCTTTCACTCTATGAGCGAAGGGTATAATAAATTTTCGGTGAAGTGAGCTGCCAATATGTTTCGTGTTGAATGGCAAAAGCAGGGCTTGCAGCACGCTCCCATCTTAATTTGGCTCACAGATAAAATTCGTTTCAAGTATTTCAGCTGAAATTACAAATAGATTGGAAGAACCTTTGCTCTATGAGATCGTTTGCAAAAATATGATTCTCGGTCCTTGTGGATCTGGCAATCCATCATCACCTTGTATGATAAATGGACGATGCACAAAAAGGTATCCTCGAGACATCCTTCTGCAAACGCAAACGGGAGCAGATGGGTATCTAAAATATCGGCGAAGATCTCCAGCAGATGGTGGCCAGTAACATACACTTGCCAATGGATGCAAGGTAAAGGTAGACAATAAATAGATTGTTTCAATTCAATTCAATATTTTATTAACCAAAAATAAAATTAATAATAATAACATACAGTCAACTTATTTATGGAATCAACTCTTTTTTTTCATACTCTTACAGCTAACAAATAGAAGATATGTGTAGTGATGAACAGACAAGAGTGCAATTGGGAATACCAAGTAAAGAATAAATAAATAACAGGCGCGACAATCCAACATTGGACTAAGGCCGCAGGATGTGTTAGAGACATCCTATTTCCAAGATCTTATCTGCTTTTTGTTGAGGTAATGAGATCAGCATCACGCTCAGCAGTGTTATTTATCCTCATAAATGGGTACTCGTTTAACATCTGAGTGAGATAATAGACCGTCACAAGCTCGTGAGTTCGAAAAACACCATGGAACACGGTGAGATTTGAACTCATGACCCTGTGCACTGAAGGTGCTAGACCAGCCAGACTACAAGTAAAGAATAGAAAGAGGAAAATGGTAGAAAAACCTCTTATTCAAGTGTTTAAAATATAACCTAAGACTAACTTAAAACTAACTATGCTAATTATTTGTAATGTTACATTTATATCTGAGACATGGTTAGGTTGACTGGGCTAGATCTTTCAGTAAGGGGTTAGTTGCCATAGCGCAAGATAAATTAAAATGTATTCTATTATGCGATATTTTAGAATAAACATACGGAATTTTGTAGATTGAGTGCAATCTTGCCGTCGAAAAATAGAATAGTAAATTATGCATTATTTTTAAAATTTTGTGTTGTTTTATTTGAATATCCTTTATGTAAGAAAAAGCGCAAGTTCCCCAAGCCCCGGAAGCATAAAGCATGACTGGTTGGATGAAAGATAGTTTTGTATAAGAATAGTTTATTAGTAATTGATAGAGGCGATTTGCGGTTGATAAGTGGATAAAGAATTTTAATATGAGCATCTGCTTTTTTCAATATAGCGTCCATATGAGGTTTAAACGTTAATTTTTTATCAAGAAGAATGCCCAAGTACTTGATATGCAACGTATTCCAGTTTATTATACCTACTATTTTCAAGCAGTAATGGTTCACTGGGCAACAAACTATCTTTTTGTTTCCTCGAGAAGAATAAAGCCTCTGTCTTATTTGAATTTATTTTGATCTTCCGTTTAGTGAAAAAGTTGTTCAAGGTATTAAATCCATTTGACAGGTTTTCACTAATTTTACCTGGAAAATAGCCACTACAGAGCAATGCCGTATCATCTGCAAAAATACATATTTCACAATTTCTCGGAATTGGTAGGTCACTCGTATATAAATTATAAAGCAATGGACTGAGTGCTGATCCCTGTGGGACTCCTGCTGAAAGTGTAAAAGTTGTAGATTTTGTTCCATTGATATTAACTTGGAACGTACGGTTGGAAACGAAGTCTTGAATAATTTTTGTCAAGTAAACAGGAAAACCATAGTTACACATTTTATGAATGAGCCCATCATGCCACACACAGTCAAATGCCTTCTCAATATCGAGCGTAAGCATTGCAGTTGATTGTTTGAGCTGAAATTTCGATTGAACAATTGATTTGATGCGTGCAATTTGGTGCGTAGGACTGTGTTTACTCCTGAAACCAAATTGTTCTTGCAATAAAATAATTTCGTCGTTTAATATTTTTGTGATGTGTTCTTTTAACCCTCATCCAGCGGGATAGGTACAGGTGTACCTTTTTCGTTTTTAAAATACCGTCACTTTTTTGCTATGGGTCCGATCGGTCTGAAATTTTCTGACATCTCTACGATTTTAGTTTAAAATACGTATTCCAAATTTCAGAAATGTGTGACCACCCATCCCCAAGTTAGGGAGCAAAATTAATCTTACACCCTTTAACGGCGGCAAAGGTACATTTGTACCTTCATATATTTTGTATGGAGAAAAAATAATCCAAAAGCAAAATGGAGATATATTCGCCTACAAAGGAGAAACAAAAGGTTTATACGGAGTTGGTTTCCTAATCAAAGCAAAATGGAAGAGCAATATAAAGGAGATACGATTAATGAGCGAAAGGATAGCCGCACTTACTATGCAAGTAAAAGGGAACAAAAGACTAAGCATCATTCAAGTCTACGCCCCGACAGAAAGCGCATCCGATAGCATTATCGATCAATTTTACGACGACTTACAAACAGTATATGATGAGCTGAAATCAAATGTAATATACGTTATTGGAGACTTCAACGCCAAGCTCGGCCAACGAAAAGATGGTGAGGAAAGTATATTCGGAAAATATGGCTTTGGACGGAGAAATAAAAGAGGGGAACGGCTGATTACATGGATATGGCAAAATAATTTGAAATTTGGAAATAGTTTCTTCAAAAAAAGACACAATCGTAAATGGACATGGCGCTCCCCAGATGGTAATATAAAAAACGAAATTGATTTTATATTAACAGATAAAGACTCAACCTTATTTGATATTTCAGTGCTCAATAATGTCGAATACGAAAGCGACCACCGACTTGTCAGAGCAAAAGTACAAATAAACCATCAAACTTTGAGATACCGACCATTGAAAAAAGATATTCCACATATAGTTACAGAAAGTGCAAAAATTGAATACCTACACCGTCTGGAGACGTCTTTCGAAAATCTTCCGATTTTAACAAATCGAAATATACAATCATATTACAACGAAATGGAATGCGCCATAAAGCTGTCTGCCAATGAAACACTTCTGCAACCCAAATCTAAAAAGATTGATAAACTGACTGCATCGACCAAGTCCCTTATTCAATGCAGAGAGTCATTACGAAAAAAAGAAAACAGATCCGAGCAAGAACAAAATGAGTTAAGACGCCTACGGAAGTTATGCAGAAAATCTATTAAGAACGACAATGAAAATTTCAACAGAGAAATCATACAAAAGATAATGGAAGAAAGTAGATCAATCAAGAAAGTAAAACAAAGTATGAATAACGAAAAGGAATGGATTCCGAAATTGAAAAAAAGAGGGAAACAGTTTGAATCGAGGAAAGCTATAAGCGAAATCGCAACTGGTTTCTTTGAAGACCTGTATAAATCCAGTAAACCGACAAGCCATAGAAACCCACATGAACTTAGCGAAGATTTTCCGGAGTTCCTACCATCCGAAATTGCCAAATCTATTGACGAACTACAAGCCGGGAAAAGCGCTGATGCAGAGGGACTGAAGACAGAAATGTTAAAGCTGGGGAAAACCTTACTAACAGAGCCTGTGACAAAACTTTTTAATGCAATAGTTCAAACTGAAGAAATTCCGGTCCAATGGACAAAGTCTACGATTACTCTTTTATATAAAAAAGGCGATAAGGAAGAAATTAGTAATTATCGACCAATCAGCATTATATCAAACGTATACAAAATATTCTCAAAATGCATACAACGGAGACTACAATCATCTGTAGTCTGCAGTCAACCAAGAGAACAGGCCGGTTTCAGATCAAGCTACTCCACTATCGACCATCTACAAGCGGTGAACCAAATCATTGAAAAAGCAATCGAATATCAAGAAACTATATACCTGGCTTTTGTCGATTTTAGCAAAGCATTCGATACAGTGGAACACGATGAATTATGGTTAGCCCTCGAAAACCAAATGGCCCCACGAAAAATAGTTAACATTATGAGCAAGCTATATAAGCAAAGTACTGGCGCAGTCAAATTAGAGTCTATAGGCAAGCCGTTTAAATTGGAACGAGGAGTACGTCAAGGTGACCCACTATCGCCGACACTCTTTTCTGCGACACTGGAGCTGGTTTTTCAACGATTGAACTGGGATGAGTACGGCATTAACATCGATGGCGAAAATCTAACTAATCTAAGATTCGCGGATGATATAGTCCTTTTTTCACATAATGCGCGCGACTTACAGACTATGTTGATGGACCTGGACGCTAAAGGAAAAACGGTTGGCTTAAATATTAACTTCGACAAAACGAAATTGATGACCAACGGTATCAAAGATCCAGTGGCTCTAAACGGCATGTCCATAGAATTTGTAGAAGATTTTCTATATCTAGGCCAACTGATATCATTCGAACGGCGCACTGACAAGGAAGTAGAGCGCAGGATAAGTAATGGCTGGAAACAATTCTGGGGCATCAAAAGTATCTTCGACGCAAACAGAAGCCAACAGATGAAGAAGTACCTGTTTGATGGAGCTGTGCTGCCGGTGCTTACTTATGGAGCGCAAACTTGGGCTCTTACGGACAGGAACATACAACAGCTAAGAGTAACACAAAGATCAATGGAGAGAGCAACTTACCGAATATCCAGGAGGCAAAGGCTTAGAAATGCCCTACTACGGTCACGAACTAACTTCACCGACGTTATTGAAAGGGCGAGAATATTGAAATGGAATTGGGCAGGACATCAAGCAAGACTCAATGACAACAGGTGGACAACTAGATGCACAGATTGGATTCCATATGGCAGCAGTCGAAGAGTTGGGAGACAACGGAAAAGATGGCGTGACGATATCGAAAGTTTCTGTCCGAATTGGAGAAGGATGGCCAGAAATAAGGAAACTTGGAAATCAATGGGGGAGGCTTACGCCCAACGAATTTAATAGTAATACACATTTTTAATTTGTCTTATTTCATTTTGAGAGTTAATTACACATAACTTGTTTGAAATATCCAATTGAATTTATTTTTATTTTTATCTATTTTTTTTTCGAGAGTAAATTTTACACATTGTTTGAAACCTTTAAAATTATACTATGTCAAATGATTTTTGTTTTGAATTGGGTAAATAAAAGCTTATAATAATAATAATAATATTTTGTATGAAAGAAAATTTACAAAAGACGAAAATAAAATATTTTTGGCTTAGAGAGACTTATTATAGCATCAATAAGTTGAGAATCGAGTGATGTACAGAAGTATTCAATTTACGATTTTTATTTGTATTTGATCAAGGTCCTTGGAGATATCGATTTATAAGGACTAGGCTAACTCATACAGCGGTTTTTGGTTATTTCACATGAATCTGAAGACTTTTACTGGCATACCAAACTTTTTGAAGTAATGGCTTGGGGCAACCTTCTTTCCCCATAACATCTAGTGAGAATTAGGTTTGTAGCAAATGTTGAAATTTTGGATTTTAGCGGTTTATTTTCTTTATCACAAATTCCCATAATTTGTATTCCATCACCTAATATTTATTATTTGTGTAATTCGGGACGTCCACCCGAGTTCCTTTTTGAAGGTTAAGCTGAAAACCAGCAAAAGCATTAAACCAAATTTATAAAATTGGATGTTTGGTGGGTATATAAACTTAGTTGAATTGTATACGTCGGTACCATATAGATAGCGATAACTACTATAGATTATGCCACATGCCCACATGTCTTCGGTTTTTTGTTTTAATTTTTCAATTGATCCTTGGATTTAATTACATATATGAGAAAATATTTTGCAATTAACCATAACAACAATCACAATTGCTATTTTCTAATTTTGCTACTATAGGAATTGGCCTGAGCTTAGATTCACAAAGAGACTGAAAATTATCCTAACCGATTCTACTTGCTTGTTGCTTGACAGGACCTGTTTTTCGTATAATAACACATTTAATCATTTCTTCAATATATTTATTGTTTCAAGCATTGTTGTTTTGTGGAAAATGACGAGAATGTGATAATTATTGTTTTTTTCGTTAGCGGTATCGGGTTCTAGTAACAAAATAATATATTGACCAAAGACTCCACAATTCGCAAATCAAATATACTAAATTCTTCTAAAATCATTAATGACTTAATTTGAACCGTTTTAAATTTTTCATTTGTAAATTAATTTTAGATTTCGTCAAATTAAAATTCCAAGCAACCCATTTTTTCAATTTTCTTTTCAAAATGTTGCCTATTTTCTAAATTGACCCACTCCAAAAATTAAATCCACATAAACCCAACTTCCTAAAACATCCAATTCCGCAAAAACAGTTACTAATTTGTGACTAGTCAACATAATATAACGGTTTCACGGCCAAAATTCATACAAATAGTGAAGATTTTCATACAAAATGTACTAAGGTACAGGTGTACCTTTGCCGCCGGCAAGCGTTGTAAAAATCTGCCGCTGGATGAGGGTTAACAATCGTTCGAATACTTTCCCTATATTACTCAGGAAACTTATGGGTCGATAACTGTTGACTGAATGTTTAGGTTTCTCAGGTTTGGGAATACAGATGACCATTGCATTTTTCCATGCTTTCGGAAAGTAAGTATGCTTAAGACAAGCATTAAAAATTTGGCACAAATAAATTGTTGTCTTCTTATGCATATTTTTGAGGAAACACATAGGAATGGAATCGTCACCCAGAGCTTTGTTAGTTCTGCAGAGTTTGATTACATTCCTCAAAGATGATAGCGAAAAAAAGGTGGATTGAAAATCACTCGGATTGTTTAATTGATTTATAGTCTCCTGTACTGCGTTTAGTGTTTCGTTATCAGATAAATTATATGTGATAAGGTGTTGGTTGTGAAAGTGTTTAGCAAAAGCTTCGCACTTTTCCGAATTTGTGAGCAACGATGTATTTGACTCCCTAATCGGGGGAATTAGGCAACGTTTCTTTTTTAAGGCCTTTGGGATTTTCCAGAATGCTTTCCTATCGTTATTTATAGACTTTAGCTTCTCATTTCATTGCAGATTTCTTAGCTCGACTATTGCGGCATCTTTTTGATTTTTAAGAATATTAGTCATTAAGGAGGTTTTCACACTTAGGGCCAGATTACGTAATCTGTGCAAATTACTTAATTTGAGCTGTCAAATTCCATACATTTTTAAATTCACCACACCTCAGATTACGTAATCTGGCCAGATTAAGTACAAGTGTGAAAACCTCCTTATATACAACTTGCCTTGAACGCTGCCACTGCCTACGAAAGATATTACGTTGCATTATAGATGTTTTATGTGAGGAGTTAACTTTATATGGACAGGCATTGTGTTTATGTTTCAGGGGGATCGAATCTCTAGCTGCCTCCCATAGAATATCATTGAATTTTAACAAATGTTGATCAATATCTTCTTTGGATCTAAAGTTGAGATTGTCGCTACTGAGATTTGTTAACAGACCAGTAATCTGACTAAAACGAGTCCAATTTGCCTTTCGGAATATAAATTTTCTCTCTGAGTCTATATGAATAGGCTCATCATTAATCTTGCAACAAACCGGCAAATGATCCGACGCTGGATCAGAAGATGCAATTGGAGGGGAAATTAATTGTGCGTGCAGTTCGAGAGGATAATTACCAAAGTGGATGGGTGACCTCTACTTGATTTTGGATAAAATGTGGGTGTTGGAGGAAAAAGAATGTCTAAAGAGCTAGTCGTAAGCTTTTGATGTAAATGTTTACCCCAATGACTTGTCTTTGCACAATTCCAGTCAGTATGACGTGAATTAAAGTCGCCTCCAATAATTACATTACCGTTTAGTCTATTGAATAAACTTATGTCAGTATTATACAGATGATCTTTAGGAGGTTTTCACACATACGCCAGATTACGTAATCTGCGGAGCCTAATCAGGCAAATCAAGCTGTGGTGAATTTAGTGTTCACACTATCCCTACTTGATCAAAAATGAAGTAATTTTGACGTAAAAAAATATTTTTAGTGATAAATATGTCAAACGACATTTATTCGATTTTAAAGGCGAACCATTTTTTTTTATTCAATTAGTAAAAGTGTATTCATCTTATTATTCAGTGTTCAGTTCACCATAAATAAATTCATGTTTAAATAAAATGAAAAGATTTTCAATTTCGTGATTTACAGCACATAGAGAAAGAGAAGTTACTCGAGTGATGTTTGAGAAATAGCCTGTGGTCCCGCAGCGCATCAAACTTGATGAAGAAGTCGTACGCACCGCGAAACTACATACGACGCGACGACTAAAAATTGGATAAACGTCGGAACGGTGACTACACAACGAAAATAAATTGGCTTCTGACGAGATGTGCGGCCGCGCATTGCTGCTTGGACAGGACTCCCTAGCGAACCCACCCGATACATTTTTCTAATTTTGAGTCGGTCCAATCCTCTGATATGTAGGTCCAGTCCCACTTCATGTATGTACATGTATACGAGGAACACTTTTTACAAAATAAAAATTAAATGGAGCGAATGAGCGGAAACAAATCGCGTAATGCATGTTTTGCCATTCGAAGGCCTGGTGTTGAAACACTCCTGTATATTTCCTTTCCGTTAATCAACCGTGTAATTAATTGTTTGAACAGCATAAGATTTTTGACATGAAAAATTAAATTTATGACATTAAAATAGACATTTTATGCATTACTATATGACAATTATGACATAAAAATTTATCAAAATTCACCTCAACCGCAAGGTGAATTAGATAAAGTCGTTCTGGCTACTTAATTTGCAATAGGCAGATTACGTTAGGGCCCAGATTACGTAATTTGCCGCAGATTACGTAATCTGGCACAAGTGTGAAAACCTCCTTATTTCCACAAAAAAATCGTAAAAAATAAATTTATGTAGCTTAGGAGGTTTTCACACTTGCGCCAGATTACGTAATCTGGGCAAGTTAATCAGGGAAATCAAGGTGTGGTGAATTTAGTGTTCATATCTTTACTTAATCTAGTCATTTTGACTTATTAATTTATTTGTCATACGTC
Source organism: Microchrysa polita (assembly GCA_949715475.1). Taxonomy (NCBI): domain Eukaryota; kingdom Metazoa; phylum Arthropoda; class Insecta; order Diptera; family Stratiomyidae; genus Microchrysa; species Microchrysa polita. Next base: position 83,755,842 of record OX454416.1, on the reverse strand, counting down.
AAACGTCATTTTTCTTCATTTTTAAAATTGCACACATAATTTTATTGTAACTGAAAGTTTATTTTAATAATATTCAATAAATAAAAGTTCATATTGATTTTTGAACATGAGGATTTTATTCCCAAAACATTTATAGACCAAAATAGATGATTTCAAGCGCGTAAAATTAATCTTATGGTGAGGATCGCGAACATGTAGTGAAACCGGCCTGTGATGTGTTTTTTTTTTGGTGTTCTGTAGGCTTATTGTAAGCACTCATTAACTTCATTTTTGCCTTTATATTTTGACATGGGTTGAGGCATGGGTTGCAGAATTTCGAACCGCAATCAGCAGTTTATTATAGTCCATATGCAAACGAAGTAGGAAAATATACATAATTAAAAAGCTTTTAGGCTCGTTATGCCATGTGAGCAGTCGGTCTGCTTTTAACGTAGTTCTTCCAATTTCTTCTCATTTCTATCAGCCGAATACGATTAATAACATTTTCGCCTACCGAAATTACATTTTTGACATAAAAAATCACAACTTTGTCATTCATATAAAGACACATTTGGCATTAAATGACACTTTTCGACATTAAAAAAGTATTAAAACTCACCTCGACTGCATGGTGAATAAAATATAGTCGTTCTGGGAACTTGATTTGCAGTCGCCAGATTACGTAATCTGTAGCTTAATTAGACCCCAGATTACGTAATTTGCCGCAGATTACGTAATCTGCCGTAAGTGTGAAAACCTCCTAAAATTGTACAAACATTAAAAACTAAATTTTGTTAAGCTATTGAAAAATTTATAATGGAAACTTGAAAAATCTGGAAGTTATATTAAGTGAAACATGCGATGGGGTGCATTTGCACCCCAAACAGTAAACTAGGGTTAATATTGTTATTTGGAATGCCCAAAGTTTGGGTCCATTAGCTAAGCGTTTAGAATTCTTTGCTTTTTTGAAATGTAACAAAATAGATGTAACTTTAATTACTGAGAAATGGCTTAAAGAAGATAGTCAAATATACGATTCTAGCTATCATATTTACCGGGTCGATCGAGTTTCAAACAGAGGCGGTGGCGTAGCCATAGCAATTAAAAAAAAACATATAACATCGATTAAATCCTAAATTAAATACGCAAATTTTTGAAACAATTAGTGTCGTCATCTTTTTGTGTAATACCTAATAGTTTTACATTAGTTGCAACATATTTTCCCGGTGGCAACGCGAACTTGAATAAGGAGGTTTTCACACTTACGCCAGATTACGTAATCTGCGGCAAATTACGTAATCTGGGGTCTAATTAAGCTACAGATTACGTAATCTGGCGACTGCAAATCAAGTTCCCAGAACGACTATATTTTATTCACCATGCAGTCGAGGTGAGTTTTAATACTTTTTTAATGTCGAAAAGTGTCATTTAATGCCAAATGTGTCTTTATATGAATGACAAAGTTGTGATTTTTTATGTCAAAAATGTAATTTCGGTAGGCGAAAATGTTATTAATCGTATTCGGCTGATAGAAATGAGAAGAAATTGGAAGAACTACGTTAAAAGCAGACCGACTGCTCACATGGCATAACGAGCCTAAAAGCTTTTTAATTATGTATATTTTCCTACTTCGTTTGCATATGGACTATAATAAACTGCTGATTGCGGTTCGAAATTCTGCAACCCATGCCTCAACCCATGTCAAAATATAAAGGCAAAAATGAAGTTAATGAGTGCTTACAATAAGCCTACAGAACACCAAAAAAAAAACACATCACAGGCCGGTTTCACTACATGTTCGCGATCCTCACCATAAGATTAATTTTACGCGCTTGAAATCATCTATTTTGGTCTATAAATGTTTTGGGAATAAAATCCTCATGTTCAAAAATCAATATGAACTTTTATTTATTGAATATTATTAAAATAAACTTTCAGTTACAATAAAATTATGTGTGCAATTTTAAAAATGAAGAAAAATGACGTTTGACGTATGACAAATAAATTAATAAGTCAAAATGACTAGATTAAGTAAAGATATGAACACTAAATTCACCACACCTTGATTTCCCTGATTAACTTGCCCAGATTACGTAATCTGGCGCAAGTGTGAAAACCTCCTAAGCTACATAAATTTATTTCTTACGATTTTTTTGTGGAAATAAGGAGGTTTTCACACTTGTGCCAGATTACGTAATCTGCGGCAAATTACGTAATCTGGGCCCTAACGTAATCTGCCTATTGCAAATTAAGTAGCCAGAACGACTTTATCTAATTCACCTTGCGGTTGAGGTGAATTTTGATAAATTTTTATGTCATAATTGTCATATAGTAATGCATAAAATGTCTATTTTAATGTCATAAATTTAATTTTTCATGTCAAAAATCTTATCCTGTTCACACAATTAATTACACGGTTGATTAACGGAAAGGAAATATACATTATGAAACAATATCCTAAAGCGCAGAGGAGTGTTTCAACACCAGGCCTTCGAATGGCAAAACATGCATTACGCGATTTGTTTCCGCTCATTCGCTCCATTTAATTTTTATTTTGTAAAAAGTGTTCCTCGTATACATGTACATACATGAAGTGGGACTGGACCTACATATCAGAGGATTGGACCGACTCAAAATTAGAAAAATGTATCGGGTGGGTTCGCTAGGGAGTCCTGTCCAAGCAGCAATGCGCGGCCGCACATCTCGTCAGAAGCCAATTTATTTTCGTTGTGTAGTCACCGTTTCGACGTTTATCCAATTTTTAGTCGTCGCGTCGTATGTAGTTTCGCGGTGCGTACGACTTCTTCATCAAGTTTGATGCGCTGCGGGACCACAGGCTATTTCTCAAACATCACTCGAGTACACAGCAAAAAATCCGGTGTGAATTTAACTCCGAAAATTGTCGAATAGGGTCCCTCCGTTTGGATAAAATATTGTTTTATCCAAATGGATGAACACAAAAGTGTACTTCCAATTACACCAACAGGAGTAATACTCGATATTTTTAGGATAAAAATAAAACACAAGTTTCACAGAACATTTAACTCATAAATGAGTTTTGTATAACTAGCATTTACCTCTCTATAGGTGTTGGCGACATTTCATTTACCTCTTTACGCTCTAAAAATGCTTAATAAATTACCTGCCTACAGTGGGATTCGATCCAGCGACCCTATGATTTGAAGACTAACGCCATACCTACTACACCACACAGACTATACGGGATGACGTTCGTAATTTGCACCATATATTACGTGCGGAATTAACTCCATTTTAAGTAAATTTTAACACCATATAAACAAAAACTGATATAATTTCGAATAAAAGTTATTATTTATCCAAATTAATTTTATTTTGAGTGTTTTATCCTAATGGATAAAAGGAAAATGTTATACTCGGGACGGAGTGAAATAAATGTATTTAACTCCATAGGTATAAAAACATTAAACCTTTTTGGATAAATTTTGGTTCACACCGCCTGATTTTTTGCTGTGTAACTTCTCTTTCTCTATGTGCTGTAAATCACGAAATTGAAAATCTTTTCATTTTATTTAAACATGAATTTATTTATGGTGAACTGAACACTGAATAATAAGATGAATACACTTTTACTAATTGAATAAAAAAAAATGGTTCGCCTTTAAAATCGAATAAATGTCGTTTGACATATTTATCACTAAAAATATTTTTTTACGTCAAAATTACTTCATTTTTGATCAAGTAGGGATAGTGTGAACACTAAATTCACCACAGCTTGATTTGCCTGATTAGACTCCGCAGATTACGTAATCTGGCGTATGTGTGAAAACCTCCTAAGGCATTGGTTCTATCGTGGGGTGCATTTGCACCCCAAATAATTTATTTGAGTTCAGAACTATTTATTTTGATGTCAAACTGATATTTATTTTAAAATAAAGATAATAATATCTAAACTTTCATCTGGAATGAAAAAGAAACTTTAAAAATGTTAATAATAGTACGAAATATAGTTTGTTCGGAATGACCTTTGGGACACCAAATGTGGCTGTGTTTCAGACACGATTTCAATTTGAAACTGTTCCATATTTCTCTAAATTTAATAAATAAACAACAGAAACTTAGTCAATGATCAGAGATACTAATTGGAGAAGAGTTTGCTAACTAAGATTTCGAAAAAGAGCTGCATTTCGGAATTTGTGAACAAAACTCCACTTCGAGCCCACTAGTCTCGGCCTGCTATTCTTATCTATGCGAAGCGATTTCACTTTTACAACTGAAGTAATAAGTTCTGCTGAAACCGTCAAATGATGAGGAACCCGAAGAGATGCATAACACTCGCAAAATCAGTGAATCGAATGCATACCGTACGGAAATTTCATGAAAATTACTCTTGTTTGAGTTTATCATGTCATTTATAGTATGAATATCAGTGCCTGCCGTCTAACTAAACTGAACATGTATGTCTCCCGCATTTCTGAATTCGCACTCAGTATCTCACTTTTGTTTTCCCTATTTAATTAACATAACACACGATCAAAATGAATCAAATTAAAAAAATTTGGAAGTCAGTTAATGCAGAAATATGGGCATACATACTGTGGGATGCATTTGCACCCCATAACATGAAACTAGTAAGAAAATTGTTGCGGTAAACTAGGGTTAAGAAAACCAATATTATTTGACACTTACTTACTTACTTAACTGCCAAATCCGCAATCACTTTAAACTGCTCTCGTTTCGTTTTGCATTCTCTTAAATTATTATTTATCATGTCGTTGGTTAGGCATAATAATTCAGTTGGGTTGAACAGATCGCTTGAAGTAGGTGAAATCTTCATGACACTTGCAAAGCTTCAATTCGTGTTTGCATTTGTCACTATGGGCGTGTGAGTAGTTTGCGAAGTGGGTAGTTTAGGAAAAATTGATTGATTTTGCAAATCAATCCGTGTTTGATTATAGCTTGCTCCGTGTGTTCGTTTAGCTCTCAATCGTTGGAGAAGCGTTGTATATTTCAACCGAAAGGGGCAGTTGGAGTAACTGGCCGCGTGTTCACCTGCACACTTTGCACATTTACGCTTTGGATTGTCCGGATTTTTTTGAGGACATTCGGTTGTCTTGTGTGGCCCTGCACACAAGTTGCAAATACCGGGTGGGCCACGAAAGACCTACCAGTTTGAACTACACTCTATGAAATTTTTACTCTTATAATAGAAGGAAACTTTGTTTCCTTCTATTATAATAGTGAAATTACTCTGCAATCTAAATTTGCAAATCAAGTGTAATTTTACATAAAAAAATGTTTAAAAAAGTACTGCAATATATTAGCAAATTTACACCGTGCTATGTGTAAAAACACTCCGTAATAATAGGAATTAATGCGGTTTCACTCTTTTTTCTTTGTAAAGATTTCAGTTCAGAGAGAGAGATCAGTTTTTCGTCTACATGGGAGGTTGCAATATGGTCTTTTTTGTGCGATCTGTACACTTGTTCTTCTTCTAAGTACCGTAACTGAGCCGTTTATAGGCAATTTCGAGTCAACGTTACATTGCATATCATTTCGGAGTGTAATGTTGCAAGCACTAAATATTTCCTTTCCGCACATGTACGGAAATTTTGGACCACGCCGAGATTATATCTCGGGACCTCTAGATTACTATAGCATCGTAGAGTGCGACTCAAACAAGTGAGCCACAGAGCGTGTACACATGAGTTCTAAATGCAGAGAATTTTCTGAAAATGTGATACACTGTGCTAAGTACAGTCAATTGAAGTATGACAACTGGAGAGCACGCTACAAAAAATGAGTAAAACTTCGACTGCACGTTGTAAAAATACACCACAAATCCGAATTAAACACAATAAACGTTGTAAAAATGCACCAGAAAATCTGAATTATACAGAAGTGTAGCGTAAAAATACATTTCACACCGATTTTGGTGTAATTTTCTTATTTTACACAGAAATTGTTGAAAAATGCACTCTGTATGTGATTATAAGCGGGAAAAAGTGTAAAATTACCGCATTTTCAGCGGAAATTTAAATTCACTTTTTAGAGTGTACGTATAGCTTCTTTTTTTTTCTTTTTACAGACTATAATTTAACTCTTCGAATTTTATAATGAGTTCATACAGTACACAACAACGAGTTAAAATTATCGATTTTTTCTGTTCACTAAATTGAAGCTTTGAGCAGCACAATGCGAGTAGAGTGCGAGTGTATAAATCTCTTTGACAACAGCTTGGGCTCCATTAAATTCTCCGCTTACTTATTTGCTCGCTTATTTGATGGGACCTCGCCCCATCGAATTAAATTGTTTTGTTTGAAATATAAATATTGAATTGTCTTGTTTTGTTTGAAAATAAATATTAATCAAAATATTGCAAAATTGTTTCACTGAAAAGAACTCTACGAGAATAAGGAACAGACATCATCAGCTTTCATTCAAAAAGTCTTGTTTTTGTTTTGAAAGTTGTACGTCAATAGGAAGAGTTTTTTCTTAACTTCGATCTCCGCTTTCGAGACCTATGCAACATGGGTCTTTTATGGTATTCTGATCCACAATGGCGCCGGAACAGAGGGGGCAGCGGGGGCAACTGCCCCCTCAATATTTTGACTAAGGGGGCAGTTAGTACTTCATATTGCACTTGCACTATACTAAAAATTAGAAATAATTTGCTTTATATTTTTTATACATATTCAATAATTTTAGTGGATATTTTTTTCATAATGGAGTATCGGGTTCGTAGTTGCATACGTCCATCCAATGAATGTATACTATGTATGTATGTACATGATAATTTCATCTTCACTTCTTCTTCGTCAACAAGAGCATCTCAAGCCAACTTCTAAAATAACCGAAGAACGAAACCAAAGACCGTTGATCAACGAAAACGCATTCATTCTCCTTGTCAGAAAACCGTACCGGCGCGCGGCGGCAGAGAGTCTCACAGTAAGATTGGAATGCCATGCTGAAGATTTGGATGTTCTTCGCTTACAGTTAATACTTTTGAAGGATATGCCGCATCCCGGGATCTTAACCTAGATGCTACGTCGAAAATGCTGATCACTTTGGAAGTAAATCGAATACAGCGAGGTAATACGGCTAGCTAGCAACATAAATGCTGACGCTTCCAGCCACAGTAGCATAATCAGAAAGGTTGTTCTCAACTTTGCGACGTCTTAAAACATGTCTAGGTTCAAGAATGATACAAAAACGTGATACATACATAATTATTCTCAATGTTCACAGTTAAAATTATCGACTTTTTCTGTTCACTAAATTGAAGCTTTGAGCAGCACAATGCGAGTAGAGTGCGAGTGTATAAATCTCTTTGACAACAGCTTGGGCTCCATTAAATTCTCCGCTTACTTATTTGCTCGCTTATTTGATGGGACCTCGCCCCATCGAATTAAATTGTTTTGTTTGAAATATAAATATTAAATTGTCTTGTTTTGTTTGAAAATAAATATTAATCAAAATATTGCAAAATTGTTTCACTGAAAAGAACTCTACGAGAATAAGGAACAGACATCATCAGCTTTCATTCAAAAAGTCTTGTTTTTGTTTTGAAAGTTGTACGTCAATAGGAAGAGTTTTTTCTTAACTTCGATCTCCGCTTTCGAGACCTATGCACAGTGGCGCAACCACGGGAGGGGCTAAGGGGGCTAAAGCCCCTCCCAGACCCAGTAATAGGGAAAGGAAAAATTGCAAAATGAGATTCGAAACAATGCGTTTCGTTGCAAATTTCACAAAAAATATGAAACGTGGGCTGTGCAGGTCACAACACCCATACCATACTTTGTGCAAATTAGAAGACACATTGGTCTGAAGTAATATTTGCAAAAAGGGAAAAATGTCTTCAAAATGAATGCTTAAGCAAAAAAAAAAAAAAAATCCGCCAGCTTCGAAAATATTAATGTTGAGCCCAGTGGCGGCTCGTGATCTCCTAAATTGGGGATTCACAACTGAAACAAACAAGAGCAACTAATTCTTCAAAATTATGCAAAAAACTTTTTTCATTACCCCTTGAACTTTGTACCATTATGTAGCTTTTCAACATTTTTTTATTAGAAGAATTTCTTTTTTGGCTTCATTAGCCGTTTCGTCTATTTTTATACATATAGAGATATTTTGTGGCTAATATTATTAAATTGATGGCCAATACAAACGATCGAATTTAGGAAGAGAAGAAGCGAAATATCTTGAAGACGATCTTAAAGTGCAACAAATATAAATTGCATTTCTGCTTATATGGTTACCGCATGGAGAAAAAAATGTAGTGAAAAGGTATTAAAACTGTAATAAAAACCATTGCATTTCTAACGATTTTTGACCCTACTGCAACTGATGTAAAAGTTATTACATCTGTAAAGAAAAATTTCACTGCGCTGTAATAAAATTAACAATTTTGATAATAAAATTTGCCAGGAAAATAATTCGGCAATAATAGAAAAAATACAAATAGTGATTTTTTTTATTTTTTTCCCTTTTCTATTTTTATCTTTTTTATTTTTTACTTCTATTTTATACTTAACTTCTTTTTCCCTATTTTAACTTTACCTTTTTACAATTTGCTTCTACTGGAAATTGAACGGGGACCTATCGTTTCGTAGTCCTACGTCCTACACCTAAGCTATCTAAGATTACAATTTATGCGAATAAATTAGTCGTCTTATTTTTTTACAGTTTCATAATTATTATGCGCTCTTGTTAATTTCATGTACACCATGCAATAATTATTATTACAGACAGTGGTGAAAATTACCATAAACACAATAAATATTACTATCGATACAAATATCATGCAATGATTTTTGTCATTACACTGCAATCATTTTTACAATAGGCCAGCACCAGTAAAAACTGGGGCCCTATCATGTAACTCGAAACGAAAACGAAAGTGCCGACACTTTCGTATTCGATTCGAAAGCAAATTGGTATCATGTAACTCGTTCGTTTCGAGTATTTGGTATTGCCTCATCAACACAGAGATTATATTTTGTTCCCGCACAATTATAAGGGCAATACATTGCCCTAAACGCGTATTACTTTATGTTAAGAAGTCCATTATGCTTTAGTTTATAATTAAAACCCGGTTTTAACATCTGAAAACCTTTTTTGCAAGTTAAAAATGCATTTAGCGATAGCTTCTCGAGAGTGGCCTATCTCTCGAATAAATTTTCGATGCAATCCTTCATATCCTCCAACGTTTTCGAATTACATGATAGGGGACTTTCGTTTTCGTATGGTCAAATTCGAAAATCAATTCGTTTTCGAGTTACATGATACCGTTTTGTCCAAATCGAAAGGAATCGGTTTCGAATCGAATTACATGATAGGGCCCCTGAATTGTAATCAATTTCACTACATTTTAATAACTTTTACTACAAATTTATTGAAATTATATGTTGTGAATTTCATTGTATGATTTTGTTGAATTCATTGCACATTTTTCTCTCCGTGCGATAGAAACGGTTTTCACTATGGATGTTAATTCAATAAATTACAAATTTAACAATTCTTCAATAATTTCTCGAATAATATGTAGATACACAATAGTAAATATCAGAGTTCTAGCTCCATACGTTCATTTCCGAACCACTCATATCCTCGGAATTATACATCAGAAATTATTTTTTAACGGATTTTTAACCAGAGGATATAGCTCTAAAAGTGTGTACAAAAATTGTACAACATGGGTTAAACAACAATTTTTAATTACAAAATGCTACAAAATAATCACGATTATTTTGTTGGTAACACTACATCATCCGCACATGTTTCCAAATTATAAATAAATTTGTAAATATTGTTTAGCCATACTTAATACGAGTACATTCGTCATTATGTTTGCCTTGTTATTTAAATATTAAAAACAAACTGAGCAATTGATACGTAATCATAAGGATTCATATAAACAATGCAAATTGCCTCAAATGAAAACGTATCAAACGAAAAAACATCACCGATACTGAAGCTTGCACTCAATTCTTTCACTGTTCGCACATATTTTGTGTGCTCCTACGCCAGCGAGTGTGCGTCGATTGCTACTATGGGACATCGCATATGATCGTATGGAAACGGATGACGGATACAAGCAACTCTAACCGCACGTGCGATTAGAGAATAGAGGTGGCTTGTTGTCTTTGACTTGTATTAACAATTTCGGTTATTCTTCATGGGTTTGAGATAGTTGATATAGATTTTTATATAAATTTGAATTTTTGCTGATAGAAAATTTTACGAAGGGAAGTAATTTTGCGATGTAATGGTTATGATGAGTGTAGGGGGTTCACGTGCTCATGTGCTCCTAAGGAGTAACCGCCACTGGTTGAGCCCTTACAGCTTAAACATAGTGTGGGGCATAGCGTCTAAAAATTAAAATTGTTCATTGCAATTTGAGAAGAAAAAGAAGAAGGCATCGATAAAAGATATTTCCGTATGGCATTTCGTAGGAATATTTAAATTTAAATTGTTGAACTTACAAATATTTTTTAGTAATAAAAATTGAACTGGATTGAATCGTTGCATCCTTTAATCTTATTTAGTTGTATCCTCTCAATTCCCATTCGAAATCAATTGTTTCTTTGCAAGATACAGTCCTCTAAGGACTCCCATTGTTTATTTAGTTTTTGTTTTGAGCCTAAATTCCTATTTTTCTTTCAAGAATCCGCTGCAAGCCTTGACCTTAATAGGTCATTGCGAAATGACGCTATATTTCGACAGCTAAATACCACGGGTGATAACGCCAACGCTTAGACAAATCCGCATAATAAATCGCCGTGCGGTGTCACAATTTCTGCACCGGTAAAATCAATCAATAGCATGGCAAAGTGTCAATGCTTTACCTTGTGACGCTACAAAAAGGTTTAGATCGAAAAAAAAAACGTGAATTCAACTACACTTTGAAACACTTCTGTATAGCGCTCTGAAAAATAGCACCAAATAGTACCCCAACTTACAGCAGCAACATCAATTATCTAGTAATATAAATGAAATTAGCCCCCTCCAGGGCCAAATCCTGGTTGCGCCACTGCCTATGCAACATGGGTCTTTTATGGTATTCTGATTCACAATGGCGCCGGAACAGAGGGGGCAGCGGGGGCAGCGGGGGCAACTGCCCCCTCAATATTTTGACTAAGGGGGCAGTTAGTACTTCATATTGCACTTGCACTATACTAAAAATTAGAAATAATTTGCTTTATATTTTTTATACATATTCAATAATTTTAGTGGATATTTTTTTCATAATGGAGTATCGGGTTCGTAGTTGCATACGTCCATCCAATGAATGTATACTATGTATGTATGTACATGATAATTTCATCTTCACTTCTTCTTCGTCAACAAGAGCATCTCAAGCCAACTTCTAAAATAACCGAAGAACGAAACCAAAGACCGTTGATCAACGAAAACGCATTCATTCTCCTTGTCAGAAAACCGTACCGGCGCGCGGCGGCAGAGAGTCTCACAGTAAGATTGGAATGCCATGCTGAAGATTTGGATGTTCTTCGCTTACAGTTAATACTTTTGAAGGATATGCCGCATCCCGGGATCTTAACCTAGATGCTACGTCGAAAATGCTGATCACTTTGGAAGTAAATCGAATACAGCGAGGTAATACGGCTAGCTAGCAACATAAATGCTGACGCTTCCAGCCACAGTAGCATAATCAGAAAGGTTGTTCTCAACTTTGCGACGTCTTAAAACATGTCTAGGTTCAAGAATGATACAAAAACGTGATACATACATAATTATTCTCAATGTTCACAGGGAACAGTGAATTTAGATCTGCCAAAAATCATGAAAGAATTCGTTTACCGAGGAAACCGGAAAACAATCTTTGGAAAAATCGTGTAATGTTAAATTTTATATGTAAAACTATAAGTTGATAATCCTCAATACTTTGAAATTATAATGGGATCAAAATTGGTAACAAATGAAACTTAAGGCTATTCATGGTGGGTTCTTCTGTTGTTCTCTAATATGTTTCATAATTACTTGGTTATACCAAATAATTGGTATCGTTTCATAGGACATTAAAGTGCTAGAGAATAGGTCCGGTACATGGTTTTTAATATGAATTTGAGAAAAAAAAATCTTCCCCCTCAATAAAAAATTCGTTCCGGCGCCACTGCTGATCCATTGTGTTTAATTTGAACTAAAATGCGACTAAAAAAGGTATGGCATCGGACGTCCTCATAAGGAGTTAGGGCAAATCAGGAGGAGGCACAGTACCTACGCACTGCCAGTCCTCCCTAATTTGTTTTCGGACATGCTTATATCGGTATTTGGCTTGGCTTCATCGATTTAATTATTTCTTTTTTATTCTCTACGAATTTTTTAGATAACGCATTCATGAAAATAAATCTCACACGGTCCCTCTGAAAAAATCCGAGCGCGAAGAGTTAAGCTTGAAATAAACTATTGTGCTGATTCAAAAATCGGTTCCGTAATTCCATTACAAGCGAATCAATTTATGGAATATAGATGGCTATACGGAAATAATTTTCTACTGAATCGGTTTGTACGTTGGAGCGTTGGGTTTGTTTCGACACCTTTGCAATTGAATATCATATTCCTCACTTACCTACTTTGTTTACAATTTCAAAAATTTTCTTAAAGTTTTCTTCACCATTTTCTCTCTTTCCATCAAAGCTTGTTTCGCAGCGTCAGCCTGCTCGATAGCCTCGCAAAGATCTTGATTTTCCGATTGGAAAACTCGACTCAAAGACAAAGTCAATTAATGTATAGGTATACTGTGCTCAGAATATGCATGGATACCTGATAATCGTGTATTGTATAGATTAAAAAAAAAATCCGAAAGAATAATAACATAAAACTTTAATATTTCCAAATTTTACCTGGAAATTGGAGGTGTTTATAGCTGAGAGCAGTGGAAAAGCTTCAGATGATAAGTCTTTGGGTCTCTACATGTTGTCGAAATTCCTTCAAAGGCACGAATTACTGCTGGTTTCAAATGTAGTAAGTTTCGACAGATGCATGCTGTTCCACCTCTGGTTTTACAAAACTTTTTTATTATATTTTTTTATCCTGTCATCTTTCAGCTTATCATCGTTCATGGGCGTAGCCTCCTCCAGAACAAGGATACCTACGTGTGATTATCATGAATCGATAAAATAAGTAGATCAGAAATGTTTTCCTTTAGGGAGACTCTCTTTTCTCTTGCAAGATTCCCATCCTTTCATGCGTTTCATTGCATTGCCTCTGAGCTGCAGAATACAATTTTAACTGTCACATGAAGTCGCTCCGAGAAGGTAGTAGGAATTTATCAACATTCCATCTGAAAAGGATTTTAGTGAGAAAAGGTATACAGCTCTGCCCAAGCTTTGTAAAGAACGAATCTCACATTTCCTTGTCTTTCAAGTTATTTAATCAAGATTCATTTTGTAGCTAAATCATACCAGCAATTAAATTTAGACAGCGCCCGCTCTAGCACTTACGCCGCCCCGGGCAAGAGGACAAATTGCCGCCCCTTAGGTACTATTCAAGGCAAATTAAACGTAGAGTATGAGGAACTCAAAGATGGTGCTGTAAAGCTTCTGTAATACTTGCTCTTAATATGAAGCTAAAATGGTACTCCATTAATACTTTTTTATTGTTTTTATTGGATGGCTTAACACACAGGGGTAATCCTGTTAGCAAATATGTAATCAATCACTCACAAATTATCACACACATGCAATATTCTCCTATAGCAGATAATCGGTAGTGTTGTTTTATCCTAATTGTATGACATCAAATTGTCATCCGATAAATTGTTTATCGTATTTTTGTAGGAGTAAGGGCTTCGTAATTTTTGGAAGAGTTCAGAGTGATGAAGTACTTTGAAATACCAAAATGGAAACCAACTATCTTCAATTGAATGCTTTGAAGTCTTGAATTATTGCCACTTTCTGAAGCCGCTAAGAAAATCTCTACACATAAACTGAGCACATTTTATTGATAAATATGTGGATTGAAACAAACTGTAAACTGTAAAATCTTCTCACTGCGAACGAATGATTGTCAGTTTTTCTATTGCCACTATTGGTAAAACCACATGAGAGAAGATTAATTGCATAACAGATTTTATAGAAATGTGTTAAGTTTTTCAATAGAAGCAACTCCAACTGCTCACGAGCAATGCTCAGATTAGTCGAGTGGTTAAGGCATAGGACGGGCGATACGGTGGGCATGGGTTCAATCCTAGCTGCGCGCTACTTTTTTCATCTGATATCAGTGTCATTCTATAAGCTTGCTATAAATGGCATTAACACTTAATCTGTTCACATTGGTTATCGGAGGTAATGCACGAGGCACGAAAGTAATGATGATATTAGTGTCAATTGAGTGTCGTGGGGTGCGGATCTCTTTTTTTGACAATACCAAGTATTTTTCATATCTTTTTTCAAAATGAAATGTCCCGCCTGTTTGGAAAAGATTGAAAGAAGTAATTCTTCTAAAATTGTGTGAGGTGATTGTTCGTGCCTATTCCACTTATCGTGCGTTAAATTGACAGTGGCAGATGTAAATTTTTACCAAAATACTGGAAAATCATTCCGCTGTGATAAGTGCACGGTACTTCGTCGCAGGTCTATGCGCGGGCCGGAGGCAACGGACAGCACCAGTCATTTGATTAACAAAAGTTCAGTGAACCAATCTAATGATAACATCACATCGGCTGCGGACAACTCGAATAATGCTGAAGAAATTGCACGCTCTAAATGATTTATCTAAAGCTTACGAAGATTGAAGAGACGAATATGCATTTTCTAGCAATGATCAATGAGCTTAATACTGAAAATTCTGAGTCAAAGTCAAAAATATCATCTCTGGAAAGCAAATGCAACTGGCAGCAACAACAACATCTACAAAATTGCATTGAAATTGTCGAATTAACGATGGCAATGCACTTGTTACGGCGAAACGAATTTTTAACACAGCGTTGTGTATTGAAGTGTCAGACTCCAACATCGATAAGTGTTATTATGTATCCTTGATCAACCACCAGCCAGGGAGAGAGAGGGTCCACCGCAACTCCCCGCCCTGCCCCCCCAACCTCCTGGGCTACACCAATGATTCTCAAGATATCGCATTTATGAAAATAAACCACGGACGTTCCACACTAAAGAAATCCGGCTAATTGAAGTTTATCGGCTGCAAGGATGTTATGAGAAACTACTCATCTATACTTCAACGACGTATTACCTACCTACTATCAATCTGCCTGGTATATCACCAGGGGCGGCAATTTGTCCTCTTGCCCGGGGCGGCGTAAGTGCTAGAGCGGGCGCTGGTCGTTTTTGAAATAATCGCAACAAAAACGAAAAAAAACTGCCCCCCTTTACCCCTTTTTTTGAGGTTGCGGACCCCCGATCGGTTGGGACTTTCTATGCCATATCATCTCGGGATCACCCCAACTATAATCAAAAAAAAATTCCGATGTAGGATTTTTGCCGTTCGATTGCCATATTTTGGTCCAATTTTCTTAGACTACAAAATGTGACTACACGCAGAAAAATAAAACTTCAATCTAACAGTTTTTATATGTAATTTTGAGAAAAAACATAATATAGAATTTAGTCAAAATAACTTGCATTTCATTTGTAAGACGCAAAAACATTTACTTTTACATTGGCATAAAATGTTATATGAACATGTTCTAACTATTTTCTCAAAATGTTAGCAAATTGAATGAAAATTATTGCATTGTCACATTGAAAAGCTGCATTTGATAGTGAGCATGATTTGTGTTTATTTTTAAAATAGTGGCAAAGTCAAAGTCAACAAATTTACCATTTTAAATTTAAACACTAAACTTTAAATTGAAATTGCGTACTTTTTATTTAAAATCATTATACCTTCCGTTCACAGAGTGAAAAGGTATAATATTAACTTTGTCATGAAATTTGTAACGCATTGAAGGAAGCATCTCCGACCATATAAATAATTATTATATACATACCTATATGATCAGCATGACTTGGGGAGTCAATTCGGCGATGTCAGCCTATCTGTCTGTTCGTCTGTTCTGTTGCAGCGCATTTTCCTCAGCCGCTATTAAAGCTACAGAGTTGAAATTATGCACACATGCTTATTTATGTTGTTACAAATAAGCAAATGATCGGAAAAAGTGCATTTTTGAGGTTTTTTTGCGATTTTGACCCTGTTTTGCTATACGAAATTTTATAGGGAAGCTCCGATTTCTCTCTCTCTCTGTCTCTAATCTTATCGCCGCGACACGAACAACTAAATCGATCCTGTGTCAGAGAACTGTAACCAAAAGTGCGTGCAAACAGAAAACTAAGAAAATCATTTGACAAAAACGCACAATGCACATGTAAATTCAACATAGCTATAGTCAATTCTAAATGGTTATCAATTGAGTCGAATGGCAAATACTCTGTAGAGTGCGATATTGAAATATTTTGTATTTCAGTATTAGGTACATATGACTGCGTAATATCAATAAAAACTTTTCGCACGTTGAAGTGAAAAATGCATAAGATTTAGTTTAAAAGAAAATATGTTCGAACAAAGTATTACATATATCTATTATTTAGAAATAAATTAAGTTTGTCAAAGTTACCTACATGTTTCTTGCGATTTTGAAATGAAAAACATAAATTTTTAGTTTGAAATTCGTTTTTTATGTCAGTGTATCGGAACATATACACAGGTAAGTATACATTTAAAGAAAAAAGAAGATTCACTTGTTAATGACGAGCAATCGTAAAATAAATTGATTTGACGAGAGTCCAATAATACATAGACAAAGTCTGTACTCTTCTCAACTGAACTCTTCGTACTCATTCAAAATTGTATGTCACTATCACGAGAGTCCTACCATACCAGCGCATAGACAAATTCTACTTCCGGGCTGACAATGCGGTTTTGGATATACCTAGCTGAAAATTTTTTTAAATTACAAACACCATTTCATTCCTGCAATTGTACGAGTATATTATAGTGTTCAGAATTTTTGTACAGAAAATGTCCTACAATTACACGTACATATAAAGAAAATAGAAGATTTTCTTTTTAATCAGAAGCAATCGTCGAATAAATTAATTTGTTCGCTAGGTATTGCATTTTTGTCTAAATCAAACCCATGTCATTTTAACTTAAAATGCTCGAAAATTAGATTCTTCCTCTTTAATTTTGCAATGTGCATATTTATCGTAAAATGCTCCCGGAAAAAATTTATGGAATGGTTGAGAAAAAATACCGGCGTACAGAGGGCTGCGCCCGCAATACGAGGGTTTTTTAGATTTTGGATACATACATAGTGAATAATTTTGCACATATATTTTATAGGTAATACATATCTAAATAAGAATTATGCAGAATGTTAATGAAATGCTTCTCGTAAATCTATTTTTGAATTGGTCTAAAAAAACGCGCGACCAATCCAAAAATAGATTTACTATGTATCATGGCTCCACATATTAACTGGATTTATTAGCTGTAACGCCGTTACCATAACTCCAAACTGGAAAAAAGCGACTGATATGAAATGTACCCATCGAGTTCTTTGATTTGATAAAAACTAAAAAAGTCGAATTTTTAAAATCTCCGGGACACCCTGCTTGCTTTGTCCTACCAACGTCTAAATATTTCGTGCTAATGACTGTTACGATTCAACACATTCCTACCAAATTTCATAACGATCGGTTAGTGAACAAATTTGTGAATGTCCGGGACACCCTTTTATCTTGGCCATACCAATTTTTAAGTATTTCATGCCAAAGACTGTTACCATTCTACACATTCCTACCAAATTTCATGACGATCCGTTAAGCCGTTCGCGAGTTATTTAGTGAACAAATTTTCAAATGTCCGGGACACCCTGTTATTTTTGTCCTACCAACTTTTAAGTATTTCGTGCCAAAGACTGTTACCATTCTACACATTCCTACCAAATTTCAGGACGATCGGTTAAGCCGTTCGCGAGTTATTTAGTGAACAGACGGACGGACAGACGGACGGACAGACGGACAGACAGACAGACGGACGGACAAAATCGATTTCATAAGGGTTTTTTGTAAAATCTAAAAAACCCTAAAAACTGACAATTTCTAATGGTTTTGCTTTATGATGTAGTTGCGCACACACAGCCTTATCAACGTCGAACACTTGGATTTAAAATTAGTAAAATAATTACTTCAGAATATGTTCCGATTCGCGAAACTGCATTTTCCCTGGGCTTTCTGGTGTGCCAAGGCTATTATTGGGGTTGTAAGGTGAACCTGATGGTGATTCCTCTAACATGTACTTACCACCCCGTACATTTAACCCTTTAGGGCTACAATCATAAATTATAATCTTGTCCACGTCCAGCTTTAAGATTTAAACAGAGAAACGAAAAAATATATTTCTATTTTATGTACATATACATATATAGTATCTATGTACAAAAACGACAGGTTTTACCTAGTCCTATTTTAATATTCCTGCATGACTCAAATTCTAACGCCATCCGGTAAAAAAAAAACGAACGTTCTGTGGCTGTAAATATTGACTTGTTGATTCTTACAAGGCGTGGTCGTGACATGAAACGAAAATAAGCCAGAGAACAAAATCTGTCTGTGGTAACTACCACGTATCGGATGACGCGCCCGCTACAATTCACTTCCTCCACTTCTTATGTATTCGTTTCCATTTCTGTTTCCAGATAGGTTGTTCAACGACATGTAGTCACGTCCATATAGTCACGTCCCGCCCATTTACGAAGTTGGTCGATTTGAACCGACGTACATGCTACTTCTTAAAATGCTTCTACCGTGTCATGACTCAGGCAGGCTTGCACTTTTTGTTCGTGTATCATGTACATTTAAACCACCCAACTTTGATTGGTCTGTGAGCTAAGTATGACTATATGCTCACACACCCATATACAGACTCACGTCTCTTGGTCGACGTCGTCTCTCTCATCTCTTCTCCCCCTTGTTGGTATTCACAGGAATTTAAACCAACCACTCTTATTTACAAAAAGCCATGTACATATTTTCCGTCCGTTATGCCGCCTGGCTTCGTTTTGCTCTTGAGTTTCAAGTTAGTTCCTTTTGTGCCGTGGGTTGTTGAGTGTTGTGTCTTCAGTTCAGTTGCTTGTTACTTGTACCATAGGTACTGGGGTGCGCACTGTCCTAGGTGATGATAATCCCGGGCCTTTAGGATTGCTCTTTTGTGTGGTGCATTAATCGCTATAAGTGACCCTCTGTTGCATTAAATAATTACTAGAAGCATGACACGCAGACTTTTACAGCAATTATAGATGTATAATCGTGTTCGAGCATGTGTATTGTTCCGATAATTCAGGTTATGATAGTGAACGTGACCCATTCATTGTGTGCTGGATAAAAGAAAGTGCAATTTTTTAGAAGTGGCATATAATTTTTTTAAAAGAATAGTGTAGTATTGCTGAAACCCCGGAAATTATTTGTTTAAATATTTCGAAATAAAAAGTGAAATAGTGAAGAAACTTGTGAAACGCTGGGACTCCGTCCTAAAATCAAAAATGCTTCCGTATCAAGCGGTCGCAATGGATTATGCAGGCTATCAGCGCCAAGGTTCCGGTGTACCTGGGAGTCCGATGGCAGCAATGGGAACACTTGGCATGGGCGTCGGAGGCTCTCCCTTCACACACTCCTGGTTGGTACCGACTCAGGACCTGTGTGCTGTACCCTACACCAAATTGCCAAATCAACATCAGAATACAACGATGCATCCCAACCAACAGTCAATTGAACCCGGGCACGTTTTATCGTGATGTTTTTTCAATAGTTTTTTACTAGTTTTGTAGCTAAGTTTCCTTTTTCAGAATTTTCATTCCAAATCCAACTTATTCGCTTCTTATGGCATATTGAAATTAGCTCCTGTTTGAATTCTATATCTACACTTACACTCGGATCGGAACCAACAACGTAGTTCGTTTAAAAAAAACTATCAGGAATCGTCAAACATTCTTATACTAATATTGGGTCAAAACAGAAGTTTCATAACTTTCTCCAGATTTATAGAAGTGGCGAACGTTGTGGTTTTGGGGTACAAACCCCTTCCACTCATCCTTCAATTGATGACATTATGTTTAACCTTCGGGCGGGCGCAATGCATCTGACAGATTAAGTGACCAGTTTTTTTTTTGCGCCAATCAGCGATATGAAAAAGGAGAGATCTGAAACTTACAGTAGCTTAATCTTTATCGATCAACTATCCAAAGCAGTTTTCAGTTTATATCTACCATATGTCTGAGGGGCGGGAAGGGATGACATAATCTCTCAGATGTATTGCGCCCGATTGTGTTATTTTCTCCTTTTCTATGAAAATGTCCACTCTTCACATTTCGTAATAACGTTATGTTAATTTTTAGGCTCACCAAATCGTTCAATAGAGTGTTTTTAGTAAAATAAGCTCACATTTTTAAGCGGTTGAGTTGTTGGAGGTTTTTTTAAATATTGAAGCGATTGAAAGCGGAATATTCTTAGAAAATTTAAAATCTGAAGGGTATCAAGCTTTGTGAGCCAGTATTTGTTTCTTAAATTTCGTCGAACTGTTCCAAAAAGACAATGCAACAATAAATAAGAGTCTGAAATATACAGAAACTTAGTTTCATCCTTTTTTTCTGCACTTAATCTGTCGGACGCATTGCGCCCGATCGTGTTAGGATTAGTATTGCGCCCGCCGGAAGGTTAAAAATATGAATATAGGGGAGAGTCGGTTATATTGCACCGCTTTTTACTTTCACCTGTTTATTTAGTTTATGACGGCACTTGCAATAATGAATAAATATGTAAAATATACGTTAGGACTTCGACTACCATATGTATGGGAATCAGTTCTATAGCCTGTGCCGGATTATCCTTAAGGCGCATAAGGCACGTGCCTACAGGCCCCGTACTCACAGAGGGCCCTCAGTCACACCGACAGTGAACCCGTGGATGCAGAAATTGATAAAGAAAATATCAATTTCGTGGAGTCAGGTGTCTGTACAGTCAGTGGAAAATCTTTTGGAACCTGAAACTAGTACTGCTAGTATTTGTGCTAGTAAAGTTGAAATGCCGGTAGGTAACCAAATCATGACTGCGGGCTTGGGTGAATCCGAAGAAATGTGCCATATAACTGATGATCCCGCCGAGTGGATTATAAATGATAATAATTTAATCGAGTATTTTCTCGCATATAAAACGTTTCCAAAAAACATTGATTTCGACAACGCGGAAATGGTAAAAGCCACCATTTAGTCCATGAGAATCATTGGAGGAAAGAAACGCTTTTTCATAAGTCAATTGAACAATGGTGAAGAAGTCAATAGAACATTTTCGCCTAAAACAAAATCAATTTATTGTGCTGTGTGCAAATTGTTCTCTGCTTCTACCGACATGTTCACAACTAGGGCTTTATCCCATGAAAATAGCATGTGTCATAGTCATTCGTTTTTGGCATGGCGAAGAAGATTACAAAAGCAAAGATGTGATTTTGTTTTGAGCAGAGCGTGGATTAGCTTTAAGGGGCGACATGAGCATTTAATTGGAATTACAGGATAAAAATTAGACTGAAATGTTCAACTGTTTAAAGGAAATATTATTAGGAATCTGCATTCCTAATGTAGCGATAGCCTTAAGGATACATTTAACGATGCCTTGTCCGGTCAGTGAGGGAGAACAAAGTTTTTCAAAGTTGGCAATAAAACGTTCTGTAATGAAGCGAAGTCGACTAAACACCTTAAGTTTAATTAATATTAAAAGTGACATTGCCAAAACACTAAATTTCAGAGATAAAATTCACAAGTTTGCAACTGAAAAGGAAGAAAAGTAAATATTTAATTTAATAAGCTTTTGTACCACAATATACAGGGTGTCCGGAAACTGCCGCACAAACGCAACGGATTTTGATTCCTTATGATTTGCAGCAAAAAAAGTTGTACCTAACATACCACTAATTCTTAACCCTTTAATTTAACTGCCACAGGCATTTGAAGATTTTTGAAAAATCATTTTCTTTTACAACGTAAACCTCAATATCTCCTAAGCTAGACTAGCTAAAATAGTGATATAAGATGATTATTACAGCCAACAAATTTACCTAAAAAATAAAACTAATCACACTAAAATCAGATAAGAGGTTTGCTTTTTACAGAGATTCAAAGTCAAATTTTTTTGTGATTTGAATATTAACTCGTTTTCTGCACTTAAAGCATTAAAACTGGTAGAAATAATGAAGCTAGAATAAAATGATGCAAGAAAGATATGATCGTTAGACTATGCGCCAATTTTTAAAAGAATCGTACAAGAAACTTACTCTGGCAGAAAATGGAGAAAATTGAAATGGAAAAATAATTTGTTTTTGGGTCAAATCACAAGAAATTAACTTTGAAGCTCTGTAAAAAACCAAACCTCTTCGCCGATTTTAGTGGGGTTAGTTTTATTATTTAGGTAAATTTATTGGCTGTAATAATTATTCTATTTTGCTATTTAAGCTAGTCTAACTTTGGAGATATTAAGGTTTGCTTTGGTTAAACATCTTTAAATGCCTGGAATAAGGGTTAAGTATTGGGGGTATATTCCATAAAACTTTTTTTTACAAGAAATCAGATGGGGAATCATATTCCGGTGCGTTTATGCGGTAGTTTCCGGACATCCTATATACTTCAAATTTTTTGCGAAAAAAATATATTTTTCTTAATTCGAGCTATTTTATTTATGAAAGTATTTCTTACATATAATTTAACGGTTTTATTTGAAGACAGTTCACAAAAAAGGGGCCCTCAATTGTTTTAAGCCTAGGGGTCCCAAAGGGTCTTAATCTGGCACTGTCTATAGCTGTAGTTTAACATTTTTAAAAATTGCTTTCGGGGAGGACTGATGCTATCATTGCAATTATTTTTATAATCATTTATCGGAAGTTCCTTGTGAATTTGATTGAATACGTTATCTTTGGACAGTTTATGTCAGGATGACCCAAAATTACATCAAGGTTCAAATTGCATAAAAATATGGTCATTTTTATTTTAATTCGACAAGGTATTCGAATGGTATGTAATTATGGAATCATGGAACGGTTACATTAGCAGCATCTTTTATTAGACTTCCGTCGACCTTTTCCAGACGCAGCCTCATATAACGTTAACGGTATCCAGTTCAATTTCAATTTATTGCAATACAATGATTATAAATAGGGTAAATAGTTATGAGATAATTGCATGACTCCTCTTATGCAGAATTTCTGTGAGAAATCTAAATTTTTTTAACTGCTTATATAGCTTTTACGACGTAAACCTCAAGTTACATATCTTTAAATATTTTTCTTAAAAAATCAAAATTATTAATAACTGCTATAATTATAATATGAAGGATATAATTACATTACTATTTTAAATAGGTATATATGTTCTGTTCTATTATGCTCTTAATTCATTACCAAAACTTACAAAGATTCTGTGAAATTCATTAATAGTCAGGTTATGAAGCCAAAGTTTTACTTTAGGTTTGTACATACGTATATTAGGGTCTCAGAAATATCAATTCTAATGTGATTCGGTAATAGATTAAAGGAATGTGGACCTTTGAAAGTGTGGTTTTTTGTGTTGCTGATTTTTTACTTTGGGAACTACTAAACGGAAATGGCTGTGACGTATGTGTACTCTACAGGGCATGGGAGATAAAATTAAGATTATTGGTGTTAGTTAAATTGAATAATGTTGCTTTCACGTGAATCATTCTTATATGAAGCATATTCAGTGTTGTGTAGAACCTACGTGGTGTGTTGGATTCAGTCAGGGCCGGATTTGCCCTTTATGGTGGTTAAATTGCCGCCACCTCACTAGATAAGCCTAGACCACCCAGCATGTGGTTGACATTTTTTTTGTTATGTTTTGGTCCTATCCCTGACTTTTGCAAAATGCTTCCTTTGAAACATATAAAAAGACTTAAGCGAGTGACTATTCAATTTCACATTTTTCGCTGTATTTTTTTCTATACCGCACGGATCGAAGCACCTCAGCCTATGCACACCCCACAATCCCGAGGCTTCGAGGTAGCCCTGTCAATGAACGACGAAACAAGATTTTCGAAAAAATTCGATTTTCAAACTTTTATATATCTGGTGTTCTTCATCGTATCTTCTTCTACACTTTGCAAGACGCGAGCGACAACCTCTACCAAATTTTAACACTCAGGACCATCCAGGGTCTGAGCTAGAGGTCCAAAAAGCCGTACTTGTTCTGTCGTGCAAACATATTCTCGGTCGTTTCTCACTTTGGATTTGTCTAAATTTCTTCGTTTTTCTTTGGCAGGCGAGATATAATTAAACATTTTATACAACAAAGAATCTACAATCCTAATAAAATTGCTACCCCCACTGGCGGATCCACGGGGGGGGTTTTAGGGGTCAGAACCCCCCCCATACGATATGTCGGAAAATTTTTCTAAACTTCAAAGTTTGCGTATTTATAAACTTAAACTTTTGAATATACATTCAGTATTCAGAAGATTACAATTAATTTGCGATCAGACTTATAATTTTCCAGATATTTAAAAAAAAAACTGAATTTTCACCCCTTTGCCACCTCCTCCCCTTAACCCATGGTGCAAATTAGTGCAACCATTTATTGCGTATATTTATATATGAATAGGTTACATATCCATTTCCTCCTCATATTTAAAGTGCCTTTTATTTATATTGTATATATATTGTATATTGTGAAGTAACCTTATCAAGGGACGCGGGAGCGTCCCGCCCGCCAAAGAAAAACGAAGAAATTTGAACAAATCAAAAGTGAAAGCGACTAAGACTATGTTTACACGACGGAACAAGTACGGGTTTTCGGACCTCTGTAGCTCGGACCCTGGTTGGTCCTGAGTGTTCAAATTCGGTAAAGGTTGTCGTTCGCGCCGTCTTACGAAGTGTAGAAAATTTCAAGAAGATACGATGAAAAACACTGGAGATATAAGAGTTTGAAAATCGCATTTTTTCGAAAATCTTGTTCTCGTTGTTCTTGTCGTTCATTGACAGGGCTACAGCCTTTCAGAGGGCATCTCGGGATTTGGTCTCTTTTCCCATTGATAGAGTCTGTCGTGAAGGTGTGCATAGGCTATCGTTTGCTCCGATCCGTGGAGTAGAAAAAAAGATACAGCGGAAAATGTGAAAAAATACATAGAGTTTCTCGCTTAAGTCTTTTTATATGTTTTAAAGGAAGCATTTTGCAAAAGTCGGGGATAGGCCCGAAAAATGCCTAGAAAAGAATCGTATAGTTTTGTGATTTGGCAGGACTGTTTCGAACAATCCCTTGTATATGTTCAAGACAATTTTAATTCGGAGTGTGATACGGTTGTCAGCCATACCACTTCCTAGTCGCATTGCTAGTTTATTATTCTACGATAAGAATATTTCTTATCATCTTCTTCTGAATAATAAAATTTGAGACGACGAGTCGTGCCGAGTTTGGAAACTCGTTTCTCTATGAGTGTCTATTTCACAGAGTGGCGACCGAACCATCACGGCCACAGAGCACGACAACCCGCGCTGGTTTGGTGGAAGCTAATTTCTTGCAATGCTGTTTGGCGGGGAGCTTTCATAGGGGTAATTGCAGGATAACACCAATCTTATGAAAATTACGAAAGAACTTTACTGTATAAAAAAGGGAAAAGTCGTTTATACGAAGGAAGCAAAAAAAGTTTGTAAAGCACATTTTATTTACAAGGCTGGAAGATTCGAGATTAAATCTGATCATGAAAAGAGCATAGCAGCAAATAGCACCCTCGTCAGCTCCCCGCCAATAAGCGTTGAAAGAAATTAGCTTCCACCAAACCAGCGCGGGTGCGTTATGCGGTACACACAACACAGAATCCACACGAATTGGCAAATTCAGCGTGGTCTATCGCGGCGGAAATTATTTCACAAATTCTGACGCATACCGCACCACGCTGTTTTGGTGGAAACTATTAACTAATTCAATCACTTTTGAATGCATATCCTTGCGAGCATTTTGGCGAGATTGTATTATATCAATCGTTTTTGCGGCTGACAACTTTTTCTTTGGCGGAAACTTTTTACAACAGAGTTGTTTTTGTGAGATTTTGTTTTCTTTTTTATTTAATTTCTGCCAAATACCGAATGAATAAACTTTTATACACTTATTTATTTTTTTTTTTGTCACAAAGTAAAAGGTAACATTTCCCGCCTGTTATTATTTTTATAAGGTAAAATGTTTCTATATGGACAAAAATTGGATTACAAACAAGCAAACAGTAAAAAAGAGCAAGATATCAGCTTAGAAAGCAAGCATTCCACATATAAGTGGTGTCAGTAGTATAGTGACGAAAAGTAAACAAATTTCGTTCTACCATCGATCATGAGATTTTAAATGCAAACCCCCCCCCCCCCCCCCCTTGACAAAATCCTGGATCCGCCACTGGCTACCCCTCTTCATGGTCATTTACTTCTAATTACATATATCTAGCTCGCAAAAGCCACTAATTTGGAAGATAATTACTGTAAGATGCATCTTGTAATACTCCTCTTAAGATGATGCTGACACGTACCTATACATGCGAAAATAAAGTCGTTTCCAGATGATTAAGATGACCCTCAAGCACTTGATATTAGGGTAGAAACTCATTTAAAAGGTGATTACTTCTCTCTGAAATTCACCAACTTTCCGAAAATATGTTTGAGATCTGCATATATTATTGTCTGATGCAATGTAGACGCTAAATAAAACGTAATGGTAATTTTTGATTAGGGATTTAACAAAGAAGAAAAACATTTAATATCGGTTTATTATCTCTCCGTTGTAATGTTCATAGAATATATGCGAAAAGTTATTACATTTGTTATGGGATTATCTGGAATGACAACAAGGTCTGGGGCGGCTGATACATTGTGAAAATCAACCATGACTTGTCAATTGTGTGAAATACGCATTGCGAATTGCTATACCTACAAATCGTCGGATTATCGCAAAAATACATTATATCCATTTTTCACTTTTTACCCCATTCCATAGATTATGAAGGAAAAAGAAACAGTCGTGCGCGTTTTCAATGTTGTTTAAAGAGTCTTTTTTTTGTCAGGTATCTAAGGGGGGTAGTGGTAGCTCTTAACCGTTGTAACAACGGGTACCTCGAAACGATATAGGAGGATTTTTATAAAGACAAGACAAATATCACCATGGTGGTAGTCGTGCCCACGCTCCGGATAGGCTAGCGCTCCTAAGTTGTGTATACTAACCTTAACATACCTACTATTCTTCCTGGACAATTTTTCGCGAATTAGGCTGCCTTGTTTCGTTCAAAGTTTCGAAAACATCTCGGACAGGGATGTATCTATGGGAAATAGGACGTACATAGCTATAGGAAATAGTACAAAATGTTTTCAATGGGCTATAAAATTTAAGTGAGTATAACATGAAAAATGTAATAACGCGGACTCGTTTTGTTTAGACTCTGTGTGAGGTAACGACATACTCGTATTAGCGAAATCACCGGAAAGTGTATTCAGAGTGCATATGACTACCGGGAATATCAGTGCCGGATTAAGCAAGCGCGGGGACTATGGAACTTCGATTAACCAAACTAATAAAGGGGTTCAACAATTAATATTTCGGTTTATGAGTCATTTCTCAAGGCTGATTTGCTAGCTGCTATTAGCATTATAGCCTCGACGAATGTACAATAAAAGAATTGCTATTATGATATTTAGAGGTACGGTGTTTGGTAAGCCATTTGGCTCGTGATTCTGTTAACTCTCTGCTCTTTGCTTTTAACCTTCCGTTAGACGCCATGCATCTGACAGATGCCTCGTATTGTTTTTTTACCATAACTTCTTTTTTATTGCGAATTCCACTTTCTAACTCAGAGTAGCTTCGTATACCGAGTACGGAAGCATTTTAGTCTGATAGTGATAATTATGGGGTCCTTTGAATTTACGTAGCAGGCTGAAGCATCTAATAGATGCATTGCGAGCACTCGTGTAAGTGATTTGAACGTGTAATTGATATAGGCGCAGCAGTATGCGATAAAAAAAAATATTTGCTACAAGTTGAATATTTTTAGATTTACACTATTGCACCTTTGTTTTACCATTGAAGTTTATTTTAAAATTTAGTTTGGCTTAGAAAACTGTAAAACTGCAATTATGTAAGACAATTCCAAAAAATCTCACTTTTTTAAGACTTTTTCTTACCAAAAACAATATTATTAACAGCCCCGGTTTTTTCTTTTGATATTGACTATTGGTATGACAAGGCTTCAAATATTCAGATAATGAAGAAAACAACCTTATGAAGATATTCATTACCTTACAACAGGATGACAAAGTTGGCATCTAATAGATGCATTGCGTCTATTCGTGTTACATTTTTTATTGCGACTAACGGAAGGTTAAAATGTGTTCATTCTTATTAACAGGAAATTTAAAAGAAAAATCAATCTAAAATGAGGAAAATTATCATCTTCCATAATTGATTTTTTGGGAGATAAATTAACATTTTTGTGTAAAAAGTTCAAGTTATAACATTTCGCATCTATTTGCAAAAATAAAAAAATTTCGCCGTAATTCGAATCTATTTCGTAAGATCGATATTACCGTACCTCTAATTGCAATGTGTTAGGAACGCCGATCGACTACTATATTACTAAGCCAAATACAATGACTGTGCACTGATTATAGAAGATGATGATGAACCTTTAGAGAATTTTGTGATGAGTCTGGCGACACCTCAATCGTGTCGTTCCGCAGTAGTACGAAGTTAATTCTGATATCCCTGTAACCAACATCCAGAATATATGTATGTACGTAAAAACGTAGCCACCTTAAATACGATAGATAGATAGATTAGTACGTAGAACAAACTCCTGATGGGTCACTTTGTATGGGTTTTTATCCGAATGAGCTGATTTTTAGTGGGTGGGGTGACTCAGTGGCGGCTCGCCCATATGTGCACATGTGCACGTGCACCCCCTGATAAAACAACAATATCAACAAATAATGTGCTAAATAAAACACTTAACAAAACAGAACAAACCGCCCGACGCAACATACTCTAAGAAGCGTACGTACATTATGCACATACGATATACCCAAGCCATGCATTGAATCTATATCTCGACCAGCTACCAACACCCACAGTGTTGGTGCACAGTCATATGAACTGGTGCACTCGCTCCAAAATCAGATATGTGACGGGTTCTCGGAGCGAGGGGATAGTGCAAAATTTACACTAGAATTTGTGCACAAATAAGTCGTGCACAGCCTGCACAGCACACCACTTGGTGATGAACCGAATATATGAATTTTGGGTGAGTATTTTCAATGAAGGAATATAGGTATAAGAATGAGTAGAGATTTTATGTTTAACTTTAGAAATTTGTTGATAAGAACTTTTCTAAGGACAACCAATTCATGCTCAATATTCTAGGATTGGGTTTGCCTTGTCTGAACTGAAAAGCATTTTGTGGAAAAATTTAATGTCAAATAAACGATAAAAAATAAATTTGGTGTGCTGCTGATTCGTAACTTTTTTTTTCTTGGCTGTTATGTGAAAATCGCAGTGATTCTTTAGTTATAAAATCTAGATTTTTGTTCGCAGTTACAAGGAGATGAAGGTAAACAGGATGGAAACAGGCTTGAGGAAGTAGTCATTTTCGCAAAAAATTAGAATGTACGTATGATGGACTATGCTTTGACATTAAAATAAAATAATTTTAATTCAAAGTAGGTAGTCTTAAGTATACGTTAAAATAGATTTTGAGGGGTTGATGTCGTATGTATGTATTTAGTTTTCTTTTTTGTGAACCCCCAGTATTATTGTATACGAGCCGCCACTGGGTGACTATGACCTCCAATCGCAACAAGCCAAAATTTATCACTCTGCTCCAATTTTGGGGGGAGTTATGGACATGCCGTTTTGACAAATTTAAATGTGGGGATAATGGGGGTCCTTGACCGGAGCGACTCAATGTTTACCTTAATATCATCTTGACCTTATTGTAAATCTGTATACAGAATTTTACGGCTGAACTAGCATTCTTTCAAAAGTTATGGAGCTTTTAAAAATGGTCTAAACTGAAAATATTCTAATTTATTTTTTTAGGCTAGCCGAAATATTTAATTAAACTCTAATGTATTTTATCCAATATTTTACGTATCCAATGCACAAACCATCAGCTATGGTTGAGAATGAAACGCATAAAGACTTACTTACTTGCTTTACGATGCAACTATGAATGATTTGGAACCGATTGAAACCGATAGATTAAAGGGATAATTTTTATATTTATGATTGAGCATGAAATTCTAGGTAAGCGGCGCAACCACCGCATCTATGGATCGCACGCCACTGTTCATATCCTTGCCTTACTCGATTTCGTTTTAGTTCACGTGTAACAATTTAAAGCGAATGAATCGAGTAGGCTTAATGATATGATAATAGAAATGTGGCTGTGTCATGGAGCCCTGAAAACACTCAAAATGAGATGTTTTCATTGTATCAATTTGTATGGAATTTGAAATAATTGGGGGATGTTGTCACAAAACGCACGTTCCCGTCCACTCTGAACATATTATAAATCGGGTTTAAACCTAATTCAAAAATCATACCCTTTCAGCAAGGTGTGTTGCACAAAAACCGAAAATTAAGAAAAACTATCGCTAACTATCTTATTCTCAAAAGGGACATCCCGTGCAATTTATGATTGGTATTATTTCAAAGACCCAGAACACATTTTCTTTCATATTTCTTATTTACATACATTTATGTTCCCAAGGCCACAAATACGCAAATATACTGTAATGCCAATATTTGATTAGGTATTTTCCTGGTGCGTTAATTTTTATCTTTTTTATAACCTTCACGGATAATATTTCCTAGCAAAACGAGTGGTAGCATCTTCAATAGTACACCGAAAGAAAAACCTTGGTAAAATCAACAATTTTTCTTAGTTGTTTTTGCGTCAAACACGGAAAATTGTTAAATTAACAATTTAGAAGTTGTTGTTTGCTATTTTTGCAAACTACAACGATACGTTGTTAAACCAGCAAAATAATAGTAAGCCCACAACTATTCGTACTTATTGCACTATATCTGTAGTTTTTGTGTAACAATATTCTTAGTTGATGAACTAATATGTGGATTGTAGGCTGACCATTATTCATAGTATGAGTACATTTTTAGGTATTTACTTTTCTACCTAATTTAAATACTTGTTCTATGTATTAATATACATAGAAAAATAACACGCAATACATAAAGAATACAGACAAGTAGTCTGTTTTTTTATGACATTTGAAAATCTAGCCTGATGTGATACCTAAAGGAAGAGGAGGAAAACAGCGTATCTAGGGATGTTTCTTTTAGCAAGAAGGCGCTCCCTTCATCTGAAATAAAAGTTTGTGACAAAAAACACTGTATAATCGTATTATATTTTTATTTCCATATAATAATAAGTTACAATAAAGTGTTATTAAATTTTTTTCACAATAAGTACAATTAACATTTATTTTGATTTTTAAGATTTAAATTAAGTGGCCCGACAGCGTGTCCATGGGAAATGACTCCTGCGTTTCTGTTGCAAATTGTCCACACTTGACACTAAATTATACGTTAAACTAATGTAACCGTTCACACCAAAATGGATTATTACAAACTATCATTTCAATATATTTTTTTTTGCGAACCAGTCTACAACAATAACCGAACGAGACTAAATTCACTTCCCGAAGATAACGATACTTATTGACTTGTAAACGCAAGTCGTCAGCGGCATCGTCGACGAGATTCATTGTTAAATCGTTGTTCTTTTACTGCGAAAAATAGTTGACAATTAATTAACTTTTTAAGCGACACAATTTGATATTGTTATTCAACCAATAAAAAATTGGTAACCAACAATAAATGTTGATTGTTACACTTTTTTTTTTAATATTTGGGGTTCAATGACAATTTTTGTAGTATATTGACAATTTTTCAATCTATTTGGTTGAATAAGGGCAATTTTTCGTAATTATTCCTACAATATCTACAGAAAATTAGCAAATTTACAATCAACAATTTTCAAATTGTTAAATCAACAATTCGCAAGTAGTAAAATCAACAATCTTTCTTGCTTAATATCACAATTTTTCATCAATTGTTGTAGCATCACTGAAAATTGTTGATTCAACAATGGATTTTTCTTTCAGTGTATATAAATTCTAAAGTCAAGAAATAACTTTTTTCAAATAATTTTTCGGTATAGTTATGGCCAGTGTTGCCAATTTAGCCGTTTTCCGGCCAAATTTAGCCGGAAACCGTGCTGTTTAGCCGGAAGAAATTTATAATTCCGGCCGGCCGGATTTTTAGCCGGAATTGATTTTCTTCGGCCTTTTTTCCGGCTAAAATTATTTTTTGATGTTTTTTTACTTTGAAACTAGATTCAATTCGATATTCACAAACAAAATAAATAATTGCCGTGAAATCATTTCTTCATACACTTATTACCGTGTATTACTTAGGGCAGTGATTCCCAAACTGTGGGGCGCGCCCCCCTAGGGAGGCGTGACAGCTTGGGAAGGGGGGCGTGAGTACAACTTATATATTGCTGTAACAATAAATTTATTTTCATACTAGCTAAGAGCCTCTGGCCAAAAGATCGCTGAAAATATTTTAGGTCGAAATCGCTACACATTGACGTCTAGGCTCGTGATGAAAAAAAATTCTTTTGATTTATTAGAACACCTTCGGACTCTTATAGCTTCAGTAATAGCACTGCTTTACTTATCTCATCATTAAGCCAAAAATAGTTTTTTTTTTGTGTTATGATGACTTTTTTTTGTCAAAAAACGATTTTAAGTAAACATTTTCCACTTGCTTTTGGCTGTACAAATCCGCACCATAAATAAAACTGCTTGCTACTGCCAAATTTCGGAAGAAACTCACGTTGAGTGCTTTTCAAAAATGTCCAAAATGTTCCAAAACTTGGGCTCCACTAAGAAACAATTGTGCTTTTTCTATGCAAGAGTGGGTAACGTGTTTGCATACGAGTATTTGCATTGTTAACAGGTAATTCTCTGCAGACTATGACAATTCGGTGGCTCATTGGCAGAGATGTCTATCTCTGGGTTGCCGGTGCGTGGGTTCGAATCCCACTGTGACCCATGGATGTTGGTGTTGTCCATAAAAATGCTCCTACGGCAGCCGGTTCTTCGATGTAAATCGTCCCGGAGCTACCCGTTGTTAAAAAAACGGCCAAGAGCTGCCAAAACCCCCTTCGATTCAAGAGAGAAAAAGAAAATCTCTTTGAATCGCTACAACAACAACCAAGTCCAATATAAAAAAAAGTCTAGACTTCTGTCCAAAATTAGTGTGTGATGGCTTAAATGTTTTGCAAATCATGTCTCGGTTTTTTACAGATTTGAGAAATTATAAGGAAGTTTTAAATAAAATAAAGCAATTAACCGAAGAACGCAAATATATAATTAAAGTCCCCACGAAGTGAACAATGGCAGAAATAAAAATTTTATTATGCCTATTTTCGATTTTGGCCAAAATTTGCTCCGGTGGCGCCAGCCTCAGCAGACTTCGCAAAGGGGGGCGCGGACTGAAAAAGATTGGGAACCACTGACTTAGGGTAAGTGCACTATGTCCACGAGGAAAACTTGCATTTATGTCTCTTGAGAAAAATTTGCCGCGGAGACTTGCAAAATGTGAGACAGTTTCTTAGATTAAATTCTTTGCTGAGCAATTCTTGGAGCGTGAACGTTTTTCCATTTTTCAAAATGTCAGTTCTTTACCACAGATACCGTAATCATGCCAAATTAGGTACAAGGGTGAAAACCTTTTAGCGCGACTCATAGATATTGATAATATCGCCGGAAATTTTTAGTGTTCAACACTAAGGTGCAAGTAGCTTGCCCTGTAAACTACAAAAAATAAATTTAAGTGTGTGTATATATTTCGGGGGCATCTTACCCCCATCTTCAGCACAAAAGCTAAGTGCTGAAGAAGGGGCTAAGTTGCCCCGAAAATATATACTAACTTAAATCTAATTTTTTGTAGCTTACTGCGGGCAAGTTACTTGCACAACGTCTGACGATTCATAGAAACT
Organism: Microchrysa polita; assembly: GCA_949715475.1. Classification (NCBI taxonomy): domain Eukaryota; kingdom Metazoa; phylum Arthropoda; class Insecta; order Diptera; family Stratiomyidae; genus Microchrysa; species Microchrysa polita. Next base: position 83,721,802 of record OX454416.1, on the reverse strand, counting down.
GCACATTTTCGTTGATGCAATACATTTTGTTGTTGGGTTTGTAGCAACAAATTTATCAAAAATCCATACCATTTCCCGGCCAAGCTCATAATTTTTTAACATCAATTTCGTATCTTTCGAACATCAAATTCGTAATTGCGGAACAACAATGGAACACAAATTTCGTAACTATGGAAAATAAAATAAAATTTGGGGGGCTCAAATTCGAAAATGAATAACAAGCTTGACACACCTAGTTTCGAATGACGCAAATTTATCATCAATAGCACGAGTTCCAAATTACGCATTTGGGCCATCATTTGCTCAATAATGACTGGGGACGCCATCTGTTGTAAAATTGAAGATCAAGAATGTTTACAAAAATATTAAATTTGTTATCAATCTTTAAACATTTCTATTCAAATTCTTTAGGAAAATTGTATCCTCAAATTATTGAACTGAATATTTATGAAAATATCGCAATTGTGAGGGGCATTTTCACCATTTAGACAAACGTCAAAAGTAAATGACGAATTCTAAATGACGAAAGCATATGTGTCGAACTTTCATCATCATGATGGATTATCGTCATGGTGATTTGGATATGTGTCTTGGGCCTAAAATGGTTAAATTTTAATCAACATATAAGATAGTTCAGGCGGGATGATGGTAAGATATCCATACATAAATGCGGTTGCCCTTGCCCATAGTTACGCATTTGACGTTCCTTTTACGAATTTTATGTTCCACAATTTCGAACCTAATGTGGTTATGGACTTGACCGAGAAATTGTACCTGTTTACAACAATTTTGACTAGTTGATCTATCTAAGGGCTCCATGACACAGTCATATTTATAGTCATATTTCTAGTCATATAATTAAGCCTACTCGATTCATTCGGTTAATTTTTTACATGTGCACTGAACGAAATCGAGTAGGCTTAAGGATATGATAATATCTATTATAATATATATTACCAATATATGACTGTGTAATAGCGCCCTAACTCCGAACAAAGTAAATTTTGTCTGCAATGCCAGCGATTGGAGCATATATTTATTAAAACTAAGAAATCTGCGTAAGTGACTGTTTTGTATGATTTAGCCGTTTTTTTGGCCGTTTTTCTCGCTGAAATTTATTTAGCCGGATCTTTAGCTGTTTTTGAAAAAAATACTGCCGGTTTTATGGCTAAATTTAGCCGTTTTCTAAATTTCCAGTTGGCAACACTGGTTATGGCACTGGGAACATATAATTGGAAAATGTCACAGCACACAACATTTTGTCCTTTTTACGCAGTTAAGGCAGTCTAGGATCGTAAGGAACAATTTGCAACCATTCTGCATATCAAGTTCAAGTTGCGGTGCGTTGTCGGGTTGACGCATGGTAGCTATGGTCAGAAGCACTTTTTATCTTGCTTGTAACATCATCAGTCAGAAGAGAACGTAGAACGAGAACGATTACTATGATTTCTATATACATATTACATACTCACATACTATGAAAAAGGAACAACAAATCGTATGCAATGGCAGCTCGGTAACGTCGCCTTTATATACAGTAAAACTTTTCTAAACGGACACCTTTAATAAAAAAGTGTCTCACGGAAAATCTGATTTACAATATGGCAAAAGAAAAGACTGCGATTGATTAATTTATAATTGTACGCTTTACGTTATGTGAATAATTAGAAAAATTACAGTGAATTTCATTGCAAGAGCCCTATGATTTTAAATCATAAAACTTGACATAAGTACCTATGTTTATGCAGAAATTCATGCATTGATTGTTGGATATTACATGTTCACAAAAAAAAGCTTAAACAAATTCTACTTTTTGGAATAATGACACCATACAACTTTTATTTTAGTACTTAAGAGAGCGGTATGGGTCAATATATATTATATTATGACATACAGACTAAATCAAGATGTCCTAGAATTTTTGTTGGCATTATTGGCGGAAAAGGAGGTTTTGATATATACTTTAGAGACAAATACTGGCTAACAAAGTTTGATACCCTTCACATTTTCAATTTTCTAAAAATATTCCACTTTCAATCGCTTCAATATTTAAAAAACCTCAAACAACTCGACCGCTTAAAAATTGTGAGCTTATTTTACTAAAAACACACTATTGAACGATTTGGTGAGCCTAAAAGTTAACACAACGTTATTACGCAACGTGAAGAGTATAACAAGTGGAAATTTTCATAGAAAAGGAGAAAATAACACAATCGGGCGCAATACATCTGAGAGATTATTTCATCCCCTCCCGCACCTCAGACATATGTTAGATAGAAACTGAAAACTGCTTTGGGTAGTTGATCGATAAAGATTAAGCTACTGTGAGTTTCAGATCTCTCCCTTTTCATATCGCTGATTGGCGCAACAAAACCTGTTTACTTAATCTGTCAGATGCATTGCGCCCGCCCGAAGGTTAAAAGTTCAAAACAAAACCATTTATATCTTCATATGACCGATTGGTTTTTTTAGGAAATTCAGTCTTGAGTGCTAGTGAGTTTCAACATTCGACATTTTTTCCGGCCATTGAAGTTTTGACGGCATTTTTATGGGCTTCCACGCGAAAAGTCAATCTTAGTACTCTTTTTAGGTATAGGTACGTACTAATGTACGATGAATGAGGTACAATATTTCATTTCATTTTTTTTTTTCAAGAGTTTAATTCTCAGTTCAATATTTATGATGACCTTTTCATTCATGACAAATAACGTATTCATCTGTTAATACAAAAAGCCAGTATATTGCGGTATTAAAAAGAAGAGAACACAGAATACACCTGAGTATGATAAAAAAAAGTATGTCTTAACCATAGCCATTCATGAGTGTGTTGTCATGAATGGCTACGGTTAAGACATCACATACTGTAGCATCTCAACTGAAAGATTCATTGACAGATATGAAATGCATATCTAGGTTTGTTCATGTCTCATATTCACATATATCTTCTTTTAAATTTGTGCCGCGCAGGTGTATGTTAATTCAGTGAAGATTTTGTTTGTGGCGGTGGAAACAATAAAGACCGTGTATAGTATATTATCTTTCCATCTTGAACTCCGAGATCTTATCGCAGTATATGCTGAAAAGCTCGGTTACGACTGACGTGACCCGTTGAGTACCTACTCGTAGTTTTATTTATGAAATCGAGAATGCTGTACATTTTGCTGTACGCTCCTCGATGCTGTACGGCAGGACAAAATGCTATGCTTTACAGGAAATCCGGTAAATCTTAAGTTAAGTGATACAGTAACACAGTTTAAGTTACAAAGGCAACCGTCGTAACAGTTAAAGCTGAAATCCAAATATGAAAAATGACAAATACCCATTTTATACATGGTTTTACAAAGAGGACATTTAAGTTTAAGTGCCCCCTTAATTAAAGTCAACGCCACCTTGACGAATTTAACGGTGCTTATTGCAGCCAGTTGCGTGGTAATTAAATCATTAAACATCTGAACTGTGCTGTACTCGTACGTGTCGATCAATACAAAACCCCGCGTCTTAAGGGCGCGTACACATACAGTGCGACGTCGGGCTTTTCCGGGCTGGGCGATGCGATGCGATTTGTTGCGAGCCGACGCGATTTATTTCTATGGCAAGAAAACCTGATTTTCCAAGGGGATTTCATGCGGCGCTGGCTCGTACAATTTGCTGCTGATATGGGTATGATTTCTGATCGAGTTCGTGACATGGCGCTTCGAGTGTTCTACTATTGATATTTTTAATATACGTACATACTTGTTTATGTAGTGTTGTAGATAATTATAAATAGGTAATGTAATGATGAATGGCTTAAAGAAGTAGGTAACCTTTCTGGAAATTGGCAGTGCTAGCTTAGCCATTTCAAAACAATATTCGGGCGGCCATTGGGATTTGGGGTTAGTTGTTGTTAACATGAATGCGCGAAATAGGTAATTTATGGAAACATGCAGAGCAATGAAACCCAGTTTGTAGCGTACGCACATTCTTTTGAGGCTGCCGGCCCCAAAATGGCATCCCTGTTTTGTAGGGGAAATACGCGTCCGATCGGCATGGCAGAAACGCTAAGGTAAATTTGAGTCGCCGATTTCAAATTTAAAAATAGAACAAAAAATGTTGGGGTTGCCCGCCCCAGAATGTAACCCCTGTTTTCTCGGGAAAATACTCGTTCAGTCGGCGTGGCAAGAAACATTAAAATAATTATGAGCCGCTGATTCCAAATTTGAGATCAAAAACAATAAAAAAAAATTGGGGTTGACCGCCCGAAAATGGTACCCCTATTTTCTCGGGGAAATACTCGTCTAATCGGCGTGAGAAGAAACAAAAACAAGAAAAATTTTTGGGACTTCCCGCCCCAAAATGGTATCCCTGTTTTCTCTACGAAATACTCGTCGTGTCAGAAACATTTAGGTAAATTTGGGTAGCTAATTCTAAATTTGAGGTCAAAAACAAACAAAAATCGGAGTTGCCCGCCCCAAAATGGTACCCCGGTATTCTAATCACCGTATGTTCCCACAACTGACCTATCTACCGCTACCTTCAATAATTCATTCCAAAAACATGCGCTGTCCGAAACTTTCTTATACGTAAGCGTTCGCTATTAACCCGGTTGAACTACACTGCATATTTCCACAAATGTTATTTCTTTAACCAATTAATAGATTTATACAACAACAACTGTCAAATCCGAATACCGCCCTTTTTTTTGGGGTACCTACGCGTACGCTGCGATCTGGGTTGGACAGCACTGTAAATGTCCACAAAGGCTATTTAGTAGGCCAATCCATTATTACATTACCTACATACGGTTATCCATTCATTTAATATCTACAAATCTATAACATTATACATACAACATCCGATACGTATGTATGCATATATAAAAATTTCCAATGGTAATGGAAGCCGATCTGCACAAATCATGCCTCTCATGTCGATATCTCCCTATCAGCATCAAACAGCACGAAACCAATCTCTCTATTTATATGTACATACCAGTGGCGGCTCGTGACCTCCTAAATTGGGGGTTCACAACTGAAACAAACAAGAGCAACTAATTCTTCAAAATTATGCCTAAATTCATAAAACCCTTGTCCTTTGTACAATTTTGTATCTTTTCAAGATTTTTTTGTGATTGAAGAATTTCCTTTTTTGCTTCATTAGCCTTTTCGTCTATTTTTATACATATAGAGATTTTTTTGTGGTTAATATTAAAAATGATCGAATTTAGGAAGATAAGAAACGAAATATCTTGAAGACGATCCCAAAGTACAACAAGTACCTACCGATAGAATCAGTTTTCACTATGGATGTTAATGCAATAAATTAAAAATTTAACAATTTTTCAATAATTTCTCCAATAATAGATTCACAATAGTAAATATCAGAGTTCTAGTTCCAAACTTTCATTTACGAACCACTCATACCATCGAAATTATGCATAAGTATTTTTTTTTCAACTGATTTTTAATCAGAGGAGTTTTAAAATCAACACATACTAAGGTTATATAGTTTTAAAAGTGTTACAAAAATTGTACAACGTGGGCTAAACAATTTTTAATTACAAAATGCTACAAAATAATCACGATTAATTTGTTGGTCCATACTTAATACGAGTACATTCGTCATTACTTTTGCCTTGATATTTAAATATATGTATGTGCCTATACCTTTCCACATAAAGAAAAAAAAACATAAAGATCATAAAGATTTATATAAACAATGCAAAATGTTCAATTCATAACATATCAACCGAAAAAACATCGCCGATTCTTAAGCTCGCACACAATTCTTCCACTGTTCGCACATATTATCTGTGCTCCTACGCCAGCGAGTGTGCGTCGATTGATACTATGGGACATCGCATAGGATCGTATGGAAACGGATGACGGGTACAAGCAACTCTAACCGCACGTGCGATTAGAGAATAGAAGTGACCTGTTGTTTTTGACTTGTGTTAGCAATTTCGGTTATTCTTCGCGGGTTTAAGATAGATGACATAGATTTTTATATAAATTTGAATTTCTGCTATGTAATTTATGATAGAAAATTTTACGTAGGGAAGCAATTTTACGATGTGATGGTTATGTATGATGAGTGTAGGGGGTTCACGTGCTCATGTGCTCCTAAGGAGTAACCGCCACTGGTACATACATACAATAGGTACACCATGCCACTACGAAATCGATCCTCCATGCCGCTTTCCTCGGCGACAATGCACATTACATCGGCTAAAACGGCACGATGATTCGACATGGAAAAGCTCTCCATCGTACAACCATTGAAAAATAACTAATAGAACTCTCACTCCATATAAAAAAGTCCCCATCCAGAAAGTACCTATGTGTGAAATTTGCTCACACGTATACTATAGGCATACTATAGGGTACACGAAATTATCAGATTTGTTCTCAAATTTCATTCATCTTAGTCCAGTCAAAATATGTATCCCAATTCCGGTATCCAAATAGAAAAAATAGATAAGGCAATTTTTTTTTTTGATTCAGTGGGCTGCCAGGAGTCTAAAACACATTTGTTAAAAACCAGTGGCGGATTTACCAGTAGGCTGAGTAGGCTTCAGCCTAGGGCGGCAGATTTCAGGGGGCGGCAAATTTCGGGATAATATTTTTTTATGTTGTTCACTATAGAAGACTGTAGGATGTAGCACTTATCATCATTATAAGGGAACAGGCGAAATGTATTTCTACCCTCAGTGAGATATAAACATGTCGCCATTGTCCAACACGGTGTCTTGCATTGGCTCCTTGCGGGTTCTAATCTAGGGCCTGCTTTGCAATATTTTTCGGCCCTCTTCAAAGAGTATGACCTATCCATTGCCACTTTCGCCTTTTGACAGAAGTGCCTATCCAATCCGAGCCTGCGATATTAAGGGGATCATCATTCGAAATAATCTCCGGCCAGCAAATTGGCAGGATGCGCCGTAGACACTGGTTTACGAAAGTTTGCAGCTTAGTTGTTATCTCATTGCTCACCTTCCAATTTGAACAGCCGTAAAGAAGCACAGATTACCCAATTGAATTGAAGATTCGGATTTTGGTGTGCCTGGAAATGTTGTTATTTTGCCAGAAAGGAGTCAAAGTAAAGAAGGCTGTCCTAGCCTTGTTGATACGCGATTGCACATCAGCGTCCGCGCCGCCATCTGCTGTACTATGCTTGCGAGGTAGCAGAATTCGTAAACTTTTTCGACTGCCTGGCCCGAAACACAAATTCCGCCTTGTCCCTCTGGATCAGAGCTCAATTACTTGGTCTTGGCAGCGTTTATCTTTAGCCCATGCAGCATTACTTTCGCAATGCAGAGCATCGGCCATTTGAACTAGATCTTCCATTTTATTTGATAGCAGACAAATGTCGTCAGCATAGTCCAGATGTTGCAGGTGATCAAACATTTTCCATCTGATACCTTTCATTTGGTTTGGAAGCGCGCCCACTAGTACATCGTTTGACTATGAGGAAAAGAATAGGTCGCAAAATGCAACCTTGTCTCATTCCACTGTGCACTTCAAAAGTATCTGAAAGTACCCTTGTGCAAAACGTGACATTGGGCTCCCTGATAAGATTCCTTGATGATGGAAATTAGCTTTCCAGATATACTCCTGATCAACACTATCGAATATTTTCTCGAAATCAATAAAAATGAGGTGTAATGTGGATCTCCATTCGGCGGATTGCTCAACAATAATTCGGAGGGTGCTTATATGGTCGCTACATGAAAAACCCTCATGAAACAGATTGTTCATTGCTTAAAGTACGATCAACTTTCATCCTTGATCCGATTCAAAATAATTTTAGCATGAATTCAACTGGAAGTAGGCAAATCCCACGCCAATTATTACAATCCTTAAGGTAACCCTTTTTCGGAATTTTAATAATTACGCCCTTTTCGATTCGACAGAAAGAGTTTCGGTTTCCCAACACTCTCTGATGAGATGAAGCAGAATATTCGCTGAAGCATTCGAATCCGAATTTGAATATTTCAACCGGAATTCCATCTATCCCCGGGGCCTTACCGGCGTCCATAGATTCGATAACACGCTTCGATTCCATCTTAGATGGTGGTCTGCAATTAATACTGGCTACTGGAGGGACGTCTTCTTCTGCCGATGAAGATGCACTCGCAGGCACAAAGCGGTTGTTTAGGACCTCAAAAAAGTGCTCTTTCGATCTCTGATCTTCTTCGGTAACAAGCAGTAATCTTTATTTATCTTTCACAGGATGGTCCGTAGTGAACGATTTGCCACTTAGTGGCTTTAATAAGCTTGCAAAGGGTACCACTTTCACCACGGTAAGCCGCATCATTTGCCTCCTTTGCTAAACCGTTGATGTAATTACGCTTCTTCTACTTCTCCTTTTCTGCACGCCTTTTTGTAGTGAACGGTATTCAGTTGATTTTTGGCTGAAATATCAGCAGCGCAGTTAATTTGTCTTTGTTTCACTTCGCCACACGAAATGAAAGAATCCTTTGCCAAATTGCATCTATCTTCAATTGTAGGATTCTCGAAAGATGTTGCTCCCCTAGCTTTTTCGTGCGAAGCGGTATTTAGTTTACTTAGTTATAGCCAAAAGTCGTTGCCGTTGAATCTGTCCGAGGTATCCGAGGCTCGTCTAATGTTTCGAGTGTAAAGTAAATTTCAGAAATGCGCGATACAAGCCTACATATCCTATTCCTCAAGTCGCCTTTTACGACAAGCCGGGATCGCTGTGGTATAATTGTAACCACAAAACCACAGGGCTAAATTTTTTGTTAGGTTTCGTACATATCTCAACATTTGAGCGCAAAACAGTGTTGCTGCGCGCACAATTGTATAGATGCTCGAAACTCGGGAGAGTTTTATTCTCTCCTGTCCCTTTAGTCGTCTCTTACGACACGTCGGGAAAGACAGATGCACTATTCTTGACCCATGCCACAGGGGCAGTGATACCTCGAGAAATAATTGCCATTACTGGAGCAACCACAATCCGCAAGTGTTCTACCTAGGATCATTGTATCCAAAAATGTATCCACCCAGGTGCGGTTTACATAAGAAGCGCGAGTTTAGGCATTCATTGCAATCATATAAAGTGATTTTTTTTCCGGTCTAAAATATTCTTAGCGGTGATCATCAAACAGATTTGATCATAGCTTTTTTTTTGTCAAAGAAAATAAAATGTTTGGCCGACGTATTGCAACAACATATTACCGTATTACTCCTCCTGGCGATTTCGAAAGAATTTCGATTCAAAATGGTGGCATCAATATTTGAGCCAGTTTAGGATCCACCCCTATAAACAGATTTTCAAAGCAGAAAATTATTGTATAAGCTTTATACTCTATGATAAATATTGACGAATGCTCAGGGCCCAAGAAGCGGATATCTCGAAGATCACACGTATTGAAGTACAAAGTGTAAGTTGAAAATAATTGGAGGTAAATAAAGCATAATTCTTCCCGAATAATCATTATCGACAAAAAGTAGGGGCGGCAATATGTGAATAGCCTACTGGGGGCCAAAGGTTAAGTCCGCCACTGTTAAAAACAAATTTGGACGGAGTCGTCCCAAAAAGGACGAAATAGGATACTCCTTAATCCTTGACCGGAGGTCAGCATGCGGGGTATCATATCAAAGGGGACGTCGAGTACATTACATATCTGGTGTCCGTTTCCTGTTTCAAGGACCCTTAACGGAATAAAACGAGCTAAAATGGAAAATTATTGAATTATCGTGTTTCCCGTATATCTTTCCAAAGCCACAACCACGAGAATATTTCAAGTTGTCACTACTTTTCTGACTTTTCAGAATCTTAAGATTCTACCATTAAATTTGCTAAGAAAACAATTTATCGGAAAGTTCTAAAACAGGACTTAAAAGGACAATAATTACACACCTTGATCGAACTTGGGAATGCGGGGTGTCATATCAAAGAGGACGTCGAGCACATTCCATATCCGGCGTTTGCTACTTATTTCAGAGACTCCCAAAGGCGAAATTTGGGTTCAAATGATAAATTTTCGAGTTTCCCGTATCTGTTTCTTTCCAAAGCCGTAATTTTCCATTTAAGCCTGAATTATTTATTTAGTGTCCTTGAAACAGGAAACAAACACTGAATATGGCATGTACTCGACGTTTCCTTTGATATGACACGGACACCCCGCATGCCCATGTTGGTCAAAGTGTATAATTAGTGTCCTTTTATGTCCTTTTTCAAAGCTTTACGATAAATTTTTTCTTAGAATTGATTGGTACAATCTTACGGTATTATCGATTTTGAAAAGTGAGAAAAGTAGTGAAAACTTGAATTATTCTCCTATAGTTATGGCCTTGGAAAGATACACGGGAAACACGATAATTCGCTGATTTCCCATTTGAGCTCGATTTATTCCGTTAAAAAGTCCTTGAAACAGGAAACAGACACCGGATATGTAATGTACTCGACGTCCCCTTTGATTTGATAGCCTGCATGCTGACCTCCGGTCAAGGATTAGGGAGTATCCTTTTTTGTCCTTTTTGGAACCTTTCCGATACATTTTTTTTAGCAATATGCGTTTTAGCTTCCTGGGAGGCCGCTGATTCAAAAATAACAAAAATTAGCTTTACTCTATATTTTCTATTTGGATGCCTGAATTGGGATACATATTTTGACTGGACTAAGATGAATGAAATCTGAGAACGTGTTTTTCTCTTTAGAATGTTGATTACACGATGATAGCCGAATCATTTCTTGTCAAATTTTTCAAGTAAAAACTACTGGATGTAAAGTGGTGAATACTGTTTATCTACTTCGAATCTATTTTTCTCAGATGTAGGCAAATGCATTTGAATTGGTGTGCAAGTGCGTTTTTTGTCATTTTATGTCATAAAGTGCATGTTTTAGTTTAGAGTACACGTCGTGAACGGTCGGCTGTAATTTTTGCTCAATTTTCATTCACCCGACACGAGCGGAGCCGACAAATTGTTTACAAATTTCGCGAATGTGAATTCAACAAAATTTAGTGAAACGCGCAGTTTTTTTTACAGTTGTTTATTCGCCAGTGTCACGCAGTGTATTTGTAAGGTCCGGCAAGTGTATATTTATACATTTTATGTTATAAATTAGTATGTGAAATCCAGTGTCCACTTCGTGACCAGTCGGCTGTCATTCAAAACACATTGGGTTTGTCTAAACGTGAATAAAAACAAAAAACCGGTTTTTATAGCTTGCTCCTCGCGAATCTCTTCTTGTTGTTCTTGTTCGCGTGTAGACAGGCCCATTGCTTTGCAATGCTCTCAACCTGCAACGAGAGAATAAAATTCTCGCACACATATTCAACGGAGAGATAATATCTATACTCATACAAAAATTTTTTTCGGAAAGAGGTACAAATACAAACACATTCTTTGGAAATCAGAGATTTTCTTTTGCACTTTTCTATACGCGATTGCCTACTTGTAATATTGTCGTCACGCTCTTGCAATTTTTTTTGTTAGAAAAATAGCTAGTATGGAGTGAGCCCTCTATGTATTTATCCTCATTGGTACAACCCAACGTCGTATCGCAAACAGTCTGACTGAATGGTACAAGCAGGTTCGTGCTGGTTCCTATTTAAATGCTATGCATTTTTTTGCGATGGGAAGCTTATCGCATCGCGTCGCCCGCAGTCTAAATGGGCTGTAATACGTCAATGAACCTACCTATTCCTGGTTAGATATACTCAACCACTGTTGAACATTTTTCATTTATTTCAAATTTATTAAAATAAGAAAATTTCATTTTTGGTTTGATGAATTCGTTTAAAAAATATTCTTTTTTCATTGGATGGGGTTCCAAAACGAAACAGTTGCATGTGTTCCGCAAACATGTTTGACATTATCATCTCCTAACTGCCATTTTGCGGATCAGAAATCATCTCCAGTTCTTTTCGTTAACATATTTCACAAAGGCAGATAATGGAAAAAAACGGAGATTATTTCTGATCCGCAAAATGACAGTTAGGGGATCAGAATGGCAAACATGTTTTCCGTTTTGGAATCCCGCCCATTCTATGCTTATTATCCCAAAAATTTTCAACATGAATATAGAAACATAGATATACCTTTTTAAAACATGTTGAGGCATCTTTTGACAACTTTGCAGAGTTGCACGATTGATACCGTTATGAAATTATTGCTTGAAGTTTTAATGAACAATTTATTTGAAACTTTTTCTGAAGTTTAAACAACGGAATCTTGGAAACTACAAACATTTTTGCAACAAACAAAATGTCAGTTTTTCTGAAAGTTTCTGTATCAAATCTTAGATTAATCGATAAGGAGAGTGGAAAATTAATTATATAAATTTCATGACAAGTCACGATTTTTGACGAGTTCTACTGAAAGAAGGATACAATGCCGGATTATCCTTAAGGCACATAAGGCACGTGCCTATAGGCACGCACTCACAGAGGCACCGCACTTGCACTGACAGTGACTCCGTGAGAATTTATGTATATTTATATATTTTTTTTATTCTTTGATAAGATCTCGCAACGAAAAAGGAAAGTAAAACAAGCTAAATTGAAGATCTGATACCCTTCACGTGATAGATCTAGTGGCATAATTTTATCCTTTCTGCATTGCCACCTTGAGAATAGTAAAAATTTTCGTTCCACTTGTATAGCAAGTTGTAAACTAATTTTAGCTAAAATTGGATATGTACTTGAATCTTAAATGTGAAATAGTTTCTACTACAACTGTATAATATCGATGTCCAATTCAGAACTAACTCAGAAATGCGGTCTCAGAAAAACGACTGAAAAATGTGAAATTTTAACATTTAAATCTTTTCTCACAAAACCATGTTCCCACTTACGCCACGCGAATGGTCGTGAAAAGTGGCTGAAGATACTATGCCCTGCACTCTCTGATATTGTATAATAAATCGATAGAAGCTTTCTAGAAAAGCTTAAATTCAAATTTCTACCCCCTGAACACTTTTTAATGCTACTTAACCTTCGAGTAGGCCAATTTTTGTTTGAGCCTGAAAATTCATATATGCTTAATTTGGGGGCAAGTTTTAGTGGGTTTTTACTTGTCAGGTCAGGCGTCATTTGATTAAAACCCGCCTGGAGGCGGTCTTGCGTTAATCGGCAAGACCGCCTCCAGGCGAAAAAAACTGAAGGCAATGTCACAACCAGTCTATTTTATGATTTTCACGTTTTTTTATTGTTTTCACTTTTCTTTTGAAAGCTTTTTAAAAATAGTTTGGCGATTCCATTCGAAAATATCCGCTAATTTGATTTTATTGCATTATATGCATAAAAATTTAATGAATTTTTATAATATTATTACTAAGTAAAGTACATTATACGAATGTCCCTGTGTTTTCCAACAATTAGGCAGGGTTTCCGGAGAAACCTTGATGCCAATTGTACTCCTCGTTACACTGGGCGTTGGGATGTTGCAACTCGATGGGTCCGATGCTCCACAGGGGGCTTCATGTATGGTTGATTATTAACGGTATGGCATAAGTCGTCAGTGAGACTAGGACAGTATTGTCCTGTGAACCCTACTCAAGGCTGAATAGTAAAACTGTTTATTCCTATGCCCCGTTTGCGGTTTGAAAGCACACGAATTAACTTGCTGTCTAATTATGGAGGTGTGGGGGCTGCCACGAATGATGGAGGTGGGCCTCCGCTAATGGAACGACAACATTACCCAGAGAATATAATTATCCGAATTTGACAGGCCTAAAATGGCCCCAACAACCAAGTTTGGAGACCATTGCCTCCGGGAACAAAATATCAGTTCGGTTTAATGCCGCCGAGGTATCCATCAAAAGTCTATAAGCTTTGAAGGACGGGAAATAAAACCGCTAGTTACGGAGGCTGATTACAAACATTCCTTAAATGTTATGATGACTAGAATCAGAGCATTAGTTCCTGATAATATGCTAAATTTTTATGATAAACTATTTTATTTAGAAGGAAACTAATATAAAATATATAATATAATATAAAAATATACTACTGCCCTTTCGTAAATAGGCAAGCAAAATTAAGCTGCATTAGGCCCAGCAGTAAGATTCAAAATGCCTAGCTCCAGGCTAACACAAACCCCGCTGGATCAATAAAAAACAATTATCTGACTTCGAACAATTGCTAAACTTTCCTTCATGTTCGGATTGTCTTTGGATAGTGCAATAATTGAAGAGTTCCCTTAGTTTTAGTTACCAATAATAATTATATATCATCGCTGGCATTATCATGATCTCTCTGCAACTGTTTCTACTGAGGTGGAGGAAACCCCAATAGTAATTGCTCAACTTCGGACATAAAAATGATTTAAGTTAGGCATAATTCATATTTTCCCACTCAAAAAAGATTAAAATAAATGTAAAAACTTAAAATTTCTTGCCCAACGTCATATTTTCTTCACAACAGATAACAGCTAAAATACCAGCTGAAAAGTTGACGTAGAACGCCAAGACCGCCTCTAGGCGGGCTTCCTAACGCCTGCCGTCCATTACCTGCTTCGAGCGGCGCGGCGCTCTCGCGTAAAGCTTTTCCGAATTTTACCGAGAGTGCATTCCAACTCTCACAACTGGAATTTGCTTTACTTTTACTATACGCACAACAGAAGCAGCACATGCGCACAGCAAATTCGTGAATCGAGAGTACATACGAACTCTCTTTACGAACTGGCTTCTAACAAAAACAAAACACAAGTCGTCATGCCAATAGTTTTTTCATGCTTCGCGCGACTCGTGCGATTGTATCAAAAAGTGTTGGATTTGACGCTTATTGCCGCACGAACTTCAGGCGTTGAGAGTTGCTACTTTTCAAATCAGGTGTATTTGTATTTTATATCTAACAATGGATATAGATAATGAGAAATTAATAAATGTCGTTCATGGGCATTCCCCACTATGGGATATGCGGGATAGCCGCGGTACCACCGCGGGGCTAGTATTTACCTTGATAATTTCCATTACATTGAATTGAATTTTTGTTAATTTTTCATAGTTATGTTATTTTTTGCTTATTTACGCTGTTGGATGAAAGTGCGCAACGATTTTTTCAATCTAAGATGATGGCGTAACCAAGCAAAATATGGCGTAACTATGTAAAATTTCATTCAATACAATGGAAAAGCTTTCTGAATATAGTATGTGTCTTCTTTATGCGATAAGACTAACTAGCCGACTTGTACTGAATATAGACTATCAGAAACCCGGCCCTAATTTGTTATAATATAAATAATTTTCGCAATACTAATCGCTAATCTGCACATCCGAGCAACACTACACTTCCCTTTGTAGATTACAAGCGACTAAATAGCTCTTCCAGTGGAAGATGTGCTTACTTGTAAAAGCTTTTCCGCACATTTTGTGAAAGCTTTGCCGCTGGAGCGCCGCGCCGCTCAAGTTTACGCTTGCAGTGGACGAAGGCCTAAAACACACCATAGCAGCTTTTCTAAACAACAAATTCAGTCTTAAAGCTTTCTACGACATAATATAAATGTCTGTTAACCTCAACATAATTTTTTCTTTTCCAAAAAGTGCTTAGCGCATTTTTTTCTTTAACCCTTGTGTTGCCACCCGGGTACCCGGGTACCCATCTTGATACATTTTGCTAAATATTTTTTTTTCCAAAAAAGATGGTCCTAAACCTTACCGAATCCCCATGATTTGATCGAATTTGTATCGAAATTTGCATTCTACGTATTTGTGGAAATATTTTAACTTAAAAAATTTTGCATTTGAAAAAAAAGAACACGTATGAGCCACCCGGGTACCCGTGTAACCCGAGAGAAAAAGAACGATTTTCGTATGGAACATCGTATATTTCGAGTATAACGTATCAAAAAAGTGTAAGCTTTTCTACCTCTAGCGTTTCTTTGATCGTTGTTGTTAGTTACCACTCCTATTACTAACCTTCCGTAGCAACTTTCGATTGTGATTTTCGTTCCATGATTTCGCATGACTTGTGGCTGGGAAATCGCTCTTCTAACATTAGCTTAGCTAATTCTTCCGAGAGCTGGCAGTGACAAATTCTGCGCCCGTTAGTTTTTACTGCAAGCATATCATTCTTTTCATACTAAGTAACGTACGTGACAACACCGGCAATATCTTACTGAGAAAAATAACCGCTTTTTTCTTCTTCGGAACATACGAACAGATGTTACTCTTCGTGAAATCCAAAAAGCGTTGTCAATAACGGTCAACAGCTCGAAAGTTTCATTTCTCGAGGAAAAAATGTTTTTTTTTTCAAAGTACCGACGATAGTGAGATTCCATGACAAAAACTTCTCTTCCGACGGTAAGGTCGTAACCGTTACCGTAACTATCTTCTATATTCGCGGCCCGTTCTATGCTATCGTAATCTTGATACTCGGTTTTTGCTTTTTTATTTGTGCACCGAACAATAATGTCAACCATTTCTGCCTAACAATGTTTTCAGTCGTAGTTTATTGGTTTTTGAGGCAGAGTTTTATTCTAAACAGTTTTGATTTTTGCGACAAAAGTTCTACCTGAAATGCCTATACTGAAATATCTGGAGCTACTTCATTGCCACTCTCCTCTTCAGCGTTTCTTTTGTCGTCATTTTTTTGTCATCGTCTTCTTTTAGTCGTCTATCGAGACTCTCTTAGCAGGCCTAGCTTCTTCACGCGAACGGCAATAATTCAATGCATGTTTAGGAAACGCTAAGTTATCTAAACAAAACTACAACCTATTCTTAACTTTCCTGGTAAAAATGCAATAAATTATTTTCAGCTACAATGGACTTTTAGCCAGAGTTTCGTAAGCGGGGTACCCAGGTACCCGGGTGACAGATAGTGTAAGTTTTTTTGGGTGGCAACACAAGGGTTAAGAGTGAAATTGGTGATATTGTAGAAATAATTTTCCACCACGAAAACTAGGAGGTTGCAACATCCAACTGTGGATAAAAAAATAACCACCCCGCAGAATGCTTCAAAACTTACAACGTTCTTACAAAAGATGTGACACTATCGATTCAATTAACTACGAACAAAAAATGATCTCCAGATTTGTAGTTTTGGGGGTACAAAGTAAAACCCGCCTCAAGGCGGTCTTGCCTACTCGAGGGTTAAGGGTTTTTTTCTCCTTTGGTTTTTGGCTTCCACCTCGGCCCTCGTTCGCTGCATATTGGATACCCTTCGCTCTCCTCCGGGCTAAAAGTTTTTTCGGGCATACCTACGACTTAGTCTTCACAAAAGTTCCGTTGCGCCGAGAAAACAATATTTGTTTGGTTGGAATAAGTAGGCAAATAAAAATATTTACTCAGCAAAATTTATTGGGGGATGCGGGAGCATGGCCCCATAGTACGATTCCATTTATTTTGACCTTTATTGTTGCTATGATTAAGACACATTAATTCAAGGTTTTGTGAAATTGGTGTAAAAAATGTTTCTTATAAGAACCAAAATGGGGAGTTGGGTTTGTATGACAGTCCCATGACCCCATGTTCCGATTTGATCCATTCTTACATATGTTTTCTGTCATCAATAAAAATACACAAATTTGGTTGAAATTGGTGCACAAATAAAAAAGTTTTTCTCAGAAGAAGCTAATTTGGTGAGTTGGGTTTCTATGGCATTTACCATTACCCGTCCGATTTTACCGATTCAAACATACAAACTACCTGCAGTAAAAGAAACATTTGTGCGAAATGTCCGCTTCATAGCTTTTAAATTGGCCGAGTAAAACGCGTCGCAACAGACGGACATAGCCCCATCGACTCCCCAAGTCATGCTGATCATATATGTATACTTTTTATATGGTCGGAGATGCTTCCTTCAATGCGTTACAAGCTTCATGACAAAGTTAATATACCCTTTCACACTTTGAGCGAAGGGTATAAAAATAAAAACTCTAATGATAAGCTAATGTAGCGATAGCCTTAAGGATATATTTAACGATGTCTTGTTCAGTCAGTGAGGGAGAACGAAGTTTTTCAAAGTTGACAATCTTCTTCTTCTCAGTACCGTATAGCCCCATGTGGGGCCATGGTGCGTTAACTCAGCCGTGTATAGGCAATTTCGAGTCAACGTTACATTGCATATCATTTCGGAGTGGAAGCACTATATATTTCCTATCCGCACATGTACGGAAATTTTGGACCACGCCGAGATTCGATCTCGGGACCTCCAGATAGAGTGCGACTCAAACAAGTGAGCCACAGAACGGGTCCAATAATATCTAATTACCTAAAAACGAAAAACGTTCTGTAATGAAGAAAAGTCGACTAAAGGCTTAGGTTTAATTAATATTGAGTGACATTGTCAAAAGACTAAATTTCAGAGATATAGGTAATTCCCAAGTTTGCAACTGAAAAAAAAACAGAAAAGTCAATATTTAATTTAATAAATTTTTGTACCACAATATAATGTACATACTATTTTTTGCGAAATTATTTCCTTGCGTAAACTATTTTACCTATAGGAAAGTATTTCTTACACATAATTTAAGGGTTTTATTTGAAGACAGTTCACCAAAACAGGGGCTCTCAATTGTTTCATGCCTACGGGCCCCAAAGGGTCTTAATCCTGCACTGGAACGATAACTCGATAACGGTTAAAAATGTGCAATTCTGTTGCTGATATGTTTTCCTAAAGAAGCTGTGCTTATAATCTCCGTACAAAATCTATGAAAATGTATGAGAAATCTTGAGGATTTTTGTCTAGATTTTGTAAAATATCAAGATTTTGCAAAATCTTCTGAAGTTTGTAGAGAGTTTAAACCAATGAAACGGAACAATAAATCATCGTTACCGCAGCCAATTGTCGAAAAAGGGCATTTTCTCCTTTATTTTTTTTTGAAAATACATTTACGTTACTTTTAAGTTAGTATATTATAGAGTTTTAATAAGCTGTGCAATCCCTAATAATTGTGGCGTTTTGAACTCAATGTGTTTATAGTAATAAAAAGTTGTATCAGGTACAAATTGATACTGATTCATTGCCCTACCTGATACTTTTACCTGATACTTTTTGTATCAATGAAAATGAAAAAAAAAACATTCATTCAGTATTTTGTTTTACGACCTCAGGGTTAATTACGTCGAACTACTCGTATATAACATTATATTTGGAAAGACTCATCATTCCAATTAAAGGAGATCCTCTAAAATGGTGGCAAAAGGAATCGTACAATTTCCCGTACCTTCAAAATGTCTTCCGCAAAAAGTGTTTTCCATTGGTAACATACATATCTGTTCCAAGCGAAAGCGTATTTTCAACTGGAATAATTTTGAACGACCAATTTTGAAATAATCGCAAAAAAAAACAGAAAATATGCCCCCTTTTCCCCCTTTTTTTAAGGTTGCGGACCACCGATCGGTTGGGACTTTTAATGCCATAATCTGGGGACCATTACCAACCATAATCCGAAAAATTTCCGATGTAGGATTTTTCCCTACCAAATATGCCATTTTTCTTAGACTATTTATGGGCTTTTGTTTCTTTTTTTTTACTGTTTTTCCTGAGAAAAATCCTAGAGCATACAAGCGACAACAGAGCACTAGAGCACGAAAAAACATTAAGACAACTCAAGGAAAAAGAAATATTCATAACAAAAGCTGATAAAGGTAACGCTGTGGTAATAATGGACAAGGGTGACTATAACAACAAACTGGAAACAAAATTGAATAATGGCAACTTCTTCCAACTACGAACAAATCCACTACCAGAATCAATCAAAAGGGTAGAAAAGGCATTGGCCGAAAGTAAAAAAATAATAGGAAACATCGCGAACCTAAAAATGCCGAACCCAACACTACCGAGAATGAAAATCCAACCGAAGATACACAAACAAGGAGACGAAACACGTGAAATCATAGCAGACACAAATTCCCCGACTTACAAAATCGCGAAATGGCTAACGAAGGAAATAGGATCGATATTGAACTATAGGAGCATATACTCGGTTAAAAACACGAAAGAACTGATCGAGAAACTAAATCAACATAGTGAACTCAATAATGACGATAGGATAATATCATTTGACGTAAAAGCCCTATACCCCAGCATACCGGTTAAGGAGGCAATTTGTATATTGGAAGAGAAACTAATAGCATCCGCGAAGACATCAGACGATAAGAAGAAAGCCAAAACCCTCGCCAAACTGGCAGCCCTCTGCATGAACGAAAGCTACTTTACATGCAGAGGCAAATATTACAAAACGATAGCAGGCACAGCTATGGGAAACCCACTATCCCCACTAATCAGCGAAGTGTTTATGGCTAGCATAGAGGACGAAATATGCAAACGAGGAATCATGCCGAAATTTTGGGCCCGCTACGTGGACGACATATTTGCGATAACGGAAGAAGACAAAATCGACGAAATAATGCGAGCTATAAATAAAATACATCGAAAAATCACGTTCACACTGGAAAAGGAGGAAAACCAACAGCTGCCCTTCCTAGACATATTGATTATACGAAAGGAAAACAAATTAGAGTTCGACATATACAGAAAGAAAACACACACTCAACGAACCATTCCGCGAACATCAAACCATACGTACGCTCAAAAAATGGCCGCTTACCACAGTATGATCCACCGATTAATAACAATACCTCTAACCAAAGAACGATTCAACAGGGAGCTAGACTATATAATAGACACAGGGGAAAAAAACGGCTTTAGCAGGAGCGAAATCGAAAAAATATTACGCAAAAAACAGAACAACATGAGACGAGATCAAATGAGCACATTATTCAGGCAACAACGAGAAAACACCAAAACCATTAGAGTGAGTATTACATATTCTGAACTAACTAATAAGATCCAAAAAATCTTCAAAAAACATGACATTGAAGTAGTAAGCTCGAGTAGAAACAGACAATTAAGATCGAAACTGGAATCAACAAAGGACAAGCTAAAAACGGAAGAAAAATGCGGCATCTACAAAATCAACTGCTCCGAGTGCGAAAAGATTTACATCGGACAAACAAAAAGGCTTATCACAACAAGGTTCGACGAACACATCAAAGAATACACAAAAAGGAAGAATGACGACATCAGGAATATGAAATCCATGGTAGCAAGGCATATGGCAGAAACAGGGCACAAAATTACGCAAGACAATGTAAAGGTAATAAAACGAGTAAGGAAAAATCACCTCTTGGATGCAGCAGAAAGCGCAAAGATAATAAAAGCAGGAAAGCAGGTAACGCTCAATCACGACGAAGGAAATTGTGCATCGAGCCTCATAAAAAGTGTATGCAGCCAGGTAAAATAATTAGCGCAATCGGTTTTTGTTAATTCAAATAATTTAGAAATAAATACATGTAAAATTATAATGTAAGATTAGATTAAGTTAAGCACTGAAGACGGAGACACGTGGTCTCCGAAACAATTGTATGCTAAGAATAAAAATTATTACAGTATAAGGAAATTACTTAATCGGACTTTTTATTTAAAAATTAAAAAGTGATCGCGCTAATCCGGATGTTCCGATGGTCCGGATTGCCGCTTGCAAGAATTGAATTATCAAGTCAATACTGTATATTATGTAGAATATTTGCAGCATTTGTTACAAATAACTTATAAGTTAGTGTAAAGACAACAGGGTGTCCCGCCCGAAGGGGTGAACATTTTTATCTGAGAAAAGTTGTCAGAGCTCGCTTTAACACCCGCTTACGCCAGAAGCTTCACCTTCCGTATAACGATCTCTGCAAAAACTGCGGAGATGTGATCACAGTGGAGAGTATCTTCTATTTTCTTTGTAGTTGCTTCTTTATCGAATTGGGAGACCTGGATCACTCGGTCAACTTCAACGTTTTATTGGGCGTTCAGGCTTATTATAACCGAAAAGTGGTTAACCCATGTGATATATCCCAGTCCAACTCTCTTACATATCAATCATATTCCATTTTTATTTATTGTTTTTGGGTTACGCATATCTTAATGAAAATGTTTCCAACCATTTCTTTCAATTGGAAAAACTGAAATTTTGCAAATTGCTGTCAGATGTGTAAATGCTTTTCACTCACCAGACATTCAAAATATCATCCATCTGACGATTTCTGTGAGCTTCATAGCTTAAATGTTAATTATTGGCAGTGACCGGAGTGCTCAGCAGCCTTAAACTTAGCATTTTAATCACAAACATTTTGTGAAATTTTTCTATGCATTCCTTTAATTTTTAAATAAAAAAATTTTTTTACATTGCACATCTCTTATTTTTAAGAAGACGTCGCGTAATCCAAGTGTTCTACGAAACCCCGTTTGGGAAGCACTGCGTTAGACGATAATTTTGGACACGCGTTGCATCCGTGCATCGTGTTCCTAAAAAAATGCTTTCGCCAGTTTTCAATGCCGGAAACTCCAATCTTCACTTATGGGTCTAACGTCTGTAACGTGTGGGCGGTTAAATTATCCTATTCATAATATACACCAATTCAAACTTCTTGTGGCCTGAAGGTGTCACGTCTTGTGAAGAAAAAGTATTCCCAGTAACTAATCTCGATTTTAAGATTTTTGTATGCCACAATGCTCAGGTTTCGTGGTCTGTAAAGAAAGCATAAATTCAAGGATCCGAATACCGTAACTCGAAAATTTTGATCTAGGTTTATTTTGCTTCTTTCTTCCCTTATTATACCAATCCGTGGAGTAGTGGTCTCTGGTGTCATCACTACTGGCTGGCGCCTATTTTCATGGTATAATCTCCGAGCTTGGATATTGATAATCTTGTTCGATAAGTTCTAAAAGTCAACCATGCTACTGTCACTGGTATTTTTAACAAACATCAAAGAGCAAGGGTGATGCTGGAGGGCAGATATTGCAATTTATTTATAGAGAGAGAGAGAGGAAGATGGATGTCTTATCCCTATTCATGTTATGACAGATTTTTCATCAATAAAATCACATCATCGTTATTTCACTTTATATTAACTGTAATTTATTTAGACTACATATCTCAAACGGGTGTCGCGTGGAGTCCCCTTTTGAGTGAAACCCTTTGCGAGTGAAGTAAATGATCCTTAAGAGGGGTGCCCCTTAAATGTGGCGGCCCTGGGCGACTACATACTTCAAATAAAATTGGTGCAAATAATATATTATATAAATGTAGCTATATATTATATTATATGAAAGCTCACACAATTTCCTATCAAGTTCATCTTACATGCATAGTCGAATTGCTAACAGGCAAACATCTAGGATGACGGTTGTCTATGACCCTCCCGTGGAATGATCGAGGAAGAGGCTCCGACGAGCCTTTAGACAATTTTGTGGCGAATCCGGCGACACCTCAATTGTGTCGCTCCGTCAAAAGATTGTGGACATATTAGCGGATTTCCGAAGTAGTCCGAAGTTGATTGTGAAATTGCTGTGGCCAACATCCAGGCTGTATGTACGCTAAAACGTAGTCACCTATACAATTGATCCGAGTTACACTTCCATATGTATTTGATTCAGTGACAACTAAATATTCCCATTAAATTAAAATATTGTCGATGAAAACTTGATTACAACAGGTGACTCTCATACAAAATGGACTACCGTTTGTAGTCATCAACGTTTCAACGACAACTGAATTCGGAGTGTGATACGGTTGTAAGCCAAGTTTGGAAACTGGTTCCTCTATGTATCTTTATATGACAGAGTGGCGACCGAACGATCACGCCACAGAGCATGACATGATATTCGCCAAGAAGTAAATATACTGCTCAAAACAAAATAAGGGCCATACTAATAATTTTCTGATTATTTTCTGTGGAAAAGGAAAATCATAGTTTTGTTGGTCTAATTTAATAAAACAAAACAATATGTTTTTCATTAAATATAATGAATTTTATTGAATTTTAGCCAAAAGTTTCACTTTTTTTAGGGTTTTTAGATTTTTTTTTTTTTTTCAAAAAATCCTGTCCGTCTGTTCACTGAATAACTCGCGAACGGCTCAACCGATTGTCATGAAATTTGGTAGGAATGTGTAGAATGCATACAGTCTTTGGCGCAAATACCTTAGAAGTTGGTAGGAAGAAGATAACAGGGTGTCCCCAACGTTTGAATAAAGTCGACTTTTTTAGTTTTTATCCGGGATTGACGTATGGATATTTAAATCAAAGATCTTAACGATTACATTTCATATCAGTTAAAATTTTTCAGTTTCGAGTAACGGTAAAAGAGTTATTGGTGTTTAAAGTTAAACTTCCTTTTCGACCTCCGTTTTTCTAAACCGTTATAGACTTTTGCTAAGGAAAAGTAAATAACATTAAATTTGTAAAATTTCAATTTGTTCGTGTGTAGCCCCTCTTAGGTTTCCAAATATGAAAATTCTGCTAAGGGTTTTCAGAAAATTACATAGGGCATATGTCTACGAATTTGCATTCGAATAACTGTATCCAAACCGGAAATATAGCCAAGTAAGTATTTAGTAAGGTCCTTTCACAATGCAAGGGAAGCCTTTTAAGCATTTTTTCAATGCATATCTTTCATAACTTGATGAAACAATGAACATGAAATTTGGTGGAAATACATAGAATGGTAAAACTGTTTGCCCCAAAGATTTTCGAAGTTTGTAGGATCAAGTTAACAGGGTGTCCCTGAATAGCTGCAAAAGTATACTTGTTCAATACTCATGGGAAAGCTTGCGTAGGCTCTTATGTCAAGGGATACAATGGAATCATTTCATATAAGTTGCTTTTCCTTGATTGAAAAAAAAAACAGTAAACAACAGCTAATAATTGAGTTCATATATAAAGCCAAGCCATCCTTACCTTTGCCTGAGTTTTTTTTTTTTTGCTCAAAGGCCATCAGAAATCTTAATGCCTGTAGATTTGCCTTGGAGTACTTTTATACAAACACCTTTAATTAGACCGATCCAAAAATAGATTTACAGGAAGCATTTCATTAATGCTGTGCACAATTCTTATCTATTGCTTTTAAAATATAGTACAAAAAAAATTCTCTATGCATCAAAATTCTAAAAAAACGGGCGCAGCCCTCTGTACGCCGGTATTTTTTATAGCATTTTTTCGGATTGCTTACTTTTTGCGGTCATGTATTCGAAACAATAACAATTAATTTGTATGTCTAATCTGTAAAAAAATTGATTCTTTTTTTAGTATCGAGTATGGCCTCCACTAACACAATCTATCGGATTTAGGTCCGGACTGTTGGCAGGCCACTCCATGACCTCGAAATGGCCTCCTCGAAAACAGACATAGTCGCCCGGGCAGTATGTATGGTCGTGAAATATCCTGAATGAGGATAAAACTATCCAACGCCTGTTGTTCCAAAGGAATGATATTTGACCTAACAATCCTTTCAATATAACTTTCGGACGTAATTGTCCCGTTATTTAGGATAACAAGATCAGTTTTTCATTGCAAGCTAATTCCGGCCCAGATCATCACACTTTCAAACTTGTACTTCTTTTACGAATTCTCGTATGAAAATCCTAACGGGACTCCGGATTTGAGACCTTCTGTTATTAAAAGAACGAGCAGGCCACTGAAAATATTGTCACCAGGTTTAAAGAAAATACCGTTATCACTATCCAACATACAACCATTTTTCAAGTGGAATTATTCTATTGATTGGGAGAGCATTTGATTAAGAACTTGGGTTTTTAATTAGAATGGATACGAATATTTATTTTGTTCTATATATGTAATAATAAATAATATTGTTCATACGTCAATTCAATAACCAAACGAAGCAGTGTATTATGCATGCTTCCCCGAAAATAATTAAAATGACGTGAATCCATTGGGAATATTAACGCATTGACTCGAATTACGAAATCCTTAAAGTATTTTTCTTGTAGGGTATGTGAATAGCCAACAACAACAATAATATTTTTCCTTTCCATCAATTTGTCCACTCAGCAGCTATCCAAAGTGCTTCTTTTCTTCCGACCTCGGTAATAAAAAAAATCCCAAAGGAATATTGCCGCCGAGAATAGGTTTTGTTGATCTTCTCTTTTTCTTGAACTTCCTATAGAAATAGTACTTCTCACTTGAATGGTAACATCAAAGGGACATCCTTCTTTGCATTATTTACAATACATACGTGTCGAAAATGACCAATTCTGCATTTGTGTAATGGTGGAGTGTTAGTGTTGCATTGTTAGGCTATTATCCCCCTTGACCTTATTGCTCGATATAAAATTTTACGATTATTCCCGTTTTTGTATTCCTGTGTGATAATGCATGTGGATTGCAAACGCAAATAATCACTTTCCAACTTTATATTATAATAATAATAACAAATGCTGTACTTTTTTAAGTTATATTTTAACATATGTATGTATGTACATATTTTACTTTTTCTCTTTAAAGTAGGATAGACTTCGGGCGGAATGAGAATGAAATTAGAGAGTTTTAGCATATCGTTTGAAATAAAACGACATAATTTGACAATGCATATAAAAATTCGCTTGCTTACCGTATACAAAACAATTTAAATGTACATATCTTAATTTTGCATGTCCTAAGTAGGTATAGATGTAAAATCACGACAAATTATTTCGCCAATTTCGACTGTTTCCAAAGCATCAAATATACGGAAATACACCCATGCCTACTTGGAACATGCAAAATTAAGATACATTGGCCGCGTTTTTTTATCATCGGGGGCAGGTTTGCTGACCCAGACGCGCAAAAAAAAACTATCGAGGGTAGCATAGAGGTTAAATTTCAAAAATTTCACGTAGGCATTGTCATTAATTTCAAAACATTGCCCCGTTTTCAATTTACAAACGCAAAAGTTCAAATGTAATTTTTTTAAAGAAAATATATTTTTATGTATGAATCATAATTTTGTTAGAATAAGAACTCGACAAACAACATTTTTAACAAGAATTTACAAACAAACACTATTTTTTTTGCACACACTTGTGTGTTGCATGTAAACTATACCTTAGAACTTTTCAATTTAAAATTTAATTTTTGGAAAACGTACTAGAAAACAATTGGGATTGCATAAATTTAGGCGAGTTTTGGAAAGCTAATTAAAACTGGAAAGCAATATAATTTCTAACCTGAATTAAGTCACAGGTTAGCGTTTGTATGAAAATTACCCCGTATAGTGTAGGTTAGCTGATTAAAAATAAAAAACACTGCCTATATTGTTTCGTATACGGTAAGCAAGTGAATTTTTAAATGGAATGTCAAATTATGTCGTTTTATTTCAAGTGATATCCTAAAACACTCTATTTTTATCCAATGCGATATTCTCAATGAAAATGCATACTTACTGTAGGGATTATGTGGCAAATGGTGGAGAATTCCATAAGGATTTTTTTCGGCCATTTATGTATTATTTTTCTCGGCCATTTTATGTATTATTTTTCGATTCCCCGGTCATTTCATCGTGGAAAATATCTAATGACCGGGGTAGTGTATGTAGTAAGCACGTGATCTAGTACATGAGATTGCTAAATATGGTGGAGAATTTTTTGCGTGCCGAGCACCAATCCGGAGCTTCCCATCAAAATTTCGTTGCAGAACAGGCGAAAAAATCGATGAATATGTGAGAAAGCACATGATTGCGCGTCCTAAGAGACATACATATTACAAATCAGTTGAGCGGTATTACTACAATTGATAATTTAAATTTGCCATTTGTAACATAGTTCCATGGGTCCATATAATATAAATTAAGTTTAGAGAACGAACGGTTTTATATTTTCGGTCGCAGAAGTTGCATTTTTCTTGTTCTCTATATTATGTATTTTGGTGTGCTGAGCCCGAATCCGGAGTTTCCCACAAAAACTTTTTTAATTTTGGTGGGAAGCTACGGATTCGAGCTCAGCAAAAAAAATTCTCTAGGGCATTTTTCAATCTCAAATCACGCAATGACTACACTATGGGCCGTATGATTAAATCCTAGAAAATACTATAGTTTACTTAATTTTCCTAGTGTTTTCTAGGATTCATATGAAAAAAAAAACAATTAAATTTACTTACGCATGTAAACTATAACCATCTCACAATTTTAAAAGCTCGATGCAACTTTTCGAGCAAAAAGTGTAATTAGTGTATAGTATAGTGCTTTTAGCTCAAGACTGAAACATAAAAAAAAGAGGAAAGTTACGATGCCAAATTGTTGCACACTATCTCCTCTATACGCACTAAAAAGTTACACTAACTTGAGCGTCACATTAAGGGAGGAGGGAGTGACTAAGAGGGGAGATTTTAGCTTTTAGAAAATATGTGACAAAACTATTAGTTCTATCGCAAAATGTCCTTAAGACATTTAATTTCCTTTTAAATGATATAGGTACAATACTCTATATCTTTTCTTAGAAAATTATACCCTAGACCAGAATTATTATGTGGAATTTACATTTTTTTATATTTACATTTCGCGGTGTAACTTTTAATAGAGTAAAGATAAAGTGATAAGTATTGGTGATGATGATGCCAATTCAATGTATTGGATGTATACGCCCAAGAACACCTTCCACGGTCCTGTTAAGATTTTTCAAGAAGGCACACTGAACGAAAACAATAGTGCCATTAACTATTTTCCATATTAACCTAACTATATCTCAGAGTCATTGAAAATATGGACCATCGGATATAAGTATGCCACGGTAGCCATGGCGAGCATTTGGCCGATATTTTGTTTCAGACATAATTGATCCTTCTATCATAATAAAAGTTTTTTAGATAATTCTCTAACTTTTTATTTTATTAACAATTAATTTCGTGCATTCACGTTGGACCACCCTTTAAAATTATAGTTTAAACAAGATCTTTCCACAACGAAGTCCTGGTTGCGCCACTGCATTTTCATGGTATCGTCCACCAGCAGATTCTATATTTTGGGCGCTGCCGAATAAGTAGCTCGATTGTTCGGTATAATTCGGCATAATTCGAATCCATGTTGGTTCCCCAGTGTACAATATTTTCTACATTGTGTTTATTTTAATAAAGTAGATGGTCTTTGCTATGTATTAAATAATCTCATTATGTGTTTTTTTCTTTTATAACTATATAGTATTCTGGAGTTGCGAAAAGAAAAATCGAGAGATGCCGCCCGTTCTAGGAGAGGAAAGGAAAATTTTGAATTTTACGAATTAGCCAAAATGCTACCACTGCCGGCAGCTATCACAAGTCAACTTGATAAAGCTTCAATTATAAGACTGACCATTAGCTATTTAAAATTAAGGGATTTCTCCGGACATGGCGACCCCCCATGGACTCGCGAAAATTCGACAGGCAGTAAAGTTTTAAAAGGTAAGTTTTCACTTCTGATTGTTATGAGTAGGTACATGTCAGGGGCTTCGCATAAGAGCCCGCAGGACCCGCGTAGCGGGAATCCCACGAGATTTAGGGGTCCAAATGCTCCAAAAAATGTCTCGAACCATACAAAAATAACGTACTTCGTACTACCAAATACAGGTTGAGCAAAAAATCCCTTTCCTTATTATGTAAATTGTTTTAAGAAAATGAGACTGGGAAAAGAGCGTTATAACCGGGAAATAATAAGGTTATAACGAATCCCTGTAATAAATGTTAATGGGACCGGGACCGAGAAAAAAGAGCGTTCACTGAACCAAATCGCCTGCTAAAGTAAAGAAAATATGGCTCAAATCAAGAAAAAAAAACAAGAAAAAACAGCCAAGAAATATTTCTCTTCATTTGAGAATTAGTCACACTGATCCAAGTGAAATGCCATTAGCAGCGCTTTAAGGAAAAGTAACTTTGAATCAAGCAAACTTTTCTTATGAAAAAGACAAGACAATCTACAAAAATAAAAAAAAGAAACTTGCATCCAACCAACATCGAACAAATAACCCCCCATTCTTCCCAGTCAAGCGCGCTACCCATTGAACCATAGACACTTCTGACTAATCTACTACAACGCTCCAATATAAGCTAAAGCTAAAATAAAGCTTTTCCACGAGCTTTGCATGGAAAATGTAAAAAAAAATGTATTATCAAGCATTTGTTTGCTTGAATTGAGAATAATGGTTTAGGCTTTGAATCTACTTCCTATTTATGAAAAGAAGGTCTTGAACATAGGATCGATTCAAGAAGAAATTGTCACATTTTGAGAAATTTTGTCTAAATTCGGGAATTTTACAAATGAGAAAAGAGTTTCTTAATTTTAGATAGTGTTATAGCCGGGAAAGTGTTATATCCGGGAGCGTTATAACGTAATTTTTATTCAATTGAATACACAAAAAAATCGCCCCTCCTGCCCCCTGGCTATGCCCATGGTACTGGGGCCGGGGTATTTGGTCCAGGCACACAATGCCATATGGGGCATTTGGCCAAGCGTATTCCAAGCGAAGATTCACGCCATTAAGGTCAGCTCTGGTAGTCTGGCTGGTCTAGCGGTTAGTGCGCGCACCTTCAGTGCACAGGGTCATGAGTTCGAATCTCACCGTGTTCCATGGTGTTTTTCGAACTCACGAGCTTGTGACGGACTATGATCTCACTCAGATGTTAAACGAGTACTCATTTATGGGGATAAATAACAGTGCTGAGCGTGATGCTGATCTCATTACCTCAACAAAAAGCAGATAAGATCTTGGAAATAGGATGTCACTAACACATCCTGCGGCCTTAGTCCAATGTTGGATTGTCGCGCCTGTTATTTTTTTTTTTTAAGGTCAGCTCTTAAGATATTCTTCACGAGAAATCCACACTAACGCTAATATTATCTTTGCCGATATCTATACTTTATGGGGTATACCATAGGCCATATATGCAATGAGGGAAATTAACCTGCATATGAACTTACTGATAAATTTTGTTTAGTCTACTGCAGAGAAACTTTTGTTTCTGATTTTTGTTACTGTTTCGCTGCAATTACAGGGAACCACTTTTGTTGCGTTTACTAATCCTCAACTGTTAGGTAAAATACGGATATATTTGTACTTACATACTTATGTATTTTGTTCACAATCGGGATTTCTCCGAAAGTTCACATATTCATATACCTACCTATAAGAAAGTAGGTACCTATTATTTCATTATCGTCGGCAAGTGAAAAAAAATCAAAAGGTAAACGCAAATGGTCAGGGCCGGATTTCCCATATGGGCAACCTGGGCTACTGCCCGGGGCGGCAGAATTTGAGGGGCGGCAAATTCTTAAATTTTTTCATTGGTCTAAAATTATGGGAAAGATGGATCTTGAAAACTCAAGCATAATTGCAGAAAATAATTTGCTTTTTTAATTTATTCTAGTCAGATGTACATATTCGTCTTAATCCAAAGCACCTAGTCGCAACCCCAACTCAAATTTTAATGTGATTGCGCCTTGAAAAATTGGGACTACGCAAAAATTTTGCTTGAAGCATACACTTATTCGCTTTGAATGGCGTGGCGGCCTTTATTTCAATTAGAGCCGGAGTATAATAATCTTTGGCTTCACTTTAAACATTTTGCCTGAAGCCACATCAAATGATATAAATACGCGAGTACTTGGCTCTTTTCAAGCCTCTAAAATTGCCTAAGACTCGAAGGAAAAAACAAAAAATATTTTTGCTAATAGCGATCTTTTGGAAAGTTCAAAACGCCCCCAAGCAAGTAACTCATCTAGACACACATTTTCGTGTGTTCAATTACTTCTTAAATTTGTCCCCACATCAAATTCGCTGGGAAACAATAGATAGATATTAGAAATGCGGCATTGGCTATCAAATTTTTAAGTTTCTATCGGGTGAATAGATTTAACTAAATTTTAAAGAATTTTTACGCTTTAATTTTCTAATTTCCAATTTTTTGTTCAAAGAAAACGGGAAATTCCACCGAAAATAAAAAATAATTTAAAGTAGTTGAAATCAGTAAACTAGAACTTTTTAGGCCCCGAATGATTTTTGCTGAGTAACATCAGTAAGTGCTTTTCCAATTAGTTTTCGTTATCTTTATCACCGAAAACAAATTAGGTCTAGGTGTGTTAAATTTACCGCGAGCTTTCTTAATTTTGGGTTTTTTCAGTAAGGAAATTTAATTTGTTTGCGTAGTCCGCAAATTATTTCCAAAACGATCGACAAAGAAAAAATGTAGAAAACATGAACGCATTTCTAAAGAAAGTGAAAAGCCGAATGTAATAAGAATTTTACAGCTTTCTATGGTATCATTGGAGTTGCAATCATTCCTAAAACAATTTTGGAACACCTGGATTCCTCCCCTGTGAAGAAACATAAAAAATGTTCAAGCAAACAAAATACGCTTACTGGTAAAAAAATATGAAATTTTCAACTTTTCACATACGCCCGCTAACGTTTTGCCTACATTTCCTTTGTGAGGTGACA
Organism: Microchrysa polita; assembly: GCA_949715475.1. Classification (NCBI taxonomy): domain Eukaryota; kingdom Metazoa; phylum Arthropoda; class Insecta; order Diptera; family Stratiomyidae; genus Microchrysa; species Microchrysa polita. The sequence goes on along the minus strand of OX454416.1, from coordinate 83,689,631 downwards.
AACTGCTACCTTCAAGCTTATCTAGTGGTGGAGGGCGGCAAATTCGTTACTGCCCAGGGGCGCCATAGAGGCTAAATCCGGCCCTGCAAATGGTTGTAGAAACAAAATGGCGACTACCTGCTTTAAATTCCAAGAGTGTTTCAATAGGGACTCTTTGTACAGATGCGTTTTCAAAATACTAATTCTGATGCTGCTTAAAAGCGTTTATTACGTGTAAGTATTGTCGTGAAAAGTAAAGTCTTGAAATAACTTAAGCGTATGCGACATGAATGTTATATGTACATATATATGTACATCGATGATGTTATAATGTGGGCTTAAAAAGATATAGTGTTGGAATTGGAAACATTATGCTATCGTTGATACCTATGTACTCATATATTTTCCAATTGAGGAAAACCGAGAACGAAGTACATTCATAATATCATTTAAGTGCCACACCTTATTCATAAAAGCAGAAAATTTGAATATCGATGAAACTTGTCTTACTTCAATATAACGGTAAATCAGCGAATAGGAACGGGGTATTGTCGTTCAACTTAATATTAAGTGCGTTTTTAATTATCCATAAGATTATATCACAAATTGGATAGATGTGTTCTATATAGACAGTGATCGAAATGGGAAGCCCACAATTAATAATTAAACAAAATTGTTGTAACCACTATTTTCCCCGATTACGGCACACTCTAGTATATCTCGACAAATTTTGAAATAAACCCAGGACTTTATTTATAGGGGACTAGATTGCAACAGGTGACTCTCATGGAATTTCGATTTACCGCCACTTCCTTTGACATTTTCAAAATTTGTTCTCAGTAGGAATATGTAGGATTACGATTTTCTGCATTAATAAATTTACAAAAGAATACGATGTTTAAGGATATAAACTAATGAAAGTTGCAATATTAAAAGTATGTAATGTAGATGGTAGCGCAAATGGTGCCCGATACGATAAAAGATATCGAACAATGAAAATCACCTATTTTTACAGTTATGTGCAATCAATAGATAGTTAGAAGAATGCACGCCTTGATATAATATTTCACGCACAGTTCAACGCGCTCCAAATGAAGAGTTTGCTTGAACAGTTTTCGTCGCTTTGACGAAGCATGACTTTCCAGGGTTAACAACGATAGCGAAATCAAAGCGGTAGTGCAAAGTTCCATGACTTTCGCAAGAAAATTAGATATTGACCCTGAATCGGACTACAAAAAACAACACTGAACTCGTCGTGCTCAGAAAAAAATTCAAACTACAGCCGAAATAAACTTTGCAACATTTTACCAAAAAGAGTTCAAAATCCTTCTTGACGTTTTTAAGTCCACAGAGGAATTGGAAAAAAACACCAAACTACTCCAACCATTTAAAGGCATATTTCAAATTCAGTGCGATAGGAAAAATTGCACGATAATCTCAGTAACTGCGGTGATCGAAACTTATTTTTGTATTTTAAAGGAGATCCCTGAATGCCTTCATGCTAAACTCAAATTCTTCTTGATAATTGCTCCGAGTGTCAAAAATTTGGAATTGGAAGTTTTCGATGTTTTAATGAACGCTCAAAAAATATATTATAGTTGATGAATTTTCAAATGTATTCGGCCAATTTTACTTTCGCCCAAATGTTTGCTCGGTTACGTTCCTGAGCAAGACAGTGACGAAAGCAGCACCAATGCATTCCAAATGGGGGACATTATGTTGGCAGCATGCTGTTGCTGTTAAAAAGCGACAGCAAAATGACGTCACCCATTTAAAATGCCTTGGTGCTGCTTTCGTCGCTGTTTTGTTCCATAATTTCTGTTTCAAGCATTCAAGCGTTAGGGTCTGGTGAAATGCGATTCACACTTGACAACGAAGGCTGGGTTTATTATTAAACCTAGAATCAAGTTGACACTATCGTCCTAATTTTGTTACCCAATTTGATAGTACAGTAAAATTCTTCTAAATTTCTTTTTTGACTTTGATGTACAAACAAAAACAAAATCATATTTGACTTAAAATTCTAATCTACATACATAATGTAGGAGACGGGGTTTTGCTAAAGGATATTTTGCTCGAGGAAGGAAACCAAGTAGATGCTATTTAGAATGATTTTTCGATTGCGTTTGACAGAGTCAACCACTCCATCTTACTCTCCAATTTTAAACACTATGGGGTCGGAGGGTCAGGCTTCTTTGCCTGAAAAGCTTTTTGTCTTTATTTTAATAGATTCGACTTAAATCCTTCTATAGTAACATTTAGTGTACCTCGAGGATCCAAACTGGGACCCCTATTGAACAATATCTTCATAAATGATATAATTCAACACCTTCTCTCTGGTCCCTGTTAGAGCTCAAGTACTTGGTCTTGGCAGCATTTATCTTGAGCTACGATAAGAATATTTCTTATCATCTTCTTTTGAATAATAAACTTGCGACGAGTCGTGCCGAGTTTGGAGACTCGTTTCTCTAGGAGTGTCTATTTACAGAGTGGCGACAGAGTGGCGACCGAACGACCACGGCCACAGAGCACGACTGATTCATATACCCTTGAAAAAAAGAGCACCGATTTTTAAGACACTTGGCTTGGCTGCCCTTTGGGTGAACCAATACCTCCTTTCTGTCATGACCATCGTTTCTTGGAACTAAAATATAACAAACAAGACGCCCAGAAGCGAATAAAGCAAAGTTATTCAACTCCGCTGTCGTGCTCTGTGGCCGTGATCGTTCGGTCGCCACTCTGTGAAATAGACACTTATAGAGAAACGAGTTTCCAAACTCGGCACGACTCGTCGCAAGTTTATTATTCAGAAGAAGATGATAAGAATTATTCTTATCGTAGAATAATAAACTAACAATGCGACTAGGAAGTGGTATGGCTGACAACCGTATCACACTCCGAATTCAGTTGTCTTTGTAACGTTGATGACTACACATGGTAGTCATCAACGCACCATGCTCCACTAGGAGTTACGGTAAAGAAGAGAGATTCAACTCCGCTATTTTCATCAGACTCTTAGGACATTCATTTACTATTACACCATTACCCAAATATGACAATTGGGATGAATTTTCTTTATACTATAGAAAACATATTTTTAAAGCGTATGGTAGTCTCTATCGGTTAATATCTTAGGAATGAGGGTTTTTAAATTTATACAAGATTTTTGTACAAATTATGCATAACCTAAATTTTATTTTGACAAAAGGAGTTTTTTTTTCTGGCTCTGTCCTCTGGACTTCAATTAATTACTAACTAATTAATTGAAGTCCACAATAAAATATAATTTCGTCTCTAGTAATATTTTGTGACTGGGTTTACAAATAAACCACCCATTCAGCCATGGTACGCAAAATATCCCGAAAAGAAATAATTTTAGGATAGAACATAGAAATTTGACAGGAGTTGTTCTATTCAAGAAACTAATTTATCAAATATTTATATAATTTGTTCTGATCTATCCTGTTCTGACCCAATTAAACTGACTCATCAAAAAGAGAAAATAAATTCATTATTCTGCGCTGAAAATAGAACTATTAAGTTTTAATTTTAAAATAGAACTTCGGGTTTTCAGTTTAGAGCGTTTAATGCGATGGAATTCAAAGTTCTAATTTCTGGAAGATTATAATTGATGGGAGTTCTAATTTGTGAGCGTGTACTGTATTATAATAGTAGGTACATGCGTATTTACATTAGCGCATAGTCTTGATCTATAGATAAAGTGGCAATTCCTATAAGATACCATGTTCATTGAATCTATTTTTGATTATCCTTTTTTTAGAACTTTATCCACTCGAAACTCTCTTGCCACTCTTCGCTAGAGGATTTACAAAGGGAAACATTTGCCACTTGATCATATTTTCATTCCACGATTTTTCCTTCAGGTTTTTCCCCGTTTGCCTATGCCATGGATTTACCGCCGGAAAAAGTTATTATTAATATTACCCTTTATAACACTATCGGATTACAGGCCCCTATTTATATCTAATCTACGTTCTTTTTTTTTCAATAATATATTTTACAACATCCATTGCATTTACATCTATTTTTTCAGGTGCATCTATTCGCCGGAGTCCAGCAGTAGATTTATTTGAGCAACACCAAGGAACGCATATTTTACAGGTAAAATCCAAACCCATGTTTGTGGGTCAACTATTATTTCATATCAGAATTTCTTCTGGTGCTTTGTTTTATTTACATAATAGTCTGGTTGGTGTAGCGGCTAACGCGTCCGCCTTCGTCCACTCTACGAGCGAAGGGTATAAAAATATTCTTAGTACCCCAGCTATATATAGTACGCAGTCTTTACTAAAACTGTAAAAATTTACCATATTTTAGAATCTCCAAGAAATATTCTTTGTAGTCTGGCTGGTCTAGCGGTTAGTGCGCGCACCTTCAGTGCACAGGGTCATGAGTTCGAATCTCACCGTGTTCCATGGTGTTTTTCGAACTCACGAGCTTGTGACGGACTATGATCTCACTCAGATGTTAAACGAGTACCCATTTGTGGGATGTCACTAACACATCCTGCGGCCTTAGTCCAATGTTGGATTGTCGCGCCTGTTATTTAAGAAATATTCTTTAATCTGCGCATTTGTTGATCGACTGTGACCAGCAGAGACCCGTCTTTATCTTTAACAGGATGTGCATGAGTAAACGATTTGCCAGAAGCTTCTACTATCACCATGCAGGCCGCTCCTTCTGCCTCAAATGCTAACGCATGTTATGGCGTTCACGTTATCACGTCCTACGGTTTGCTGTTTCGAAGGGTACTCGACCCTCAGTTGTAACATAGCAGTACACCCAGTAGCCAAGTTTATTTTAACCTCAATTCTCTGCACATTTTGGAGACCACGTCTACTATCTAACTGAAGTCTGTCCACCATTATTTCATCCCAAGATATGTTCCACCTCCTCTGTGTCGATCTGGTTTTTAAGCTTTTGCACGCATGAATGGTGTAAATATTCGTTCGTTGTGCGACAAATCGTAGCGTTTTATAAGTGCCCAAATTTGTCCATAAGACACTTCCTCCGTGCTCCATGTTTAGGAGACGGTAGCTGGGAAATTGTGGCATACTGTTTTGCGTATTGTCGGCAAGTAAATTTTTCTATGGAAATGTATCGGGTGTTTTTTTTTAGACTTGTGGTTTTCAAGAAGAAATAAAACGCATATAATTTAATGATATGGCCAAGAATTTAGCTTTATTATATAGATAAGGGTTTGCAATTATGTTTTTAAAATTATTTCGGGCAACCGCGGCTGGCTCGAATAAATTCCAGCCGAGAGGCCCAATTTTCGACCACTTTTGCAGCAATTAGGGCCGTATGTCAGCAATAACGCGCCGAATATTCTCTTCCAAGGCATCAATCGTTTCGGGCTTATCTGTGTAGAAAAGCGACTTCACATAAACTCATAGAAAATAGTCCAGCGGTGTTAGATCGCACGATCTTGGAGAGCATGCCACAGGCCCACGACGCGAGATAATGCGCTCACCAAAAGTTTCCTTCAATAAATTGATTGTTTCATTGGCTGTATGGCATGCAGCGCGGTTTTGTTGGAACCAAAGGTCATCCACATCAACATCCACCAAATCAGGCACGAAAAAGTCATTAACCCTGGCTCTATAGCGTTCCCCATTGACTGTAACATTATGGCCGGCTTAATTTTTGAAGAAATATGGACCAATGATTCCCTCTGCCCATAGAGCACACCAAACAGTGACTTTTTGATGATGTAACGGCGTCTCAACAATGGCTTGTGGATTATCATCACTCCAAACGCGACAATTTTGTTTATTAACATACCCATTAGACCAAAAGTGAGCTTCATCGCTGAACAAAATTTTCTTGTGAAAATGGGGATCGGTGGTCATCTCGTTTTGGGCACGATTTGCAAACGTTGTTCCGGAGTAAGTCTATATATTATGAAATTGCAAACTAAACTGAGCATAAATCAAGTGACAGCTGTCAAAAAAACCGGCTCCGAAAAAAGTTATGCCAGATTGAAAACCACAAGTCTAAAAAAACACCCTATAGAACTATGTCGTTATATTTGCAATGACATGCTAAAACTCTCTAATAACTTTGCACGTACAAGAAATTACGAACACACATACCGCCAAGCATAAAACCGAATTAAAAGCAAACTATGGCATTGCTGTGCTATGCCAATTCAAATTCCAATCAAAATCCAATTTCAATCACAATGAACACGATTTTATATGAAAAAAATATAAAAATAAAAAGTGCAAGTTTTGAGTAGGACTCGAACTCATGGTCTGATTCTGAGAAACGAGTTAACATACCTCCAATAAAATAAAGAATTCACTCAAATCAATGGTAAATTTATTATTAAAGTTTAATTATAAGAACCGCCATTGGCACTTCTACCGTGTTGCATAGTCTTAAATTCTAGTTTCGTGTCTTAAAAATTATATGAAAAAAATGGTACTCTTTATACACCGAAAATATTATTTTGACAACTTTTTTCCCCATTTATAAATATTAAATGTATATCTAGTGCTCGCTGCGCTCGCGTTGTTCGCTTCGCTCACAACTTGACACTAATTTATCTTTATGAGCGATTTTGAATGCCAATCAACCTGCTAATTATAATTTATTGGGATCGACGTATCGATGGTGAAACTAAACTGGATATGGAAACAAAGCGATAGAGAAGGAGGAGAATTTAATATATTCGAGGCCAGTGGAGGCAATACAAAAACATCCAATGAAATATTAGAAGATATATCGTCCTGAAGGCGTATTACTTTATCTTAAGAAGTCCATCGCGCTATAGTTTTTTTTAAGAAAAAAGTTTAAACATCTCAAAACCTTTTTTTTGCAACGAAAAAATTCATAAAGATACCCTCTCGAATGAATTTTCGATGCAATCGTTCATATACTCGAACACTTTCGAATTACATGATAGGGGACTTTCGTATTCGTATGGTCAAATTCGAAAGTCAATTATTTTTCGAGTTACATGATACCACCTTAAGGTCCGGATAGACCTCGGGCGGAATGAAAATGAAATTTTTGTCCGCTGCGATTTTCTCAATGAAAATGCATTCTTACTGTCGTGGAACGTGAATTTGTAAAAACGGCATGTCCATAACTCCCCCAAAAATGGATTTGGGGGAGTTATGCGATTGCAGGTCATAGTCACCCCACCTACCAAAAATCAGCTCATTCGGATAAAAACTAAGTATCTACCATACAAAGTGACTCATCAGGACTTTGTTCTACGTACTACTCATTTTATAAACTGTAGAACAAAGTTGTCTTGGGTCACTTTGTATGGGAGGTACCCTTGGTTGTTATCCGAATTAGCTAATTTTTGGTGGGTAGGGTGACTATGACCTCCAATCGCAACAAACCAAAATGGCATTCTTTCAAAAGTTATGGAGCTTTTAAAAAAGGTCTAAAATGCAAATTTCTAATATTTAATTAAACTCTAATGGGTTTTATATCATTGGAAAGGTAATTTTATGTAGTTTTTTTCGTCCTCAGTCCTTTTTTCTGTATCTCTTACTGTTTTAGAATTAATCGCAAAAAAACGAAAACAAATGTTCCCCTTTCCCCCTTTTTTAAGGTTGCGGAACCTCAATCGGTTGGGACTTTTAATGCCATAATCTGGGGACCATCCCGAACCATAATCCAAATAATTTGCTATGTAGGATTTTTGCCGACCAAATATGCCATTTTTCTTAGACTATAACGATTTCGGTGAGCGAGGTAATGGCTGATTGGTTGAACAATCGCTCAATCGTAAACAACAATGGAAACTTGTACGTAGCAATATAAATTAATAGGCAGAGTAAAATACAAGTATTTTCTGCTTGGGATTTTAATTAGAAGGTTAAACTAAACAAATAGCAGTATGAAATAGTTGTTTTCAGGTTAATATTGTTTTTAAATTATGACATGTTTCGAGAGCAATTAGAACCTCGCTTCTGTTCATAAAATGAGTATTGTTCACTCTCCCAATTTTACGTTGGTATCTGGTAATATTGAAAATTGGCGAATTTTGCTCACTTTTCTGCTGCATTTTCTTTACTTGGAACTAGGACGAAACAAAGAGTTTGATTTCACGGCTCGACCAAAATGATTAACTAAGGATACCCCCTGTACAAAACGACCCATCAAGGGTTCTTTCAGTGCGTTTTATTAATCTACCCGTACTGTGAAACATAATGTCGTGATGCGTCATTTATTATTATCAAAGGTACCTTAGTTTGATTGAGCTGATTTTGGTGGCAAGTATATTGGCGGCCTTTCAAGCACAGGCTTGTGCAACATACGTGCCTTACTGTAGCAAAAATTTGTACAAACTTTAATTAAATGTTTTGTATGACCGTTAAATGTTCGATAATGTTCATAGACCGAAGCTGGATTCCAGTTTTTCTGCCGATTTTTGATCTGTCGATGGGAAATTGTTACAAAATATTAAAAAAATTAAATGGTAGATTTTCCGGGCTAGAAATCTAATAAAAACGAGGCTAAAGGGGCCCGACCGAAATTTTATTACCCGTCACACTTTATAGTCTGAGAAAATTAAGCCAAAATATGGCCTTCGAACGGCAAAAATCCTATATCGGAGATTTTTTTGCATGATGGTTGGGGATGAGCCCCAGATTATGGGAAAAAGTTCCAACCGATTGGGGGTCGGCAACCTTAAAAAAGGTGTATAAAAGGTATACATAATATTTATTATTTTGAATACTTACGGCTGAACTAGCATTCCTTCAAAAGTTATGGAGCTTTTAAAAAAGGTGTAAAATGAAAATATTCATAGTTTATTTTTTAGTCTAGCGCCGAATTATTCAATTAAGCTCTAATGTGTTATATATCCTTGCAAAGGAAATTTTAGGGATTTTTTTCTATTATCATACCATTTTTCTGCATTTGAAGGACTCCCCTTTCCCCCTTTTTTAAGATTACCAACCCCCAATCGGTTTGGATTTTTTATCCCATAATCTTGGGACCATCCCCAACCATAATCCACAAAAATCGGCGATGTAGGATTTTTGCCGACCAAACATCGTACTTTTCTTAGAATATTAATGAAACTTAAGCTTCTGTTGTATTAATAATTTCTACCGCAGCTTCCAACTCATTTTTATTGAAAGAAATAATTAAGGAATTTATGCATTACACCATTACCTACGACGACCGGCAATTACTTTAGATTTGCAAATTTATTTATGTATATGTTCAGTCACATTACGTTTTAAAGTTTCCATACAAACTTTAGTTGTTTACGATTGAGAGAGCTCTTACGGCATTAATTAACCAGCCGTTTATTATACCCGTGACTATGTGTCATGAAGTTTGCAACGCCCAATCGATTGAGCGATGTCCGTCTGTCTGTATGTCCGTCTGTTGCAATGCAAACTAGTCCGTCAGTTTTGAAGTTATCGGGCTGAAATTTTGTATGCAAGTTTCTTTCTAGTGTACGCTGTATATGTATATGTCTGAACGAATGGAATCGGACCATGGGCTCATAGGGCTGCCATAGAAATTAACCCCTAACGATTCTTCTAAGGTTCTTCTAAAGCCAGCCCCAGACCGACCGAAGTGTGGCAAACACCGCACAAAAGATTGATACGAAAAATCGTGCAGCAGCAGTGCAGCTGTGTAGTTGGGCGACTCCAAGGTATCATTCTTGGAACCGGTCTTTCTTTCTTACATGGAAAATGTCAAAAAATCTATTATCAAGCATTTGTTTGCATGAATTGAGAATAATGGCTTAGGCTTGAATCTCAGGCCCGTGCGCAGGGGGGGGGGGGTTTGCGGGTTGAAACCCCCCCCCCATTGGCAAATGTTGCCAGAATTTCTTATTAAATACTATTGTTCTCATAAGGCAAAAAATTTAACTTCGTAAAAATGTAAACTGGCGTTGTTAATTTATACCTTGCCAAAAGAATTTTCTCTCGCCGCTAGACACCATCCAGTTCCGGACAGTTCAAGCACATTCGTGGTAGAAACTCATAAATGTTGGTATGCAATCCGAAAAGCGGTATTTTCCCTATACCGAACGTATTGTAATTCAAAGATAAATGTAACCCCGCGGCATGTGTAGATTGTAGTGGGTGAACTATTGTAGGGCATTGCAGGGGATTTGTTGTTGATTGCGACATTTCAAGGCTCTAGCTGCCAAGGTTTAGTGGTTACATCCCTCAAAAGATGAGATTTTAAGATGAAAAAAATCAGCAATTGTACTCTATTCTGATTCCTTTATCAACCTCTATAGGAAAATGCATACTAAGGAAATGACTCAGCATGGGTTTTAGGTAGTTTTTTCCCAAATTTCATTAAAATCCATTTAAAACGGCGTTACAAGCCGTGCTCTGTGGCCATGATTGTTCTGTCACTACTCTGTGATATATAGAGAGAGAGAGTTTCTAAACTCGTCATGACCCGCCGCAAATTCATTATTCAGAAGATGATAAGAAACATTCTTATTGTAGAATAATAAACTAACAATGCGACTAATAAGTGGTATGGCTGACAACCGTATCATACTCCGAATTTTGTTGTCTTTGTAACGTTGACGATTACACATGCCACACGGTAGTCGTCAACGCACCATCCTCCACTAGGAGTTAGGGTAAATCAAGGTAGGTAAAAGCCTAGGGGAACGACATGGCATCCCTATCGTAACTATGAAGAAATCCTTATTCTCCTCGTGAAATATTGCCACCAGGTTTAGATAAGATTTATACCTTAGGCTCGTCCTTTGGTATTTGGTTTACTATAATTCGGTGACTCACCCCTCGCTCCGCTCAGATCTCACACTGTCAGTCTCGCATTAAGGTACGTGTTCGTAGAGACGACTCTTGGGATGATCGCTCAGCGATCGTAGTTTTGCATCCAATTCCGAGCCATATTTGCATATTTTTGTAATGGTGTTACTTTCCATGTGTCGAACATAACATGCTTGTATAGAAAATATGCGCGTATAGTGTTCAGAACCGATGGTTTAACTGCGATCGCTGAGCGATCATCACATGAGTCGTCTCTACGAACACGTACCTTTAGAGAATTCGCCAATATTTTTGCGAAGCAGTGCTGTTGCGAAATAGGATAAGACGAAGTGCAAGCGCAGCGAGCAGTGAGCTAATGGAAAGCAATTTGTTGAATTTAGATCTCTGGCTCGTCCATACATTTACTCAAATCCTATAGCTCGTCTGTTAACTAAGATCTCGCTGTCTGTCGCCCTTTTCACAATTCGCCAAAAAGTTGATACGTAGCGCTGCTTGGAAATAGGATGAAGCGAGCACAATAAGCGGTGAGTTAATGTCAGGCAATGCGTAAGCTTTATATTTCTGACTCGTCCATACATATACTCAGACCCTGCACCTCGCCCTTTGCTCCGCTCAGACCTCGCTTTATCTGTCTCGCTATTTAGTATTCGCGACGTAGTGCTGTTGCGGAACAAGGTAAGTCCAGCGAGCGGTAAGCCAATGGATGACAATTCGTAAAATTTAGACCTCTGGCTCGTCCTTAAGTTTACCTAAATCCTGTGCCTTGCCCTTCGCTTCATCCAGACCTCGCCATGCCTTTTGCGCTTTTCAGAATTCGCCTAAATTTGCGACGCAGTGATGGTGCTAAGAATGATAAGGCGAGGTGCAAGCGCGGCGATCGGTAAGCCAATGGACGCCATTTCGTGAAATTTAAACCTATGACTCGTCCGTATAACCTGTAGCTCAGAATACTCTGCGCGCTCACACTCTGTCTGTCGTGCATTAGAAAAACAGCCAACATGTTTGCGACATAGACCTCGGACCTGGAACCTCGATATATGACTCTGGATTTGCTTGACAACCGAATTCCGCTAGTTTGTATACAGCATTGGGCTTTTGGGAGTCTGGTCACCTTATTATAGCCTGTATGGCGTCCCCCGGTTATTCGCCAGGTTAGGGACCGGAGAAATGGCGAAAGGCGGGTTTCGGCGAAAGGCGAAGCGGAGACTTTTCAGTGCATATGATGCCCTAAGATCTATAATTAAAATTCGTATTTTATATCCAAAAACTTCACAAATCCAAAGTAAACAATAATAAAAACAAAATTGCACAAAAATTGATTTCAATCACTTCATTTATATACTAAATCGACAAGTTCATTCCATGTGGTTAGATGTGGTTGATAATGGCTGAGTTTTTGGTTTAAAATACGATTCAAAAAATCCTAGGGCACTGAAGAATTATCTAAAAGCAAGTTTACCACTGCAATACCGGTGGAACTCAAAGGCATGGATGGCGGCCGAATTATTCCAAGCATGGTTTAAGGAGTCATTCATACCGAGTGTGGAAACTTTTTGTAGGGAGCAAAAAATCCCGTTCACAGTCTTACTATTTATGGATAATGCTCCCTGTCATCCGAAACAATTAAGTGATTTATATGAAGAGATTTTCCTTCCGCCAAACACGTCATCCATTTGCGGCCAATGGACCAGACGTAATTGTCACCATCAAATCTTATTATCTACGGCGCACTTTTTCAAAAGCGATAGCGGCGATAGACCTCGATAGTTCTGATCTAATGTGCCAAAACACAACAAGCTGAAATCTTTTTGGAAAAACTTTACAATTTTGGATGTAATCAAAACAATTAGAGATGCATGGAAGGAAATCAATGAACCAATTTTGAAATGTGAACTAATTTATTAATCACTTAACTCATACATTAATTAATTTTATATGTTAAAGAAGCGCCACAGACCCTCCGATCGATTGGCGAGATTTTTTGATTGCGTTCTCAGTTGCTGGCTTTTTGACATAAACCTGTGGTCATTCTTCATGCTGTGGTTGTGGCGGTCATTCTCCATCAAAAGTAGCAACAGATGTCCATCTTCCATCGCCAAAATCGGTATAATTGCTATTTCGTGTTGTGTCTTGTGGACCGTGAGACTGTCAATTTCAGATTGCCCGATAAGTTGCCTAGTGTGTGTGCTGTACGGGCGGCTGATCGATTGTGCGCAATCGATTGACCAATAAATCGCTAGGTATGTGGCGCCCAAAAGGCGCATGGAAAAAACTACAGTGGATATCAGCCGACATTGAAGCTAGTGGGAATCTTGTGAACTATGCAACATCTGATGTTGTAGTGATGGCGAGACAGTTGGATTTGGATGTTTATCCGGAAGATGCGGAGGAGTTGCTTTCTTGACAAAATACAGAGTTAACTGACGAAAATCTTATGTCAATAGAAGAGCAGCGAAGATTCAATGAGGAAGAAAGCAACAACACCGAGCTACGAGTCTTAACAATCAAGCAACTGGAGGAAGATATTTTAAAGGTTGAAGACGCTATGGCATTTTGGGAAATGGTGGACCCAAATTTTGAAAGGAGCTCAAAAGTCAACAGTGGCCCCCAAACCAGATAAGCTGTTATCGTGAGCTTCTGAGGCAGAGAAAAAACAAAGCGACGCAGCAAGTTTCCACACTCGGTTTGAACGACTCCTTAAACCATGCTCGGAATAATTCGGCCGTCATCCATGCCTTTGAGTTCCACCGATAGTGCAGTGGTCAACTTGCTTTTAGATAATTTTTCAGTGCCCTAGGATTTTCTGAATGGTAAATCATCGGTTTTAAATCCATATTGCCAACTGCTTTAAACGGCTTTAAATCCTGGCATCGTTTTTTCTTCCTTTCAAATGAAGGTTCTGAATGGCATTTTTTTCCAAAATAATGCCGTCTCGTCCACATTAAAAATTTGTATTGGCAAATATCCCCATTCATTCATAATTTGTTTTAGTTCCGCGCAGTGGCGCAACTACGGGAGGGGCTAAGGGGCTAAAGCACCTCCCAGACCCGGAAATTTGGAGAGGAAAAATTAGAAAATGAAAAAATGCCCTTTCGTGCAAATTCAAAATGTGAAAGCTTTACATTGGGAAAATTGTCTTCGGAATTATCAATTAAATTTGTATGCATTTTTCGGACGAAAATCCCCCAGACTCTCATTTTTTTTTAATAATGTACCTTTTCATAAAAATTTGTACAACCTGTTGCTTTAAGCAAAAACAAATATATGGTTTGGTGTACGCGAAGAAGGTCGCATAACAAATTGTAAGCGTTGCATCCTTTGATATTAACTTCATTCGACAACAAAAATAAAGGTTTTCCGTCAGATTAAATTGTCAACAACCAAAATATTGATAGAAAACATGTTACAAATTGTAAAGCAAAATTTTAAGAAAGGCGTCAATCGCGAATGACCTTTCACTTTTCGATAAGTGGTATCTGCGTGTGTTTTATCTTTTACTTCTGGTTACATTTAACCCGGTTACAACTTCCACGCCCCTCCCTGCCTCACTTAGCTACGCCCATGATTCGAGTAGTATAAACGAAATTGGGTAAATGATTATGAAACGGTTAAAAAAATTTGGAATAAGTAAGAGGAAAATGGTTTCAAAACCTCTAAGCCTGTAACCAATGTAATGCTGGAAAAATTAAATTTTCATATGAAAATAAAAGAAAGAAAGTGCCAATTGCTACGAAAAAAATGATATCGAAGATAAGCGTGTCCAGTAATATGGATTGCCTTAACTTAGCCCCCTCCAGGACAAGATCCTGGTTGCGCCACTGGTTCCGCGAGATATGCCTCGGCTGCCACTGTATCGGCACTATCCGCTTCCCCATCAATTTTAATGTTATGTAGATTGGAACGCCCCTTAAATCTATTAAACCACCCCTTACTAGCAACGATGTTTCTTCCGTCTCTCCTCTTTCATTCCTTGGTGTTAAAAAGACTTAAAGCCTTGGTCTGTATAACTGAGGTATTCAGAGGAATATTGTAATGAGTCTGGTCCTGAATCCAGATGCTTAAAAGCATTTCTATTTGGGCAATTATACTGTCGCTTATTCCTATTATTTTTGAATGGACAGGCGTGGAATTTTTTATTTAGTCCAACAGTTTAGTTTTTTTTTTTTTTATAATTGTGCCCACTGTTCTTCGAGGAATATTTAATTTACGGCTGACAGACATTCCTCCTTCGGCAAGCTTTATCAAATCCGATTTCTCCTGCAACGTTAGCACTTTATGAGTTCTTTTGACTCTTTCTTTACCACGATGCACCTAGTAAAGAAAAAAAAACCGCGAGTTGTCGATTCTAAACAAAAACAAAGCGACTCGCGACGTAAATTTGTCTAAAACAAAATTCCTTCACAACTAAACAAGAACAATTTTGCAACGCGATTCGAAGAAGAACATACAGTTGTAAAAGAAACTTAACAGTGTTGGCTACAGACTCTAACATTAACCGCTTACTATAACCCAAAAGTGCCACCAAGGCGATTTCTAAACCGATTTGAATTCCCACAATTCTCAGGAATACTCGTAAATACGAAAAAAAACGGCATTCACAATGCAACTCATCATCTGGAGATGGATTCTGTTTAAAAACCGATAATGTTAACCACCAAAATTTATTTAAACGGAATTTATCTCCAGATGATGAGTTGCATTGGGAACAACGATTTAAAAGTTTTTGGTATTCATTCCTCAAAATTGGCAATTTTTAATTATGGCGAAAGAGTGGAACTTGTGGCGAATAGACGAATTGTGGTGAATTTTGAAAAGCGGCGAAAGACCGAATCGGCGAAAAGCGGAACGGCGAAAAGCGGGGGACGCCTGTATTTTAAACTTTAAATATACCTTTCAATGAAAAATTTGAATATATAAGTTAACCCCCCCCCCTTGGATGATTCCTGCGCACGGGCCTGTTGAATCTACATCCTATTTCTCAACAGAAGGTCTTGAAAATAGGATCGATTCAAGAAGAAATTTTCACGTTTTGAGAAATGTTGTCGAAATTCGGGAATTTTGCAAATGAGAAAAGAGTTTCTTAATTTTAGATAGCCCAATTTTTTCAGTGTATATGACCAAGATATGACTGTGTAATAGAGCCCTAAGAATGTTTTTTTTTTCTTTTTGGATCTTAAACAAAATTCATCCGAGTGTGTGACAACATCCAGGATGTATGTACGTAAAAACGTAGTGACCTTGAATGAATTTATCGGAGACATCGACAGATTTCCGACCACCCTGTGCTCTGATTGGGGGTCCAATGACCCTTTAGGCAATTTTGTGGCGAGTCCGGTGATACCTCAATAGTGTCACTCCGCCAAAGGTTTGCGG
Organism: Microchrysa polita; assembly: GCA_949715475.1. Lineage (NCBI taxonomy): Eukaryota > Metazoa > Arthropoda > Insecta > Diptera > Stratiomyidae > Microchrysa > Microchrysa polita. The sequence goes on along the minus strand of OX454416.1, from coordinate 83,673,510 downwards.
AGATAGCCAACATCCAGGTTGACGGTTATCTCTGACCACCCTGTGCACTGATCGGAGAAGAAGGTCCGATGACTCTTTAGGCAATTTTGTGGCAAGTCCGCCCACACCTCAATCGTTTCACTCCGCCAAAGGATTGCGGAGATATCGACGGATTTCCGCAGTAGTGCGAAGTTGATTCTGAAATCCCTATAACCAACATCCAGGATGTACAAATATATGTACGTAAAAACGCAGCCACCTTAAATACGATTTTTCGGAGCGACACTGTAGTTGATCTAATGACAACTAAATACATATTCCCAAGTGAATTTAAATTTTGTCGATGAAAACTTGATTACAACAGGTGACTCTCATACAAAATGGAATTTCGATATTTACCACCACTTCCTTTGAGATTTCCAAAAAAAATGTTGGTAGGTACATAAACCTTCTCCAACGTATGACGGATAAAACAAAAAAAGAATCATCCAAATCGGTCCAGTGGTTTAGACGTTTACTGGCAACAGACACAAATACACATTCATTTTTATATGTATATATAGATATAGATTATTTAATTTTAATTAGGGCCGGATGTACAATCATGGTTTAACTAATGGTTGTCAGTTAAACCGTCGATGGCTAAAAAATGTGTACAAAAAGTTAAACTGCCGTTTAAACTACGAATTATCCTTATAGCTGGTTCACACTATATTAATATCATATTTGGTCTAAATTAGATCAGTAAAAACCGTAGTAAATGGATTTGAATCATATGTCACTAAATTCAAAATGTATTGTAGAATACACTTGAATTATTAAAGTTGCATTACAATATGGGACAACTGTTAATCAAATTTAGATTTAAATCAAACTTGTAAACAGTGTGAGTCTCTATTTATTAAAAAAAAAACAGTCGTTTAACTAAATTTCTCTCAATTGTAAACAACTAAGGTTTCTATGGAAACATGTGTACGAATACAGTCGAACTTGCCTAAACGGACACATCTACCACCCGAACATTTCTCCTAATTTTTATTTTCCCCAACGTTTTCTTACATATCATGCAAGGAAAACGAAGTTTAAGGGCCTGACACTCCCATGGCCAGAAACGAATGCAACATTTTTCTCACTAAACGAGCTGGCAACAAGCTTACTTTTAGAATTTGGTGTTGAAGAATTGTACTTAAAAAAAACATTTTAAGGTCAATTGAAGAAAATGTAATAATCATAGCATGTAATAATCATACACACTTGGATACACTTCACTTTCTTTCTGGCTACACTATAGCTTGTGTTCCAAATTGGTCCGTTCCTGTACATCATTTTTATGGTTTGGTGCGGTTTCAATTTCAGCTCTTCCTTTCTTTTCCGTCTGTTCTTATATAACTTGGTTTCTACATAGCTAAAATTGGACGAGTGAAAAGCGTCGCATACGGACATCGCCCATTCCAGTCCTCTCGTCTACTGATCATATTTTATTTTTTTACATATTTTAGATAGTGTGAGATGCTTCCTTCAATGCGTTATAAACTTCATGTCAAAGTTAATTTACCATTCCATCACCTAATGCGGTGTTCGTCTATGAGAAGTTCGACTGTAACGTAAATTGGTTGTCAGCTACACCACGAATCACGTAAACATGATAACGCGGTGTATAGGTGGGGACATTTGAAACGTCTTCAGCATCAAAATCACTTATGAAAATTTTAAATCTGCGTCACGTAAATTAAAAATATTAATGGAAATAGACACTTGTGAAATTATTTGGTCACAATTTCACAAGTTCACGTACACAAAACGAATCGAAAAATGTCCGCGCTACCTTCTTTTTTATTATTTCATGAGCTAAATAGCAGTAAGCGTTGAAATTTTCAAAATAGAACTCGCTCAATCGTAAACAATAAAGGTTACCATGGAAGTTAACAGCAGTTTAACATTGTTTAACCAATCAGCAGTCAGCACACACAAGTTAAACGCAGTTTAACGATTTCGGTGAGCGAGGTAATTCCTGATTGGTTGAACAATCAGCTCGCTCAATCGTAAACAACCGATATTCCTATGGAAACTTGTATACGAAACAATACAAATTAATAGGCAGAGCAAAATACAAATATTTTCTGCTTGGGATTTTAATTAGAAGCAAACTCAGTATGAAATAGTCGTTTTTAGGTTGATTTTGTTTATAAATTATGACTTGTTTCGACAGCAATTATTAACTCGCTTCTGGTCATGCAAGGTCCCAATAATATTGAAATTGGTGAATTATGCACACTTTTCTGCTGCATTTTCTTTTCTTTGAACTAGGACAAAGAGTTTGATTTGACGGCTCGACCCAGGGCCGGATTTAACATGTATGCCGCCCCTGGGCAGTAGGCAAATGGCCGCCCTTTGCCAGTAATTTAAGTTGGAACTAGTATCAGTCGCATACATATGGTAACGTTAACGGACGTATCTGATATGAGCATTTCATTTTTTTTCTAGTAACTAGTAACATGTCTTTCGTTTGCATGAAAATATCCTGCTTCCCATAAGTAACCAGAGTTCCTTTCAGAATTTTTTTAAAAAAGCATTGAAGTTCGTATGAACATTTTATTCTTGCGTTCAGCATGTTTTCAAATTACCTACTCAATTTCTGAGGTTTACTGTTTTCTCATTGTCCCATCTCGTAGTACATATTTTTGAGATGTGATTTGTCTGCTGTAATAAACTTAAGTTCGGATTTTAGATTTTTTTGTATTTTTCGGATAAAAAAAAAATTTAACAAAAATTTCGAAATGCGAATGATAGTCACTGTTGCTTCTCATCTCAATTTAAAGTGAGGAAAAACTGAAGGTGTTACTTTTCTAGACAGCTCTCTCTCGATTACCGTAACTCCTAGTGGAGCATGGTGCGTTGATGACTCCGTCTGTAGTCATCAACGTTACAAAGACAACAACAAAGTGTGATACGGTTGTCAGCCATACCACTTCCTAGTCGCATTGTTAGTTTATTATTTTACGATAAGAACATTTCTTATCATCTTCTTCTGAATAATAGACTAGCGACGAGTCGTGCCGAGTTTGGAAACTCGTTTCTCTATGAGTGTCTATTTCGCAGAGTGGCGACCGAACGATCACGGCCACAGAGCACGACGGACAGCTGACGGGCTTAAAATGTAAAAAGTGATGTATTTTTTTGCCGGATGAAGAAATAAAACTTTTCCTTATAACCCAAACAAAAACTCTTCAGGTGCGTCAATGCAGCTAATGGACCTACATTGTTTATTGAGTGTGAAGACGGTATATTCCGTTAAAAAAATGAAAACTACTTAAGCTCGATCTGAAATCTTTTCAAATAGAAGCATTACTGTTTCCTATCAAATAGTTCAGTCAAAACGATTTTTTTACGGGATCAACAGGAATAAAAAAAAGTGTGAGGTTCGAAAAGTTGCTTCTTTGGTGGTGATTGACACTCTCCGAAGGGATTATTTTAGAAGGCTTTGTAGAAAAATCAGGGGCTCGCCCCAATGTAGGTTCATAAGTTCATTGATTGTTACACCCGAAAGCTGCTCTAGGCTTCTAATAAAATTGAACATAGAGAGTCATACGCGACCATATACTATCAGGAGGGTGCCTAAGCAATTACGCTCCTACCACCCGCTCCATCAGACTGTTTTGACATTCGACATTTTGTTGACAGCATCTAATTGTTAAATGGGGATTTCTTCGTTCGATGCTTCTGAAGCCCAACCCTGGGCCGCAATTCCAGCTGGGTAACAACCTCCAGCCACCTCGAGTCCACCATCCGGATGAGGGTCCTTCAGCATACTAGTCAGCAATACGACTCGGGCTGAGTGATCATCAATCCACAAAATACTAGGGGCTCCCCTGTACTGCTCGGGTCCGTTGTATCACAGCTCACCAAAAATCCGTGTACCATGCCACAGAGATAGCCTGTGTCTCATGGACACACTCCCTTGTCTGATATAAAATTGACATCTCTGTCCTTGCTCAAAATAAAGCCGCAATAATAACATTTGGCGCCCTGGATTAAGGCGTCACTTAACTAGAGTAACTTAGTAAGTAATTAATATTTTTTTTCTAATTATGTCAACTGCTCCTTGAGTAAGAGTCCATCTTTCGTAGATTGTAAAACCAATAAAAAGCTTCAAAAATGTGCCGCCCCTCAAAATCTGCCGCCCCGGGCAGCTGCCCAGGTTGCCCATATGGGAAATCCGGCCCTGGCTCGACCAAAATGGATAAGGATGCCCCCTCTACAAAATGACCCATCAAAGGTTCTTTCAGTGCGTTTTATTAATCTACCCGTACTGTAGAATATAATGTCGTGAGCGTCATTTTTTATGAAAGGTACCTTAGTTTGATTGAGGTGATATTGGTGGCAAGTATATTGGCGCCCTTTCAAGCACAGGCTTGCCCGTGCCTTACTGTACCAACAATTTTTACAAACTTTAATGAAATGTTTTGTATGAATAAAGTTAAACGTTCAATAAAGCTCATAGATCGAAGCTGGATTCCAGTTGTTCTGCCGATTTTTGATATGCTACTACCAACTGTACAGATAAACCTAAAGAAAGTGCGATGGATTAGGTCGGGTTCTTGCTTTCTATTTCTCTATTCAAAAAACTAATTCAACTTGGGTTGAATCAGCCCCTTATAGAGTTATAAGCTCCCGTAATGCGGTTAATATAAAAAACATATCAATGTTAATTTATTACTATATCGCCGCACTATATCGCCGCAAATTGTTATATTGGAAAGCCTTATAAAAATGTTACTACATCCTGGAATTTGGAATTTGTCGACTTTTACAAATATCAATAATTTAAAATTTACGATAATGAATATTTACGAAGGAGAGGGACATTGAAAATTGACTGATATGTACCTAGATCGGGCCATTACATGATGTCCAAGTAACAGTGAATGTTTGCATCGTCAAACATGCTTCTCATTTGCGGTGAAAATAATGAAAACATGAAACAATTAATGTTTTCTCCTGCATGAAGAATGTTTTGTCAATAGTGTAAACCTCGTAAAAATAAGTTTGACACCCCTGGGAACCTAACTTTCAAAGAAAATGTGTGCAGCATATAATACATCTCAATGCAAAGAAAGTTTTATGTAGATTATTTTGTTTTCAGACTACTTTGCGGTAGCTACCGATTTTGAAACAATCCAAAACTGACAAAATTCCACCTTTCTACATTTTCCCCTCATATTGCGGGCCCCCTGCCGGTCAGAATTTGTTTCTAAAATCAGAGGGCCATCCCCAGCGAAAATTCAGAAATGCATTATCTTTATTTCCCGATGGCCTTATTTCGGTTTATTTTTCTTGGGCTAAAAATCATTAGTTAAACGGCCAACGACGACCGTTTAATTTTTCACGTTGAACTGCAGTTTAAACGACAGTTTAACTGTTTGTCAATTTCCTTAAACGGAGTTTAGTTAAACTGACAATCATTAGTTAAACCATGAATTTTCATCAGGCTCATTTCATTTTAAAATCAAACATTTTAATAGCTATTATCCGGAAATATACAAGGGCTAATGGAAACTACTAATTTTAAAAAAATATGAGTTGCTGCTTAGCCAGGAGTTTTAATTATTGCGTAGTGTATTTTTCCCCAGTTAGTTAAACGGAGTTTAAAATTAAACTACAGTTAACTAAACGGGGAGTTAAACCATGATTGTACATACGGCCCTTAGAAATTTAATAAAATGCCAGTTGATTTTCATAGAATTTCGCAGTTGTGGTTGCGCAACGGATCCTAAACAAAAACCGGTCATGGATTTCGGGTGCCACATTTGAATGAGCTAATAGACTGGACAGCATTTTATGGGAAGAAGTTTATGTTCGGATAAAATATTGAAAGTGTCTCGCATTTTAAATAAAAGCTATTTACTATTTAGAGCAAGTCTTCTTCATTTTTTTTTCTATGCTTTTCTTGTGTCCACTGTTCCGAAACCACACCTTCTAAAAGTGTAAATAATGTTTTCTTATATTGCACGGAAAATGCACGTTCGTGCATTGCACGATTTTGCACGTTTCGGGATTTTTATTGCACGAAAATCCGGGCTCTAGTTGTAAATTATACAAAGTTGTCATATACATTTTAACAAAGCATTTTTTCATAGAAAACATCGTGTTTTCAAAATATGTAAATTGGTTAAATTTTGCACTTAGTATAGTGTACCTCGTGATCTGATATGATTGGCCTTGAGAGCACTTAATGTCCCTGAGGCATACGTCAGGATGATACGAGACATGTATGATGGAGCTACGACTGAGGTTAGATGCACAGCCGGTGAGTCAGAAGAATTTCCGGTGAATGTCGTAGTACACCAGGGCAGTGTATTGAGTCCGTTGCTCTGCAACATCATCATGTATGTGCTACTTATTAACACGTATCTCCGACGGCCTAGAAATATCTCTTCTTTTTGCCGATGATATAGTCCTCAGTAGCCCAAACATCGTTGCCTTGCAAGCTGCACTTACAAAATGGTGTGACATTCTGGAGGAGCATGGACTGAGGCTAAGTATAACAAAGACTGAGTTCTTATGCTGCCCATTCTCAGACCCAGATGCACCAATACCAGATATTTACGTCAAAGGAGAGCAGCTTAGGTCTTGTACCAAGTTCAAGTTGGCTCGATGGTGAACAACGGAGCTACATGCGATGATGACCTCAAACATCGCACAAAGGTTGGGTGGATGACGTGGCGAGAAAACTCTGGAGTTTTCTGCGATAAGAAAATGCCACTGAAGCTAAAGGGTAAGCTGCACAAAACGGTTGTACGTCCCACACTCATGTATGGATCAGAATGCTGGACCATGTATGAAGGTGTCGTGGATTACGTTTCCACTTCATCATAGTAGTATTATAAAAAATAATGTCAAAAAAAATAAATATGTCATTAATTAATTAGTTGTCAACTATCGTTCGGGAAGTTATAATTGTATACTTTCATAATAAATATATTTTAACTAATTTATATTGTATTAAAATAAAATATAAAAAAAATAATTTAAATAATTCTCCATAAAGGTTACGCGAAAGAAATGACAGCGAATGTAATGAAAATGTTACGCATGTCAGTTGGTGTAACCAAAAGGGACCACATCAAGAGTAGCTACATCCGAGGCAGCTTGTCCATAGACCAACCAACCAATCACCGAAAAGCTCGAAGACCGACGAATGGATTGGTATTGCCATGTTCAAAGGCGTCCGCCTCAGAACCCCGCAAAGAGAGCGATATCAATGCAAGTTCCACTTGATGGACCCAAGGCCAGAGGCAGACCGAAGAACACCTGGATATGTCAAATGAAAAAGCAACAACAACGCATTGGTCTCAGCGATGACACGATCCAAGATAGAGCTGCCTGTAGAAATATGCTGAGATATTACCGCCAAAGTGGGCGATGTGCCTACATCGCAGGTCGAGCAACGCGAAACCATGGAGCGGTATAAAGAACGAGGCAAGGAAGAAGAAGATCACATCAAAGAACATACTGAGGGGATCATCATCGGCAAGCTATTTTTATATGATTGTTCTTTATACAATTTCCTATTATAACGTGTAAATAGAGGTGTAGTCTGGCTGGTCTAGCGGTTAGTGCGCGCACCTTCAGTGCACAGAGTCATGAGTTCGAATCTCATAGTGGATCATGGTGTTTTTCGAACTCACGAGCTTGTGACGGACTATGATCTCACTCAGATGTTAAACGAGTACCCATGTATGGGGATAAATAACACTGCTGAGCGTGATGCTGATCTCATTACCTCAACAAAAAGCAGATAAGATCTTGGAATAACACATCCTTGGAATAACACATCCTGCGGCCTTAGTCCAATGCTGGATTGTCGCGCCTGTTATTTATTTTATTTAAATAGAGGTCCTAAAATTTAACCTTGCGGATCTCCTGTCTGATTTTCAACTTTATTTTAAAATATGTCATTTGATTGAGTTTTGGCCGAATAACTACTTCCCCAATTTAAAAACATATTGTTTATATCCTTGTAGTTTGACGATGAGTGTGCATGGATCGATCGTTTCAAAAGCACGGTGAAGATTCAGAAATGCTGCTTTTAAGGATTTCGAACTAATTTGAGCATCACGCCACTTAAACAAAAATTAATTTATATCGTCTTCACAGGAATGCGATCCTCGATCCTTTTTCAGTATTTTGTATACATAACTAAATTTAGGCAGAAAGAACAGGCTTGTAATCTTTTAAATTTTACCTACGTTCTTCTTGCGTGTGAATACATAAATGCTATAGCCCACGAAGTAGATTTTAAGCAGGTGTTGGAATTGGAATGTTGGAGTGGCCGCCAGTGCTATATAGAATATGCATAGCGATTTCCTGTATGACCTGTGAAATATTAGTTGTATTTCATCACCCACCCAACTTCGTGGCTTGTTATGCCCTACCCATGGATTAAATTGACAACTTCTTACTTTGATAAATGTTTAGGTTATTCACTTTCACTTCCGGTGACGTTAGGATGTTACAATATACATTTTTTTTATTTTTATTTTTTATTTTGCCTCACAGAAGCTTCTGCCCCGGGACAGGGCTTCTCGGCATCACTTTACTTACTATGCGTACGTAAGTGACTAATCAATCAATCGAGTGTAAACTCTAGCAGATCGATAAAATAAAATCTAAAACAAAAAATAAATTAATAAGGAAATTTATCAAAATAATTTCTTTTAAAAATTAATTTGTTAATGCAATTAAAATTAACTAAGTCCTTCAAACTGTTATAAAGAATTATTGACCTTGTAATTGGTTCGTTAAGACCATAATTTACTCTATGATAAGGCTGAACAAGAAGGTTGTTCCGCCGTAAATTGTGAGGAATAGTTCTGACTTCAAAGTTATTTAATATATCTTCACAAACAATATGAGAGCAAAACAGATCTCTAATGAACATAGCGTTTAAAAACGTTCTTCTATAATCTAAAGCTTGTAAACCCAATAAGGAACAGCGAGTTTTATATTCTGGCTTGAAACGCCAGCCAATTTGATAAATAGCAAACCGTGTAAAATTGTGTTGAATTCTTTCTATACGCTCGATATGAACCTTATAGAACGGATTCCACACAATAGAACAATATTCCAAATGCGAGCGAACGAAAGCTGTAAACAATATTTTTAAGGTAAAAGGATCATTAAATTCACGAGCGTTACGTTTAACAAATCCTAACATACTATTCGCTTTTGAAATAATGTAATCAATGTGTTGTCGAAATGAAAGATCATGGTCGAAAATTACACCAAGATCTGATATTTCGGCAACCCTTAGAAGAACACTACCTGTTAAGGAGTACTCAAAGAAGATCGGAGTTTTCAATTTATATATGCTAAGTACTTTACATTTACTAACATTTAAATTTAAATTATTATTAAGGCACCAAATTTGCAGTTTTTCTAAATCGGATTGCAAGTTAAGACAATCACCTATATTGCGTATTCTCATTGCGATTTTCATATCATCGGCATACTGCCATACACGCACGAATTGAAAATTTTGTATGATATCGTTTACGAAAACTAAAAAGAAAAGTGGTCCTAAATGGCTTCCTTGCGGAACTCCTGACGAACACTTTATGATAGAGCGCGATGTACAGCCATTCAACTTTACCAACTGCGTCCTATCCGTTAGATAGGATTTCACCCAGCTAAGAAAAACCGACTGTATACCTAAATTTTCTAGTTTCTTAAGTAAGATATTATGATCTACTCTATCGAAAGCCTTCGAGAAATCGGTATAAACCACATCAACCTGCATTCCCTGCTCAATACCATCTGCAACAAATTTAGTGAATGATACCAAATTTGTTGTAGTTGATTTTCCTTTAAGGAATCCATGTTGACATGGTGATATTAAACGGCTAATTAAAACATCTATTTTATTTTTAATAAGCATTTCAAACAACTTCGGTATTGCTGATAGTTTGGCTATGGGTCTATAGTTATCAATAAGATGTTTCGGACCCTTTTTGTGAACAGGGGTTATGTACGAAACTTTCCATTCATCAAGAAAAACACCTGAAGACAAGGACAAATTAAAAATAAGGGCTAAAGGACGACATAACGATTGCATGCAATTCTTCAAAAATATATTAGGAATGCCATCAGGTCCGGCCTGAATACTAACATCAAGATCACGGAAAGCATTCAATAGGTCATCCTCAGAAATCTCAAGAGCACTCGTAAGGTCCTCCTGAGCTATCCGAGGGACCAATGCACTGTGGCTTGGCTTGGTGTTAGTATTCATTTCTGGTGAAACGGAGTCTGGCACTTCGTAAACTGAATTGAAAAATCTAGCAAATCCATCACAAACCGATTGAACATCGTTGTAAAAATTGCCATTGAACTCTAAATTTTTGGGTATTCCTGTATTCTTGCGCTTGCTGTTTATAAAACTCCAAAATGTCTTACTGTCATTTTTTATATTATTTTCAGCTCTCGCGATATACTGTTTGTAAAGATTTTTATTCATTAATTCATACTCTCTTCTCAATCTGAAGAAATGTTCTTTATTGGCAAGAGAGGATGACTTCTTATACAACTTATGAGCTTTATTTTTAGCTCTTTTAAGTTTCAACAATTCTTTACTACCCCAAGGATTTTTTGCTTTTATTTTTTTCTTTTGTAAAGGAACGTACTTATGAATAGCTTCCAATAAAATTGATTTAAAATTTGTATAACTTTCAGCAAGATTTATATTTGATATAACTGAAGCCCAGTCCATATTACGAAATATTGAATTTAATTTTGTAAAGTCAGCTTTTTGAAAATTTCTAGTAAGAGTAACTTCTGCCTCTTCTTCAATGTAATCATAAAAAACAAACTCAAGAAGAAGAGCACTATGATGCATTGAATTGGGCAAAAATGGTTTATCTACTTTAATTACAGAAGCATTGAAATCAGTACTAACAAAAATCAAATCTAAAATTCTACCAATTGAATTTTTAACAAAGTTCATTTGCATCAAATCCATGGCAAATAAACAATCTGTTAGAACAAATTCACACTCGAGATGTAAATTACGCGGCAGAATTTTTTTCTCGTCGTCGTTCCAGTACCAACTTATATTACCAAGATTGAAATCCCCAACGACGATCAATTTGTCTTTTTCCTCAAAGGATAATCTGGAGATATTATCTAAATGTTTTTTATAAACATCAACTGAACTCAAAGGTGGTAAATAGCTATTAAAAATGTATATTTTTTCGCTACTAGAAACATTAATAGAAACACATATCTGTTCCACGTCCTTATGAAAAAGCTCAACTTCATGAGATGGGAATGTTGTTTTGATAGCTACCAAAACACCACCTCCTCTCTTTGTTGAAGTCTCATAACGATCGCGGCGATAGACATCATAGTTTCTTATGAAAAGTTCCTCATTTGAAATGTCTGTGTGGAGCCAAGTTTCGGTTAAGCAAATGGCAGCATAATCTTCTAGTGAAACTGCAAGGTAAAAGTCATTTGTTCTTGAACGAAGACCACCAACATTTTGATAATAAACTGAAAAAACTGAATTGGAAATTATGTGTTTAGCTGGGCACTGTTTTGGCGTTTGCCGTTTTTTGAAAAATTGAATGGTGATATGTTGATGCCCTTGGGCCAGAAGTTGGCACAAAACACTTGCTTTGAATATTCTTGAGGAATTTTCAAACCAAAACTGATTGAAACTAATTTGGATATATCACAATCTTTTTTTATAAGTGCATAAACCGAAAGAAAAGTGTCATCTTTTAAATCAAGTTTTTTCATTACGTATTCCTTCAATTCATCTGCTTTTACCGAAGCGTGCAGCTTGGAAACATGGAATACTTTAAAACTAGGGACACTTCGAAGAGAATCATTAGCTTCATCGACTCCAAAAATTCTTTTATGTCGCCTATTATTATCAGCCTTTTTGGAAATAACATCACCAACAGGAGAAGGTTTTTTGATATTAATCTTTTTCTTACGTACAGTGACAAATTTATCAACCGGAGATTGATTTTTGTCAACATTAGAAGGAATTATAGAAGACGATGGATCTAAAATAACAGTAGAAGTTCCCGTATCTTGGCCATCAATAGGATGCTCAGAAGATTTCGCAAAAACTTTCATAGCATTCTTTTTAGTTTTTTTCTCTAAATTACTATTTTTATTTTTCAATTTTACATTTTTATCTCGTAATTCTCTACTATTGTTCTCACAACAATTTACAGAGTTCATTACGGATCTCAACTTGCTAAGTTGGCTCTGCAACGACGAAACGAGCTGAGATAGACCGTCAATTTGAACCTTATAAAATTGCTCGCAAACACAATTCATTTTACTATAAGAAAAAAAATGTAATTACTTGAAAAAAAGAAAAATAAAAAAAAATTGTATATAGTGGGATTTGAACACCGGGCCTGAGGGGCGCGAATCTAGCACGCTACCACTGAGCTGTATACTACTGTGAAAGATACTATTCAAATAATTCAGTTAAGCTGAGTTTGAATCCGCTACTGGCCAAATGAAACAAAGAGAACAAAGGCAACTCGAGCGGCGATATAAACAACACACAACCAAAAACTTTCCGAAGTGATAATATATAATTTCACTGCACTAATCCGCGATACCACTTTTATTTAAATAACAAACGAGCAATTTAACAAAAAAATGACGGATTTGGTAATTAAAATTATGAATTTTATGAAAAATTTAAATTTTAACTCGGAGCAGAATTTTGTTGTGTTCGCAATCGATAAACGTCAAACACGTCAATAATGCATAATGCAATTCTTAAATTTCTTATTTGTTTATAACATCATATCTGACCTTACGAATATATTTCGAATTTGATTATAGTCTCTGGATGGATTCGCATTAGCAGTTGCAGCAGATGGACGTTTCCTATATATATCAGAAACTGTTTCAATTTATCTTGGATTATCACAAGTGGAAATGACGGGAAGCAGCATATTTGACTATGTTCATCAAGGTGATCATGCGGAAATCGCTGAACAGTTGGGACTGTGTTTATCTAGTTCACAAAGCAGTGGGCTGGCATCACCTTCATCGGGAGCTTCAGATGAGGGAGGTGGTTCCCAAGGAACAAATAATCCTGACGGTAAGTGTAGCTAGAATTAACAATTAAAAAAAAAATCATGGAATGGGGTCGTAACTATCTTTAGTCGATCTGATGAGAGACACGTGAACAATTGAAATCCATTACCATGAAATTAGCTAGTAAGTTGTTGTATCCAATTAAAACATTGCATATCGTTTCCTAATAAAAATTTACGTAAAATAACAAAGACTTAATTTTGAAGCTACATCTGTACATTATGTACAAAAACCGTGCGTTTTCTTTAGAAAACTGGTTGATAGGCTTTCTTTCAGCATTTCACATACATAGGCCGGGTTTTTGATATAGCTCTTATTCAGTACCTGACGGCTGGTTAGTCTTATCGCATAGGGAAGACACAAACAATATTCAGAAAGCTTTTCCATTATATTGAATGGAATTTTTGTTTATTTTGCATAGTTATGCCATAGTTTGCTTGGTTACGCCATCATCTTAGATTGAAAAAATCATTGCGCACTTTCATCCAACACCGTAAATAAGCAAAAGATAAGATAACTAACAAGATTAACAAAATTGCAATTCAATATAATGGAAAAACTTTCTGAAAATGGTGTATGTCTTCTCTATGCGATAAGACTAACCAAACATTCGATAAGAGTTTTAAGAGAATGGACCAGTCTTGTAATATATTGAAAATGTATAAAAAAATGTAAATGCTTGCGGTAACATATTTTTGTTACGGCAGGCATTTACAAATTTATAAATCCACAAAATTATAATTGTTTGTGATACTTTCAATTCAACAAATTATAGTGATGCAAATTTAATATTTAATTACAGTTTCATCTCAAATGAGTTTGAGTTCATCAAATGTATATAAAGGATTCGACAGGTCGTTTTGTGTACGAATGAAGTCTACTCTTACGAAACGTGGTTGTCATTTTAAATCATCTGGGTATAGGGTAAGTATGGTCCGAAACTACTAATAAATAAATGCACATACACTACTCACTACATCACCTATTTTTTATATTTTAAAACCTCGTTCTGTCCGTTAGCCGGCAAGCAACCAGGTCATGTTCATACTAGAGTCATTAGATTCATCCGAGTGTCGGTAATGATAACGATGGAAAACATGTGTTTTGTCAAACAATGTATAAAATGGTTATTTTCGTTTCACGATTTTGGCTTCACATGGTTCAAGAGTGGTGTACTTATTTTGTTGTCCCTATGTGTATATTTCGTTCTAGCAATGTGTGAATGCAAATATTTTAAAATGTTAAATTTGTAAAGATTAGGTATTTTTAAAACTTTAAATTCATTACATTATAGAGTGACACCGAGGGGTAGGCATAATTTTAATTTATTACTTTTGTGTGTAATAAAATTAATGGTTTTAGGTTACTAGCAGCTATTCCATCCCAGCCAATAAGCCCGTATATTGGAGTAGCCTTCCCCAGAATGGTTTCCTGATTTTCTCGGGAAGTACTCATCCAATCAGTTGTGGCATAACTGCGGACCCTTAGCTATGCAGGAGGAGTTTCATAGGAAAAGGACTTCGGCCAATTCCTATGTCTCTCTACGGGGCGTTACTTTCCCGCATTATCCGAGTAAACCGCTGCGCCTGAGTGCTGCATTAACATCTGCAGCGTCTCAGGTTACTTAACGTGATAGGTGACAGAAAACATTTAAGTCAACCACTAAAGCAGCATCTTCGAGGCATGCCCATGATGGCCTTTACTCAACGATTAAACCCTATCATGGTTTAGCGATGTGCCGACAACTCATCCTAAGAAAAACTTCAAGTCAAGAAACCTGAAACAAAAGCCTCGGATTGGACGGATACAAAACAACGACGACCCCGCAAACGAACAACTGATTACTCTTTCGGATCCTGGAATGTACGCTCCCTGAATAGACCGGGGGCCTTAAGGGCCCTCCTGGATCAGGTAGAACAATACAAGCTGAGCATAGTTGCAATCCAGGAAACTAAATGGCTGAAAAGCGAGATTAACGACCTCAATTCGCACACTATTTTTACGAGTGGTAAAGAGGAGGGCAACAAGGAGTTTGGAGTAGCTTTCATCGTGAATAAGCAGCTCAAGGACCACGTTATCGGCTTCAAACCCATCAACGAGCGGCTATGTGCGATCCGCATTAAGACCCGTTTCGCTAATCTCTGGCTCATTAATGCGCATGCCCCTACAGAAGTAAAAGAAGACGCGATTAAGGACGAGTTCTACAACGACCTAGAAACACTCTTCGACTCACTTCCATCAAACGACGTCAAGCTGCTGCTAGGAGACTTTAACGCCAAAGTCGGAAATGAAAGCTGGCATAGGGGAACTACTGGAGGTCATAGCCTCCACGACGAAAACAACAACAACGGTCAGCGACTTATCGACTTCGCGAGCGACAGAAACCTGGTAATAAGCTCTACATGCTTCCCTCATCGACGAATCCATAAGCAGACCTGGAAGTCTCCAGATGAATACACCGTGAACCAGATCGACCACGTACTGATCAGCAGGAGATGGGCTTCTAATGTCCTAGATGTTCGATCCTATCGAGGAGCCAACTGCGACACCGATCACTATTTGGTGAAGACGACCTACAGGTGCAGAATCTCTTCGGTGCACCTAACGAGAATCAACCCTGCCAAGATCTTCGAGGTTGACAATTTGATTGATGATGTCACGGCGGCTGCGTATACAACAGCACTAGAGGAAAAACTGTCGCCCATGCTTGATGACATCAACAATTTAGGCATCCATGAGTTCTGGGAGGAGCTCAAAGACAGCATCAAGGAGGTCGCAGAACAGGTCGTGGGCTATAAAGGCCGGCGCAGACGAGCAGACTGGTTCGACGACGAATGCAGGGCCTCGATTGAGGCGAAAAATGAAGCCTATCGCCAATACACACAACGCGCATCCCGAGCCAAGAAAGAAAGATATAACGAGCTTCGGCGAGTATCTAATAAGTTAATTAGACGTAAGAAACGCAAACATTTTGACGAGCAGTTACAGCAAATAAACCAAAGATTAGCCAGAAAGAACATTAGACAGGCGTACAAACTTATAAATAATGTTAAGAACGGATATCAACCCAGGACAAGCCTATGTAAGGACAAGGATGGTAACATCATCAGCGACATCGAAAGCGTCAACAAACGATGGGCCTCGCATTTTGAAGAGCTCCTCAATGCACCATCAACATCCCCCGCGGAGCCAGCTCTTGAGCAGTTAGCCGAACCAGGCCCTCCCGTTCTACCCCCAACAGTAGAGGAGGTGAGTCTTGCCATACAGTCGCTTCAAAATAATAAAGCGCCCGGCGCTGACGAGATCCCAGCAGAACTGCTGAAGCATGGTGGAACGTGCCTGACCAACGCTATACATGTGCTACTGCTGAAAATATGGAACGACGAGGAAATCCCCGAAGATTGGCGCAAAAGCATAATCTGCCCAATCCACAAAAAGGGTGACAAGCTGAAGTGTGAGAATTACAGGGGCATATCATTAGTTTGTACGGCCTATAAGATATCCGTACGCAGAACGAATCATTGGCGAGTATCAAGGCGGCTTCAGACCTGGTCGCTCAACGACCGATCAGCTTTTCACAGTGAAGCTACTACTCCAAAAGTGCTGGGAATATAACATCGACGTATACCAAATCTTTGTCGACTTCAAGCAGGCATACGACAGTATCGATCGAAGTGTACTGTACAACATTATGCTGAATTTTGGTATACCGGCAAAGTTAGTGCGACTCACAAGGATGACGATGACTAATACCGTCTCGCAGGTCAGAGTGCAGAATCGACTCACTGACCTATTTGAAACTCGTACTGGACTCAAGCAGGGCGACGGGCTGGCGCCGATGCTCTTCAACCTTGCTTTGGAGTATGTAATTCGAGCCATGAATATGGACAGCAGCGGAACGCTACTCATCAAGTCGACTCAATTAGTAGCGTACGCCGACGATATCAACATCATGTCTCGAAGGTTGGGTGATGCAGAAAGCCTTCTGCATAACCTCAATAACGCCGCAAAGGAAGTTGGACTACATATCAACGAAAGCAAAACAAAGGCCATGATGCAATCGAAAACAAGGACGCCAGCAAATTCAAGCATCACAGTGGGGGACCTTAATATCGAGTATGTAGACAACTTCAACTATCTGGGTTGTAACTTATCAAAGGACGCCAACGAAACCGACGAAATTAAGCGACGGATACAAGTAGCCAATAAGACATATTTCTCGGTCCTTCCTATAATTAATTCGAAACTTGCGCACAGGAACACGAAGCTCCGCGTGTACAAAACGATCATCCGACCCGTGCTGTGTTATGGCTGCGAAACATGGACCCTCACCCAAGCCTCCGAAATTTTGCTAGACCGATTCGAACGAAAGGTCCTTCGGCGAATTTTCGGGGCCGTTCGCAAGCGAGACCAATGGCGTATCCGGTACAACCATGAGTTGTATCAATTGTACGATGAGCTGGAAGTATCGAAAATCGTGAAGCTTCAACGTTTGCAATGGGCGGGGCATGTACAACGGATGGACGATAATCGCATGCCAAAGAAAGTGATGAACGCACAACGAATTGACGGAGCGAGGTTGCGTGGACGACCGAGAGCTCGCTGGGAGAACTCCGTAGGTGAAGACGCCCACCAGCTGCTGGGCTTCCGAAACTGGAGGACGAGGTCACGTAACCGCGACAATTGGAGGTCAACGATTCAGGCGGCCAAGGCCCGACGTCGGGCTATCGTGCCACATTGATGATGACTCATCCAATCGAGCGCTTAAGTTTTTTGGTCGCTGAAATTGAGGCCATTGCTGAAAACGTCTTTTTGTGTGGTTGCCCCACAATTATACCCTCTTTTCTAGGGAAATATACGTCGAATCGTTGCGGCAGGAACATGAAGATAATTTTGGCTCGCTGATTCCAAATTTGAGGTCAAAAACAAGCAAAAAATCGTGATTGACAGTTTTCTTCGGAAGTACTCGTCAAATCAGCTTGGCGTAAACAAACACTAAGCCAATTTTGAGTTGATGATTCCAAATTTCAAGTAAAATTTTTGGGGTTGCCCGTCCTAGAATGGTACTCTATGCATACATACACCAGAAGTTTCACCGGTTTCCTGCGTCCATCGATACATTTTTAATCAAATGCCACAACTCTTTTTTTCGGTGTCGCGAAAACGAGCTGAATGGAATGACTGATTCCACAAATGTCATTTCTTTCACTCATCCATACGAGAGTTTATTCAAAACTTAAATGCTCAATCCGTCAATATCTAAACAACTCATTCCAAATCTAAATCATTTTCGGGTACACTAACATCGAGTTGTACTATACTGCACCTTTCATATAAATTGATTGAATAAATTGACATTAGGCAGCAAATATTTGCGGCCATAAAAATGCTGCAAAACATGCGAATATTCGCGTTGATGTGAACATTTTCATACAACGTAGTGTGTTACAGTTTTGAAGCCGCGGAAAATTCGTTGACGCAATAGTGTGTGTGTGTGTAACACTTTAGGTATTTTCTCAGAATATTATACCCTAGACCGAAGAGTATTTGTAGTGAATTACATTTTTTGAGTTTTACATTTCGCACTGTAACTCTTGATAGAATAGATCTAGAGTCATAAGATCTTGTCCATACCTATATTGTTAACAAAATTTATTTGATTCGTGCCAAAAATTTAAGTGGTCCGACCATTGACACCCTCTCACTCCTCGTGACATTTTTCAAAAAAGCATGCCTGTAGCTCCTTTTCAAATTAAGCCAGGCAGATCAAATTTGGTGAGATGCCTAGTGTAAGTCCCATTATTTTCGCCACCAAAAATTATTACCAATCCTATCAAAATTACAAATTGCAAAGTCAGCCAAAAATCTAACAAATTTCCCATTTTTCACTTCTAATAATAATAATAATAATAATTAAAGCTTTATTGAAGTATGAACTTATAGCTAGGATATACAATTCACTTTAGATTTAGAGATCAGACAAAGTCTTTGCAGCTAAGTATTGATTGTTACATGAATATGAAATTAACAGTAGTTTTTAATTGGTGCAAGTAATTTGGGAAAAATAAGCATCAAAACCTAATGTGACGATTAAGATGGAGTATTTTTCACTTCTAAATTCTATCTAAAATAGAACGTTTTTATAACAGTTAATTGTAGTCATCTGAATGTATATCCAAAAGTTTGTACAAGAGCCTGCCTTATAAGTACAAAAAATCGGTTTTGCAGGTTGCTAGTACCCGTTTCTCGATATATTCGCAACGGTACCACTGATCTTCTAATCCAATTTGTTGACACTTGATCACAGAAGGAAGCCCCTCCGAGTATATAAAGTATATTATTGATCAGTGTGACGAGAGAAATCGATATGTCTGTCTGTCCGTCTGTTGCAACGTAAACTAGTCCCGCAGTTTTGAAGCTATCGGCCTGAAATTTTGTATACATAAGTTTCTTTTTAGTGTACACTGTATATATGTCGGAAGGAATAGAATCGGACCATGGAATCATATGGGGCTCCTCCTAAAAATTCGGTTCTTCAAGAAAAACAGTAATTTATGAACCAATCTTAACCGAACTTCACCCAAGTGTGTTCCTAGTAAAGCCTCAAAACATATCTACTAACGCATGGAATCGAAACATTACGTCACAGGGCTGCCATACAAACCAACATCTGAATATTAAGTTATTCTAAGAAAATTTTTTTCCTTTTTAATCCGATCTTAACCAAACTTTACCCAAATGTGTTCCTAGTGATGCCTCAAAAAATACTTAGGAACAGATAAAATCGGAACACGACGTTATGGGGCTGTTATATAAACCAACCCCTGAAAATTAGGTTCTTTTAAGAAAAACGTTTTCCTTTATGATCCCATCTTCACCAAACTTCACCCAAATATGTTCCTAGTAAAGCCTCAAAACATATCTAGGAATGGATGGAATCGGAACATTACGTCATAGGGCTGTCATTCAAACCAACCCCCAAATATTAGGTTCTTTCTTTTTGAATCATACCCAAAATTCATCGAAGTGTGTTCGTGGATTAGCCTCAACGCATCCAGAAACAAATGAAATCGGAACACGTCATAGGGCTGCGGTAGAAATTGTTAACACAAAAGAAATTTAAGTTTCATTCAAATGTGACGGGTATTCAAATTTCGCCGCGCCTGAAATTAGCCTCGGTCTTGTTTTTTTCTATTTTATATAGAACTTTGTCAATGGTCGGAGCACTCCAATTTTTGGTACGTATCAAATAAATTTTGTTAGCAATGTATGGACAAGATTTTATGACTCTAGGTCTATTCTGTCAAGAGTTACAGTGCGAAATGTAAAACTTAAAAAATGTAAATTCAACATAATACTTATGGGTCTAGGGTATAATTTTCTGAGAAACTATCGAGAGTGTTATATATCATTGCAAAGGTAATTTTGTGTAGTCGCATTTTCAGTACATTTTCCGATCGGACTCATAGTTTTCCAGATGTTTGCAAAACCATGAATTTTCACCCCTTTGCCACACCCTGCCCCTTAACCCATGGCGCAAATTAGTTTAACTTTTTACTGCGTATATAGGGCAGTGTATTTAACAATTAGGCAACATCATTTTTTTTTTTAATGTATGGGTTTGGGGCTCTTTTGAACTAATTGTACCTTACTAGAAAGGAATTCGATAAACCTAGGCTAATAATATAACTATACTAGTTCACGTAACGTTGCCTTTGTCTTCTGTACGGTCCTGAAAGTGCAGTTTTGTAATAAACCATTTTGTGCATTGTTTGACAAAACACATGTTTAAACACACCTCTAAGGCAAAATCAATACAGGGTGTCCGGAAACTGACGCATAAACGCACCGGAATATAATTCCTCATGTGATTTCCAGCAAAGTCGCCGTCGTACAAGAAAATGTTTTTTTCGAAAATCTTCTAATGCAGCTAAGGGGTTACGAATCGGGGATATGTTCCCTACAACTTTTTTGCTGGAAATCATAATGAAGAGTCATCGATCCGTTTATGCGGCAGTTTCCGGAGAACCCTGTAGGTATACATATTTATTAATACTTTAAACGAAAATAGTGTTCCTTAAATACATTGAGAGAGACTATCTTTTTGATTTAGTTAATTTTTTTGATTGGTACATGTTTTATATGGTAAGGCTATGTCCTTTATATTTCGACCAAAATTCATGGACTTAGGGCTCTCGTATACAGGAAAAATTTTTAAGGCCAATTTTTGTTGCTTTGGAATCAAGACATAGGGCCGGTTAGTCTTATCGTATAGACATGACCCTGGTGCATCGACGGTGCGCGCACAAACCACCACACCGGCCAGATTACTTTTACATTATAATGAATGGAATTTTTGCTTACTTCGCATAGTTACGCCATATTTTGTTTGGTTTCGTTATCATCTGAAATTGAAATAATTATTACGCAATTTCATTCAATGTCGTAATTAAAAAAAATATGGCATTGCTATGCAAAATAAACAAAAGTTCAATTCAATATAATATAAAAGCTTTCTGAAAATTGTGTGCGTCTTGGGATAATTACTAAAAATAACATCATACCATACTGCGCATTCACGAATAGCATGACCGGGAATGACCAGGCACATGGATGATGCACGCTTATAAAGTGTGCCGAATCTCTCTGCTGGCGAATCATATAAAACTAAACTGCCACTTGCAGTTCGACGGACCCTTTCGGGGAACCAAAAAGATTCGGCGGTACTGAGACGGCATCTGATGAGAAGAGCCGTGTACCGCCAATCGAAACCGGTCGATTCTTTTTGACTCCCCGAAAGGGGAATTTATATTCTCAAAGCACTATACATTTGCATTTTTGCATTTGATCGCGATATGGATAAATCATGACGACATCGTGGTGGCATACAAGTGGTGTGATGTGCGGTAGCTGTGTCACACAAAACATTCACGGTTTTTTTCCTAATTATCCTTATAGCTGGTTCACACTACAATAAAATCTATCTAATTATCCTTATAGCTGGTTCACACTACAATAAAATCAAATTTGGTCTAAATTAAATTAGTCAATGCTGAAGAATTATATTTCAAAGAAAGCATTTTAGGGTCGATTGAAGAAAATGTAGTCATATCATTACTAAAAAAAACGAGACCAAATCTAATTTTGGGCAGGCTGAAATTCGGATACCCTTCACTTTATTTCGGCCTTCACTATAATTTGTGTTTCGCTTCGGTCTGTTCCTATACATCATTTTATACTTTACTTTTTGGGTGCGGTTTCAATTCCAGCTCCTCCTATCTTTTCCTTCTGTTCTTATAGGGTGTCCCATTCATGGTGGAGAATATTTCAATGGTAGGTAGTGTGGCTCATTTGGAGAAAATTAATGTACAACGGGACCCCTCTATTTTTAACCGTTACAATGTTATAGCATTTTTTGTCAAAATGCACGACTTGCTGAACTAAATCAAAATTTGCCACACCACCAATCATTTCATCCGAGATTAGACTTCACTTTCTGAAACTACATAAAATTTCCAATAAAACGACACCTCGCCCGTTACGAAGTTGCTCGTATCTTCCGAGATCCACCCGTTCAAACTTTAAAGAAATTTTAAAATTGCATACGATTTTATTATTTGAATTTTTTATGAAAAAAAAAAACAATTTTACAATTTCTTTAAAGTTTGAACGGGTGTATCTCGGAAGATACGAGCAACTTCGTAACGGGCGAGGTGTCGTTTTATTGGAAATTTTATGTAGTTCCAGAAAGTGAAGTCATATCTCGGATGAAATGATTGGTGGTGTGGCAAATTTTGATTTAGTTCAGCAAGTCGTGCATTTTGACAAAAAATCCTATAACATTGTAACGGTTAAAAATAGAGGGGTCCCGTTGTACATTAATTTTCTCCAAATGAGCCACACTACCTATACCATTAAAATATTCTCCACTATGAATGGGACACCCTGTATAACTTCGTTCGTTCATAGCTTTAGAATTGGACAAATTTGAACTCAGTGGGAATATTTGGGATTGCGATTTTCGGCATAAATAAATTTACAAAAGAATACCTGTCTATGTTTCAGGATATAAAAATTTTAAAGTTGTAATATTAAAAGTATATAATTGAATGTGCATTCTTATTAACAGAGTCATTCGGCATAAAAACATAAAACTAATGTTAAAATTGACAAATTTAACTGAAAATTTAGAAGCACAGAACCTTAGCATTATTGACGCCATGAAACTCATTCGCTGTATAATAAAGTCTTTTAAAGACATTAACAACGACAGCGAAATCAATGCGTTAGTGCAAAGCTCCATCATTTTCGCAAGAAAATTAGATATTGACTCTGAATCGGACTTCAAAAACAACAACTCTTCGTGCTCCCAAAAAAAAAAAAGAACGAAACACCTCAAACTACAGCCGATATAGAATTTGCATAATTTTACCGAAAAGAGTTCAAAATCCTTCTTGGCGTTTTTATCTCAAAGTCCACAGAAGAATTGTAAAAAAAATAGCCAAACGGCTCCAAACATTTCAAGATTCAAGATATATTTCCAATTCCAGCCGATAGAAAAAAATGCACGATAATTTCAGTAGCTGCGGTGATTGAAACTTATTTTTGTATTTCTAAGGAGATCCCTGAATGCCTTCATGTTGAATTTCAAATTATTTTTGGTAACGATAATTTCAGTAGCTGCTGTCAAAATTTGGGAGATAGCGAGAGAGGCTTTCAAACTAAGGACCGAAAGCTTACAAGATCATTCAGCTTATTTTTACATGTCCAGTGACATCAGCTTCGAGCGAACGATCATTTAGTAAATTAAGATTAATAAATCAATAATTTACGAACGTTAATGGGGGATGAACGTTTAGACAATTTGATGCTAATGTTTTCTGCGAAGGATATTGTCGATAAAATGGATTTACATAGAATTGTGGAGCGATGGTCTAAAATTAAGTTACTGCGAGTCAGAACTTTTATTTTATTTTAATTTTACTTTTCACCCCCCAACAAATGTTTTCCAAAACTCGCCTGAATGTATGCAATCCCAATTGTTTTCTAATATGTTTTCCAATGACTAGCTAAAATTAAATTTTAAATTGAAAAGTTCTAAGGTATAGTTTACATGCAACACACAAGTGTGCAAGAAAAAATAGTTTTTGTTTGTTAATTCATGTTAAAAATGTTGTTCGTCGAATTCTTATTCTAACAAAATTATGATTCATACATAAAAATATGTTTTCTTTAAAAAAATTTACATTTGAACTTTTGCGTTTGTAAAATGAAAACGAGGCTTTAATATTTATGAGCAATATTTTCAAAAATAATGGCAATGCCTACGTGACATTTTTGAAATTTAACCTGGATGCTACAATCGATAGTTTTTTTTTGCACGACTGGGTCAGCAAACCTGCCCCCAATGTTAAAAAAAAATACGGCCTATTTCACTTTGAAAGCGAAGGGTATAAAAATGATGATATGCCTTTTACAAGAACAAAAAGCAAAATCGCGCAAGTGAGGACATTTGGGAAGTCATCAGCTTCAAAATTGCGCATGAAAATTTTGAATTTGTGTCCCGCAAATTAAAAATGTTAGGAATTGACACTTGTGAAATTCAAATCTTTTCACAGAAACACAGGCATCGAAAAATTTCCGCGGTTCCTTCTTTTTTATTATTTCATGAGTTAAATAGCAGTAAATGTTGAAATTTGCTCAGTCGATGTTTAACCAATCAGCACGCTCATCCTAAACAAGTTGAACGCAGTTTAACGATTATTGGTAAGCGAGATAATTGTTGATTGGTTGAACAATCAGCTCGCTCAATCGTAAACACCCAATGGCCGTGTTTTTTCAACAGCTAACCTACACTATATGGAGTAATTTTCATATAAATACTAACCCGTGTTCAGGTTAGCAGTTTAAACCCGAATAGCATGCTATTGGGAGAATTCACATTGTAAGACAAAACCGGACGGGTAAACTTGCAAGACAAGAACCATCGTTCTTACAATCTGAATTGCACAATGCTTGTCTGCTGGCCACTACAAAAGCTCTCGCCGTCCGTTTATTAGCACAAACAAACACCCGGCGAGAGCTTTTGTAGTGGCCAGCAGACAAGCATTGTGCAATTCAGATTGTAAGAACGATGGTTCTTGTCTTGCAAGTTTACCCGTCCGGTTTTGTCTTACAATTTGAATTCAGCCATTCAGTTTTAACGATCTTTTCAAAATTCGCCTAAATGTATGCAGTCCCAATCAATTCTAGTATACATACGTTTTTAAATGACTAGGTAAAATTAAATTTTAACATGAAAAGCTTCTAAGGTATAGTTTACATGTTGCATACAAGTGTGTGCAAAAAAAATTGTTTTTGTTTGTAAGTTCATGGTAAAATTGTCGTTTGCCAAACTCTATTCTAAAAATGGTTATGGTTCACGCATAGCATAAAAATATGTTTTCATTGAAAAATAGCATTTAAACTTTTGCCTTTGTAAAGTGAAAACGATGCATTAATATAAATGACCAATATTTTGAAATAAATTGCAATGCCTACGTGAAAATTTGAAATTTAACCTGGATGCTACCCTCGGTGGTTTTCTTCGCGCGTCTGGGTCAGCAAACCTGCCCACGGCCAATATTTCCATGGAAACTATATATATACGGTTAAAAATTCTGGTGTATTTTTTGTAGCAACTGAATGTATAATGCATGCATGCATGCATACATTTTTTTAGTATGAATTGTAATAAACAGCGATGTATAAATTTTGTTTATATGAATTTTGTAAATTAAATTTATCCGAAATTTGTATAAAAATATTGAATTTGAGATGTTTGTATAAAAATTATACGAAGTTGTTACAAAATTAATCCTAAAATACTAATGAAAATTATGCAGTATTTATATGAATCTTTTATCAGAACGTGTTATTGATTTTATACTATAAATTATAACTTTGCATACCAATCGAGAATTTGTTTAATAATATTGAACTGATACAAATTTTTTGTACCAAAGTGAGGTAAAGTTTATCCTAAAATAGTACATTTCATTGCATTCGCATTTGGTAAGGTGGACTTCGTGCGTCGTTGTGGCTCACTTAGTTGAGTGAGCATGGTAGAGTGCATGCTAGTAATCTAGAGGTGCGGAGATCGAATCTGGACGTGGTCAAATATTTATGTACACGTGCGGGTAGGAATATTTAGTGCCTGCAATATGATATACACTCCGAAATGATCTTCAATGAAACATTGACTTAAAATAGCCTATAAACGGCTGAGTGAACGAACCCATGTCCCACAAGGGGTGTTCTGCAGTATATAGTACGCTGTTAAATTGTATACAATGTATACATGACAGACATACATTATCCTTCAGATATAAATGAATTTCATTTTTTTTTTAAATTTTAAATCAAAAAAGTATATAGTTTTAATCATATATCTGGATGAATATTATTCACATCCTATTCGAACTATCTTTATATTGTTAGGTTATAAAAATATTTTATACGGAATTAGCTTGAACTGCATAGCTTCAACTGATAACTTCGATTAATAAAGAAGCTTGGTATAATTTTTATACAGAAAGTCTATGGAACTATGTGTATACCAAAATTTATAAAGTTTATACCATTTTTTTAACCGTGTACGTAACAATTTGAATCAATAGGCAGAGCAAAATAAAAAAAAATTTCTGCTTCGGATTTTAATTAGGATGTGTAACTCAAAAATAGCAGTATGAGTGTTTATAGGTTAATATTATTTTTTATATTATCATCTGTTTCGAGAACAATGATTAACTTGCTTCATACACTGTCCCAATTTTATGCTGATGTATGTCTAGTAATACTGAAAATTTGCGAATTTGGATAACTTTCCTGGTGTATTTTCTTTTCAAATGTGGGGCGCAATGCGTGTGATCCGGCTCGACGGACCAAATGTGGGGCGCAATGCGTGTGGTCTTGCTCGACGGACCACTCCCGATGCAGGAGAATTCAATTTCACACAAAAACGCACTTTTTGATTCAAAACGTTATTATTAAAAAACTAAACAATATCTAAATGCTAATCCAACTACAAATGTTCAAATCAGTAATTTAAATCAAGGCAAAGGGGTAAAGCAAAGGTCAAAATTAATATATCCAAAAATCTAAGTAAAAATCTAACTGAGCTCAACGGCTTCTCGAACTGAAGTAGAAGGAAACAAAGAGTTTGATTTAACGGCTCCACCAAAATGAATTACTAACCATACTCCCGTGCAAAATGAGTTTTTTTTTTCGATGGAGCTGATTTTGGTGGTGAGTACATATGTTGTAATATTTTGTATGGCTGAAGTTAAACGTTCGATAAAGCTCATAGATCGAATCTGGATTCCAGTTTTCCAGCCGAAATCTCACCTCCGTAGTTCAGCAAAGTCTAACCATGCTGAGTTAAATATGTCAACATTAAATGTATCAGCATTTTTGTTAAAGTTCACTGAACCAAATCGCCTGCTAAAGTAAAGAAAATACGGCTCAAATCAAGAAAAAGAGACAACAAAAAACAGCCAAGAAATATTTCTCTTCATTTGAGAATTAGTCACACTGATCCAAGTGCAATGCCAATAGCAGCGCTTTAAGGAAAAGTAACCTTGAATCAAGCAAACTTTTCTTATGAAAAAGACAAGAGAATCTGAACAAAAATAAAAAAAACTTGCATCCAACCAACATCGAACCCATCCCATAACCCCATTCTTCCCAGTCAAACGCGCTACCCACTGAACCAGAGACACTTCTGACTAATCTACTACAACGGTCCAATATAAGCTAAAGCTAAAATAAAGCTTTTCCACGAGCTTTACATGGAAAATGTCAAAAAAAAATCTAATATCAAGCATTTGTTTGCTTGAATTGAGAATAATGGTTTAGGCTTGAATCTACTTCCTATTTCTCAAAAGAAGGTCTTGAAAATAGGATCGATTCAAGAAGAAATTTTCACATTTTGAGAAATTTTGTCTAAGTTCGGGAATTTTGCAAATGAGAAAGAGTAAGCCCGATTTTTTTTCAGCATCATGATTAGAATTTGAAATTGTCGGTTCCGAAAATAATGTTAGGAAAATTTTAGAATAGTCTGGCTGGTGTAGTGGTAACTGCGCGCACCTTCGGTGCACAGAATCATGGGTTCGAGACTCACCGTGAACCAATTTAGTTTATGATGTTTTTCGAATTCACGACGCATGTGACGGGCTATGATCTGCATGATAAATAACATTGCTGAGCGTGCTGTTGATCTCAACACCTCAACAGAAAACGGCTAAGATGTTGGAAATAGGATGTCACTTACACATCTGTGATTTTGGTCCAAAGATGGACTGTCACGCCTGTTATTTATTTTTTCAAATTTTAGAGCCAAATTTTAACAAAGGACAGTCGAGATTGATTTTCTACATCATATAAAGAAAAATGGGGATACCTTCATCCCGAAAAACAAAATCGCGCCCGTTTATAACCACGCTTTTTACAAAAAAAAAAACGTTTTACGTTATCCCGACCCGACAATACTAAATCCCGCCAATTAAGGATCCCGCCATTTTAAAATCCCGCCATTACAAAATCCCGCCATTACAAAATCCCGCCATTACAAAATCCCGCCCACCGAAAATCCCGCTAGTGAAGAGTGAAATAGTCCCGACAAAATACCGCCAAAAATGATTTTCATTACTAAAAAATTGAAATACTTCGATTAAGATGGTAATTGAGCTTGTACAGAACAAGACTGCCATACAAGGAGTACCTACTTTGGTCTCGATTATTGAAAGACCAGAGCAGCTTTTATTCAAATTAAGTCACCTGATCCGTGGATATCCGAGAAATTAGTATCCCCATGCGAGGAGACCGATTACTTTAACGGTAAATACGGTGAAGCTTTTTATTGTCGTCGATAAATTATTCTTTTATTTATGAAAGGATACTTATCTTCTATGACGGGACTTTGAAAAACGGGATATTGAAGAGCGTTATTGAAATGGCGGGATTTTGGTTAGACGGGATTTCAAGTAAGCGGGATTTTTAATTGGCGGCATAATGAATGACTCTGCACGTGATTAGAAATTTACTGGTGATTCTGATTACATTAAACTGGCTTCCAATTTCTGCGTTTTATACCGTAGTTCGTCTATATTCCGTGCTATTTTGTCTCTCGTACTGTATATTTCACTTGCGAGATCTAAATATCATTGCTGGTATGGTTTTGCTACAAAATGAATCTTGATTAAATATGTAACTTGAAAGACACGGAAGTGTGAAATTCTCAAGGGTCCTAACTGGGCAAAGCTGTATGCCATTTCCTTAGAAAAGGCATAGTAACCCATGCCATGCGTTAGTCCAGAATGGCTATGTGATCACACAACCCATATGTGTTTGACTCCAAATTTACTACACAACACTCCACGAAATAATTAAAACGTCAAAATATTGTCGATGCAATTATTAACCCTTCTGTCGTCGCCTACAAGCTATTATGCCTAAGGTGTAGCTGAATTTTCTGTGAAATCAATCTTAATTTTTGAAGAGGTTTAATTTTGGATCTTGAAACAGTTTACATACTATGTCTTACGATGATGCGCCGTTTTTTCGTTTCCTTAGACATAGTTTGCATTTCGCCGAACGTTTGATCGCATTTGTGGCCGTCGTTTCCTTTGAAATATATATGGAAAGGGGTGGAAAATATTGTTGAACGATATTTTTCATCAAGATATAGTACCAATGGTCTGTCTGGATCTATACACCAACAGAAGGGTTAAATATCACGCTGGCATTTGAAGAGAGTAATAAATATTACGCGGATTTTATATTCTCAATTGTAAACAAAAAATTGACGTTTGAATAAAATGTTCACGCATACTATGAACTGCAATAGTGTGAAAACGGTGCCATTTTTATTTTCTGATGGCCATTCTGGACTAACGCATTGCATGGGTTACTATGCTTTTTATAAGGCCATTTCTCACTAAAATCCCTTTGAGATGGAATGTTGGTAAATTCCACTAAGCAGCATGCAATGAAACGCATGAAAATATAGAATCCTCGCAAAAGAAAAAAGAGTCTCCCTAAAGGGAAAGATTTCTGATCTAACTCGACGTCAAAAGTATCGGAAATTTTACGTGCCAGGAATCAAACTCGCATTTTTACATTTTCAAGCATTGTATATAGTGCACTGTTTTTTTTTAACACACTGGTAATGATTTTTACCATAATCATCGGCCAGGGTCCCCCCCCTGCCAAGCCCATGAACCCAACCTGGGTTAGCCACCCCATCAGCCCATTATAGAGTTATAACCTTCCGTAATGCGATAATGTAAAAACATATCGCACAAAAATAGTGCTCACTCACTATATCGCCGCAAATTGTCATATTGGAAAGTATTATAAAAATGTTCCTACAACATCCTGTAAAGTTTTGAATTTGTCGACTTTTACAAATATCAATAATTTAAAATTAATCAAATCAAAGATATTTGTGTAACTAGATTGGGATATCACATGTTGTTCAATTAACAGCAAATATTTGTATCGTCAAAAATGTTACCCCTTTGCAGTACAAATAATAAAAAAAAAAAACATGAAATAATAATTGTCTTGTCCTGAAAATGTGTTGAGTATTAATTATGCATCAATGCAAAACAAGTTTTATGTTATGTTTTATAGTGTATTTTGTTTTCAAACTATTTTTCGATATCTATTACCGATTTTGAAATAATACAAAAGTGACAAAATACTATCTTTGTCCCTTTTCTCCATGCTGCGGACCTCCTACTGGTCAGAACTTTTTTCTATAATCCGAGGACCATCTCCAGCAAAAATTCAGAAATTCATTGTCTTTGCCGCTCGATTGCCTTATTTCGGTTTATTTTTCTTGGGCTATAAACCATTAGTTGACAACGATGACCGTTTAACTTTTAACATTAAATTGCAGTTTCAGCACAGAATCAGAAGTATACAGAAGTTTCAGCTCCATACATCGAAGTGTCCTAAGTAAAATTTCGACCTGGACGCACGGTGGGTCCATAAGAGAAAATATTTAGATGCCTTAAGCGAAGAGAACGTTCCTTCTCAATGTAGATACACTTTTGCTTGTTACTCTTCTTTTCATGCGCTACTTCGATAGATATTGTGTGAACGAAAAAAACTTATGCGTGTACATGAATGTGAATGCGATAGAGATAGCGCGACGACGACGGCCGCGTAAAGGTATTCGTATTGTGTAATTAGCGATGGATAAGGATAGATTGGCGGGTGCGGGTGTATGAATTGGCGAGGACGATACGTGATGTGTTGATATATGGTGCGGCGATAGTGCCGCGGTGACGGAACATTGACGGGTTCATGAGCTCGCATGCATGCATTTCAGATACATATGACCAATATCTACGGCGCGGCGCGCGGCGACGAAGGGGTTAGGATGCTACAATATTGTGTTTGCAGCTAAAAATGAATTGGGATCAAATAGAATGATTTGTATACGATATTTTACATTAGATTTTACAAAAATAATTAATGTAAGAAAAAAAGATCTACAAAAAATGAAAATCAAATTTATGGAAATTGCAATTGGCACATCATATGTGACTTTAGCAGCGTATACAAGTGATTGATTTTTTTAACAGGTTTTCAGAAATTTTTTGGTGATTTTGGTTTTAAAAATTTACATAGGTTAGTATAATGTATAAATAAATTGTTGTGTCTACAAGAGATATGTTTTCACGTCTATCCAGTTTTCCAATTTTTCAACGTTTATACTTTTTAACAACCACGGGCTATATAAAGAGTTTTGATTATGATACATACATATGTATATGTATGCATGTACATATGTTTCCTGGTTTGATTGCAGTTGCGAAAAATGAGCATTAACCATTAAATGAAGAGCTTTATCTTCTATTCAATTACCGCGTGGTTTGAAAAACATCCTTCTCAATTTATAATTTACGCATACGCCACTTTACAAAGTACATATGTATGTACTAACGTCCTTGGAGGAAAAGACTGGATAGCCGAGAAACTTTTTAGCAAACTTTGCAGTTTTCCTTATATAATTGCCGTATTTACTGACTGAAATAGGAAATTCCCAAACGAAACATTATTTACTTTTCATTACATATTTTGAAATATTTGTCCGGTTTTTATAAATTCCAATGAACTAGATTAGCATACAACAGTAATAATACAGGAATAATAATCTGAACTGTGAACAAATGTCGACCAAAATTGTTTACACTATGGACTATGGGAATCAGAATAAAAATTTGTAACGAAATAGAAATATGTACATACATATCTCCCTTAGTTTACAATGGATCGAAACCAAACTTCGACCATACGTTATTTAAGATGTCTACAACAAGTTGAAGAAAAACTAAGATAGCTATTACAGAACAAACAATAGATTAGTTATTGTGTGAATTTTTCCAAAACAAGATCGGTTACCACTATGTGAAACACTCTGTTTATGAGTGCGATTAGTGGATGCGATGGGTGGAAAACAGATTGAGTAGAGATTCTTACCTCAACTTCGTTAGCCTCCCTCTTCTTGAACAGCATAGCCGAAAAATCAAGGGTAATTAATTATGTAGAATAAAATTTTCCAAAATCTTTACAAAATCATAGTCTGTCTGTTGGGCTACACCTGCCCTAATTCCGTCGAAGACGGTCCCAAGCCCGTTAAAGGAAGAGGGGGGTTTTGATGCTTCTGACTATAAAATAAACTATTTAAAAGCGTGTAGGAGGCTACGTTTAATTAAGTAATATCTGCAAATTTAGTTAAGCTGAAATATCAAATACAATTTTAAACTCCCAATGCCTCAAACACGCAACCGGACCAGATTAAGTCGGTAAAAATGCATGCATGGAAGGGTTTCACATTTTTATTTATTTATTTCTATTTCAATTATAAAATGTGAATACTTATACATTTAATACCAATTCAAATTATTATTATGGCGCTAATCAATCGCAAAAGAAATGCACATATTAATTAATATTATAATGCACAATGGTAAATACGTCAATTATTATAAGGAAAAAATGTAATTTTCAGGTCAGTTTCATAACTCTCCGTGATGGAAAGCTAGTTGAGTTACATAAATAAATAAAAACCATTTCCGGATAAAATAAATAAATATCCACAACAAGAAAATAATTTTCTGAATTAAATTGATAATTTTCATTGCATATGAACTTGGAGTGTACATAGTGTTGCAAGTACTACTGTTAGAGTTTATTGTGTAAAATCGTAGTTCTCACACAGCCACGATTAAAAATACAAAGTAAAATATTTATGTACAGGGTGGCCCATTTAAAGTGAACCAGTGTAAACCATGAATAAATTTTTTATTTCTGAACCGATTTTTTTGATATTTCCACACAATAAAATAGACACTTGCGAGATATGTTTACACTATATATCAAAAAATATATCCATCCAATGGCTGCCCCGGGCGACTTCGCAAAGAGGGGATAATTTTACGGTATCTTCCATTACCTTTCGCAATATTTATGGCTGCAAACCTCAGATCTCCACAACAATACTTTGCTTGAATTCCTGAATTATCCCTGGTTTATTATTGTAGACTCTCTCCTTAAGGTATCCCCACAGAAAAAAATCTAGTGGAGTTATGTCTGAAGATCTAGCCGGCTAGTTAATTGCAGATCCTTTCGAAATGACTCATTCGCCAAAAACGTCTGTTAAAATCTCCATTGTGGCCGCTGGAACTCAGTGGCATACGCTTCTAGTAATCAGGAAGTTGTAAGTGAATTATGTCGCGTAAGAAAACATGTGGCATTCATATCAGATACGTTGTAATGTTCGTGATTTCCCCAATCGGAAATGACTTTCTTCGGGTTGATGTTGCATCTGATTCGACGCTGGGTTCCACCCATTTATTGATTTCGTCCGTCCTCGAACTTCGTTTTCGGGCTCGTCGAGGACTATTAACGGTTCCTTGTTCCTAAGAATAGCGAAAATTTTTGCAAATCGTTCGTCGAAATTTGCGCTGTGTATCTAATTATTATTTTCCGTGTTAATTGGTACTATTCGAACTCGTTGCTGAACCGTATATCTCTCCATGTTGTTTTCTTGCAATACTAATGCATTTGGATCCTTTCCATTTTATTTCATCAATGTAATTTTATAAAAATTTGACAAATTTAAGTAACGATTCACTCATTCATTCATTTTTTATTATTATTGTGTCGTTACCTGACGCATTTTTACGGACTAATTTCTAAATAAATTGCTTAATAATGGTAATTATTAAACAGTCATTATCTTTTAAACATTGAGTTAAGGAATCGTTAGCAATATTCCATTTTATCTCTCCGCATAAGTACTTTTTGTGAATGAAAATGTTCAAAAATAAACTCCTTTATAAAACCCAGCTAAATCAACCCTTCCTCAACGCCTATCTACTTGGA
The DNA here is from genome assembly GCA_949715475.1 of Microchrysa polita. Lineage (NCBI taxonomy): Eukaryota > Metazoa > Arthropoda > Insecta > Diptera > Stratiomyidae > Microchrysa > Microchrysa polita. The sequence continues at coordinate 83,638,968 of OX454416.1, read as the reverse complement.
AAGTATTGTAAACATATCTCCCATGTGTCTAGTTTATTCTTACGAAATTTCAGAAAAAAATATTAAAAAATAAAAAAGTTATGCATGGTTTACACTAGTTCACTTTAAATGGGCCACCCTGTATGTATTACACGTCAGTCAGGAAATATATCCGTTCAATAAAAGAATGTACATATACAGGGTGTCCGGAAACTGCCGCATAAACGCACCGGATTATGAATCTTCAGTTGATTTCCAGCAAAAAAGTTGTACGTAACATACCCCCTCAGCTTAACCCTTTAGCTGCCACAGGCATTTAAAGATTTTTAGAAAAATCATTTTCTTGCACGACTTAAAGCCTAATATCTCCAAAGCTAGACCAGCTAGAATAGTGAGAAAAATTACTGTTACAGCCAACAAATTTACCTATAAAATAAAACTAACCACACTAAACTCCGATAAGAGGTTTGGTTTTTACAGAGCTTTAAAGTGAAAATTGCGTAATTTGACCCAAAAAAAATCTTTTTTCCATCTCAATTTTCTCCAACTTCTGCCAAGGTGAGGTGCTTGTACGATTCCTTTAAAAATTGGCGCATAGTCTTACAATCATATCTTTCTTACATCATTTCATTCTAGCTCCATTATTTCTAACAGTTTTAGTACCTTAAGTGCAGAAAACTAGGGTTAATTTTGGCTCGATTTCGACATAATTTGTATAGATTTTACCAATTGTAGTCTGGCTGGTCTAGCGGTTAGTGCGCGCACCTTCGGTGCACAGGGTTATGAGTTCGAATCTCACCGTGTATCATGGTGTTTTTCGAACTCACGAGCTTGTGACGGACTATGATCTCACTCAGATGTTAAACGAGTACCCATTTATGGGGATAAATAACACTGCTGAGCGTGATGCTGATCTCATTACCTCGACAAAAAGCAGATAAGATCTTGGAAATAGGATGTCACTAACACATCCTGCGGCCTTAGTCCAATGTTGGATTGTCGCGCCTGTTATTTATTTTTACCAATTGCAGATCTTTAGGAGCAGTGTGAATTGAATTGTATTGAATTCGAGCTAAAATTAACCCTGGTTTTCTACACTTAACGTATAAAAACTGTTAGAAGTAATGGAGCTAGATTAAAATGATGTGAGTAAGATATGATTGTAGGACTATGCGCCAATTTTTAAAAGAAACGTACAAGCACCTTACCTTGGGAGAAGTTCGAGAAAATTAAGATGAAAAAAAAAAGATTTTTTTTTGGTCAAAGTACGCAAATTTGACTTTGAAGCTCTGTAAAAAAGAAACCTCTTATCCGATTTTGGTGTGCTTAGTTTTATTTGATAGGTAAATTTGTTGGCTGTAGTAATCATTTTATTTCACTATTCTAGCTGGTCTAGCTTTGCAGATATTAGGCTTTTAAGTCGTGCAAGAAAATGATTTTTCCAAAAATCTTTAAATGCCTGTGGCAGCTAAAGGGTTAAGCTGAGGTCTGTTCGGTACAACTTTTTTGCTGGAAATCATATGGGGAATCACAATCCGGTGCGTTTATGCGGCAGTTTCCGGACACCCTGTATTTAGAATAAATTGAGCTGATTCTGTAATTAAAACAAAAACTACAAATATTTTGTACTTTAAAATATTAAATGTCTCATGTAACAACTAAAAAACTTTTTAAACCTCCTTTGACCTCCGCGGCAATCGAAATAAATAAATTAGTTTGCATCAGCTATTTTATTTTCCGTGCTTGATTACAAAATGTTATTTTTCTGTTTGCATGTTTATTCTATGTCTTTATTTGGTTAAGATGGTTTCATTTGTTCCGGAAATGATTTTTTATATTCATATTCATTCATTCATATTTTGTTGTCTGAGACATTTACCTATATGCTTAGGAAGGTTATGGACTTGACCGGGAAATTCTATTAATAAAAGATTGATGAAAAACAAACTAAACAAATTGTTCAATCAGTGTAAACATAGATATGGAGAAATTAAGGGGTAACAGATGTGCGTTGCCTCATTGCCGGAGATCAAAACGCGAAAACAAAAATATAAGAATGTTTAAATTCCCTGAATGCGATACTCCGCTATTCAAGGAGTGGGAAATAAAGTGTAAATTTGATGAAGAATTCGTCGCAAATTCCTCGCAATTGTACATTTGCGACAAGCATTTCTCGGCTGACTTAATCGGGAAAGGGTATTTAAAACGGGGATCCATTCCGAACCGCTGTCTTCAACCCGGCGAAGAGGTTCATTCGAATTTGGAGTCAGATTGTGACGACTTTGATTTCACCGTTTTGAAATCACCACCACGGAAACGGCCAAGGTCTGAATCTCCAGGCTCAGTCTGCAATCACTGCGAAACAAACTTGAAAAATTTACAGTTTTACAAAAAAAAAGTTTCATCCATAAAGAAGAGGCTCAATCGCAAAACGACTAAAATATGTAATTTGCAAAAAAGGAATGCAGCTTTGCGAAGAACAACCGTGGATAACCATTACATATATACCTACCACATATTTCTATAAATTTATTAGTTTTTGTAGAATATAAGCAAATGTACATATGTATATAACATACCTATAAAAAATTAATTAGAGCAAAATATTTGTTATTGAAAATAATATATTTTTTTGTTAAAACCACATAAATGTAAAAAAAATAATTTCTTCTTCTAGCTGAACAACAGCATCTTTTGGACAAATTTGCCGCCCATTCATTATTTTTTCCCAATTCAAGTATGTACTACAGACGCAAACATAACTTACGCATCTTAACTATCCTTCGCCGCCGCGCGTCGCGCCGGAGATATGGGTCATATGTATGTATCTGAATTCACACATTTCATTTCATGCACCCATCAATGTTCCGTCACCGCGGCACTATCGCCGCACCATATATCAACACATCACGCAACGTCCTCGCCAATTCATACACCCGCACCCGCCAATCTATCCTTATCTATCGCTAATTACACAATACGAATACCTTTACGCGGCCGTCGCGTCGTCGTCGCGCTATCTCTATCGCATTCACATTCATGTACACGCATAAGTTTTTTTCGTTCACACAATATCTATCGAAGTAGCGCATGAAAAGAAGAGTAACAAGCAAAAGTGTATCTACATTGAGAAGGAACGTTCTCTTCGCTTAAGGCATCTAAATATTTTCTCTTATGGACCCACCGTGCGTCCAGGTCGAAATTTTACTTAGGACACTTCGATGTATGGAGCTGAAACTTCTGTATACTTCTGATTCTGTGGTTTCAGCGATAGTTTAACTGTTTGTAAATTTCCGTAAACGGAGTTTAGTTAAACCATGAATTTTCATCCGGTCCGTTTTATTTTAAAATTATAAATATTAATAGCTACCGTCCGGAAATATCCAGTTGCTGATGGGAACTATTGTTTTTTAAACACAATCGAAAAAATTGTACTCCAATAATAGGAGGAAACTTTTTTTCCCTCTATTATAGTAGTAAATTCACACCACGTTGAGAGTAATTTTACGCTTTACGGTGTAAATATTTACTACAAAGTTGGTTTAAATCTACAAACGGTAATAAGTAAATTTGCACACATAAATAAGTAAACTTACTCTTAGACTTATGTAAATTTAAATCAGAAATAAGCAAATTTGCACTGGAAAAAAAGTAAATTTTCACCGGCAAATTTATATCCAGGTTTATAATAATATTTTTCGATGTAAATCGTCCTGGAGCTACCCGTTATTGCAACGGCCAAGAGCTGCTACACCCCCTTCGGTTCAAGAGCAAAATTTGGACTGCGCTGCAAATCCATTCAAAACCACAATGTCTCGTTTCAACCGTGTTTTTCCAATACAATTTTTTTTCGCGATCGAGAACACTATTTTTTCGTGAATTCTAAAATGACTTGTTCTTGCACTTTTTCTTCGAAAGGCAAAATTTTTTTTTCATATTTTAAAAGAATAGAAAACTGCACAATTAAATGCCGCGTTATTGTCAAAAGTACTGTCCGTGTCCGGTTATGAGAGTGTCCGCCTATTGGAAGTTATTTTTCGAGTAAAATATAAGAAAAAACGTTGGGGAAAATAAAAGTGTCCGTTTATGAGAAATGTCCGGTTATTAGAATTGTACGTTTAGGGAAGTTCGACATTATCAAAATATGTCCAAAAGTCACACTATGGGCCGTTTCAGATTGTAAGAACACAATCGTACGGGTAAACTTGCACGACAAGAACGAACGTACGATAATTTCACACTATCCGCTCAAAACACGGACGGGCGAATAATAATAATAAAGCAAATGTGTCCATGGACGCTTCAAAGTTAGTATAGGTAGACTGACAATGAAGTGTCGAGTCGACAAGATAAAAATGAAAGTAAAACAACTAGCCGCTTTATGGGTTTATTATCGTCACAGGAAAAACGTCAACGATCGGGAGTTGCTACCGTAGGTCCGGTTGTAATTCGTTCGTGCAATTCATACGAAAAGAAAACAATCGTATCACGATTATTTTCTTCCGTAAGACGCGTTCTTACAATGTGAAATGCACGCTTGTCTGCCGGCCACTATAAAAGCTCTCGCCGTACGTTTGTTAGCCGTTTAGTTTCGCCTTACAATGTGAAACCACAATAGAGAGTTATAGCAAGTCGTTAAACGGTTGTGGTGTACGAGTCGGCATTATACGTATTGAAACAGGTGATGATAAATTTATGAATTGTCATTGCATCGAGTTCTTTTGACTTAAATTAGGCAAAATACATCTTTTACGGTATCCTACTATACGTCGACCAAGAAATATTTCTATTTATGTTTGACATTTTTACCATTTTTACGGCTTGCTAAAACTCTCTAATATTTCAGCACCACGAATGCGCTTTTATTAAAATGCACACGGAAATCGATAGCTTTTGCTAGGAGAAGTGGTCATATTAATCGTATGATAACGGGACTTTCCTGTCCATTCGCTATCTATTCTCATAGATTCCCAGAGAAATAAATAAAATGTTTGCCCTGTGGCGCGGGTCAAGAATAGTGCCTCCGTCTTTCCCGACGTGTCGTAAGAGGCGACTAAAGGGACAGGAGAGAATAAAACTCTCCTGAGTTTCGAACATATCTCTACAATTGTGCGCGCAGCGACTCTGCTTTGTGTGCTCAAGGGTTCAGATATGTACGAAACTTAACAAAAAATTGACCCCTGTGGTTTTTGGGGTTAGAATTATTCCACAGCGTTCCCGGCTTGTCGTAAAAGGCGACTTGAGGGATAGGGTACGTAGGCTTGTAACCCGCGTACTTGAAATTTTCTTTACACTCGAAACATTTAACGAGCCTCGGATACCTCGGACTGATTCATCGGCAACGACTTTTGGCTATAAACAACGGACCACGATTGGGTTTTGGAACGTTCGAACGATGTGGGGCGAGTGCAAAAACATGAGACTCACTGAAGTCGAACGGGAAATGACCGCGTATAACATCGCTATATTAGGACTGAGCGAAACAAGATGGCTCGGATCAGGAGCTACTTTATCACCAAGCTCTCATACTGTTTTATTGTACTCTGGAAATGATGACCAAAATGCTCCTCGGCAGGCAGGCGTCGGAATCCTCTTGACAAGGGATGCACGTCGATCCCTTATCGATTGGAAACCAGTTTCCGACCGTATTATCACCGCCCGATTCAAATCCAGAGTACGAAATATCACGATAATTCAGTGTTACGCACCAACCGAACCAGCTGATCAAGCTGATAAAGACGTCTTCTACCAACGACTTGGCGACACCTTTGATAGGGCTCCCAGAGGTGACATTAAAATCATAATGGGGGATCTCAACGCTAAAGTCGGGTCAGATAACCAAGGATTGGAACATCTTATGGGAAATCATGGGTTAGGCGACAGAAACCAGAATGGCGAGATGTTTATAGAGTTTTGTAACTCTCGTCAGCTCGTCATTGGTGGGACTCTGTTTAAACACAAAGATTGCCACTTATCAACCTGGACTTCTCCAAATGGCAGAACTGAGAACCAGATAGACCATATTGCTGTTTCCAAAACGTGGAGAAACTGTGTCCTGGACGTTAGGGCGAAACGTGGTGCTGATATTGGCAGTGACCACCATCTTGTCATCGCAAAAATGCGCTTACGAACGGCAGCGTTCCAGCGTCCTAACCGTGCAAATATTTGCCCTAGGTATAATGTGCAGAAGCTCAAAATTCCATCAACCAAGCGTGCGTTCTCCACCGCTTTGCACGAAAAAGCTAATGCACCACCACCAAATGGGAATCCGACAATTGAAGATAGATGGAAAGTCGCTAAGGATTCATTTATTGCATGTGGCGAAGAAATTTTAGGACGATTGGATCGCGGTAGGAGACCATTTATTAGCGACTCTACTTGGTCTCTTATCTCAGCACGCAAGAGAGTTAAGGAGCAGATTAACTCAGCTGCTGACGACTCAGCTAAAGAACGATAAAGAGCTGAATACCGTTCGCTCCAAAAAGGCGTTCAGAGGAGTGTAAGACGTGATAAGCGTAACAATATCAACGCACTTGCGAAGGAGGCAGAGGATGCGGCTCTCCGCGGTGACAGTGGAACACTCTTCAAACTTATTAAGCCATTAACTGGCAGATCTTTATTAACGGAACATTCTGTGAAAGATAAGGAAGGTGTTCTGCTCGTTACCGAAGAACAACAGCTAGAAAGATGGAGAGAACACTTCTTAGAGGTCCTGAATAACACTTTCGGGCCTGCAAGTGTATCTTCGTTGCCAGCAGAAGACGTCCCTCAAATAGACGGCATTAGTTCCGGTCCACCATCCAAAAAGGAACTAACAGACGCTATCAAATCAATGGACGCCGGTAAAGCCCCGGGGATTGATGGAATTCCGACAGAATTTTTAAAAGCGGATATTAACGCTACAGCGGATATTCTTCTTCCCTTAATCCGAGAGTGTTGGGAAACTGAAACTCTTCCCAGTGAGTGGAAAAAGGGCCTAATTATTAAAATTCCGAAGAAAGGTGACCTGAAGAATTGTAATAATTGGCGTGGGATCTGCCTACTTCCTGCAATTTCCAAGTTGATGGCTAAGATTGTTTTAGGACGAATCAAGGAAAAAATCGATAGCACATTGAACGATGAACAGGCTGGCTTTCGCGAAGGGTTCTCCTGTAGCGACCACATTAACACCCTCCGTATTATCATCGAGCAATCCGCGGAGTGGAGATCCCCATTACATCTCATGTTCATCGACTTTGAAAAAGCCTTCGATAGTGTTGATCGTCAGTACATCTGGGATGCCTTACGAAGACGAAATATTCCAGATAAGATAATCTCCATCATTAAGGAATCCTACAATGGAGCCCAATGTCACGTCTTGCATAAGGGCAAGCTTTCAGATCCTTTTGAGGTGCACAGTGGAGTGAGACAAGGCTGCATTTTGTCACCTATTCTCTTCCTTATTGTGATTAGTGATGTACTCGGCTCCGCACTTCAATTACATCGTAACAAAGGTATCAGATGGAAATTGTTTGATCACCTTCAACATCTTGACTACGCTGACGACATTTGTCTTCTATCAACTAATACGGATGATGTCGCTCAAATGACAGAAGCTCTAAATTGCGCAAGTCGTAATGCGGGGCTGAAAATCAATGCTGCTAAAACTAAGTTCTTGAGCACATATCCAGGGGGCAAAGCGGAATTTGTATTTCGGGACAGGCAGTCGAAAAAGTTGATGAATTTTGCTATCTCGGGAGCGTAGTTACAGCAGATGGTGGAGCGGATGCTGATGTAAAATCACGGATAAACAAGGCTAGGGCCGCTTTCTTCAATTTGACTCCTTTATGGTTAAACAACAATATTTCCAGACGCACCAAACTTCGAGTCTTCAATTCCAATGTGAAATCCGTGCTGCTATATGGCTGTTCAACCTGGAAGGTGACTAAAGAGATTACTGATAAGTTGCAAACTTTTGTAAATCAGTGTCTACGGCGCATCCTGCATATTCGTTGGCCGGAGATCATTTCGAACGACGATCTCCTCACTATAACTGGCCAAGAAAGGATAGGCACTTCGATCAAAAGACTTAAGTGGCAATGGATAGGTCACACCTTCCGAAGAGGGCCCAATAGCGTCGCAAAAAAGGCCCTGAACTGGAATCCACAGGATTCCGGAGCAAGACGCCGTGTTGGACGGCCAAGGAACACATGGAGAAGATCGGTAACAAGCGAGGCGAAAACGCTAAATCTTACATGGTCACAGCTAGCGCCGTTGGCGCAAAACAGAACGAGGTGGAGAGTAGGCGTAGTTAATGCCCTATGCCCCACAAGGGGTTGACAGGAACTAGAGACAAACATAATCACCACATACATGGGCGTAAACAAGGAGAGAGGAAGGAGCGCTAAGCACGTGCAAGAGGCCATTTATCTTTGGAAAACAACAAAGATAATTCTAAATTATTGTCCTTTCCTAAAATTTTGTTTTTTTAACACTTTTTCAAAAATATTTATATTTCCCTACCCCTAGGTCCTAAGAAAATTTCCGGCTCATGGTATGCATCAAAAAGTTGACCCGTGGCCAATTTAGACTAGATAATGTACGAAAAAACACCATAGTACATTAAATTTAACACCTTACATTAAACATTGCGTATTGGTGGCAGCACTATATATTTTTTATTCCTTCTGGTTACGCTATAATGCGACATTGTGATTCATCGGCGTATTCGTATATGTATATATATACATATATGTATGTACTATTATTATGTACATGGAAGACGGAACCAGGGGTTGATATGAATGATTTTACGACCTTTTACATTACTTTCATCTTAATGTGCACATATACAAATGGGACAAAATTAAATTCAAGATTTACTTCTTGATATGAAACATATTACAGATGCATGTATACCTAAATATCCTGTATTCGGAGTTGAACACGCGGCTAATGTTGAGGAAACTTGTGGTTCAAATGCGAGCATATAGTTACTTTGGTATCCTTTAGCCGACAGAAGATAATCTCTCTCAATGGCTTCATTATGCGTAATGTATATGTATCTAAGTAATTTTAGAGAATCGTTCGGGGAATAATTTAGCTGAAACTTTGTATATTTTAAACGTGACACATATAAAAGTAATCTCCACATTAGGGCAAATAGAGCGAAGACACATAATGAGCTATAATTAAAGGTTCCTCTAAAACAATTCCCATGATTATTTCAAACTAAACTAATTAATTCGTGTATACCTTGTCTGCAGGTAAGCGATGTATCTAATAAAGACGTGTTCACCAATGGTAAAAGTGGGAAATCGATCACTACGAGCTTTTCGGTACGTATCAAGATGGGTTTCGTTCGCTTGAATTCATACATCTTTCTAAATTGAGTTAATGTGCAATTCTCTTAAAGCGTAAACTCCCTTGAAAGACCTATTGACAACAAAAAACCGAATCATAGTTGTGATGCCATCATTGTCCGTAATATTAATTAAAACGAAAAGTCTCGACCCCGTATGAACGGAGATGTAGTCCTTATCTCTGGGGTCACCCCTTTATCCAAGTACAACACCCCTCCCCCAGGTCGGTTTGGTCGCATCCAGTACAGATAAGAGAAAAGAGAATAGTTTTTGGTGGATAGTTGAATGTTATTTACTTGCGATTACATAAATATTATAGTAGTAGGTATGTAACACTATTTTAACCGTTCATGACAAAAAATACCATAAAGAGTTTTTTTTCGGGGAACTTTTGTACAATCGACTAATACTAATAATATTTTAACTATAAATGCGGTCGAAAAGTAATAACACTAAGTTTCTCGTTTCTTTTGTTAGATGAAATTCTGTAATGATTTTTTATACCATACCCTATGGTATAGTATAGGGTATATTGTTTTTGTTACGACGATTTATGTAACACCTCAAAGGAGCCACCGGAGGTATGGCAAAGTATATATATAAATGATCAGGGTCGGTCCCTGATTCGAATAAGCCATGTCCGTCTGTCTGTCCGTCCGTGTGTCTGTCAGTTCGCACGATAACTCCCGAAATAATGAAGCTAGCGTTTTGAAATTTTGGTCAGATGATTGTTTTGATAAAAGCTAGGATGGTATTGAAAATGGGCCAAATCGGATCAAGGGTTCCCCTACCTCCCATACAAATGTATGACTCGTGACCCCAAAAGAACTGTTTAAGCCAGTTCCGTTAAAGCTAATGTTAACGAATCATAATGTGATAACTGATAACTTATATCTCATTTAGGTACAGAATGGCATTTTTGAAATAAATTATCACACTAAAAATTCGCCAAAAGACTAAAATAACCCAAAACTCTGAACACCTGTTGGATACATTCGAGCGAAAGGTTCACTGAAGAATCTTCGGGGCCGTTCATGAACGAGGTGAATGGAGCATCCGGTACAACCTTGAGTTGCATCAGCTGTATGATGAGCTACAGGTGTCGAAGATCGTAAAATTGCAGCGACTGCAATGAGCGGCACACGAGATTGAGGGGCCCAGAAGCCACATGAAGGATTCCTCGAAATACAAAAAAACACGATTGCGAGACACAATACTCAGACGTATATTTTTTTGTAGACAGAGAAATACACTTTCGAAGCAAAAACAAATACCAAATTTATTGTTGCTCTTTCACCAGGTTCTTTAGATAAGCCTCTGCGCCCAAAAAAGTTCATATTGTCCTAAAATTTTTCCAAGTTTATTAGACAATCCGGATCCTCAAATTTTCACAAAAAAAAACTCTTTTATGGTTGAAAAAAGTTTCTCTATATCTTACGACGAAAACGAAACGATACTTTAAGTCCCGCTATAAATAAGCTATTTTTAAACATAATTGAAGATTGTTCCTTTTCTAAAGGGTGTTTTTACCAGAGTAAATCCAGATTCACTTAGTCATCAGCTGTCAAACTCGAAAAAAATTGTTCGCGAGTGGTACTAAACTAAGTTTAAACTTAGTACGGCTTGTATAGCTCGTTGAAGACTCAAATATTTTATCTTGCTTGCGGTATATACACAATCATTAGGTCTGCGGTGCTTAGGCCACCTTTGAATTGAATGGAGTTTTGCCAATATTGTTGTATTGAATTTAATAATTAAGAACAAACGTTCCTAAAAATGAAGGATTTCAATTAGAGCACACTTAACCTTCCGGCGGGCGCAATACTAATCCTAACACGATCCGGCGCAATGCATCTGACAGATTAAGTGCAGAAAAAAGGATGAAACTAAGTTTCTGTATATTTTAGACTCTTATTTATTATTGCATTGTCTTTTTGAAACAGTTCTATGAAATTTTAGAAACAAATACTGCCTCACAAAAGTTTGATACCCTTCACATTTTCAATATTTTAAGAATATTCCGCTTTGAACCGCTTCAATATTTAAAAAACCTCCAATAACTCGACCGCTTAAAAAATGTGAGCTTATTTTACTAAAAACACACTATTGAACGATTTGGTGAGCCTAAAAGTCAACACAACGTTATTACGCAATGTGAAGAGTATAACAAGTGGAAATTTTCATAGAAAAGGAGAAAATAACACAATCGGTCGCAATACATCTGAGAGATTAATTCATCCCCTCCCACCTCGCAGATATATGGTAGATGGAAACTGAAAACTGGTTTGGGTAGTTGATCGATTAAGATTAAGCTACTGTGAGTTTCAGAACTCGCCCTTTTCATACTGCTGATTGGTGCAACAAAAACTGGTCACTTAATCTGTCAGATGCATTGCGCCCACCCGAAGGTTAAATTTAAAGGTATGTACTATGTTCACCGAGGAAAAAACTTGCACTTATGTCTCCCGTGAAAAATATGCCGGGGAGACTTGCCTTTTATTCAACCAATTTAAGATAAATGTGCACTTGCGGGCCGCAAGTTAATTGATTGTTGATGGCACCTTTTCCCTGCGAAATAAAGTGCAACTGAATTGTTTTCGTTAGCGAAATGTCTAAAACCGGTGTGGAAACGTGTAGTTTTTTGAATTGTCTAGCAAGTTACAAACTTCATCTCGTATAGTCTTGCTCTTGCGCTCGTCTTGAAAGCATATGTTCCCGGAGTCGAATCCCACTTTAAGGCCTGGACAGACCTCAGGCGGAATCAGAATGAATGAATCATGTTTGAAAAGAGTAGATTCAATCGTGTTTTCAATTAATTGCACTCAGAATTTCTCTTAGTGTAGGGGGTCCATTCAAGAAGTTGGCGGGAGGTCCCCGAATAAAGTTGTTCCGCCACTGAGTGAATACTATATAAATTGAAAATTTGGCAACATCTATCGTTATAACCATAGACAGTATGGTGTTGGTACTCCTTAAGGAGAGGTGTATGCCTAGTGCGTCGCTGTTGACCATTAAAAGTTATTATGTTAGAGAGGAGATCAACATTACCATAGACACTAATATTATCAAAAGTAAAACAGGCACAAAGCAATCTTCTTCTAGATGAAAGAGTCATTAAATTCAAAATATTCAACCTGTTATTATAATAAGGGAGGTTATGAAAGTCACGCGGATTATAATGGTCTCTCAAAGCAAAAAGGACAAATTGCTTTCGAATGGATTCAAATCTGTCACGATGTCTCTCATACACTGGATTCCATATTATACAAGCATACTCAAGTGTAGGTCGCACAAGTGCGGTGTATAAGGATTTAGTGACCCAAACATTTGTAAACTCTTTCGCCGGTCTTTTAATGAAACCGAGCTGTTTTGAGGCCATAGATAAAGTCCTGTCATAATGCAAATTGAAACACATTTTTGTTTGTCCAAAACAACACCCAGATCTTTGATGTGGTCGGCTCTGTTTAGCTCGAAATTATTAAGGTAATAAGAGTTAGTTATAATACTAGTGCCTACACTGCAGGTCGAGCAACGCGAAACCATGGAGCGGTATAAAGAACGAGGCAAGGAAGAAGAAGTTAGTTATAATACTAGTCTTACGGGAAAAGGTAATCACCTGGCATTTAGAGACAATGGCTGCATTCAGCGAACGAAATTTACTGGAAAAACACTGGAAATGCTACAAGAATTACCCGCCACCACTCTCTTTCTCCGCTGAAAAGTCCTCATGCGCAATGGGAATCTAATTGGAAGAGCACTTTTCTGCTACATTTTCCGTTCGCTGAATGCACTCATTAAGATAGAGATTGTTTTGAGTGCACCAAAATTCTAAAGGTTGGAGCTTAGATTGAAGAAGCGCCGAATCAGAGTGCGTTTTAATGGCGCTGTACAATTTTATATCATCAGTAGAGAAGAGAGGTTAGAAATGAAGATATTAAAAAGAAGGGGGCCTAAATGACTGCCCTGTGGTACACCAGAGGATGCATATATACTTTTGGATAAACAACCTTGGTATTTGACGGACGTAGTCTGATCACAAAGGTAGCACCGGAGCTAATTGAGAAGCAGACCAGAAATACCAAAACAACGTGATTTGTCGATTAAAATTTGGTGATTAACCCTGTCAAAAGCCTTGCTAAAGTCTGTGTAGACCGCGTCAACTTGATACCCTTTTTCGATTTTACAGAGGGTGTCAGAAACTAAAATGGAAAGGTTGGATGTTGTTGATCTACCTTTACGAAATCCATGTTGTTGATCATTGATAGGAGTGAGCTTATCGCAAACGAATTTTTCGAATAGTTTCGGGATTGCTGAAAGAATGGGGATGCATCGATAGTTTTCAACTAAACTCTTATCACCGCTCTTATAAATAGGTGTGATGCGAGTATTTCCAAATAGATCGAAAGACACCCAATTGGAGTGATTTATTGAAGATCATGTGCAGTGGAAGTGACAATTGATTAGCACATTGCTTTAGAAAAGAGGGAGGAATTAGGTCAGGGCCGGGTCCTTTGTTTACATTCTACTCCTGTAAAGCACTAACGATTTCATCAAGCGAAAGAACTATTCCGTCAATTTGGGACTCGGTGTTGAAATCGGTCAGTGCACTGAAAATAAAATCCTTCCTGATAATAACGAAACGTATTCATTACCTTATTTTCATCAGCATAACGAAGTTTTTCGTTAGGTTAATGAACATGTTCGTAACGTTTTTACGTGCTTTTCGTTAATGCAAGGAAACCTGATTCCTCAACATTATTCGACATCAATATTATGTATTCTTTCATTGATGTGAAAATTATTTTCGTCAAACAGCCGCAAACAGTTTATTTCATTGAATTAACGAAAATTTACTTAACTTTGAACTTAAGGTAAAATTTCGTTAAAAAGTTATGAAGTGTATTCTTAAACGTATGCATTGTATTCACGATTTTTTTCCTAAAAGTAAAATACTTCCGCATTGGTATAAGTGATTTTAAGAAACACATACGTTGTCGTTAGGATACCTTTCATTAATAAACGCACGATACACGATGTTCATTATCAATTCTTGGAAAATATGCTGTTGTTATGATTTTACCATTGCAGTCTTTTAAAAAGTCCAACATTCGTCTTGCGTCACAGTCTTGTGTTAGCTTCGTGTTTATACGCAAAGTGAGTAAATTTGTTAATTTTCCAAATAGTTACAGTGAAGTGAATTAGTGAAGTGGTGGTTTATTGAAAATTCTGAATACTGACTGAGTTACGATTAAAAAGATAAAATTTATGTATTTTGTTAAGATGCAGTGCTTAGATTGTGGTAAAACATTTCCCAACATTGAACTGCAATTATTTTATTTGCAATTATTATTCCTCTACAGGGATATATATATATGTACTTTAATATATTAGCCTTGTAGTGGCTTTCAATTGCTTATAAGATAATTGGAGTCGTTCATACTTGTATCAACGTAACAATCATAATAGTCAACGGATCAACGAAACAAAATCAACGGATCAACGAAATCTTTTCATTGATAAGCAACGTAAAGTTTCATATTATACATGAAATACATTCCTTGGTTTCTTTAGTTAGACAACTACGTTCCTGAAGGTAAGGAAAAACATCGTTAACTATACGAAACTTCATTTGTATCATCCATGAAAGTTTTTTCATTGTCTCAACGAATTTTTTCGTAGGAGCATAATTTAACGACACTGTTTTCATTGTAGTGACGAAAAATAGTTTTGGAGGTTTTTTAATGAACATTTTCATTAGACTAAGAACGCATTTCATGGAATATACGAAAACTTTTGGTTCAGTGTGGAGTTAAGGGGCTCGGAGTTTTTGGTGAACAAAAGCTGTCTTGGAAATGATCAGCAAATAAATTACAAATTTCCTGTTGACAAAAAGATACGGTAGTATCTCGAGACATGGAAGAAGGAAAACCTCTAGTTTTTCGTTTGGTGTTAACAAAGTCAAAGAATTTTTTTGGGTCGTTAATAATTTTCTCACCCATTAAATTTATATAAGACTCATAAGCTTCACGGGATTTTATGCAAAATTCTTTGGCCAAGTTATCATATTGCTCAATATGCTCAACGCTGATATTGGGGTTATTTTTAATAGCCTTATAGAGTTTATTTTTTTTTGATTTCTTAAACTTCTCAAGTCTCTGTCCAGCCAGGGCTCAGTTAGTGTGTTAAGCTTCTTTATGTTGGGGTATAATTACTAATAGCTTGGAAGATTATTCTGTAAAAGGAACGGACGGTATCATCAAGAGTTTGTCTCGAAAGATAGGTAGCCCAATCAATAGAATCAAAACAATTATTGATTCCATCATAGTCGGCATTAAAAAAATCGTAAATAATTTCGTTATTGTACGATTGAGTGAATGAAAGATTTTCATAAACAAGCTCAATTGTGAGGGCGGAATGATGGTAAGTATTAGAGAATTCTCGGCGTCAGGAATTGGACGTCGTAAAAATTAGTAAAAATCTATTAATATTAGATCTATTTTCCACTTTGGTTAGAAGTCGGGATAACCTGTTGTAAGTCATTTTCATAAAAAGCGCTGATGAGATTAAAGTCGATGTTGTCAAGAAGATTGACTGGGAGAAGTCTGTTGTCATTCTCATCGACGATAAATCTGATGTTGGGCGGTTGAAATCACCAAAGACAATAATTTTGACCGCATCGTTCAAAGTAGTGAAGAAGGAAGAAATCATTTCATATATTTCATTATAAGTGGACTCATCGGAACAGGGGGGTACGTAAAAACACCTATGTAGAGATAATTTTTCTCTATGGGAATTTTGGCAAACACGTGCTCAAACCTATTATAAGAATTAGTTGTAACAATTTGACTTGGATAGGGGTTACGAATGGCGATCATAACACCAATACCCCTAGAACCGCCGGTATAGTCATAGTTACGATTTTTTCGTTTAAAAAAGAATCGTTTAACCAAGTCTCAGTGATGACAAGTATGTTAAATATGGACAAGATTTGGCGTCAAGAAAAAGTTTATTGATTTTACCTCTCATGCCACTGCAGTTATGATAGTGGAATCTAGGAGTGTTAGGGGGTCTATTCTTTTTTTTTTTTTATATTTTTTAAAATGAATTTAAAACACCTTAAGTGACTTTGGGTCTATTCTTGTTAGGAGTAATATTTTCTTTGGTCCTCACGTACTTTTTACAAACGGAAGATATGTTTCGAAGATACAAACGAACGGTACATTTCCAAGTCACGTTTCACCTTGTCCTTAGCTATCCCAAGTTCTTCGTGATATACCGATTGAAAAAGTTGAGTAGAGATTTTACGTCAGTGGGTAGGCCCTCTTGATGGATAAGAACTTTGAGGTTGGTTTTTGTTTTACCATCGATGCAGGTAGTGCGTCATGCATATACGCAAAAAAAGTCGGACGCTGTCATAAATTTTGTGATCTCTTAATCTGGATAATAAATATCGACATTCGAGATCGTCGACAGAGTTTTTGGTGAGTCTTACAACCAGTGGGTCAATAAAATTGGAAGTATTTGCATGGCCCCACAGTACGATTCCATTCGTTTTTAACTTTTTTGTTGCTTTGGTAAAGACACATTAATTCAAGGTTTTGTGAAATTGATGCAAAAAATGTTTCTTAGAAGAACCAAAATGGGGGTTGGGATTGTATGGCCATCCCAAGGTCAGATTTGATCAATTCTTAGATATCTTTTGTGTCATCAAGAGAAACACGTTTGTGTGTAATTTTGTTGAAATTGGTGCACAAATAAAATAGTTTTTCTTAGAAGAACCTAATTTGGGGGGTTAGGTTTGTATGGCAGCCCCATGATCCCATTATCCGATTTGATCCATTCTTAGATATGTTTTGTGTCATCAAGAGAAACACATTTGTGTGAAATTTGGTTGAAATTCGTGCACAAATAAAAAAGTTTTTCTTAGAAGAACCTAATTTGGGGGGTTAGGTTTGCATGGCAGCCCCATGACCCCATGGTCCGATTTGATCCATTCTTACATATATTTTGTGTTATCAATATAAACATATTTGTGTGCAATTTTGTTGAAGTTAGTACACAAATAAAAAAGTTTTTCTTAGAAGAACCTAATTTGGGGAGTTGGGTTTGTATGGCAGCCCCATGACCCCATTGTCCGATTTTACCGATTCAAACATACAAACTGCCTGCAGCAAAAAGAAGCATTTGTGCAAAATTTCAGCTTCATAGCTTTTAAATTGGCCGAGTAAAACGCGTCGCAACAGACAGACGGACAAACGGACATCGCCCAATCGACTCCCCAAGTCATGCTGATCATATAATGTATGTATACTTTTTATATGGTCGGAGTTGCTTCCTTCAATGCGTTACGAACTTCATGACAAAGTTAATATACCCTTTCTCTCTATGAGCGAAGGGTATAATAAGAAAACAGGTAAGGGAATTTATAATAAACGGAGCTCGAAGACAATACGTCCGAACAGTTGGACGGTCAATTGTATGGATATAATGTAATAATTTTGATTTCGGTATCACCTTACTTGTTAGGTCTGTGCATGGGTATACACTCATTCAATGTTATTCGCAAGATTACAATTACGATCTTTAGCTCGTTAGCAACATATGGACATATACATATGTGAAACTATGTACATATTTTGTATATCGTGTCAGTTTCGATTAATTTATTATGTATACCCTTCGCTCGTAGATTGAAATGGAAGTCATGAAGTTTGTAACGCATTAAAGGAAGCATCTCCGACCATATAAAAAGTGCACATATATGATCAGCACGACTTGGAGAGTCGATTGGACGACGTCCGTCTGTCTATCTGTTGCGACGCTGCAATATAAGCTCTTCTAAGAAAAACTTTTTCGTTTATGAACCAATCTTAAGCAAACTTCATATAAATGGATCCCTATGGATCCCTATGTCACAAAAAAAAGGAAAAATGGATGGAATTGAACGATGGGGTCATGGGGCTGCCATACAAACCTAACTCCCCAAATTAGGTTCTTCTAAGAAAAACTTTTTTATTTAGACACCGATTTCACCAAACCTTTTATTAATGTGTATATAGAAACAACAAAAAACGTAAAAGCAAATGGAATTATACTATGGAACTGTTTCCCCCGCTTCCCCCCAATAAAGTTTTAAGAGAATTTTGTTTATATGACCAATTATTCCAAGCAAACCTCATTCAAATATTGCTTTATCGGTGCCACGGAAGTTATGTGAAAATGGAAGGAAATGAATGGAAAGGAGGAGGACTAAACACAAGTCATATGTACGCCCGAAAAAACTTTTAGCTTGAGGAGAGCGAAGGGTATCCAAATTTCGCCCGCGTCCGAAATTAGCCTCGGTCTCGTTTTTATTTTAATATAACCGCGATTATAATAATAATATAATTAATAATAATATATAATTAATTTCAGGTTGTGCTACTATTATGTCGTCTGCGCCCTCAGTATACATTCTCTCACAGCAGAAAAACTCAACCTCCGCTCTTGGGAATGGTAGCCCTTGCAATTGCATTACCTCCACCGTCAGTACACGAGATACGTTTAGAGTGTGACATGTTTGTAACAAGAATAAATTTTGATTTTCGAATAGCACACTGTGAGCCAAGGTAAGCTAATGTGTGTATGTATGTATAACTTTTTTGTATTTTTTTTTTCTTTAATCATATTTTTACTCCTTCTAAACACGATGTCCGCATTCAAAGCAACTAAATCTTAATCACGAACACAAATCTTTTCATTTTATTTATTTCGCTCTCTTCATTATTATTTATAAAAAATGTTAAATTTTACATTTCATTTGTTGCCTCACTAGTGCCCTGTGGCATGGGTTACGAATGATGCCACCGCTTTTCCCGGCGTGTCTCGTAGAAGGCGACAAAAAAAGGAAAGGAGAGATGAGAACTCTTACAGTGACAAAAAATCCCTAATCCAAGGTGAATCAGCATGCGCCGAAGGATGCATGGTCAAGAGGGTGCTTGGCCCTAGTATGCGAAGGTAGGCAACTATTACATCTGAAGCCTGAGGCACATTTTAACATCAACGAGATCTCCCGTAGATTGTGTGTATGGGTTGCCGTGTCTGGAGATAGCCGGCGTACGTAAAAGGAAAGTCTATAAATTTACTTCTTTCCACACACTAGTGCCAAAACACAACCTTTCTCCAAAAGGTGTAAAGGAATGGAAGGCCTTATGGAAATTTACGCAAATATAAGCACTACCCCGCCGGGGACTACTTCTGCTATACGGTTGAGTGATCCCGGGGCGAACTTAGCCCTAGAGAGATAATCTACGTCGAATCGACGTACAGAAATTTTTCTTTTTATTATATCTCATAAGTGAAGCTTTATAATTTGTTGGTTCCAAGATTTAACTCAATTCATGTCTGTAGGCGTAATTACGTGGCAAAATTATTGGCTTGGGTGCCACACAGCCTAAGATATTGGGGGGTCATAAGTCAAATATACGTCGAATCGACGTATGATTATCTTTAATGTCAGTAAAAACTGTAGAACAAATTTGTACTGAAAAATATTTTAATTGCCCCGAATTGACATTTTTATAAATCTTCATAATGTGGATGTGTATTTACTTGGATATAACCACTAAAAGCCTGTTTCGATAAAGATATCCTTTGTTTTAATCTATTGAAAGGACAGCCCACTTTCTCCTAGAACCACTTTTTAAAAATTAATATTATATAAACAAGCAAATGATAATTTTTCAAAATCATGAGTTTAACAGATTAATATTAAATACAAATGATTATATATCTACCTTTTAACAACATGTTACTCTTAACAAAGAAGTTATAAGGATGTTAACTCGCAACACGTCGAATCGACGTATGATTATCTTTTCAGGGGTAAAAAATATGATTATCTCTCTAGGGTTAGTTCGCCTCAGAGCTCGACGGTTTCCGGGGGCGAGCACTATAAGGCAGTCCAACTACACAGTGGAGAAGCTGAGGGTTGCAAGCTGGAATGTAGGTTCCATGACGTCGAAGAGCGAAAAGATTGAGAATATCATGATGCGGAGGGGGATAGACATTATGTGCGTGTAGGAGACGAAGTGGCGAAATACCCATATCGACTGAGCCCGGTTTCCTAAGGATTTTTAAGAAGTACAAATTGTACTACTATGGAATCACAAATCAAAGAAACGGAGTTGGCATTATTCTGGAGTCGTCTTTGCTTGGTAGCATAATAAGTGTCGCGAAGAGAAGTGATCGCTTGATCAGCATCACATTGGTTATCTGCGGAAGGGTGTGGAACGTAATAAGTGCCTACGCTCCCCAAGTGGGACTGCCACCAGAAGAAAAAGAGGCCTTTTGGAACGACGTTGACACCCTGATTCAAACCATTCCAGATAACGAATTGGTGTTCTTGGGAGGCGATCTAAATGGCCATATGGGTGAATCAAATTATGGTTACGAGGATTACATGGTGGAAGGGTAGCCTTTCAATTGTCAGAAATGGTTGTCTCATGGCTTATGAAAAACGAGAGACACCTGATCACTTACAGTAGTGGACACAGAGATAGGAAACACGAAACGCAGATCGATTACCACCTCTGCTTCGATCTTATGAGAAGGTGGGTAAAAGACTGCAAGGTAATCTTGGGTGAATCTGTCGTTAGCCAACATCGTTCGCTCCTGTCAGAATTTATTTTGAAAGTAGGAGGAGCAAGAAATAGAAGAACTCCCAAGCCTGTCGAAAAAATCAAGTGACACAATCTCACAAACGACATCTTTGAACCTGTCGTAACTCCATTCATTGATAAAATGATGGAGTGGTTTCAAAACAACACCAACTGTACCGACCACAGTCCAACACAAATGTGGAAAAATTTCGCTGAAATATCAGTAGGTGAGGCGGAAAAGGCACTTGGAGTTTCGAAAGGTCCACTCCACACGAAGAAAGAAACATGGTGGTGGAACACCGAAACTAAGGAAGCCAAATCGAACGCATTTAAGGTATGGAAGAAATGTGAGTCAAGCAGTGAAACCGAACGGGTTCAACTTCGGCGAGAACTATATGCAATGCCAGAAAAGCGTAAAGCGCTTGGTAGCTCAAACTAAGGCGAAGGCAGCTGAGAAATTCTACCAAGAATTAGAAAATCCGACTGCGACCGAAGGACCGTCTTTGTGCGAGAGACCTAAGCCCGACGCCAGGATATTTAGGGTCGCAGCCCAAAGGAGAAGGAACGCTCGGGAAATACAGGCGCCAAAGTACGTGGAGGACTCGCAAGGAATGTTGCTGATTGACGATACGGCAATTTGTAGCAGGATGCGAGAGTATTTTGACGAACTTCTAAATAAAGAATTTCCTCTAGCAGCATTTCGAGATGTGGAGGCGAATACCACAAATATTGAAGGTATCTCAGAAGAAGAGGTGATGAAGGCAATGCATCAGATGAAACGCGGAAAGGCAGTCGGACCGGACAAAATCCCCGCGGAATTTTGGTTGAAAATAGAAAATGTCGGGCTTAGTTGGCTCACAGTTCTCTTCAACATGATCAAAGGTGGGCAACCGATGCCTGATGTTTTCAGGGAAAGTTTTCTTCTTCCTTTCTATAAGAACAAGGGAGACTCACGCGAACTCAACAACTATACGGCTATGAAGTTTTCACCACATACACTGAAGATCTACGAGCGAGTTGTCTGCAACCGATTGAAAAAGATTGTGCGGTTTAATAACAATCAATGCGGCTCTGTTGAAGGTCGATCTACAGTCGATGCGATTCAGTGCATTCGTATTGCGATGGAAAAGTATAGAGCAGCACGAAAGGACTTATACTTTGTATTCATCGATTTGGAAAAGGCATTCGATAGAGTACCTCGTGATCTGATATGGTTGGCCTTGAGAGCACTTAATGTCCCTAAGGCATACGTCAGGATGATACGAGACATGTATGATGGAGCTACGACTAAGGTTAGATGCACAGCCGGTGAATCAGAAGAATTTCCGGTGAATGTCGGATTACACCAGGGCAGTGTATTGAGTCCGTTGCTCTTCAACATCACCATGTGCTGCTTATCAACACGTATATCCGACGGCTCAGAAATATCTCTACTTTTTGCCGATGATATAGCCCTCAGTAGTCCAAACATCGTTGCCTTGCAAGCTGCACTTACAAAATGGTGTGACATTCTGACTGAGTTCTTATTCAGCCCATTCTCAGACCCGGATGCACCGATACCAGATATGTACGTCAAAGAAGAGCAGCTTAAGTCTTGTACCAAGTTCAAGTACCTTGGCTCGATGGTGAACAACGGAGCTACATGCCATGATGACATCAAACATCGCACAAAGGTTGGGTGGATGACGTGGCGAGAAAACTCTAGAGTTTTCTGCGATAAGAAAATGCCACTGAAGCTAAAGGGCAAGTTGTACAAAACGGTTGCACGTCCCGCACTCATGTATGGATCAGAATGCTGGACCGTGTATGAAGGTTACGCGAAAGAAATGACAGCGACTGAAATGAAAATGTTACGCATGTCAGTTGGTGTAACGAAAAGGGACCACATCAAGAGTAGCTACATCCGAGGCAACTTGTCCATAGACCAACCAATCACCGAAAAGCTCGAAGACCGGCAAATGGATTGGTATTGCCATGTTCAACGGCGTCTGTCTGGGAACCCCGCAAAGAAAGCGATATCAATGGAAGTTCCACTTGATGGACCCAAGGCCAGAGGCAGACCGAAGAACACCTGGATATGTCAAATGAAAAAGCAACAACAACGAGTTGGTCTCCGCGATGACACGATCCAAGATCCTGTAGAAATATGCTGAGATATTACCGCCAAAACGGGCAATGTGCCTATACACCTCGAGCAACGCGAAACCATGGAGGTACATATAAGGAACGAGGCAAGGAAGAAGAAGATTTGTTGCCTCACTTCCCTTCCATATTTTGTGTAAACTTGCGCATTCCAGGCCTTTTTCAAATGCGGCATAAAACCAAGCCCCCAATTTAAGTTCTTCTTGGAAAAACTTTTATATTTGTGCACCAATTTCAACCAAATTTCACACAAATGTGTTTCTCTTGATGACACAAAACATGTGTAAGAATGGACCAAATCAAACTACGGGATTATGGGGCTGCCATACAAACCCAACCCCCCAAATTAGGTTCTTTTAAGAAAAACTTTTTTATTGGTGCACCAGTTTCAACCAAATTTCACACAAATGTGTTTCTCTTGATGCTATCTGGGAATATAGTAGTAGTCTGGCTGGTGTAGTGGTTAATGCGCGCGCCTTCGGTGCAAGGGTCATGGGTTCTAGACTCACCGTGAACGAATTCAGTTTATGGTGTTTTTCGAACTCACGACCCTTTGGTACGGACTATGGTCTCACTCAGATGTTAGGGCGCAATTACGAGTATTATCTAATAGATATTATCATATGCTTAAGCCTACTCGATTTCATTTAGTGCACGTGCTAAAATTTGAACTGAATGAATCGAGTAGGGTTAATGATATTTATTTATTTTGAATATAGAAAGAAATATAAGAAAAAATACACAGCAAATAAAAAAAAAACTATTTGAGCACAATTCGCTAGTAGAACAGGGACAAACTCGCGAAAAACCAAAAAATTTTCGTAGTTTTTTTCGTTTTTTGAACGCTAACTCTGAAATTGTTCATTTCTGCAAAAAGCTCTCGATGAATATGTTGTAGACTTAGAGAGCACATAATTGCGCCGATAAAGATTCAAAAATATTATAAATCCGTTGAGCGGCATTACTACGAGTACAATTGATAATTTAAATTTTTCATTTTAAGCATGTGTGCTTCAATATTATGAAATAAATCTTCGGGACTTAGTCTAAGAAAATTGGACCAACATTTGGCCATCGAACGGCAAAAATCCTACATCGGAATTTTTTTTGATTATGGTTGGGGATGGTCCCGATATGATGGCATAAAAAGTCCCAACCGATTGGGGGTCCGCAACCTTAAAAAAAGGGGGGAAACGGGGCATTTTTTCGGTTTTTTGCGATTATTTCAAAAACGGCAAGAGATACACAAAAATGGTCTGAGGACGAAAGAAACTACATCAAATTACCTTTTTCGAACTCACGACCCTTTGGTACGGACTATGGTCTCACTCAGATGTTAGGGCGCAATTACGAGTATTATCTAATAGATATTATCATATGCTTAAGCCTACTCGATTTCATTTAGTGCACGTGCTAAAATTTGAACTGAATGAATCGAATAGGGTTAATGATATTTATTTATTTTGAATATAGAAAGAAATATAAGAAAAAATACACAGCAAATAAAAAAAACTATTTGAGCACAATTCGCTAGTAGAACAGGGACAAACTCGCGAAAAACCAAAAAATTTTCGTAGTTTTTTTCGTTTTTTGAACGCTAACTCTGAAATTGTTCATTTCTGCAAAAAGCTCTCGATGAATATGTTGTAGACTTAGAGAGCACATAATTGCGCCGATAAAGATTCAAAAATATTATAAATCCGTTGAGCGGCATTACTACGAGTACAATTGATAATTTAAATTTTTAATTTTAAGCATGTGTGCTTCAATATTATGAAATAAATCTTCGGGATTTAGTCTAAGAAAATTGGACCAACATTTGGCCATCGAACGGCAAAAATCCTACATCGGAATTTTTTTTGATTATGGTTGGGGATGGTCCCGATATGATGGCATAAAAAGTCCCAACCGATTGGGGGTCCGCAACCTTAAAAAAAGGGGGGAAACGGGGCATTTTTTCGGTTTTTTGCGATTATTTCAAAAACGGCAAGAGATACACAAAAATGGTCTGAGGACGAAAGAAACTACATCAAATTACCTTTCCAATGATATAAAACACATTAGAGTTTAATTAAATATTTCGGCGCTAGCCAAACAAAATAAATTAGAATAGGTATTTTCATTTTAGACCTTTCTAAAAAAACTTTTGAAAGAATGCTAGTTCAGCCGTAATGTATATGTACAAGTATTCACAATAAGTTCAAAATCATTTTAAGGTAAACATTGAGTCGCTCCGGTCAAGGACCCCTATTATCCCCCCATTTGAATTATCCAACCATTATCCAAAAAAATTTCCGATGTAGGATTTTTGCCGACCAAATATGCCATTTTTCTTAGACTTATTGAACTGTTTACACTTTTGGTCGCAAAAGTTGAATTTTTCTTACTCGGTACGTATTTTCGGGTGCTGCAATTATAGCTATACCGCTGAACCCATTTCCTTTCATTATTATGTCGTGTTAGACCCGCAATCATGTTTTTCTAACATGTCTATGGACGGGTCTTCGCAGAAATGTACAGTTTGTATGTACATATATACATATGTAATGACTACACTATAGTTGTTTAGTAACCAAACAATTTAAAGGAAAGTTTTATTGCATTAATTCTAACATAACGCTCGGTAAATGACATAATTCTAAATATTTTAAAGATGAAAATACATTTATGGACTTTTGTGCCACATATTTATTTTATTTATTTAACCGGTTTTTCCTTATATAAAAAATATTGCGTTAATCCGGATCTTTCGATAGTCTGGGCTACCCCTTGGAATAATTGATCCGAATTATCGAGACTCGAAACTGTATAGAAACTATCAGATATACATACTTAAATTTAAAGTATTTATTTGTTTTTGTTTTGTTTATTGCTTTTTTGTAGAGTTACGGACTTATTAGACTACACTCCAGAAGAATTAACCGGGAAAAACTTATACAATCTGTGCCACGGGGAAGACGCGACGAAACTGCGAAAATGCCATCAGGACTGTATGTATATCTACTTCCTGGTCGTTATAAACACATAATAATCTTTACATTTTATATTTTTTCACTTAAGTGATAAATAAGGGTCAAGTACTTACACACTACTATCGAATAATGAACAAAAATGGTGGCTATACCTGGCTGCAGACCTGTGCGACTGTCGTTTGTAATTCGAAGAATGCTGATGAGCAAAACATAATTTGTGTGAATTACGTTATTAGGTAAGGTTATAATTGAGTTTACACCCACATAGTGAAAGTAATTCAACGACGTTTTCAACGTGCAAGACCAAAATTTTAATTTTTAACCACCGACATTACAAGCCATGAAGTATATTTTAAGGTATAGCGATTTCCTGTAGTATGAATGAAATTCGCCTTCGCCTCAAAAATGCTCTATTTCAGTCTAACTATTAGCCGAAGAAAAATTACCCATTTTATGCCCATCGGCAGCGGCAAAAATCCTAGATCGCTGGATTTTTGGAGGATGGTTGGTGATGGCCCATAGATTATGGGAAAAAGTCCCCACCGATTGAGGTCCACAACCTTAAAAAAGGGAGAAAGGGTTTTTTTTTGAGTTTTTAGCGATTATTTTTAAAACGGCAAGAGATACGGTAAAATGGTCTGAGGACGAACAAAACTACATACAATTTTATTTACAAAGATATAAAATATAAATAAATACGTTAGAATTTTATTGGAAAATTCGACGCTAGACTAAAAAAAATAGAATATTTTCATTTTAGACCTTTTCAAAAAGCTCCATAACTCTTGAAAAATCGTGAGTTGAGTCATGCAATTTTGTGTGACTATTCGCATTAGGTTGAAGACGATTTTTGCTGAAAGTTGAGTTTCTCCGGTAAAAGATCCCCTTTATCCCCCATTTGAATTTGGCAAAACAGCCTGTCCTTAACTCCCTTGAAATTGGAGCAGAGAGCTATATTTTGGTTTATTGCCCCAAAAGACCCCCCCCCCCCTTTTAAGGCTTCGGAGCCCCAATCGATGGGGACTTTTTCCCCATAATCTAGGGCCATCACCAAACATCCTGGAAAAATCCAGCGGTTTAGGATTTTTGCCGACCGAATATCGTATTTATCTTTGACCCAATTCATACAGTAAGTCAGTAAGTATTGGGCGAAGTGTCAGCGTTCTGTTATTGCTGTTTCATAGTAACCGTTCTTGCTCAAATAGTATACATTCTCTTTCGAGTGATGGCATCTCAAGGGAGATAGAACGTGCTTATGGCCATACTTGATATACCGTGCTATAAATCTCTGGAATTTCTAGAATCATCGAGTGGCGACCGTACATTAACGACCACATAGCACGGCACGAAACATGAAAGAAAATACCATTAAAAAATACCTAATAATAAAACAATTAGTAGAAATATTACTTAAGACCACATTTTAATTTCTTTTAATTGCTAATTGAACACTCAATTTTCAGCTGCCGCGAACATGAAAATTTGATATTGGATTATTGTCAATTAGAACAAACGGCGGATAACATCAAACACGAAGATCAGCGAAGCGACAATGGGGCGGGTTCCCCAGGCGCTGATCCTCCAACAGAAGGCAATACTGGCCAAACAAGTGAAACGACCGATACGGGACCATCCCCTAAACCAGACACCGATAACCGAAGCCGAGAACGTGGTCAAAGTAGTGAGGACAACGCAAATATTACCTCCGCAATGCCATTATCGAATGATATGCATGGGATGGTGTCATCTGAAGTAACAAAAAACAATCCAGTAACAAAACGCGGTCAGAAAAGAAAAATTAAGGTGGACTTAGACTTGAGTGCCGATCCAGACATACCCAAGCCTCCACATGATGCTTTACCTTCGGAAGCTCGTGATCCACCACGACGACATTCTTCTATGAGTGAGGAACACGCAGAATCTTCGGTAAAAAATTTCGCAGTTATCTACTACATATTAGATTCTAAAAACTAGTATAAAATAAAATGCAGTATCTGCGATTCTTTGGCACCTATTACAGGACAGAACAATCCAACTACCAAACAAATTTGACAGGAGTTGTTCTGTATAGAATAGGCTAATTCAAGATTTGTATGGAAAATTAAAGTAAGATTATCTTGTCCAGGATGTCAAATAAACGCAGCTAGTAAATTTTTTCATTCTCATTTATACCTATGTTTTAATAATTTGATTATCTTAAAAAATAATAACTTTTTTTTTTATATATTTGATTATAGTATTATTATAAATCGGCACATACATTATGTACCTCATACTTCCCATAGCAACCGATACCTACCTGTACGAAAAATATAGTAATGGTCAAGAAAACGACATGATACGAACCTATCCAAAGTTCAACTCTTGCGGTTATTTAAACAATACATATATTCCGGCATTACACCACACTAAAAATGTCTGTTGGGCTGTACTAATTACGCCAGTTCAAGGAACAAACATTTGAAAAATTTCTTTAACAATTTATGAAAGTACATTCTGTTTTTTTTTTAATTTAATAGCCATTATTAAGATCTCAATTGGCATTAAAAACTTGTTCTGGATATATTTATCTGTCAGTTTTTTGTGGAAGACCTGTTCTAAAGCCGTTCATGAATATGTATGAAACCACATAATTTTGGGCCGAAAGAGATAAATATCTGCAAAATTCGCTTCACAGAACTGCTACAATTGGTAGTCAACATCTGCAATTTCTTTTTCCATTATAGGCCAGTCAAAATGGACATTAATCTCGGAATAAATGGAGTACTACCGTTCTTTCACTTATATGTATGTCTTAGAGTATTACTGGCTATATAAATCCAGATTTGCAACCCTGGGGACCCTGTGCTAATTTTTTGGCGAGCGAAAAAGAGCCATTTTTTTTTGTTCTTTTTTACATTTCCAACATTATTTAAAAAAGAAATTATTTTGGAAAAAAAAAACGATGATTGGCATTTTGAAAGTTGACAAAATTTCGAAACCAATCATATTCTGACCACTTTTGTAGGTTAAATAATAACGGAGATATAGGTTTTCAAAAATAGGGTATTTTCCACAAAAAAAAACGCGAATTCTAAGCTTATGTTGTTCGCCGAAACGACGATTACTTGAAATTCGCATTTTTTTGGTAAAATATACCCTTTTTTAAAAAACCTGTAATTCCGTCAATATTTGACCTATAAAATTGCTTAGGATTGGAAATTCCGTCTACTTCAAAATGCCAAACACGGTTTTTATCCAAAACAATTATTTTAAAAAATATTGTTGAAAATGTAAAAAAAATAACAGGCGCGACAATCCAACATTGTACTAAGGCTGCAGGATGTGTTACATCCTATTTCCAAGATCACGAACGGTGATTCGACATGGAAAATTTCTCCATCGTACAACCACATGCCACTACGAACCCTATCCGAACAGAAATCGTATTCTCCATGTCACTTTCCTCGGCGACAAGGCGCATTACATCGTCTAAAACGGCATGATGATTCGACATGGAAAAATTCTCCATCGTACTACCCGCATGTCGCATTGCAAGCAGTCTGAATGGCATAAGCAGGTTCCTATTTAAATGCTAAGAATTTTTTTCTTGCGATGGTAAGCTAATCGCATCGCCCAAATTGT
Organism: Microchrysa polita; assembly: GCA_949715475.1. Taxonomy (NCBI): domain Eukaryota; kingdom Metazoa; phylum Arthropoda; class Insecta; order Diptera; family Stratiomyidae; genus Microchrysa; species Microchrysa polita. The sequence goes on along the minus strand of OX454416.1, from coordinate 83,609,271 downwards.
GAATGGCAAGGCGTGTTTTCTCAAAGTACATTTTGTTGTTTGCCAGTGAATTTCCATTTGTTGTACATGTATGCATATAATCTTGCAGAACTAAATATGATAATGGAAATCGAAATTGGAAGGCATCTTTTATCGATTGTACTGATAACAGACTATTATAAAATATTACTGTGAGAGCACAGTGCATATATGTACTCTAATATCCTGAAAATAGGTATAGGGATTCTTAAATGTGTTTAATGAGTCCTCCTTTATTCGAACTGGAAGTGGGAAATACTCGTTACGCATGCGATGAAAGTATTAATATATGTACGTCTTATATTAACAAATATAACTTTAATTTGAAAAATGACAAATTTTTTATAGCCATAAAAATGTATTTCGTTACAGGTTAAAGATTTAGAAAACGCTATGTCTAAGCATCTGCCATCCGCCGTTGCCAACAATGCCACCACTGACTTCAGCACAGATACGCTTTTGAAGCAACAACAGGAGAAAAGTAGTACAATTCAATGGATTGGTACGTCACATGGAACTCATACGTTCCACCATCAAACAGCGACAATGCCAGCTACAGCTTTATTGCGTCAGTTATATGCGAATCGTGAAAGTGTTATCAGAGCTACCGCCAGACCCTCACCATCCGGTGTATTTTACAGCGACGCTCAAACTGCGCCGTTGCCTACTCCACCAGGTAGCGAGACCACATACGACAATCAATTTATATTACATGGTCATTCCCAGAAATCAACAGATGCATTTACGAACCTGGTATCGACATACAGCGGTTATCACACTTCCTTAGATTACCACAACGCAATGACTCCTCCAAGCTCTGTATCACCGAGAGAGCCAAGTAGTTCTCAAAACACAAAAAGTCAGAACCACTCTTCTAACGGGTATGATTACAATGATCCTTCGCGCTCACAATACAGCGCAACGGAGCCTTCTGCTGCGCCCTCTTTACCACTTAAACCTCAGCCCTATTCAGCAGCTGCGATGCACCATCATAACTCTATAGATGCTTACGGAAGTCTGGAACAAACTCAATATTTTTCGCATCATTCAAGCTTCCATCTGTATCACAAAAGTGGTCCCTCAGCTGGATGGTATTCAACTCCTTCATAAAGTTAGTTTCATGAATTTTTCGACGGCTCATCAGTCATGATAATTGTTATTGTTATTATAATTCTCAATTTTAAATGATTTGATTTTTGTATATCCTTACACCAGCATAGTGACTGTTTGTCATGCAGTGCACGAAGCTTATGAAGAACATTTTTCAGAGCATAAGATGATCCATCCAATTGTAGTAGCTGAATATGACAAGTTTTTATTAAATTACTTCGACATCACTGCATTCTTTTACGAGGGGTTGTTGCAATTCAATTATTGTTAGTTCTTACGACCTTGATATTTCAGGTTTCTATGAACAAAGTCAGAAAAAAGTGATGCAATGAAATTACATGTGTCGTTCAAGTTATTTTGAAATTTAATCAAATCCCCGTTTTATCTGCCTTGTAGACAGCTTAATAAGCAAAGGTATATTTACTTTAATAGGATCGTTCTTGTGCATTTCGTGCTGTTTTGGGGAACGAGACATCATTCAATTAAGACAGTTGCAAAACATTGAGCGCTTATATACCAGCTCTTAATTTAACCCTTGGTTTGCATGGTGGTGAAAACTACCTTAAAGTGTATGGTGGAGTCCCAGGGACTCCTTACTTCAATCTTAATAAAAGCAAAATCAATGTTGTTTTCGTAAAATTATCTATAAATATAGTTAATATTGTCCATCAACAATAGATTTTAACTTACATTAGGAACTTTTAATGAGTGTTTTTTCTAGAACTTCCAGTTAAATTTACAGTCTCAAAAATCGCATAAAAGAATACTCACTCCTTAAAAATAGTAAAATTTAAACTTTCAATAAAAATAATTTCCATTTTTTACTAATTTTGAATAGATAAACATATCCAATTATAAAATAAACATAAATCTTCTCAAATAGCATGTAAATAAAAAAAACGTGCATTGCTTCAATTCAGATAATTTTCTGTGAATTTTCTTCATACTTTTTTGATCATGACGGGAATATTGGTTTGTAATAAGAGTTGCGAATATAAAGTGTCTTCCTTCATTATTTGTTTCAGCACGAGAAACAGTATATTCTCTGATTCCGAGGAATTTATCACAACTCCATTATCAATTTCATCAGTTAGAAGGTTTATACATTTAGGGTTTCTAATGCTGTGAGCCTGTTGTTCTGGGCAACATTGTATGTATTGTACATACGTGAAGTCAGGTTATCTTTTTTCAGTTGTGTAATTAATTGTTTCAGGAACTAAAGTCTTTTTAGTTTTGGGCATACATTTTAAGATTAATTGAAGACATAGGGATTGATTCCACAAATGTCGAAAATAAGAAACATAACTACTATAGGTCATCGAAGAGTACGACGGCTGCATGAAAAAACAGTGTACATTTCGATTGCATCTACTTCACCCTTGGTGTAATTATAATATACATAATTATAATTTCTGGTTAATTTGTCTCAGAAACAAAAGTGTGGTCATGGTATACCAAAGAACAAAAAAAGACAGCCTTTCTCTATTCGGAAACATAACTAACCAGTGTGCTATCCAAATAATGACTTCTTCCAACCATTGCGTCGGAACACTAGCAGGATTTTACTCCAAAACAATGATATGGGTAATATTACATCGGTTGAAAGCCATGAAAATAGCTTATTACATTAAAAAAGCTTGATAGAGCACAATACAAAAATCGACAATTGCTCTTATTGCATAACACAAAGTGCATGGTGGAGTCCCACGGACTCCTTCTACCGTTATTACTCACCGAAGCAAATAGCGCAAGCACACGTCGTCTTCTGTCCAAGTCCACCGCGCTACTGGAGGAAGGTACTAAAACGCACTGAAACGTATTTGCCTTATTATAAAAGTTATTGATAAAAGTAATCTGAGGAGGAGTCCCTGGGACTCACCATGCAAATTAAGGGTTAAACTATCTTAAAGCATTTTTGGAGATAGTACCTTTTCCGTAGGGTGAATATACCGTGCTAGTCTAGTTCGCGTATTAACTTCTTCTTCTTTTTATTCGAATTGGTTGTGGAATGTGCAGATGTTTACAAATGATTTATCTGACATTTTGATTATTTGGACAATATTATAATAGGAATTGGTTAATCTCGCGTTTTTTCTAACCAGGAATTTCATATAAACTTTGTAGCGAAAAGAAAATCGAAAACAATATCACCCCGATAACAAGACGACTTTGCTCTTCCTGGATAAATTTCAGAGACAGTCGCTTGTCTAGCCATAATGGAATGGCAAGCACCTCGCTATCTGTTGCGAGTGGGACTAAATTTAGTTTCGATTAGTTAGTGTAGCCCTGGCTTTCGGTCTTGGTGGGAAAGATGGTCGCATAGGGTATAGGAATAAAATTATTTGTGATTGTGTTGTGAATCGGAGCAATCCTAATACCTATGTACATTTATAAATTTTAAACAAGAAGCGTATGCGTCTGGTTGGTTTTCAAGTTTCTGAATTAGAAGTTTAACTGAAAGATCATTATTTAGTTCTCTCACAATGACATCTAAATCTCGATTCCTGTGATCTTCGGATAATGCAACTACAGCTTCCTGCGTAGAATTACTAGTTTTCACTAGTGTCTAGAAATAATAATAGCTCATGATTTACCGAAGCATCAACTATCACATTGCCTTGGCGCATACTGCGATGTAAGTGCTTTAAGTTCGTATAATCTCGCTTGTCTGCATAATGCAAGGACAATAAGTTTTTAATTACTGACCAGTCTTCGTGGAAAATTTTATATGAGATGAGCGCAGCTCCCGGACGACCCGGTAGTCGTTGATAATAGTTATTTTACCATGTATTGTATTGAACGGGGTTTTTGTCAAAAACCTGCAAGTCTTTAACAGAGTCTGGTAATTTTTTTACTGTTTCTAGGTGCGACTCTGTTAAACAACTGCAAAGGGAAACGGTAATGTTCTCAAGATTTCCAATTTTATTTTCGATACCTAATAACCTTGTCTCAGTCTTTCTTATTTTCTCCATGTGAGCGTTAACCTCCCCGTTCAGTTGCACTATCGTTGACTGAATCGCCTCCATTGTGTTTTTATACCCTTCGCTTTCTTATCAAAAACGGTATAGCAAAACTTCGTTATAACGCTCTTCTGGGGTCTAAGCCAAAAAACGCTATAACCGGGAAAACGCTATAGCCGGGAAGTTCAAGAAATATACTTCATAGACGCATACACCTGTTAGGTGACAAAATTTATTATTCGATTGATACATGGAATGAAATAGTGGCTATTTACGCTTTGAGCTCTCGCGATAGTAGCGCCATTTGTGGGTCATGCCGCGGCTAAGTGAAAATCCACACCTTCCGTGTCATCCGATTCTCGAACATGGACTGATACCGTGATGACGCTCTTGTATGAACTCATTCGAGAGGAGATTAATCGTCGTTTACGTCAAAGTTCCATAAATAACAGGCGCGACAATCCAACATTGGACTAAGGCCGCAGGATGTGTTAGTGACATCCTATTTCCAAGATCTTATCTGCTTTTTTGTTGAGGTAATGAGATCAGCATCACGCTCAGCAGTGTTATTTATCCCCATAAATGGGTACTCGTTTAACATCTGAGTGAGATCATAGTCCGTCACAAGCTCGTGAGTTCGAAAAACACCATGGATCACGGTGAGATTCGAACTCATGACCCTGTGCACCGAAGGTGCGCGCACTAACCGCGAGACCAGCCAGACTACTCAAAGTTCCATGGTTGGGTTAATATCACCCAAGATACAAACCAATGTACCGAATATGGCCGCCAGGTGGCGCTATCGTTAAGGAGAAAATTCGCTCGATAGCTGATCTAGGAAAGTCCCCTTCGAGTCAACGTTACATTGCATATCATTTCGGAGTGTATATAATGTTGCAAGCACTATACATATATACATGTACGGAAATTTTGGACCACGCCGAGATTCCAACTTCAGACCTCTAGATTACTAGCATCGTAGAGTGCTTGAGTCGCACTTGTGAGCCACAGAGCGTGGTGTTTGTATGTTTGAATCACCAAAATCCAACGATGGGGTCATGGGGCTGTCACAAACCCCCACTTCAAAAACATTTCTTCTAAGATTTTTTTTATTTGTAAACTAATCTCTACCAAACCTTAGACAAAAAATTTTCCAATCAAATCCACAAAACATACGTAAAAATAAACGAAATGGGCCAACGCCATCCAGAATTCAATACGGATTAGTAACTGATTAAATTGATTCAGTTTACAATTGTCAATGGCTAAGAGCCTTAACTACCTACTACGTATAACAACGATAGCAATAGCAACAACAGGTCATGTCAACTGTCAGTGGCATGGCAGCGGACGATATTGTGGACTTAGGTTTCTGCAATTTGGCCTGTCATGGCCACAGATGGCAGTGGGTGCCACACAATCCCAACCCCAATTTTTTTTTGTCGATGTCAAGGCTTTAGGGGATAACCCTTTAATGGAAGCATAGCCTCGTGGGAAGGCAAGTTAGGGTAAGGAATCGAGAGGGGGTTGCGTGGTGAGGAAGTGCCGATGCACAATGCGGTTCTTGTAAGAATTTTTTTATTTATTCATCAATTCCGCTCAGTGGCTCACTTGGTTGAGTCGCACTCTACGATATTAGTAATGTAGAGGTCCGGAGATCGAATGTCGGTGTGGTCCAACATTTCCGTACAAGAATTAGGTAGAAATGGACGGAATCGGAGTACAAGTTATGGGACCGCCCGAGAAACTATTAGCCCGAAAGAAAGTGAAGGGTATAAACATTTTGGGGCGCCCGAAGTTAGCCTCAGTTTTTGTTTTTAGTTAGGGGTGGAATCACGCCAAACTTTTAACAAATAAGTTCTTATCGCACTTTCATGCACAATAATTGATTCAGTTTTGAGGTAACGACAAATTAGCGAAACAATGAAAGTTAGTTTACACAATATTACTCTTACGTTTTCAATTTTTTTAGTAAATATTTGGAGATTGACTAACAGACAGAAAATGGTATGCATTTCTTTGGATCGCCTGCAATATCCGTTTTGAAGTTGAACGATTGTGGTTTGTTGTTGTAAGACTCCTACTAGGGCACAGATTGGATCATTTCTGTATTTTGTCGCGCGTTCTAAGGTCACAAGGTAGTATTTGGATAACGTTCTGTATCCTTTAATAATGTAGTCGTTAGTGTTATTCTCGAATCTTCCTGGTGAAATAAATATTTCATCTTTTAAGTGCGCGAAGTAACTGTTTGCTTCGGCAGATTATGTGTTTATCTGGATAGTCAATGACGCACTTCCGTTTGAAGATTTCCGTGATGATAAACAGGCATTAAGGCACTTCTGTTTTAGGATTTCCTTGATAATGGTAGACGGTCACTTCCTTCTAAGGTTTCCGAGGTAACACAAAACACTTTTAAGCACAGACGCCAGCTAAACACAATAATTTCACAATCGTTATGATGATCTTTATTATTCGTAGACAACTGCACTGCTTATTACCTAGTCCACTTCTATTTATTACCTACACACATACATATGTATTATGTACATGATAAAAGTACTGATACACTATCCTCAGCTTACAGGAATTGGCGCGATGCTATATTAGGCGTGATTATGCAACTCACTATATCAACTTGTGCTTTTGTGATTGATAACAATACCATCGTATCAATTATTATTTAGCGTAACATTTTTGACTAGAGAATATCGGATGAAGAGTTTTGATTTAAGAGTAGGTACTAACTAATATCAGGTTAATTCCATGCAGATAATTGTCAAAATTTTAATGATTGTGAAATCAAATTCGCTTGGGGGTACTCACTTCACACGAAATTCTCTGTTAGCCTACTCTAAGGAAAAATTTAAAATAAAGTCTAAAAATGTCTACTGTATTTCCTGCAAATTCCTTTTTGTTACAAAAAAATAATGGAAGAGAAATGCACGAGCGAATGCAAACACTATTAGATATTGCAAGCATTTCATTACAAACGTACATATTACAATAAAAAAGACAGTCAATATTTATTCTTCATCCATTTAATCAAGATTTTTATCATATCTTTAGTTACATACCTTAGAAAAAGCATAGTAACCCATGCCATGCGTTAGTCCAGAATGGCTATGTGATCACACAACCCATATGTGTTTGACTCCAAATTTATTACACTACACTCCACGAAATAATTCAAACGTCAAAATATTGTCGATGCAATTATTAACCCTTCTGTCGTCGCCTACGAGCTATTATGCCTAAGGTGTAGCTGAATTTTCTGTGAAATCAATCTTAATTTTTGAAGAGGTTTAATTTTTGATCTTGAAACAGTTTACATACTATGTCTTACGATGATGCGCCGTTTTTTCGTTTCTTTAGACATAGTTTACATTTCGCCGAACGTTTGATCGCATTTGTGGCCGTCGGTTCCTTTGAAATATATATGGAAAGGGTGGAAAATATTGTTGAACGATATTTTTCATCAAGATATAGTACCAATGGTCTGTCTGGATCTATACGCCAACAGAAGGGTTAAATATCACGTTGGCATTTTAAGAGAGTAATAAATAGTACGCGGATTTTATATTCTCAATTGTAAACAAAAAATTGACGTTTGAATAAAATTTTCACGCATACTATGAACTGCAATAGTGTGAAAACGGTGCCATTTTTATTTTCTGATGGCCATTCTGGACTAACGCATGGCATGGGTTACTATGCTTTTTCTAAGTTACATACATATACATATATAGATAATTGTATTCTTAATGAAATCAACACATGTTAATTTTCCATATTTAACCATACATATTATATCTTAGGAACATAAAAATAAGAAGAACGTAAATCTTTGTAGAAAATTGTTAATTTAATTATTATTATGTATTTATTTTGATTACAGTCCAGTGCAATACTTCTTAAGAGAATTCTGGTTCAATGTTAAAATACTCTTATTTTAAGTATTCTTAAAAAACTATAAATTTTAAAATGTTATGATTATTTCGATGATTGTATCCTCGAGAAATTGCGAAAATTATACAAAACTCATTTTTGTAATTTTTAAGTTGAAAGCATAAAAAATGCAATTATTATTATTTTTTGCAGTGATACTGCGATGTCAACACCTGTAAATAAAAATGTTTAATAGTCAATTCTTGTTTTATTCAGCAGCAAACAAGTTCTTAGGAGGATGGGAACTTTTGAATTTTGTATGTATGTATGTACTATCTTTCATACATTATTATACTCTTCGCCTATAGAGTGAAAGGGTATATTAAGTTTGTCATGAAGTTTGTAACGCATTGAACATTGAAGGAAGCATCTCCGACCATATAAAAAGTACACATTATGATCTGCCTGACTTTGGGAGTCGATTGGGCGATGTCCGTCTGTCTGTCTATGTATCTGTGAGTCCGTCTGTCCGTCTGTTGCGACGCGTTTTACTCGGCCAATTTAAAAGCTATGAAGCTGAAATTTTGCAGAAATGCCTCTTTTTTGCTGCAGGCAGTTTGTAGGTTTGAATCGGTAAAATCGGACAATGGGGTTATGGGGCTGACATACAAACCTAACCCCCCAAATTAGGTTCATCTAAGAAAAACTTTTTTTATTTGCGCACCAATACAAGTCGTGGATTAAATACAAGTCGTAGGTACGCCCGAAATAATTTTAGCCCGAGGAGAGCGAAGGTATCCAAATTTTGGACGCGCCCAAAATTAGCCTCTGTCTCGTTTTATTTAAACCTTATTGTTTCTGGAAGGTACCAAACCTTGAATAAAGCAAAGTAGTATTAAATTTGCTCAATTTTACTGAAGATGCTCCTCTTGGATTGCAATTGATCAACAATTAACTCAAGGTTACTGCATTCAAAGCTCTAAAAATACCAAAAAATAGAGCTAGAACAACATTAAGTGTTATGATATGAAGGGACGGATTTAGCCTTTCTGGCGCCCCTGGGCAGTAACAATGGTGCCGCCCTCCGCCACTAGATAAGCTTGAAGGTAGCAGTTGTCACCTCACAAAGGAAATGTAGGCAAAACGTCAGCGGGCGTATGTGAAAAATTGAAAATTTTATATTTTTTACCAGTAAGCGTGTTTTGTTTGCTTGAAAAAATTTTATGTTGCTTCCCAGGGGAGGAATCCAGGTGTTCCGTGCATCTCCCAAAATTGTTTTAGGAATGACTGAAACTCTAAAAAGCTTACGGTAAATATTGAGCACACCTTGACCTAATTTGTTTTCGGTGATAAAGATAACGAAAACGAATTGGGAAAGCTCTTACTGATGCTATTCAGCAAAAATCATTCGGAGTCTAAAGAGTTCTAGATTTTCCTGATTTCAACTATTTTAAGTAATTTTTTTATTTTCGATGGAATTTCCAGTTTTTCTATCAACAAAAAATTGCAGACTCGAAAATTTAAGAGTAAAAACTCTTAAAAATTTAGTTAAACCTATTCACCCGATAGAAAATCAAAAAATTGATAGCCAATGCCGCATTTCTAATATCGAGACTTAGACCTCTCCCGAAACCAAATCCTTGCTTTTATGTGGGGACAAATTTAAGAAGTAATTGAACACACGAAAATGTGTGGTTGGATGAATTACTTGAGCTTGGGGGCGTTTTCAACTTTCCAAAGGATCGATATCATCAAAAATATTTTTCGTTTTTTTAGAGTTTTTTAGAATTTTGTTTTTCAAAAAAACCCTTATGAAATCGTTTTTGTCCGTCCGTCCGTCCGCCTGTTCACTAAATATCTCGCGAACGGCTCAACCGATTGTCATGAAATTGGGTAGGAATGTGTAGAATGGTTACAGTCTTTGGCACAAATACCTTAGAAGTTGGTAGGAAGAAGATAACTGGGTGTCCCGAACGTTTGCTTGGTTACGCCATCGTATGAAATTGCATAATGACTTTTAGTAGAATCCTTACGATGGCGTAACCAACCAAAATATGGCGTAACTATGCAAAGTAAACATTCAATTCAATAGAATTTCCAAGCTTGTAAGTAACTACTTTGGAATAAACGCAAGCACCGAACCACCAGGATCCTCATTTCCTATCGTACACTATTCATGAATGAAACGATTGACCTTGTATTCTTCCGGAAATCCGTCGATATCTCTGCAATCCTTTGGTGTTGCAGAACGACCGAGGTGGCGCTGGACTCACCATAAAATTGCCGAAAGGGTCATCGGATCCTCTTGTCTTTCCGGTCAGTGCACAGGGTGGTCAGATATAATCGTAAACCTGGATGTTGGCCACAGCAATTTCACAATCAGCTTCGAAACGAAACGATCAAGGTTTCGCTAGACTCGCAACAAAATTCTATAAGTTGGCGTCGGCGCATCTTTCCTGCGCAGCTCACAAGGGGATAACCGAGATAAGTACAGTAATTCACAAAATGTATGCTTTTGTTAGTTGTCAACCTAGATATCGGTTATAGCAATTTCACGATCAACTTCGTAATATGAACTTTGGAAAATAGTACACTGAGAAAAAAAATCCCATTAAACCAATAGGAATTGGCCATTTTATCCCATTAGATTTAGTCAATGGGAAAATCCCATTATTGGGTTAATAGGATACCATTAATTCAATGGGATGGAACATCATTAAAATAATTAGATCGAACTATTAAATCAATGTGATATTATACTATTAATGTTATACGATATCCTATTAATGCAATCATGTTATCCTATTGCCTCAATAAAAGGACATCCCATTCAATTAATATGATTTTCCCATTGAAATTATAGTTTATCCTATATTAATAATGGGGCATCCTATTAAAACAATAATTTTTTCTTTTTGGGACAATAGTTATTTCCTATAAATTTTATAGGATGGCCCTTTGAAAATACCGTTACCTCAATAACAGGACATATTTTTTCCATCACTGCAGTGGCGGATTTGCACATTTACCGCTAGTAGGCTGTTGACATTTTGCCGCCCCTACCAAGCTCTACGAGAATATTGCTAAAGGGACATTACCAGAATCAAGGGTCAAGGCGTTTAGCTTTTTAATCGTTTCTTGTGCAAACATGTGCGGAAGACTGTTTTTTTAGTCGAGAATTAATACTCCAGGACGAACTTCTTTGATTAATCTTCATTTATTCTCAAATTTCTCGTTTACACTTTAATAGATTAGTGCTTTCCACTTCGTGGGTCCTGAGTATTATTCTATTTTTATGTGATAGATAAATATAAAGAAAAAGTGATCTAATAATTCCTTGGTTGGAGCGTCCGTTTGAAGGGTAGGTTCTTATTCTTCATAGTGTCCCGCTTTTAATGTACAATTGAGCGATACTCAGGGCGGAACTTAGCCTCTATGGCGCCTCTGGGCAGAAGACATATCTCCGCCCTCCGTCACTGTAAGGTAAGACAATTTCATGATTTTTAAACTATTTCAAAAAGAATTAAAATTCCAATTGAGAACTTGACGAAATGCAAGGACTCGTTGATATTATTTAGCAAAAGTTTTGCTTACTGATTTTAATTATTTGAAATGATTTTTGGCATCGTTGGTATTGTATATTTTTCTCTGCAGAAAAAATTACAAATTCAAAAATTTAAACTTCAAAATTTTTAAAATTTCTTTTAAACCTTTTCACAAGGTGGATACATATATATTACCTACTTAAAAATTTGATAGTCAATATAGCATATAATATCGAGAGGACCCCTCCCGAAACCAATTCCTGGTTACAACCCAGCCAATTTCAAGTGGGGAAAACTAAAGTAGTAACAGAAAACGCGAAAATAAGAACTTGCTTTTCTTTTACTAGGGTTGCCTATTCTAATTGATATACTAACCCAGAAACTAGTTTAGAACGAATGCTAATTTTTGACAATGTAGTCTTTGTAAAAATGATTTTGTTTATGAAGGCATTTCCCGTTATACAAAAATTGAAAACTGTTTCAGACTTTGTATGAAATCTTTAAATTAGGATATCTGGATCCAAACAAACATTATGTATAGGTATACCGTATACGTCAGAACAATTTTTAATTTTGCAAAGGATCAATACAATAGGCGCAGTGGTGTCAAACTCAAAACTTGGCGCGGGCCAAATAAGACTCTCTTCAGATTATGGTGGGTCGCAGGAGGAAAATTTCAAAAACTTTTATGTAATCGTATTACGAAAGTTGACTACAGAATATTACTTTAAAATATAGCAGAGATCAGAGATCATATAGCAGACCGTGAGAACTCTCCTTTCGGAAATGTACTTCAAGAACATTATAAAATTAAGACAAGAAGCGAAAAACGTGAAAATATGATTGATCTTCAAGTAAGCACAATTACATGATTTCCGCCAAATTTTGGACAGATGATAAAAAATGTTTAGCACCAGTCACCCGAGGCCGCCCAAAATAACATTGGTAGGCAAAATAGTCAGAATAAATTCATTTCAGTAGAAATGTGGCTAAAAGAGACAAAAAGTTGTTTGTGATATGGTTTTAAACAAACTCATGCATCAATACAGCTTGATAAGTATAGGTCTAAAAACCATCATTTGGGCTCTAATTATTATGTTGGAACTTCACATCCAGGTGATTTAATGACCAATTCCAAGATTTCCGAAGTTTTTAAAGTTTTGCCATTTTTCCAAATAAATCTCAATTTATGTTCGGTAAAGCCATCCAATTTTGTACACTCAGAGAAAAAAACGCATATTCATATTAAAAGCTCCACATTTAAATTGAACGCAGTATTCGTTTGAAAAATCTCGTTTGATTTGAACGAGTTCTCATTTACGCTAAAAGAATTTCTTTTAAAACAAAAGAGTAGCTAAGCCCCAAACGGCGGTCGTTTAAATCAAAATACACATACATAAAGGACGCGATGCCAAAATATAATTTGTTTCAACGTAGCACAACAGGTAGTTAATACTTCTGGCCGGTCCGATGAGTCTCACGTGTTCATGTTCATTGTGTACAAAAGTGTAGTGTCTAACAACAAACGTGTATGTCGTTAGTTAGAATCTTCGTCGATGTTAAGAGTGTTTTCGAGAATGTACTTTTGCATTCATCTGGAGGAATGGACGCTTCCACACGTGCAATTTAAGTTTAGCGGGTGTTAAAATAAAAGTGTTATGTATTAATCATATTAAAATTAGACATAAATAAAAAATAAAGTGTTTTCCTGAAGTTTTCATAAGTTTTATTATTTATTGATTTGTGAACCCAGGTAACAGTGAGTATCTAATCGAATGGAGAATGGACAATCAAACGGAATGTATTATTTTATTTCAGCAGAGTTTGCTTTTAATTCCATGTAAAACTCAATTATTTTGAATGGGGTAATTTCTATGAAATGAAAACGGGATATGTTACTTTCGAAATACATATCGTTCCATTAAAAAGAATGCTTCGTTCAATTTAAGTAACAAAAATGTTCAATATAAAAACGAAGACGTTTGATACAATTGCCTTTCATTTATTCAAAATGCGTTACCCGTTTACAATCAAAGAATAAGTGTTTATTTCAATGAAGAATACGTTTAAATCGACTGGCTCCTTCTTTTCAGGTAAACGCAAATTCTTTTAATTCAAACGCCTTTTTACAACTCATTATGCTTTTGAAAGAAACGCGTCTCGTTAGAATTAAACGCATTTGCTTGTGGAGCCAAATCAAAAGCGCAAATCGTTTGAATTAAATATATTTCGTTCAATATGAGTGAATATTTCTCTGAGTGTATTAACTGCATTTCGGGACAGAAGAGTTTCACGAAGAGACTTAGTATTGTCCTGTACAAAAAAGTTGAGCTGTCTTATAAAATCCAATAACCATCCTCAAATTGTTGGTAAAGTATTTGGAGAAAAAATCCTAAAATAATCTTGCATAAGTCACTGACGAGTTTTAGTAACTTTTGTAGACTTGAGCTCAATTTCTGAATTTGTTCACCTTTCCAATTTCACAATTTTTGTGTTGATATTGTGCTGCTTCGACATGGCCGCGGGCCGCACAGAACTGCAAGGAGGGCCGCATGTGGCTCGCAGGCCGCGAGTTTGACACGTCTGCAATAGGGATATAAAAGCAGAGAGTGTATATAAGTTGCTTCCTTAGATTTGGCCACTGTCTCAGATCCCGCATGTAACGAGTCTGTCCCTCATTAAAAATCCCGAAATTGCATCGCAAAACATCCAAAGTGTCCCTCATTTTCGGAAAATTGACATGGTTTACGCTTGCAATTTTTTTTACCATTAGGTCATCTTTGAACGGCTGTAACTTTTGAACGCGGACAGCTATGAAATATTCAGCAAAAAGTGCACCACAATACGCCCTTCAACGCATTTTTTGGAAAATCGAACTATGATTCCCTTGCTCCCCTCTTTTTACGAATTATTTGTTTTTGGCTTTGGGTCTCATGAAAAATTGAAACCGTTTGTGCTTGGGCCTCCTTTGCAAAATTTGTTATCCTAAGGTCGCATCTTTCTATCCACTTTTTTTTTGTGGGAAATCGATCCCGTTTGCACTTGGTCCTCCTTTGCGATTTGTTTGCCCTTGTGAAGCGACTGTATCTTTTGAAGAACAGCTAGGACCTTCTGAAATAGGAAGAAACCTTATCTTTAGAGTCGATTTGCGCTATCCGGCGGACCTTTCTGACCAAAGACATTATTCATTTTTTTATCTGGTGGGATTTGAAGAGGCTTGCTGTCGGGAAATAGGAAATATAGTCAAGTACTCGTATATTAAAAATATGTCCAGCGTTTAATGTAGATTATGGAGCCTAATTCCTTCACCCAAAACATCCTCGCATATGGTAGATTCCTACCCTTGTTTCATTGAAGCCAATTTATGCGTTACTCCTTTTAGCTTAACCGAACTACTCTCCACCAGTAGGCTATTCGGAGTGAGATTAGCAGAATTTTGCGTGAAGTGTGTGCAGTGAAGTCTAATTCATACGATAACTAACATTTTTATCTGAATGAGTATTATTTACATTCCAATGTAAGTGTGCGATTGGGCACCCTGAAATACGCCTAGGTAACTACAAAAAGATAAGGAAAAGAGCATTAAGATGTTGTCTAATTATGACTGCTTCTTGAGTTTCCCAAAATTAATCATTCACAGAATTTTAAGCCAACGGAAAGTTTCAAAAATTGCCGCCCTTAAATATCTGCCGCCCTGGCCACTTGCCCAGGTTCTCCATATGGGAAATCCGTGCCTGGAAATACTGATAGAATCGATTATGTTTTTTTTATGAAAAAAATATGTCAGATAAATAAAAATAAAGGAAAAAATCGCTTGGCTTCGAATTTCAGTCTGCAAGCAATTGACCAAAAGAGGCTTCAATAATAAAACGTTCCTAGTGTTTGAAGCTCTGACATAACGGTGACAAGCACACTTCACACACTGCTCCCAAAACGTATCTCATAAAAAGGATAAATTCTATATCTGGCGTTATAATTCGTATTTGGAATTCAGTTTTCCAAGGTACGGATATTAAATGTTTACAATGTGTTTAACTCAGAAAAAAAATATTTGCTCCAAATTTGCCGCCCCCGTAAAATCCGCCGCCCTAGGCTCCAGCCTACTCAGCCTACTGGTAAATCCGCCACTGCATCACTGTACATATAAAATTGTATATAAATACACGGGAGTATGAATATGAAAATCATAATTAAGTCCCGAATTCGTATCTATTTCAAATTTACGAAATAGTTGCGAATTTCAGCGAAAATGGCTGCTTTAAAAAATAAATGCAAAATCCACCCATTTGTACTTTTTCCACGAAAAAGTTAATTTTCTTTTAAAAAATCAGTTAAGACTTATAAGAGAAAATAAATTCCATCTCAGATTGATTTTTGCATTTGAATTGAATTTTTGCAAAATTTCCAATATTCAAAAATTTTTTAAGAGAAATTTCATTTTTTTGCGAATTATCCGTACCTCTAATCATCATAATGCATAAGCATACGTTTTAAAATATTGGCAACTAACAATGTAAATCTGAATCAATCTTATTAGATAATCCCATTAGTCTAAAATGTACGTCCTATTAGAAATCCAATGGTTTATAATCTCATTAAACTAATAGGATAAAACTATTAACTTGTTTAAAATAGCCGAGGCGAAAAGTTAATAGGAGTCCCATTAACAGGTTATGGGATGTTTTTCTCTGGGTGTAGATATCTCTGCAATTCTTCGGGGAATCGAAAAAATACTTCAAATGGCTGAGAAAAATTATGGGACCATTTTCGGATGTCACTTATGGAATTCTCAGCATTTTCCACCTATTCCAGTAAGTCAGCAGAAAAGCCAACCTATTACCCGATTTTAGTGCGGTTAGTTTTATTTTTAGGAACATTTTTGCCTGTAATAATCATCTTAATTTGCTATTCTAGCTAGTCCAGCTTTTGATATACACATATGGACAAAAATAAGTAGGTACACCCCTTTCTCACTATTTTATTCCGGATTTTCATTGCATTTATTGTATTCTAATACTAGAAAATGATAATCATTATAAAAACTCGGATGCAGCAATGCCCTGGCATCCGAAAAAGAAGATGGCTCTCCCCTATTTTCTCAGTCCCGGTCGATATAAAGTGTGAAGTTGATAATAAGCTTGGCCAAAACAATAAGTACGCCATCGTTTTTTACTTTTTCTCACAACAGGGTCCGACTTTTCATAAGGATTTGTTTTTTTTTACTATTTTTATGTGTACAATTAAAAACAAAAAAAAATATTTAAAGGACGAAAGTGCATACTAGGCCTGTAGAAAGGCGTTTCGGGTCCAAACCCTTGAAATGGCGGTTACATTACTCGCTCAGTCACGAAATAAATCCGCTGACCGTTGCAAGTGTATATTTCATTTAGAAATAACAAAACTCAGCCAGAAGTAGAAGAAAGTTCAAATAAGGGCCTCAAGGATAACTGACAATCACATTATGTCTATGGCAAAGGAAGTTCCATTGACATTATCG
Organism: Microchrysa polita; assembly: GCA_949715475.1. Taxonomy (NCBI): domain Eukaryota; kingdom Metazoa; phylum Arthropoda; class Insecta; order Diptera; family Stratiomyidae; genus Microchrysa; species Microchrysa polita. The sequence goes on along the minus strand of OX454416.1, from coordinate 83,592,256 downwards.
ACGCTTAATGCGGGAAGTATTGCAAATATCGAAACTCTCCGGAAAGTTAATTCAAGGTTACAAGAAGTTAAGTAGTTGTGTCGAATAGCCTCGAAGTTTCCTTTGCGATCGTAAAAATTATTGACGGTGTGGCGAAATATTGAGAGGGATAGTCCATCTTTGTTCAGGCGAAACAATGAAAACTCGCGGAATATTTTGTTTCAGTGACGTAATCGTAATAAAATCGAATGTTAAGAGCTCCTTTCGAAATATTCTTCATCTGAAAGAAAAATAATTTGATATATGCTACATTAAAGGACTATTTCCATGGGGGCAAAAATATCATTGTCTGTAGGTTTTTTTTTATAGGTTTGTGTAATTCAAATACATCTAAAAACCGTTACTGCGAGAGAAAGAAGAAATGTTTGTTAAGAGACATATCGCATCATGCTGAGAATCTATACAAATTAGGTCAGAACTTCAGCAGGATAATAATTTAAACAACACCTCAAAAGCTGTTCTAGGACTAGCTTCCTTAAAATGGAGTGTAATTTTATGATTGGTGAAGTCAGTAATCAAACTTGAATACGTACGAAGATTTTTGGGGATAATTAAAACAAAGAGTTGGAAAATGGCATCCCACAATAAGGACGAAATCATAAGAGTTTTCTTAACGAAATGGGGATACGATGACATGACATGACATTTTGACTACGCAATCAAATTATCTCCAGTAAGTGAATACAAACGGAATGCCCTGTGGCATGGGTCGCGAATAATGCCACCGCCTTTCCCGGCGTGTCGTAGAAGGCGACTAAAAAGGGACCTAATCCAAGATGGATCAGCATGCGCCGAGGGATGCATGGTCAAGAGGGTGCTTGGCCGCTAGTATGCGAAGGTCGCAGGCAACCATGACATCTGAAGCCTGAGGCACGTTTTAACATCAACAAGACCTCCCATAGGTTAGTGTGTGTGTGTATGGGTTGCCGCGTCTGGAGATAGCCGGCGGACGTAAAAGGAAAGTCCATAAATTTACTTATTTCCACACACTAGTGCCAAAAACACAACCTTTCTCCAAAAGGTGTAAAAGAATGGAAGGCCTTATGGAAATTGACGCAGATACAAGCACTACCCCGCTGGGCACTACTTCTGTTATGCGATTGAGTGATCCCGGGGCGAACCTAGTTCGCGCCAGAGCTCGACGGTTTCCGGGGGCGAGCAATATAAGGCAGTCCAATTACATTGTGGAGAAGCTGAGGGTTGCAAGCTGGAATGTCGGTTCCATGACGTCAAAGAGCGAGGAGATTGAGGATATCATGAAGCGGAGAGGGATAGACATTATGTGCGTGCAAGAGACAAAGTGGCGAAATACCCATATCGACAGAGCCCGGTTTCTTACGAATTCCATGAAGTACAAATTGTACTACTATGGAATTACAAACCAAAGAAACGGAGTTGGCATTATTCTGGCGTCGTCTTTACTTGGCAGTATAATAAGTGTCGCGAAGAGAAGTGACCGCTTGATCAGCATCAAATTGGTTATCTGCGGAAGGGTGTGGAACGTAATAAGTGCCTACGCTCCCCAAGTGGGACTGCCACCAGAAGAAAAAGAGGCATTTTGGAACGACGTTGACACCCTAATTCAGACCATTCCAGATACCGGTGTTCTTGGGAGGAGATTTAAATGGCCATGTGGGTGAATCAAATTATGACTACGAGGATTGCCATGGTGGAAAGGGTAGCCCTTCAGCGGTCAGAAATGACGAAGGTGAAGCTATTCTGACCATGTGCAGATCGCATGGTTTGGTCATCCTAAATACATGGTTTGTGAAAAAGGAGAGACACCTAATCACCTACAGTAGTGGACACGGAGATAGGAAACACGAAACGCAGATCGATTACCACCTCTGTTTCGATTTTATGAGAAGGTGGGTAAAGAGACTGCAAGGTGATCTTGGGTGAATCTGTCGTCAGCCAACATCGTTTGCTCCTGTCAGAATTTATTTTGAAAGCAGGAGGAGCAAGAAATAGAAGAACTCCCAAGCCTGTCGAAAAAATCAAGTGGCACAATCTCACAAACGACAACTTTGAACCTGTAGTAACTCCATTCATTGATAAAATGACGGAGTGGTTTCAAAACAACTTAAACTGCACCGAGCACAGTCCAACACAAATGTGGAAGTTTCGCTGAAATGTCAGTAGGTGAGGCGGAAAAGGCACTTGGAGTTTCGAAAGGTCCACTCCACACGAAGAAAGAAACATGGTGTTGGAACACCGAAACTAAGGAAGCAGTGGAAGCCAAATCGAGCGCATTTAAGGCATGGACGAAATGTGAGTCAAGCAGTGAAGCCGAACGGGTTCAACTTCGCGAAAATTATATGCAATGCCGAAAGAAAGTAAAGCGCTTGGTAGCTCAAGCAAAGGCGAAGGCAGCTGAGAAATTCTACCGAGAATTAGAAACTCAGACTGCGACCGAAGGACCGTCTTTGCGCGAGAGACTTAAGCACGACGCCAGGATATTTAGGGTCGCAGCCCAAAGGAGAAGGAACGCTTGGGAAATACAGGCGCCAAAGTACGTGGAGGACTCGCAAGGAATGTTGCTGATTGACGATACGGCAATTTGTAGCAGGATGCGAGAGTATTTTGACGAACTTCTAAATGAAGAATTTCCTCGAGCAGCTTTTCAACATGTTGAGCCGAATACCACAAATATTGAAGATATCTCAGAGGAAGAGGTGATGGAGGCAATGCATCAGATGAAACGCGGAAAGGCAGTCGGCCCGGACAAAATCCCCGCGGAATTTTGGTTGAAAATGGAAAATGTCGGGCTTAGTTGGCTCACAGTTCTCTTCAACAAAATCAAAGGTGGGCAACCGATGCCTGATGCTTTCAGGGAAAGTTTTCTTCTTCCTTTCTATAAGAACAAGGGAGACTCACGCAAACTCAACAACTATAGGGCTATAAAGTTAACACCTCATACACTAAAGATCTACGAGCGAGTTGTCTGCAACCGATTGAGAAAGACTGTGCGGTTGAATGCGGCTTTGTTGAAGGTCGATCTACAGTCGATGCGATTCAGTGCATTCGTATTGCGATGGAAAAGTATAGAGCAGCACGAAAGGACTTGTACTTTGTGTTCATCGATTTGGAGAAGGCATTCGATAGAGTACCTCGTGATCTGATATGGTTGGGCTTGAGAGCACTTAATGTCCCCGAGGCATACGTCAGGATGATACGAGACATGTATGATGGAGCTACGACTAAGGTTAGATGCACAGCCGGTGAATCAGAAGAATTTCCGGTGAATGTCGGAGTACACCAGGGCAGTGTATTGAGTCCGTTGCTCTTCAACATCACCATGTGCTACTTATTAACACGTGTCTCCGACGGCCTAGAAATATCTCTTCTTTTTGCTGATGATATAGTCCTCAGTAGCCCAAACATCGTTGCCTTGCAAGCTGCGCTTACAGAATGGTGTGACATTTTGGAGGAGCATGGACTGAGGGTAAGTATAACAAAGACTGAGTTCTTATGCTGCCAATTCTCAGACCCAAATGACCCAAATGCACCGATACCAGAGATGTGCGTCAGAGGAGAGCAGCTTAAGACTTGTGCCAAGTTCAAGTTCCTTGGCTCGATGGTGAACAGCGGAGCTACATGCGATGATGACGTCAAACATCGCACAAAGGTTGGGTGGATGAGGTGGCGAGAAAACTCTGGAGTTTTTTGCGATAAGAAAATGCCACTGAAGCTAAAGGGCAAGTTGTACAAAACGGTTGTACGTCCCGCACTCATGTATGGATCAGAATGCTGGACCATGTATGAAGGTTACGCGAAACAAATGACAGCGACTGAAATGAAAATGTTACGCATGTCAGTTGGTGTAACATAAAGGGACCACATCAAGAGTAGCTACATCCGAGGCAGCTTGTCCATAGACCAACCAATCACCGAAAAGCTCGAAGACCGACGAATGGATTGGTATTGCCATGTTCAAAGGCGTCCGCCTGAGAACCCCTCAAAGAGAGCGATATCAATGGAAGTTCCACTTGATGGACCCAAGGCCAGAAGCAGACCGAAGAACACCTGGATGTGTCAAATGAAAAAGCAACAACAACGCATTGGTCTCGGCGATGACACGATCCAAGGTAGAGCTGCCTGTAGAAATATGCTGAGAAATTATCGCCAAACCGGGCGATGTGCCTACACCGCAGGTCGAGCAACGCGGAACCATGGAGCAGTATAAAGAACGAGGCAAAAAAGGAGAAGTGAATACAAACGGATTTTTTGGGGATTATTGAAAAATATGATGAGAAGTAATAAAAGAAACCAAATGTCGAATTCGAGCATGAAGTTTGAATTAAAACTAGTTTGGATCAAATCAGCTGAGATGTACTTATTTTTTTGTCCAGGCTTTTTTAGTCGTCTCATATTATTTTAAGGAAAATCAAAGCTGTTACTTATTTAATAATGTTAATGTACATATTATTTAATTCCTCTCCAATTAAGTAACAACATGTTAACAAACGATTTTTTTTACTTCATAACCTGCTTGTCTACAGGGTTTTAAGAAAAAAAATTATGACTGTACTAATTTTTTGGCCATATGTATATGTATGTATGTATTGAGGGCTTAGTCGTACAAAAAAATGTTTTTTTTTTTCAAAAATCTTCAAATGCCTGTGGCAGCTAAAAGGTTAAGAATTGGGGTTACAACTTTTTTTGCTGGAAATCACATGGAGAATCACAATCCGGTGCGTTTATGCGGCAGTTTCCGGACACCCTGTACAGAAGGGCGACTTTTTAGTATATGAACAGGGCGCCATAATACCTAGGACCGGCGCTGTCCAAATCTACATATTTTCCGGGTACACCAACATCAAGTTGTACTACACTGTATCTGTCAAATAAATTATTTGAATAAAATGACATTAGGTTTGCTATTCGAACCGGAAAAAATACTGCAAAACTGGCGAATATTCGCGTTGGTGTGGGCATCTCCATACAACGCAGTGTGTTACAATTTTGACGCCGCGGAAAAATTCGCCGCGAATATTCGCTGACGCGCCGGTGTGGGCATCACTTAATAGTGCATAGTTTTTTTTAGGGCTAACATTTTTTTACTATACAGTAGTCTGGCTCTAGCGGTTAGTGCGCGCACCTTCGGTGCACAGGGTCATGAGTTCGAATCTCACCGTGGGTGTTTTTCGAACTCACGATCTTGTGACGGACTATGATCTCACTGAGATGTTAAACGAGTACCCATTAATGGGGATAAATAACACCGCTGAGCGCGATGCTGATCTCATTTCTTCAACAAAAAGCAGATAAGATCTTGGAAATAGGGATGTCACTAACACATCCTGCGGCCTTAGTCTAATGTTGGATTGTCGCTCCTGTTTTTTTTTAATATACACGGTGTCCGGAAACTACTCCATAAAGGCACCGAAAAATTATTCCTCACGTGATTTCCAGCAAAAAAAGTTGACGAATATACCACCCAATTCTTAACCCTTTAACAGCCACAGGCGTTTGAAGATTTTTTTAAAATAATGTTTTTTGTACGACTTAAATATAAACCAATTAACTAATTTTGCATTATCTATTTATTTCCAGTTAAAAAAAAAAACATCGAAAAATATATTCTAAAATCATTCGTCAACAATTCTCAAAAATTATTCGCAAATAATCCGGAGACACAATACAAATTCAATTCGTAATTTACGATTCGTAATCGACTGCAATTTTAGTACGCTCGATGGATCAGAAACGCATTATTTCTCAATTCATAAACGAATCGGAGTTCGTGAAAAATGAACTGATTACGAGCCATTTACGAATCATTTGGTTTTCTGGGTATCTTTTTTCCATGTCGTGTGTATGCGCCTAGAACAAATGGCATTCGAAAATTATTCATTTCTGGACAGCATTAGTTTTTTTGGTTTGGTGGAATACTATCGAAGACAATGTACGGCGAACTTATCGTGGTGCGGATATAGGGAGAATAGTTGGGTATTCCTACGATAGCGATGTGGCGAACCAGTCACTTTGACATGCGATTACAGCGCGCAATCGAGTAGCAGCGGCGACTAGGGGAACCATTTTTGGCAGAGTGAATTTCACAACAGTTTGTTCTGCTATCCGTTCTCATAGGGGGAACTTTTGTGTTTCCGATATTTTCCGCTATCTATCCGCTATATGGCGGACGGTAAGATAAGTGTCGCTAGTGTCGATAAGAAGAACAAGAAAATTCGGAACAAAGGGGTTTTAGAAAATAGAGAGAATTTTTTAAAAGCCACACTTGCGCCCCTGGCTGCGGGTAGCGGAATTATGTAAAGTGGGTTGTGTCTTAGATAGATTACGGGTTGTGGTCTTGGAAATGATATCCAGTTCACACTGACTGGTTATGTCAGTTTAGTTATCAGCTAATGAAACTGTCATGTGGTCAATGGCTGTGTCCACACATGCGCGCTTTCGTCCTCCTTATCGTCTTTCAGCTCCGTTACCACTTTCAACATTGAACTTGTCGTTGATTGCCTCAAATGAACCGAAGAAAAGAATGTGCCTGTCTAGACAGTTTCAATTTTCGTTCGTCTTCATCATTTTGACAATTGAAACTTGAGATGCCTGCGCTATTGAAGAAACGCATTCATTCTTGAACGCGATTGCTAATGTTAAATATAAACAACTCATCGTCTATTCATATATTACTGAAAGAATTTATCATTTACCCGTCCTGACCAAAGCCGCGACACATATTTCCCGATAAAATGAACAGATATGGATAGAATGAGGCATTGATCTCTTCTGTTCACTTGACGCAATCAATGACACGTTCAATATTGAAAGTGGATACGGAGCTTAAAGACGATAGTGAAGACGAAAGCGCACATGTGTGGACATTGCCAATGACTCATTCCATCCGCATCTGTTCATTATTTATCGTTAGATATGTGTCGCAGCAGCAGAAGCGCACAATGCATTTTACATTATCGACAATAATGCTGTACAGCAAGTTTCGCATGAATGCAAAGCATATTTGTCAGCTATGAAATGCTGCTGCTGGATCATAATGTATTTCAAGCATTATGGTGGAAATAGAATGCCAGCAGCACATCGCATTTTGTATTGCTAATTATCATATTCATGCTGTTACTGGATCATATGTATTTCAAGCATCATGTGCAGCAAAAAACAACCAGCTTGATGCTTGAAATAGAATAGACGCGTTGAATGCTGCCGAAAAGAGCAGCACCCTGCATTTTAAATGGCTGACTAATTTACTGCTGGTTGCTGCTCAACAGCAACAGCAAAAAACATGCCAGCAATTTAAAATCAACCGTGCTGCTTTCTTCGGTACCATTTAACGCGTCTAATCTATTTCAATCATCAGAAGGTGACCAAACCGAGGCCCGAGGAGACTGTTGGGCAGTTGGGGTCGCAAATTCGCATAATAACGACGATTGATCAGTGGATGTAAAGCTTTTTTATTTTTCACAAGAATAACATTTGCAGTGTTGAATTCGATCGTCGAGGCATTCCCATGAACAAGCAAGCGAATGCATGTTTATGACGTAGGAATACAACACCCGACACTATTTAGATTGCAGCCCCGGCAAAATTGGCTTAATAGCATGCGGTTCATTTGAGCCAGCGGTGTGGGCTTTAATAACAAAAAAAAAACTAAACTTGTTTTGAGTACATTCGAAATTTTATAACTTAATTTATATTTTAATTTTATCATATCAATATCAATAATGATGTTTTAACGTGATATAGATAAGACACATGCTTCGTTTGAGCAAAATAACTCTTGGAAATAGGAATGTTACAAAAAGTAATTCAGAATTCAAAGCTATACCTAATTTCGGATCCATTATGCATCAAGGCGGCCAATTGCTTCAAAGAGTTCCCTCGTTGGTTCCACTTGTTTGATGCGGCATCCTTTCTCAAATATATGTTTTGCCAGGTATTTGTTGTACAGCCTCTTCTTGAGGCCATACCTCGGCAAGCTGGCGTTTGTGTGGCGCCACTCAGATTCAATCGTATTGGTGTGGACCTTCGTGATTGGATCGACAAAGCTATACTTGTGATTGACGGTGAGGTACTGGAAGCCCTCATTAGAGAGGCAGCAGTACGCCTTTAAATACATTTTTTTTTAATTTTCAATCAGTTCATTGTATGTTGTTGCTTTGTTTAAACCCGTTCTTTGACAGATAGTTCAGAAACGCGGCCGTATCGAATCGGTGGCTAGCCATTGCCTAGCCCCATTTAAAAATGATTCGATACCAGGGTGTATTTCGTGTCCTATATAAGAGGATCATACACCTTTGCCTGGTTGAGTCCGGTAATGCCTCTCCTGGTATTACATGACGCGCTGCATACGTAGAGGCATCTGATGAGAATTGCAGCGCGCCATGTAATACTAGTTCGAAACCGGCTCAAAATGCACTCTGTGTGCCGCAACTCGCTGGAGTATGCATATCATTGTATGTAGTTCTTACTCTCCGACAATCTGAATATATTGTTGTTCCCGGCTCAACATGTTGTTTAATGATTTTTAGGAGGGTGCTGGCGTCTCTTTTTTCAACAGGTGCGAAAAAAACATTTTCCTGTGTCGCGCTGGATGCCGCCAAACACCCACTGACCTTCCACATGATGGCCACGATGATGCTTCCTCCGGCCGAATTTGGATTCGTCGATTTCAACGATTTTACCGGGACCTATTAATTAACAAGGTTAAATAAAAATAAAAATGATCAATTACTATAGGTATAACTTTTGTTTAATTAATATGCTTAGAGAAAATGACAGAATAACTAGGTCCACCTTCCGTACAATTATTTCGCTACCTTACAGACACTCTAGCTGCGTGTTACTCGATTGAGTACAGGGGGGATCGCGTCCATGCAAATTTTAACAATGAGTTTGCTACGAGTTTTGCTATATAGAAACTAACAGCCAAATTTGTATGAATGTTGTTCTATCAGAACTTGATCGATTAAAACGCAGTTATGGTTTATAAGGATTTATTATTACACAATCATGGCTATGATAATAATAAATTTTTCTAGCTTTAAGCCCGCTCGATTTATTCGTTATTAGCCTGTATGCTGGGGCTACCTCAACTACTGGGAGTTGAAATGGGACTAAATGTAATCGATCCCCCTAAGGTACGATAAGGTAAATGGATTTTGAAAAGCTCATTCAAACTGAAAAGTGTGCTATTCGAGTTTGAATTCCTAACCTGAATAAATATACGGGTTAGCATTTGTATGATATGATATGTATAATTACCCCGTATAGAGGCTAGCTGTCGAAAGAACACGGCCATAAATTATTCTCTTCTAACAATAAAAGGGGCACTTTACTGGCTATAAATGCTGAATAATAGCCGTTTTTTGATTCAATAGAACCTTATTGTGGCACTGAATTACTCTTTGAAAAAGGCATACATCATATGTTATGTCATAATTTTTTGTCATTTTCTCGCGTTTGCATCGAAACCGTGACTGACGTACGCCCGTCCGGCGCCCTAACCAATCACACACTATAAAAATGAGACCGACTGTACTTTGGAAAAAAACCCTTACAACTTTACTGTTTTATAAAAAGAATGTACATACATGTAATTGCTTCTGAGATTGAAGTTCATATGTATGTATCCAATTTGAAACTCTACCAATAAAATAAATACACATATAAAAACATTACTTACCGCCGATTCTTTCCGAATTGTTAACGACAATTATTTTTTATTAAATAACTGAACATCCATTCCACTTACGAAAAATTACAATGTGGAGCACTACAAGTCCACCGAAAGCCATCTTTTGCGCACGTTTTCCTTAGGGTCATCGAACTGTAGCATTTAGTGCAGTAGAATTCAGTTGGAATTAGCTTCCATTCTTGAAGCTGCACAATCCCTCGCAAGGTGAGATTTTCTTTTTCGTCAAAAAGAGACGATAAAAAATCTTGATTAATCTAATAAAACAACGAACGAAAAAACAAACAACTATAGCCAAGCCATCTGAATATAAGTTCAATAATTCAAACAAAATTGTACCCTACAAGTTAAAGTATATAAAGGCTCACGCTGGAAAGGGTGCGTTTCTTCGTTTTTTTTTTTCAATTATTTAAAAAAAGGCATAAGATACAGAAAAATGGTCAGAGAACGAAAAAAACCTATATAAAATCTCATTTACAATGATAGGTATGTATCACACGTAACACATCAAAATTTTATTGGAACATTCGGCGACAAAAAAAATTAATTATGGAATGTTTTCATTTTAAAACTTTTTTAAAAGTTCCACAACTATAAAAAATGCAAGTTCAACCATGTAATTTGGTTTGAGAACTAATCCGAAGAGGGTTAAGTTGCTCCGATGAAAGACCTCTATTTTTCTGCATCTTTTGCCGTTATTGAAAAACATAATTACAGAAAACGGAAAAAATACCCCCCTTTTCCCCTTTGGTTAATGTTGCGGACCTCTGATCGGGAGGAACTCTTTTGACACTTTTTCTGTTTTCTTGAATTTTGCATCAAATTTATAGTAAAACGGTCTCGCTGATTCCAAAAATGTAGTCCCTATACGGCCGGTTTTTGACATATCGGATTTTTTTTTAATTTTGCGGAAAACTAGAAAAGGCCCCTTTAAAAAACATTTTTGTTTTTAAAGCTACGGGGTTGCATCCTTGTGCAGGACCTTCTAGAACTTGTATACAATAAAATTAAAAGTAATAAAAGAAAATAAAAAATCGCTACCTGGATTTTTTGTTAAAAGTTGTGAAATTCTTCAGCCATTTTTAAGGCTCTTTTATACAAAAAAAATGTATTTAAAAGTCTCTGTTCCATTATATTACCCTATTATTGTGCTTTTAACTTGTGTAATGGAAGCCTCTAGTATCCCTCGTCGAAAGTGAAACACCCCGGACTCATTTTGCTATATGTACATATATGTGGCAGTTATACATTTCTAGGTCAGAGGGAAAAAATAGGCCCCTTTGTCCACCAGGCATATATGTATTACCTACTTCAAAGCTCCAATTTGCAATCAGGATAAATGGTGGGTCCCTTATAAAGTGTGTAACGTGGATATACAAAATATCCGTGCTTTTTGTGTATGTGGGAGAGCAGAGCAGCAAATAAACAAAATGCTGTTCCCCCGTGAATCCAGCGATATAGGATTTTCCCGACCAAATATCGCATTTTTCTTTGGCTATATTACATTTTGCACTTACTTGCCATTGTATGTTCTTTCATATACAATGATTAGGACACTGTACCAACAACAACACCACTACTAACTTTTACTAAAAATTGTAAAACTTTATTTAGAATATAATGGTTTTTCACTGCTATCTCGTACAATGAAAACTTCGCTTTGTCGTATAACACTTCGAATTGTCGTTGATTAGCGGTAATTTTAATTTGAATGTTTCAAATTCCATTGTTTCACATTAGTACAGTGAAATTAGGTTTCGAAAAAAAGTATACTGACTTTTGGTATAGACTTTATGGTTTGCCACGAATACCTTAGAATTTGGTAGGGCAAAGATAACAGGGTGTCCCGAAAAGTAGAAAAATTCGGTCTTTTTAACTTTTTATCGGAGATTCATGTATGAGTACTTAAGTCAAAGAGGATTCGATTCATTTTCTGTCAGTTTTTTTCTCCAGTTTTGGGCAAAATAATTAAGAGCCTTCAAGGTTCGATTCAGGAAGGGTTTGTTTGTCTGTGGATGTGAGTGGATTCGGGATATGTTTTTTTTTTTGTCATATTGGGGGCATTATATGTTCAATTTTATTAAAAAACTGTGCTGGTGTTGAAATAAATCCAGGTCCAAGGGTCTGGGTTTGTAGTGTTTGCAATTGCAACCAACGATCGGTTCGAACTTTTGTTCGTTCTTTCTTGTGAAATTGATTAATTCTTGAATGGCCGTGTAATAACTCAAACGCGCAGAGTCCGATTTTGATAATTAAATTAAAAAAAAATCACCAAAATGAAATTTGGGTTATGTCATTTTCTGTCTCCATTTGGCTGCTAGTGTAGATGCTAAGGAGCAGCCAAATGGCTGTACGCGATGCCAGTTTTTGGACGCGCAGCCATTTGCCAACACAACAACATTGCATTTGCCAATTATTGAAGGTAGCGGTAGATAGGTCAGTTGTGGGTGATCAGAAAACCGGGGTACCATTTTGGGGCGGGCAGGGTGTTTTTGACCTCAAATTCGGAATTAGCGACACAAATTTACCTTAGTGTTTCTGCCACGTCGATCGGACGAGTATTCCCCCGAGAAAACAGTGGTACCATTTTGGGACGGGCAACCCCCAATTTTTTTTCTTATTTTCGACCTCAAATTCGGATTTAGCGGCCCATAATTCTTTTAGTGTTTCTTCCCACGCCGATTGGACGAGTATTTCCCCGAGAAAACAGTGGTACCATTTTGGGGCGGGAAATGCTCAAATTGTTTTCTTATTGTTGACCTCAAATTCGAAATCAGCGGCCCATAATTCTTTTAATGTTTCTTCCTCCGCCGATTGGACGAGTATTTCCCCCAGAAAACAGTGGTATCATTTTGGGGCGGGCAACCCTCAAATTGCTTTCTTATTTTTGACCTCAAATTCGGAATCAGCGGCCCACGCCGATTGGGCGAATATTTCCCCCAAAAGACAAGGGTACCATTCTGGGTGCCAACCCAAAAAAAAAATTTTTTTATTTTAAATTTGGAATCGGTGCCTCAAATTTACCTTAGTGTTTCTGCCACGCCGATCGGACGCGTATTTTTCCGAGAAAACAGGGATGTCATTTTGGGGCCGGTAGCCTCAAAAGGGTGCGCGTACGTTACAAACTGGGTTTCATTGCACTGTATGTTTTCATAAATTACTTTGATATTTCACCCATTCATATGTGAACAACTATTAACACTAAATCCAAATGCCGCCCGATTATTGTTTTGAAACGCATAAGCTAACACTGCAAATTTTCAGAAAAGTTACCTACCTCATTCAGTCATTCATCATTTTCATTACATTACCTACCTAATTATCTACAACAGTACAAAGCCATACCGACAAGTATGTATGTATACAATCCATTCATTAATACCCACAATTATCTACAAGACTACATAAATATACCCATTACGTTTATTTGTATATTGAAAACAAATCTCATCGCATCGCATCGCCCCGTCCGATACCGCAAGTGTGCACTGCACACATCGCATAGCCCGGCCCGGAAAAGCTCGGCGTCGCACTATATGTGTACGCGCCTTAATGAAGAATTGCCGACTCGAGTCACAGGCATTTGTGCTCTCCTTACATAGCTATTGTAAGTGCCAGCCTAATAAGTGCGAATCGATGGGAGACGCGTACTGCTCTCTTGTTAGATCACTTCCCAATTATTATAAGAATTGACAAACCAGCAAACCTGGCCGATTCTGAAAACAAAGCATACCTACACCAGCTAATATTAGGAACGCCATTGTCAAAGCAGCGGCAACGTATATTCTTGCAGGACATATTACCAAAGTTCAACCTAACTTTCCCACCAGTGCCGCCAGATTAGCAGGTGAACAAGATTGTTATATGTACCTATAAATATGGAGTGAAACAATAGAGTGTATGGCAAGTGATATTAATAGGAGCTTAAATGAGACGGGCTTTATTTAATGTAAAAAGTTAGATTTAGAACATATCATTTAGCTAGGTTATAGCTACATATAGAATGATTGATTTTAATTTCTCTTTCTAACAAAGAAAACATCCGACGCGCTCACACAGGTGATTCCAGAATTCAGGAGCTCAACTCCGAAATTAATCGACAAGTGAAAGACTATCGGAAGACGAAATGGAATGAGCATCTCAAAATATGTATCATCAATGAAGGTGTCAATAAACTAAACAATGGTATACTGCCCACGCGCTATCCAATCCCAGGAAAGGAAACGACAATAACGCCATCAAATTTGATCGTAAGAACACCAGCGAACCTCTTCATTGCGCAAGCCTGCTCAATATTTTACTGAAAATCCCATATCCGACGGCCTAAAGCGTAAAAATAGAAAACGGATTCGCAATAGAAATATTGACAAATCGTATACTGCGGATTATTTTAAACAAGTCATTGACAATTATAAAAGCATGATGGCATTTCGTTGTTCGTGTTGAAACATCTCTTCCATTCTGTCAAATGCATTTGGTAAGGTCAATCATTAGATTTTTCCTCGGTAACCTGCTGAGTATGGATATTCCTGCACAAGAGATTCGTTGGAGTACCAGCTATATAGCTGGTCGGCATTCCTTCACTGAATTTCCTGGGAAAACATTTCAAACTAAGACAATTTAAATTAGGAGTTCCACAGGGTGGGGTACTCTTCCCCACTTTGTTTAACATCTACATATCCGACACCACTCTCTCTCTCGATTACCGTAACTCCTAGTGGAGCATGGTGCGTTGATGACTACCGTGTGACAATTGAATTCGGAGTGTGATACGGTTGTCAGCCATACCACTTCCTAGTCGCATTGTTAGTTTATTATTCTACGATAAGAATATTTCTTATCATCTTCTTCTGAATAATAAACTTGCGACGAGTCGTGCCGAGTTTGGAAACTCGTTTCTCTATGAGTGTCTATTTCACAGAGGCGACCGAACGATCACGGCCACAGAGCACGACATATCCGACACCACATCACATTGTTTCAATGTCGAGCTGAGCTTACTCCTATTTCATTGTGGGAAAACCCTAGCGCAGCAGCTATGGCAAATGGAATTAGCAAAATCTGCAAAAAATCAGGTAATTATCAATATGATGTACTTTTTTACCTTGGCTACCATTGGCTGGCGAAAAGACACCTTCTGTTGCTTGTATTCCACTGTGGAGTTGTGAGGGCACTCATCGGGACTTGCAAGTGGCTGTGGCGGTATTTGATATAGCTGAATAGCAATAACTCTATAATCTGGAACAAGAGGTGGTCCAGACCAATGAAACATCCGGAATAGCGCAAACATTTTTATCTAAACAAAAACCGTTAAAAAAAAAGTGACACAATACTGCGTTAATTTATTTTTCTCTTAAAATGATTTAACATCATCAATCATTATGTCATAAAGTTACATTTACTAACTGAAAAGGAAAAAAAATACGGATTAAAGAGTCCAAATTCCTGTCGAAATCCGGACTACAAAACGAATAATAGAAACATTTAGAGATCCAGATTAGCGTGATATCCAGATTAGAGTCTTTACAAAAAAGGTGATCACAAAAGAAACTTCAATTTCCTTATTAAATATTAGTGCTGAAAATCGAAATGAAGTTATTCAAGCATATATATTTGTTGATCGAATTTATTCACGACCACTCAAATAATATAATATAATGGTCTTGGGAATTCGGTAATTGCCTGAATTGACTGCCTCCGACGTCGATGGCGTGTGTGATCAAGTTCGTTCGCCCTAAGCCCTCCGCCGAAAAAGACGGAAATCTTGCAATGAATGCATTGAGAGAGGTGATTTAAAACGGAGTCAACGGATGTTGGTTAACTCCACGCTCCAGAGGTTCAATAGACAAAGCTGCCGAGTACAGAGAGTCTTTGGAAAGCGCAGGAGCAAGGTCAAATTTACCCACGAAATCGATTCCGAAGTAGAGATTCTGGCCGGCGTGATAAGAAACTCAATAGTTTCTCTTCGCCCACGGAAGGTAACAGGGGTGGAAATTTTTCCAACCGCTGAATGGCGAGTACCATCAGCCGTAGTTACTCCCAGCCGGAACCTCTCCCAGGGATGCCTTGAAGCTGCCAGGAACTTCTCCGCAAAACTCGAAGCAATTACGCTGCATGACGCCCCTGTGTCAATTAGACCTCACGACTTCACGACAGAAACCGCACTTGGCCCAGTCTTCAATGAGTCATTCGGACCTAAACTTTTGGGGCGAGTCAAAATGCTGATCCCGGTCGAGAAGTCAAGTTTGGTCAGGTCAGTTGATGTATGCGACACATTTGGTGGGGTTATACCAGATTGCACAGCAGAACCCAAAGTATTTTTTTTCGACATGAGCATCCGGAGTTTTCAATGGCAGGTTTTATTTGTCCGCACTGGTTGTTGGAGGTTTCGCAGTGACCTCCTTGAGAGACCCCAGGTTTTGGCGAGGCCTCCGTATATTCGGGTTTTTTGTACAGTGCGGACATCTAAGCTTGTAAACTCCCGGCGCTCCACAGCCGAAAGAAAATACCTTCGGTTCTGCCTTGCATTCGGCATAAGTGTATCCCGGTTTTGAACAGTTCCAGCAGTTTATTGGAGACTTCAGCTCGTCCACTCTTGAATTTTGTTTCTCATCCTCTTCCAAAAATTCATCAGGGCCAATCTCTTCAACTCTTCGACGAGGATGTTGACTCGCATCGCGCAAAGAGCACCAATTTTTAAGGCGCTTATCGACTTTCTCTTGCTTGTCAACACAAAGCTTGATATCACGAAGCAAACTGATGTTTTCTTGCGCAAGGTGGTTTGTCAAATACGGGCGCAAATTTCTTCGCACTATGCAAGTCAATTCCCGAAATGATTCTCCGGAGCGTTGACGTCGACTCCGCATTTCGTCAATCAGGTCATCGGCATCATACACGTTGCCGAATTCCTCTTTCATGACTTCCTTCAGGGACGTCCAAGTGTAGTTGTTTCCGGTCTCATCAGTAAATCGACGGAACCAGGGAAGTGTAGACTTCTCGAGAAGGAGGTGTGCACAAAGGCACAGCTGACTGTAGTCACCTCCCAGACAGCGGTCAGTGTATAATTCAACCTGCCGGATGAATTCATCCACTGACTCAGCATCGAAACGTAATCCCCAATCGGAGATCACGCGATACGTTTTCCCTGGTGGAGCTACAATTGCCTGGCTTCGTCGATCTGCTGATGATGCGGAACCAGACGCCGGGATGTCCACAGGAGGAATCGTTACATATGCAGGTGATTGTGTAGGTACATATGCGCAGGTGGAAGTATCTGCTGACGAATGGCCTGATCGATGTAGGACTTGAGAGATTCCAAAAAAACCCAGATGTAGTTCTGGAACAGGTTGAGGGGCAAAGTGAAAAAGCGAACCCTCCAACGTCCCGCTGGAATGTTTTTGGCAGCTGCCCCTGAGCACCAGCTGTCTCGTCAAATCGGCAATGGGCAGGGGTATTTCTGACTCGGCCGGTGGTATCCCTTCCTCGGAAATCCACCAAGGGATCGCGGTTTTGAACAGGCGAATTGGGTGGAGTTTGTGATGAGTCATAAATAATCCGTTTCCCAAGTAATTTGCTAATTATGCGATTGAATGCTCTACGCGATATCAATAATAAGGCGGTTTCGACAAGAAATCTAAAATATAACATGACAAAATATTATAAAAATGTTTCGGACGCAGCCACCGCACACCACGACACTCCCGTGGGGCCCTCTACGCTGCCGTCCGGTTTTCCCTTTTCAGCGTGGGTCACAATCAAAAAATAAAACTCCTTAATTTTTGTTGGAACAATATCGTCCCCGCGAGGGGGAACTCAAAAAATTGTCATTGTCGATTTCGACCGATATAGTTCGAACTAAAATAAAGGAAGAAAAAAAATTTTTTTTCCATGTTCCATTTTTTGAATGTGACCCACACTGAAAAGGGAAAAACGGACGGCAGCGTAGAGGGCCCCACGGGAGTGTCGTGGTGTGCGGTGGCTGCGTCTGAAACATGTTTATAATAGTTAAGCATGCCATAGTCGTGCTCTGTGGCCGTGATCGTTCGGTCGCCACTCTGTGAAATAGACACTCATAGAGAAACGAGTTTCCAAACTCGGCACGACTCGTCGCAAGTTTATTATTCAGAAGAAGATAATAAATATTCTTTTCGTAGAATAATAAACCAAAAATCAATATCTTAAGAACGCGTTTACCGATTTTTATGAAATTTAGTGGATGTGTTTAGCTAGTTAGGTTCTCAATTCTGTATAAAATTCAAGATGATTAAATGATGGATTTTCGAGATATTGATAAAAATGTGAGGAAGATAAATGGTATAAAGAAAGGCTATAATATAAAAAATCGTAACTTGGTAACCGGCTAACCAATTTTCTTGAAACTTGGCTATTATCTGAAGCAAAGAATAAACATTAGTTGGTAAAAAAATTATTATCCGAGAACAACTTAGCTCTGAGATATTTAAGAGAGAAATCTATGAATTTTATCCACTTTTGGGGGCTTTATAAAATGCCTAATATCTTTCAAGAACCCAAATTTAAACTTAATATTTTTTCACTCTGACAGTGCTCAAGTGTCACTATTTAAAATATATAAATTTCAAAGAAACGGAGTTTTGCGATTTGGAGATATAGTGGTTCAAAAAATCAACTAATTCATTGATATGCATCCTCCAAAGTTGTGTTTCGATAAAACATTTTTTTTCGTTTTTTATTTTTTTTTATTCTATAGAATAACAATAATATTAACAAAATACATACTTATAATTTATTCTGACTCATCGTCGCTTTTCAAATCCAGCAAACTTACATCAAAATTGTCAATGGGAAGTAGAATCTAATTGGTTTATTATATGAATTGACTTCTGCGTCTATATGATGTTGTTTCTCAATTTTTGGAGCCCGCAGGGACGCTAGGAAAGGGTCCAAGTTTGAGAGGAGCATTCGCATTAAATCCTCATTGGAACTGGTTCTCGAAAACATACAAGTGTGAGACAATCGATTCCTTCTAACTTCCTTATGCAGTGCCTCCTAGGCATCCTCAGATAAATTTCCAATTGGCAAATGGAAGGAATCAATTACCTCAACTCCGTGCACTAGAACCTTGTGCAAACTATTGAACATGTAGTACCACGGGTATAATTCTAAATATAACCGTTTGGTGTGATCTAGAAGGACCCCAATTTTTTCTTTATTGATGCTTTGACCACTCGCCAGTACCCTTAAAATTATCGAAAAATTTTAATAAATTTGCCTGAATAAAAATACAAATTACATTAAAAAAGCAAAAATAATTGTAGCTACTCTAAATCTTTCGATGCGTATTTTTTAAATCTCACTTTGAAAGTTTTTTCGTATTTTATAGATTTTTATCCATTTTTTCAATTAATAACAATTTATTATTATATTATTATAAATATTTTTTACATGATATGGTTTACACTGGACTGCAGAAATCAAATTCCATAGAAAACCATATGCATTATGTATTTATATTTATTTTTTTTAGGTATTTTTGAATTAATCGAATTTTTAATTTAATTAATTAATTAAAATTATTTATAATATTTTTTTTGTTCGTGCTTGAAGTTAGCCTAGTTGCCATTTTCCAAGGAACTAGTTCAGTAAAAATGCCAATTGCGTAAAAAAAGGCAAAAAAAGGCAAACCAATACTAGTTTAAATTAAAGTAGACACTTGTATCTTTCAGAAAATATTAACCACCCAAAACGTTTTGTGACGTTTTTTTTTAATCTCAATTTAAAGTTTGTTTTTCATATTTTAATGATTTTTTTACATTTATTTTTCAATTAAAAAATTTTTAGAAAAAAAAATTATCTGAAGAGTTTTAGTGGAACATACTTATTCTAAAAAATATCATTATGGTTGCCAAAGACTTGCGAAAAGCTCGGAAATCGAAGTTAAAGTACAACCTATATTTTTGATTTTTTTATATTTTTCAACTTTAATCCATAAAATTACTAAAAAAACGAAACAATAAAATTTTTTTTTTACATATTCGGATACTCTAACATGTTCTCTTTGATATTGGCTAACTTTGATTCCGGGGAAAAATAGTCAATTTTTTATTTTTGCCTATGGAACGACGCACTGTGCGTCGCAAGTTTATTATTCAGAAGAAGATAATAAATATTCTTTTCGTAGAATAATAAACTAACAATGCGACTAGGAAGTGGTATGGCTGACAACCGTATCACAGTCCGAATTCAGTTGTCTTTGTAACGTTGATGACTACACACGGTAGTCATCAACGCACCATGCTCCACTAGGAGTTACGGTAATCAAGAGAGAGAGAAACATGCCATAGGCGCTAGGCCTAAACCGTTGTGGATAATTGACGGATCATAGTAATAGTAAGTTGCTATTCGGCTAAAAAATGATCCGTCGCCTCAACAATTTGTCATTGCTATATAAAGAGCAAATTGACATCGATCCGTCCGGCAGTACATGGCACGAGACTTATGGTTGAAATACATTTCCCGCGTCAGCATCAGCATCGGCAGAGGCATCGGCATCAAATAATCAAATAATGGTTGTTCCTAAATTCTATATAATAAATATAATCTACAAAAGTAATAGCATGCCAACACCCCACAAACCAAGAAAAGAAAACAAACAAACAAAAATGATAAAACTACCTACACAATCATGCAATTATCCTAGAATGAATAATAAATAAAGTTATGATATAAATTAGGAACATGCAATAAGACTAATATAAATAAGAATAAATAAATAAATATACGATATACCCTTTCATTCCAATTGCAAACTGCAGTTTACATCAACTTTAAAACACTTTTTCCATGTTTTGGTTTACTTTAAATAAAAATAAGTGGCATACACTAAAACTTACATATAACAGCAATCGAGTAGTAAATATTTAGTTATTGCATATGGATTGAAATTTTTATGAACGCAGGGTGTTTTCGTCCATTGTGACAAGTGGGGAATTGCTCCCCTCCTACATAATTCTAGCTGCAAAATCCATCCGTGAAAAAATATAGCGCTAATCACCAACAAAGAAAGATTAATTTGACAGCATTTTCTGTGAAAAAAAATGTAATAGGGTGGCATTGGGGGACGTTGAAAGATATGTAAACTGTGGTTTACATTAGGCATTTATGGAATAATATTATCGCCATTCGCCAGTATTGGTATGAATCTGATTTGAAAAAGATGAAATTGGCGGAAAAAAGTAGCATTAAACCTTTCAGATGGTGCAAATTGGCGATTTCAACCTATTCAGGGTTGCCGTTTTCACATTTCTAACTGTAACATTTATCTCATAAAATTGTAACATTTTTAGGTTAAGTGTAACAAATTTGAAGGTATTGGTGATAATGAACAAATTAAGCAATAAATGTGCGAAAGTCCGAAATGAATGAGTGCTCGCACAAATAGTGGAGAGTTATAAATTAAAACAAACGATTTTAAAAATGGCTAACTTTTTTCCGAAAATGTTATCCATTTTGTTCCATAAATTCTGTATATTATGGCGAGTCCATGGATTTAACAAAAAATTCACGTGATAGTTGGACCCAGTATTTGAAAAGTATTACGAAACAAATTTTTTTTTAAGGTAATGTTGATAGCCAGCATTTCAGGGCACTTCGCACAATAAAACTTTAATAAATGTAAATGGAAATCTCGCAAGTAATCGTGGTGTCATAATACTACAGGCATGCACTGCAGTATAGGAGAAACGATATGTCAAAATTTTCACATTTAGTTTAAATTCCAACCCACGATTTGAGAACAGATTCAATACGAAAACAATTGTTTAGAAATATCGTAATTAATATTGACACTGCTCTGCACAGAAGCGTAGTTTCCGAATGATTGAAGAAGCATCTAAACCTTTATGTTGTCGCAAAACGAGATGCTCCTTCCATAGTACCTCAGACAATGCTTGAGCTTTCAAAGTTAGTGTGATAAAAGGTTCAGGACCCGTAAGTGAAGATGTGGAACGTTGTCTGGCATGTTAGCTCATCTCCTCTTTCCTGTCCATCAAAATACTATCAAACTACTCCGCAAATCAATTTTACTTAAGCTATCACGTTCCTTCTTAAATGTTCTTTTGATTTAAAATGAAATTTGGTGCCCATATAAAGCTTTCATTCCAAATTTTACTGAATGACGAGAAAAAATATTGGCAATCATAAATGTTTCGTTTGAATCTGCGGCAAGGTAAAATTCAATTCATTTACTGAACTGACTCGAAGGCTTGGGGCAATTTAGCTGGTATAGTTGAATGAACACTGATCTTGAACCAAGGAAGGACCAGTAGAAACGGGTACTCAATCCAGGGGTGTCTAAATCAAAACCTGACCTGGGCCAACAAATATCAGCGTCTTCAGGATTGAGCGGGCCGCAGGATAAAAATTATGAAAACACTAATAGCCTTAAAAAACGCCGAAATTTGGTGGATTGATCAACAACCTCTATTTGCTAAGTAATTGTCTCAAATTTTGGACAGCTTATCAAAATCCGTCATACAGAAATAACTTTGGGAGCCAAAATCGTTCGGCGGACAATAATAAAGCACGAACAAAAGGGTCGAGTACCTGAAAAATGTAAACATAAGTTATAACGCCACTGTGGCAAAGCCAAATACTGCTTTCTTAAATAAATTTCGAGAGAAAACAATTTGACGATGGGCATTATATTTTCCTGCACAAAAGTACTTTGAAAAACTGCTAGCTTCCTAAAACAGAGAGTAGGATTTTTAAATACATAATTTAAGTTTGCATTAGCAATAGAATTTTTGACGAGTTTTAATAAATTTCTTAGACTTTAGCTCAACACCTCAATTTTTATTTTTTTTTACAAACATTTACATTTTTTATTTTTACACCATGTGATATATCCTGTGTTTCTCCGATCTGGCCGTGAGCCACACAAAACTGCGATATGGGCCGCATGTGGCCCGCGGGCCACAATTTTGAAATGCCTGACTGAATTGATGGGTGATCATGCACAAATCATAAAAACTCCGATAAGTTTTCCCTTAGGGGA
Source organism: Microchrysa polita (assembly GCA_949715475.1). Classification (NCBI taxonomy): domain Eukaryota; kingdom Metazoa; phylum Arthropoda; class Insecta; order Diptera; family Stratiomyidae; genus Microchrysa; species Microchrysa polita. The sequence continues at coordinate 83,569,517 of OX454416.1, read as the reverse complement.
AAAATCTTAGATCATGTATATGTCTACGTTATTGCTTACAAAATAATCCACATTGCATCAGCCGTTATCTTGTCACTCCAGAAGCCCAAAAATCCTTTCAAATCGATTACACAGTACCCCAAATGTCGACTTTCGAACGACAACCATAAGGCCCATTCTCAGTTTCCTTAGAGAAGTGTACTTTTTGGTGGTACATATATGTACATAATATCCTTTGAAAACCCAAAATGAGCTTGTGGCGATTTTAAAGGGCTCAACTCACCGAATACTGTATTTTGATATGCATATCGACTATAATGCATTCCTAAAGAAAAAGGGACCAAGGACATCTTTCTCATAACAAGTGCTGACACCAAAATAATAAGGATCGCACCACTTAACTTCCATCCAATTTTCATCCAAATCGCTCCACAGGGGGAGCCAAGAGAACCAATTGAAAGATAACTTTTCATTCGCTTCAACGGCGAATTTATCGCTATTCCCGCAACTCATCAGTGATTGTCGATTCCTTGTAAGGGCGATCAAAGGAAAATGTATACCAAATTTAGCAATGATCAAACCACTGAAGGGTTGACTTAAAGCTTCGTTGGGGTTTCGCTATGTTTTACAATGTCACATTTTGTCACGGAACAACCCAACGTAGATGATGATCGCTGGATTTACTTGCCACTTGTGTGGTCAAAGCGGTTTGTTGGTCGTTGTTGACTTTTTGGAAGGTATTGACGACGGTTTGGACCATGGTTCGAACCCCCTGGGACATCAGATTGTTTTTTTTAATTTGTTTGAAACCAATCACATACAGTGCCCCAAATATCACCTTTCAAACGACACCCATAATGCCCATACACTTTGGTGGAAATATCCTTTAACAAAACTCAAAATCAACTGCTCGTGATTTTACAAGACTCGTCGCAACAGTATTTTGATATCCATATCCTTATACATAGCGTCTTAAATGCATTCCCACAGAAAAAAGGACATTTTGTGTCCAGGGACATCTTCTTCATAAGAAGTGCTGGCATCAAAATAGTAAGAATCGCACCACTTTACTTCCATCCGAGTTTCGTCGACATCGGTTCACGGGGAGAGCCAGCAGAACCAATTAAAGGATGAATTTTCGTTCGCTTCGATGGCGAATTTACCGCTATTCCCGCAACTTATCGAAATCGTGATTGCCGATTCTGAGTCAGAGCGATCAAAGGATAATGTATACCCAATTTGGTGAAGATCGAACTACGGGAAGGTCGATTTTAGGCGATAAACGTTTTCGTTACAGTTTTTCGTGACGCTTTTTCACGAAACGACACCCAGTATTTCTCAGGTAGCCTCCGCAAAGCCATATACATGTCAAAGTAGAAAACTTGTTTTTCGGAATATTTCCTTATGTCACTTATAGTAGAAAAATAGTAAAATATAGTTGAATTCTCCACTCTCGCCAGATTGTAACAAAATTGGTCGGGGTGTAACATTGTAACAAGAAATTGGAATTTGTAACAAAATGTTACAATTGTAACACAAGTGGCAACGCGGATTGGGGTATATTCCAGATTGATTGGGACCGATCGATGCCCGGATTATCGAATTGTCCGGATTTAAAAAATGCACCGATAAAGACTCCAGACTCGTCTATAATATATCATTTATGCTAAAATGCTAACTAAATTTAATAAGTTTAGCACCAGTAGATTCGATCAGAAAAACTTAATAGTTTTGCCAGTTTTTATAAATTAAATTTAATTTAAAAACTCTAATTTAATTTTGAACTTTACTGATAAATGGACCGAAACCCGGATTATCAAACAAATAATCCGGATTATGAGTTCCGCATTGGCCGGATTTTACACTATTGGTTTCTAAACATAGCTTCAGTATATGGGTGGGACCTTAGTCTTACTCATCGAGAAAATTTCTTTCATCTTTTCCGTAATAAAAAATAAATAACTCATGTTGCCGTCAACTATGTATTTGTATTTGAAAAAGTTTCCACTCAATCCCAATGTAAACTGCAGTTTACATGCTACTATTTTCCAAACTCATAATTTTTTCCCTGTTTTTCATTGAAAATGGATTTTTAGACACAAATAAAGACGAAATAATAACAATATTATTTTTGTGCCCGAAGGAATTTAATTTGGGAATGAAAGGGTTAAAAGTGAACTAGTGTAAATCATGCATAACTTTTTTATTTTTTAATATTGTAATGTGTCTAGGCTATACGCACTGCCATCTAGATAGACAGGCCGGATTATCAGCTGATCTGTCAGTCGTCATGCAACACAAGTACTGCCATGGTAAGTCATGGTCCGCGCACAGTACTGCCAAAGTACCGCTCAGTACAATCCACAATCCAAATATCAGTGGCTGTCAGCCTGTCATTTCGTGTCACTTGCTATTATACACACATGCCAGTGCGTTGATTTTTGAGATAAATATGGTATGTACGATGTTGATGTATACTATTTTACCAATTGCACATCAAAAATACACTGAAGCGCACCACAACCTTTGTTTCGTAATAAACGCTCGGCACATTTAAACTTTTGGGTTCAGAAGCTCTGGAGTTTGTGAGCTTTAGAAATGTCAACTGTCACTGGTCACGAACGCACTTTGTCCACTCGTGGACGAACAAATTTCTGCAGTTTGGCCTGTCTATCTAGATGGCAGTGCTATACGTCAACCCTTAGTATAGACCAGAGGGCGCTGATGTCACTAACAAGAAATAACGTTGGCATATTAGCACCGTCGTCTCTATATTAAGGCCGCAATGTAAAAATCTTTCGCCTACTATTTCCACTGTTTTGTTGTTCCTTTTAATGACGTCATATGATTGTTGTTGTTGTTTGTTCGTGTAAATCCAAAATTTAGTAGGCAAACTATGACGGCATGGAACATCTGAGCTACGGCCTATCTAGATGGCGTTGGTATTAGCTTATACAACAACCACGACTTTTCGGAAGTTTCCAGAAAGTGCATCACTGAAGTTTCCGGAACAGTGGAAACGAGTATATAAGGGCGTCGACTAGAGTCAGTCAGTCAGTATAGTTTTACTCGTGGATTATGTCGGATCAATAACTAGTCAGTAATTAGTGAAATTGTAAATCGTGTATACATATATCCGTGTGTGTTGTAATAAATAGTGTTACAGTAAAGCGAGTGTTATTCATTATCGTGTACGCGAACCCACTGGAACGTCTAGAAAAGCCGAGAAAAATATAACCATTGGTGTCAGAAATGGGATTTTCATGTGCTTGATAGTGTAACTCGTGCGCGGAATATACGACGTGAAGTTTCGAGAAAGTTCGCGTTGGAAAGTTCTGGATTGTGAACTTACGCGGTCGTGTTGAACTAGTGTGGACATATCCAGTGCGTGAAACTGTGTGACGAGTGCATTCGGGAATATTCGAGAACTTTACGAGAATTTTCGGTATAGTTCGCGACTGGAAAGTTCGGTTCCTATCGCGGCCGGGTCTATGTCCCGGAACCACCCATGCAATCATGCATGGCCAAGAGCCGCAAACCCCCCTCGACACATTCGGGGAAACAAGAAAGTTGCACACTCACAACCATCTTTTTTATACTACTGGAGCAACCCGAGCCGGCCCAGTTGCTCCAAATTCTACTAATACGTGCCGGCATCGAAATAAATCCTGGTCCTTGGACATGTTGCGTATGTGGTAAGAGGATCTACTCCAATGTTCAAACCTCAGTGCGTTGCTCGTGCTGCAGAGAATGGTGCCACTTTAAGAATTGTTCTGGGCTAAACAATTCAGACCTACGTTGAACAACCACAATTAACACCTTTCTAGCACCAAACTGTAGAATCTGTGGACAGCAGTCAACATCGACTTCCCAACATCACAATAATCAGGGCCAACAACCATCACCAGTCACCCCCACAGTTTCTACTCAACACAATGCACCACGACATACCCTAACACCAGCACCACCACAGCCAGTTGTGAACTACTCTACCCAGGGCCGTGGAGAGAAAATCCGGGCCCGGGGGGAATGATTCCGGGCCCACCTCTTCCATACGATAAAAAATTATGAATCGAAGAAAATTTTTATTTGACATATCGGTCCTCAAACAAATTGTACAATTATCTCTATAATCCAGCCTCCATTCAATGCGGAACACCTCACAATCCGGCGTCCACACTGAATCGGCTCAGTCTCAGTAATCCGGATGTTTTCTAATCTAGTATAGTCCGGCATCAGTACGATAGATATTTGAAGAATGTTCTAAAGCGGCCTTCTGTGTATTCAGGTGCATTTTGATATATAAGTTCTGAGCTAAAATTATGGGTTTTCAGAAAAATACGAATTGTAGAAAAATAAATATAATAAAAAAACGATACCGGATAAACCACTTGCCAAAAAACTGACAGAAACTGAATTCATTCGTGATGCATTTTTACATACTAAACTCACAAAAAACGGGGTTGACTGGATAGTTTAACAGTTTGTGTTTTTTTCATACCCGTCACTATATGAAAGGGTATATTAACTTTGTCATGAAGTTTGCAACGCACAGAAGGAGGCACTTCCAACTATATGTATAAAGTATATATATGTATATTATTGATCAGTGTGACGAGATAAATCGATTGGGCGATGTCCGTCCGTCTGTCTACTGGATGAAGAAGTCGAAATTTCTTAATTGAAATTTAGTAACGAAACTATCATGTTGATTGAATATGCTGATTCGGGCACTAGTTCTCAAAATTCAAAAATGTAGGGGCCCCAAGCCTAGTGCTCAGTATGTTATGAATTGTTGTTAAAACGCTAAAAGCAGTACTTATGTATAAAGTTTCTTTGCTAAAGACCTCAAAATAGCAATTTGTATGTAAAAAAAAACACTAAAGCACAACTTTTGTGTCAAAATCCGGGCCCCTATGAAATCCCGGGCCCGGGGGGAATCACCCCGCCCCCCCCCTCTCTACAGGCCTGACTCTACCACCAAGATTGTCCAAATAAACTGCAATGGTCTTCAACACAAAGTCATCGAGCTCACTGACTTCATGGACAGACATCATATCAAAGTCGCTGCGGTTCAGGAAACCAAGCTAAAAGCTGACTCACCGCTTAACTCATACGGAGGCTTCAACATCATCCGAAAAGATCGACCCACCGGCGCAGGTGGAGGCTTAGCTTTCCTGATCCATAACACGCTGCCATACTCAGAAATTGACATCACCGCCGCCGATAACACCATCGAACTCCAAGCGATTTCCATCAAAGCGGGAAATGTTGATATAGAAATTCTAAATATCTATATACCACCAGCCTCAAGTTGTCCCACTGGTTTTCAGGCCAACATTTCTCCACTACTCACAGGACAATACCGCTTAATACTTGGTGATTTCAATGCACATCACGATCTATGGCATTCAAATCTCGACAATGACACCAGAGGCAACCTCATCGCTAGCCAAATAGACGACTCCGATTTCTGTCCCATGAACGATGATTCACCAACACGCGTTACAGGATCATGCAGGAGCTCCCCTGATATATCTATTGCCAGTCCCAGGCTCATCAACAACACCACATGGGAGCCTTTCATCACCTTCTCGTCAGACCACCTGCCAATAGTCCTCACGATCGACAAACCGTCCCAATTCGCGTACACTGAGAAGAAAACGTACACAAATTTCAGCAAAGCAGACTGGATCGGCTTTGAAAAATGAGAAACGTTACAATAATTCAATGTTACGCTCCAACTCAACATGATAGCTTTGCAGGACTCTTTTTACGAACAATTCAACACCATTCAGTGTAAATTACCTAAAGGTACGTTGTGCTAGACGCGGCCGCACGACAGCGACTCGCTCATTCCATATAACAACTCGTTTCTCTCTCATTTTAAAAACGAGTTTTTATGTGGAATGAGCGAGTCGCAGTCGTGCGGTCGCGTCTAGCACAACGTACCTTTAGGGCGACATTGAGGCACGTGATGGGGAGACGTTTATTTATTATTTCTGTGCGTCGCATAAGTGTGTGTTCCATATTTAACAAAACTAACAGAAAGTGGTAATTACTATATCCAGCGGAGAAGGATTCGGTGGCAGGTAATTCTTATAGCATTTTTAGTGTTTTTCCAGTGAATTTTGTTACGCTCATTGAGTCGACTATATTATTCCGTCTATTTTCTTCGTCGAAAAAAAGTTGCTATATATAATCCGGGTCGGTTATGCTGCGTTAAATTTCTTGTGTGATTATAGTGACAGATTGCTTAGCTTCTATGAAATCAATCGTGCACTCACAACACTCTTCTTATAGCATTTATAAAGTTTTCATTATAAGACTCATAAGAATAAACCTCTTATAAGAACATTTTTATAAGAGTTTAAGTCCTGAAGAGTTAAACTCTCACTACAAAGACTCTATGAGAGTCCAAGGCAACAAAATATGAACTTGTAACAAGAATACGACTCTCGAAGAGTAATAATCTTATAATAAATGTACTTAAAGAGTTTATTTGAAACTTGCTACTAGATCTACATTATAAGAGTTGTAAGAGCCTTACTAGAGTCTTATGAGTGCTTATTCCACTTCCCAAGAGCCAAGCTCTCAAGAGTTTGCTAGTTGGGATTCCTTCCGGCCGCATACCAATCTTGAGACCACATTTTCCATCAAGTGCCGTAGAATTGGCAAAAATGAGGGATGAATTCAGAGCAATAGACCCCAGTGATCCTCGTATCAGCGACCTAAATAATGTGATAACCCAGCAAGTAAATGACCACAGAAGACAACAATGGAACAAGCATTTAAAATCCTGCCACATAAAATCCGGTGTAAGCAACCTTTGGAAAACGGTACGTGCGTTATCTAACCCCACAAAACCCAAAGGTAAGGTAGCCATTAAGTTCGGTGGTAAGTCCTATAATAACGACGACAAATGCGCACACAAATTTAATCAGCAATTCGTCGAACATCCTGATAAAGATAGGCTCAAGCGCACCATCACAAGAGCTATCCGCAATAGCACCACCGATCAACACCTCCAAGTTACCTCAAACCAAGTAAGACTTGCAATCAAAAATGCCAACAATTCCAAAGCGTTCGGCCCTGACGGCATTGCTATGATCATGCTGAAACATCTAGATTCACCGGCCATTGATTATATCACTGCCACGATGAATCTATCGTTAAAATCATTCATCATTCCTGAGTTATGGAAGAAAGGCCGCATAAACCCAATACCCAAACCAGGTAAAGACCATACTCTAGCAGAATCATACCGTCCGATAACGCTCCTGTCTCCTGTGGCCAAAATACTGGAAGCACTTGTATTGCCGAAACTTTTAGAGCACATACAGCTTGCAAATCATCAACATGGTTTTCGTAAAATGCATAGCACCACCACCGCTCTCGATACGATCACGTCCAACATATTTAATGGACTCAAACAACCGAAACCATGCAAGCGTACCGTCCTGGTTGCTCTCGATCTGTCAAAAGCATTTGACACTGTCAACCACACTCTATTGCTAACAGATCTCCGCAATACAACACCACCGTACATCCATAAATGGATCGCTAACTACCTTGCCGGTCGTCAATCCTGCACAGAGTTTAGAAACGGGAAGTCTAAACTCAGGAAAATCAAACAAGGCGTTCCCCAGGGTGGAGTCTTATCCCCCACTCTTTTCAACCTCTACATGGCAGGATTACCTACACCACCAACGGGATTACAAATCATCTCATACGCAGACGACTGCACCATCATGGCAACTGGTAACGACATTCCCGAAATGTGCGATCAAATCAACGAATACCTGCGGGTTCTCAACGCTTTCTTCGCCAGTAAAAATCTGAAGCTATCTGCGCCCAAGTCCTCCGCCACACTATTCACAAGCTTCAACCAAGAGTATAACACACAACTGCCCATCTACGTTGACACCCACATCATCCCAACAACCAGGACTCCCAAAATCCTTGGTGTCACGCTTGACAGCTCCGGCAAATTCAACACCCACGCTGAAAATATATGTTCCAAACTCAGGAGCAGGAATAAAATATTAAAAGCCGGAAGTACATGGGGCACAGACAAAGAAACCCTCTTGGCTACGTATAAAGCGATTGGTCGCCCCCTGGTCAATTACGCAGCACCAACGTGGACAAATGGTCTCTGCAACACAAACTGGAGCCACATTCAAACCTGCCAAAACACAGGACTACGCACCATCACCGGCTGTGTTAAGATGTCTTCACAAGATCATCTACACCAGGAAACAAAATTAATGACTTTGAGGAGCCATAATGAACTTCTCACTAAGCAATATTTAGTCGGATGTTATCGAAACCACCCGAACAACCCACTCATGGACAAAACACCACCGCCACGTCGTATCAGACGTTCAATCAGGGACAAAGAGCGTGAAGTCCAGCGATACAAAAAAGTTCCTTTCGATGACTCCGACTACAAGGCGGCCATTGCAGACTTACACACATCCGAAGTTCACAAAGCTACTCAAAGTCTCACGAACAACCGTGTACTTGGCATCAAACCTCCTGCCATATCTCCAGACGAAGAATCACTACCAAGAGCAACTCGTACCACCCTAGCTCAACTTCGATCCGGCTGGTGCCCGCGACTAAACTCCTATTTGTCACGAATAAACAATGAAGTCGCCAACACCTGCCCAGCCTGCGGAACCAGTCCACATGACGTGGACCATATTTTCGATTGTTCAGCTGCTCCCACGCACCTCACACCACTTGCGTTATGGACACAACCCATCGAAGCAGCTTTTTTCCTAAATCTTGACCTCGAGGATGGAATGCCCACCATCTTCGAATGACAATGTGCAACTTGACTGAATGTTTCCCCATTTGTGCCGCTACTACAACAACAACTGGAAAGTTCAAGAAAGTGAACGCAATCGTGTCGGACTAGTGTGAGAAGATCCGGGAAACGTGAAATTGCGTGTGTCGAGAGAACATTTCAGAAGGCGACGAGAATTTTCTGGACGCCAAAAGTCCCCAAAGATGGGAGTCCCCCTTACGAAGCTATGAGGTTCCAAACATTCAATTAAGCAGTTTTTGGGGAATATCTCTATAACAGTAACGTGCACTGAAAACTGTTTTACGGCGAATTTGTAGCTTATACAACACTTAACTAAATATCTGAATTTCAGATCGATGCGTGCAATGCTAAGGGCGATATGAAGGTCCGAACCGTACAAAAACAGTATTTTTCGATTTTTCGTGAATTTGTTTACGGCTTTCTGCAAAGTCGTATTATTTTTATATATTACTTCCCTTGAAACCTCGTATCGAACGATAGTAATGTTACATATACAAGTTCAAGGTTAAAGGCCAGTGATCTATCATGTATTAATTGTTGTGGTATGCAAGTTATGTATTATCAAATATCGTAATAATAGTTAATATTTAATCCGGATTTAATAACCCTACCGGAAGTAATCAATTATGCTCATTTCAAAACTGGGTCAAATACATATGTACAACATAATCAGCTGATCGGTAGTGAGTAGCAAAATGTAAACAATGCAAAGGTAAGTAATTTCTGATTACAAAGTTAATTAATTTGATTTATAATAAATATATTCAATTTCAATTTAAATTTCAGTTACGATGATCGAGGATGTCGATGCTTGCTAGTAATGAGGGCGATGACGATGCCGACCACGACCATAGATGGCACACAAAAGGCGAAACGGACTCTCAGATAAGTATAAGATAAAAAATTCTAAATTGCGTGATTCGTGATTTTCTTTTCCAGGAGGACGGAAGATGATGTCGTCATGCAGCAGTCGTGTGTATCTGGAAACTTTTCGTTGACCGACCACCATCGCAGCATTCCCCACATATTCCACGACAGTAAGAATACATTTTCATTACATCCCATGAGACAATAGCCTATAACTACATTTCGCTGTTGCAAAATGTTTTAGGCATCTTATTGTTCCTGTATATAGATGGCGCTTCATATCACCTTTTCTCTACTAGATGGCATTGATTCTTTATCGCTATCGTAATGATACCCAACTATTTTCCCTATATCCGCACCACGATACGTTCGCCGCATATTGTCTTCGGTGGTGTTCCAGCAAACCAATAACGAACGCTATCCAGAAATGAATAATTTGCGAATGTCATATGTTCTAGGCGCATACATACGGCATTGGAAAAAAGATACCCAGAGAACCAAATGATTCGTAAATGGCTCGTAATCAGTTCATTTTTCTCGAACTCCGATTCGTTTATAAATTGAGAAATGATGCGTTTCTGATGTTTCTGATGCAGACTAAAATTACAGTAGGTTACGAATCGAAAACGTTTTTTTCCGGAATGTTTGCGAATACTTTTTGAGAATTGTTTACGAATGATTTTAGAATATATTTTTCGCTTTGGTTTTTCAAACTGGAAATATATATGTATAAAATTCAAAACTTGTTTCTGTTTATAATCGATTCAAATATAAACCAATCCGCGAAAAATCAGTTCCTATTTTGTACATTATATATTTGACTGTGCAATAAAAAAAATGTTAGCCCCAAAAATACTATGCACAGTAAAAAACAACTGACTCGCAAACCCTTCATAAAAACGATTCCGAAACGAGTTGTGTCCATTTTTTGGTTTGCTGGGTATCTTTTCCATTTCGCCACGGTTTTATTGGAAAAAAGGTGCATCTTTCCAACAATATCGCGTCAGTCGAGCAGACGAAAAAATGCTTGCGTCGAGAGGTTTTTGATCTGGTGATCGTCCCAATTGGTTCCAATGGAACAGCAATACACGTGTGCAGATGCACTGCACATTTCTGATTTGCATATTTGTTTATATTTTGAATCTTTCCTAATTCGCATTATCTATACTAGGAAAAGCATGGGACTACCAAAGAAGCAGTCGAAATAGCTACATATATACAAAATGAAACAAGGAGAATTTATTTGGAGATGTAAGTTAACTCATGAAAATTTGGTTGTATTGAACCACCGCCATCTTGAAATATCATAGCCGCAAATCAGCTGTACAATGCCGTCATAGTTTAGCTCTTAAATTTTCGATTTACACGAACAAACAACATCAACAAGCATATGACGTCATTAAAGACCAGAACAATGCAATGCAATTTGGACTCTTAATTTGACATTTTATTTCTGCACTTGTTCTTGATATTTCTCGATGGTTATTCGGCTTCTGGAAATCTTCAACTACTACAGAACTCTGCTGGTGATGGTTGACGTTCGTTGTTTTTAAACGTTCTAGATCGTTCTTTAACATTTGGACTTCTTCCGCCACCGACTTGATTTTATCACAGTTTTCTCGCGATTTCTCATCGATTATCTTCAGCACTTCCGTTTTTGTTTGTTCGAGGCTGCTCTTTAACTGGCTGAATGCTTCTTCCTGCTTGGTAGCTATCGACCTTTCCGAGCCCGCAATTTGTTCTTTCAGTTCGTTCATTGCCTCTTCGGACCTGGCTGATCGTTCATTCAGTTCAGACTTTATCGATTCCTCCATCTTGGTTGATCGTTCAGTTAATGCGATGAGTGCCTCTTCTGACTTCACCGACCGCTCATTTTGTTCTGCTGCTCTCTGGTTCCATTACGTCTTCATTGATATTAGAAATTGCACCGTAGGGTCCATGACTTGTTCTGCACTTGGCTCGCAGATGTCTTGCTCCTCTAGAAACTCTACCGTATCGAGATCCTGTCCTTCGTCTCTCAACGCGTCCATCAGCCGAGCAAGCAACGCGCTTTTGTTTCCCGAAGTTGACAAATTCCGTTTCGCCAGCTCACGCTTCAATTCGGCTGTTGTTAATTGCGTTCAATTTTACATGAATCGAACTTTCTAGAATGTTTTTGAATTCTACACGTTATGGCACTAATTTACTTTCGAGAAGTTTTACTGTCCACAATAGTCCGACCCAAAGCTCGTAAGTTCACTTTCCAGAACTTTCCGTCACGAACTTTCCCGAAAAATACTGTTTTTGTACGGTTCGGACCTTCATATCGCCCTTAGCATTGCACGCATCGATCTGAAATTCAGATATTTAGTTAAGTGTTGTATAAGCTACAAATTCGCCGTAAAACAGTTTTCAGTGCACGTTACTGTTATAGAGATATTCCCCAAAAACTGCTTAATTGAATGTTTGGAACCTCATAGCTTCGTAAGGGGGACTCCCATCTTTGGGGACTTGCGTCTTACTGACAGCCACAGAAGCTACAAATTTCTCCTAGAAGACGATAGAACACACTCCCCCGTCTTAGCGCCATTCATGATAAACCCCAAAAAACACATTTTTTTGAAGGTTTGAACCCCCATAGCGCTCTTGAGGCTGCATGTATTGATATGAAATTTGGCCGCTTTCATCAAAACTCCATAGACTACAAATTTTTCATACACAAGTTTTTAGTACGAGTTACCGTTATAGAGATTTTCGTGAAATATGTTAAAAATATCGTTAGACCTCCGTTAGGAGTGCCCGAACGTATTAGGTATTTGCATCGTTTATTGAAAAAGCGCAAGAGCTTCAAATCTGCCATACACCACTTTTCTGAATATGAGAATATGAGATATTCAGAAAAAACTGTTTTCGAGGGTCTTTAACCCTCTGTAGCACCGCTAGCGGCACTCGTAGAGACTCCACTTCTAGGGTCTTGTTTAGGACCTCGAAAGGAAGGCTCATGCAAAAATCCAGGTTTCCCCTAATTTTTCCGAAGTTTGGCCAAATTTTTGTTCAAATTTTCTGGCGTATCATTGTATCATTAAATTATGCTTCGAAAAAGGCGTAAATCATGTGTGTTATATCATAATTTTCTGTCATTTTCTCGCGTTTACAAAAACAAACAAAAAAATAAAAAAGTCCTACAGCTAACATTGAACCCATGACTATCGATTCTATGCGCTAACCATTCGGTCAACCTCACAAATAGTCCGTATTGCTCGTACCCACTACTGGTTAGTTGCTTCTATAGAAATGCTTGACAATTCTTTATCGAATTGTCTTGTCATAAATCTTTAAATTTAAGACAATGAAATAGAACAGGACACGCAACATGATTCTTTACCGAAGGTCAATAAATTATTGGTATGCACACATCTCCTTTTTCAATTTGTATACCACTTGAGAGCAACAAGCATACGTCAAAGGACTAATTTGCCTCTTTGACGAGGTCATGTGTATGGACGTATGCCACTGCCATCTAGATAGACTGGCCGGATTATTAGCTGATCTGTCAGTCGTCATGCAACACAAGTACTGCCATGGTGAGTCATGGTCCGCGCTTAGTACTGCCAAAGTACCGCACGGTACAATCCACAAATTGTCCACAATCCAAATATCAGTGGCTGTCAGCCTGTCATTTCGTGTGACTTGCTATGATATACACATGCCACCCAAGTAACAATTTAATCCCTATAATATTTCATAGAATATTTTCTTCTAACGATAATAGGGGCACTTTACAGGGTATAAACTCTGAATAATATTCCAATAATGGCGTTTGGCGCGGTTTTTTGATCCAATTGCACCTTATTGTAGCGCTGAACTAAGCTTTGAAAAAGACATACATCATGTGTTATGTCATCATTTTCTGTCATTTTCTCGTGAAAAAAAATAATTCCCCCCGCCAGGGTCGAACCAGCGACTGTCGTACGCCAGTCCGACGCCCTAACCACTCGGCCAGCCTCACATATAGTTAACATTGCTCGTAAACACTACATAAGTGCTCAACACTTCTTTATCGACTCTTCTCCATTGCACCTTCTTCTTTATATGTCAATCAATTGAAGTTGAATAAATCCACACATTCATCAATAAAATGCAGACATTTTCTGCGCTGAGAATATCTTAATAGATTCATAAGTTAACAAGGAGTGTGGAAATGTTAGTTTCATGCAATATTTCAATAAATTCAATTCAAGAAACGTGGGATTCCAGAGGACTTCATAAGTGTCAATTCTTAAAAAATCACAAAGTCCATCCATGTCCATCCTTCTATTAAACTACGCTGAACAATTAATTGGATGACCATACGAATGTCACACGATAAAAATGACACCGACTGTGCTATAGAAGAATATATGCATGTGTGTGAGTTAACTTAGAGAGACTATTGCATGTGTGTGCTGTATCATCCAATAAACACAAGAGTGGAGTGTTTAAAGGAGTGTCTTTTTTAGGTTGACGTTTAGAGACAGTTTTATCGAAGTTTTATACCACAATCTTTGAATTTATTCCATAATGATGACAGAAGCTTTCCGGAAAATACTTTAAGGGTGGTTTATCGGATCAAAATATCACTTTAAGCGATGTCAAACGATAAATGAATTCCGTGGTACTATATGGTTGCTACAGTGTGAAGTGCTTCTTTAAAGCAAACGAATTGTTGCTAGGGCAGTGCGTTGATTTTTGAGATAAAGATGGTAAGTACGAGATTGATGTATACTATTTTACCACTTGCACATCAAAAACACACGTAAGCAAACCATAACCTTTGTTTCGCAATAAACGCTCGGCATATTTAAACCTTTTGGGTTCCGAAGCACTGGAGTTTGTGAGCTCTAGAAATGTCAACTGTCACTGGTCACGAACGCAATTTGTTCACTCGTGGACGAACAAATTTCTGCAGTTCGACCTGTCTATCTAGATGGCAGTGCGTATGCACATCCCAAGTAACAATTTCATCCCTATAATTTTTCGTAGAATATTTTCTTCAAACGATAATAGGGGCACTTTACAGGGTATAAACACTGAGTAATAGTCCAATAATGGCATTTGGCGCCGTTTTTTGATCCAATTGAACCTTATTGTAGCACTGAATTACACTTTGAAAAAGACATACACTCCCAGTCACTTGAATAGGGACAAACTTTTCGAGAGTTTTTTATCTCAATATATCCTTTTCCTTGCAGCGGAGAGGATAACTCAGTATTTGTATACAAAGGCTATTATGTTGCTCATAGTTGGCGAGAAAAAAAAATGAAACATTTAATAACAACAGTTATGTTTCATCAACATTATGCTGATGCACTAATAAATTCTATGTTCAAAATTAGGTCACTTGAATAGGGACAGTTGCGGTTCGTTCGTTATTTCGAAAGTGCTAGTATCGTATCCTAACTGCTTTTGTTTTAATCCACTCAGATTGTGTTTGGACTTTAATTTTTGTAAGTTTCGGTAATCATGGGTAGAGGAAAAAGCATTAAATACCGCGCAAATGGCTCAAAACGATGTTTTGAGAAATGAACAACACAGATTACGCGAAATTTCGAAAATAGTGAAAAAAAGTAAATCGGTTGTGTTTAACTATTTAAAAAATAAAAGTGGATATGGACGAAACATAAAAGGGCGCACGCGAGGTGCCCAAACCGCCAAACAGGAAAGGGCCATTCTGCGAGCCACCTCTAATTTTGCACTATCAGCGGCTAGAATTGGAACTAAAGTCGGCGTTACAGCTAGTTTATCAACAGTACAACGTGTAATAAGGAATTCCTCACACCTAAAACGAAAGAAAACTCAGAAAAAAATCAGAGACAGCTCCCCAAAGCGTGACACTACCTTCTCTGCTATGATGCCTTGACAGAAACCGTTCGTTTTTACGTAGATCGTGGAAATAGAAATGGAACCTATCTCGGCCAGCCAGGTTGACTTTCTTTTCATCCGAAAAAATTACCCTGTTCCACCCTGCCGCCATGACATATTCTTGCGAGCAAAATCCAGAGGATGGAGGAAAACTCTTTGCGTCTAACGGTGTTTTTTTCTGAATTTTCTTGAATTTTCTTTCGTTTTATGTGTGAGGAATTCCTTATTACACGTTGTACTGTTGATAAACTAGCTGTAACGCCGACTTTAGTTCCAATTCTAGCCGCTGATAGTGCAAAATTAGAGGCGGCTCGCAGAATGGCCCTTTCCTCTTTGGAGGTTTGGGCACCTCGCGTACGCCCTTTTATGTTTCGTCCATATCCGACTTTATTTTTTAAACAGTTAAACACAACCGATTTACTTTTTTTCACTATTTTCGAAATTTCGCGTAATCTGTGTTGTTCATTTCTCAAAACAACGATTTGAGCCATTTGCGCGGTATTTAATGCTTTTTCCTCTACCCATGATTACCGAAACTTACAAAAATTAAAGTCAAAACACAATCTGAGTGGATTAAAACAAAAACAGTTAGGACACGATACTAGCACTTTCGAAATAACGACCGAATCGCAACTGTCCCTATTCAAGTGACCCAATTTTGAACATAGAATTTATTAGTGCATCTGCATAATGTTGATGAAACATAACTGTTGTTATTAAATGTTTCATTTTTTTCTCGCAAACTATGAGCAACATAATAGCCTTTGTAAACAAATACAAATCCTCTCCGCTGCAAGGAAAAGGATATATTGAGATAAACAACTCTCAAAAAGTTTGTCCCTATTCAAGTGACTGGGAGTGTACATCATATGTGTTATGTCATCATTTTCTGTCATTTTCTCGCGTTTGCAAAAAAAAGAAAAAATATTCCCACAACCAGCGTCGAACCAGCGACTGCCGTACGCAAGTCCCACGCCTTAACTACTCGGCCAACCTCACATATAGTCAGCATTACTCGTAAACAGTGTTGCCAACTGGAAATTTAGAAAACGGCTAAATTTAGCCGGAAAACCGGCTATAGTTTTTTCAAAAACGGCTAAAAATCCGGCTAAATAAAGTTAACACTTTCCCGGACACAACGTCTATAGACGTCCAATTTTGAGCATTTGACCATACAAATCGTGTCAAATTTTGGCGTTGTGTCCGGCAATGAGTTAAGCGAGAAAAACGGCCAAAAAACCGGCTAAATCATGCAAAACAGTCACATTACGAAAAAATATAGTGTAAACCTGATTTTAATAATTTTATTTTGGAGTACTACCCGTAAACTATGCTTTAGGCAGATTTCTTAGTTTTATTACATACATATAGCAATCGCTGGCATAAAATTCGTAAATGGAACGTCCAATGCGTAACTATGGGCAACGGCAACGGCAACCGCATTTATGTATGGATATCTTACCATCATCGCACCAGAACAATCTTATATTTTCATTAAAATTTAACCATTTAACCAAGCCATATCCAAATCATCATGACGATAATCCATCATTATGATGAAAGTTCGAAATTGGTGGGAGACATATGCTTTCGTCATTGGAATTCGTTATTTACTTTAGGCGTTTGTGTAAATGGAGAAAATGTCCCTCACAATTGCGATATTTTGATGAATATTCAGTTCAATAATTTAAGGACACACTTTTCTTAAAGAATTTGAATAGAAATGTGTAAAGATTGATAACAAATTTAATATTTTTGTAAACATTCTTGTTCTTAAATTTTACAACAGATAGCGTCCCCAGTAATTATTGAGCAAATGATGGTCCAAATTCGTAATTTGGAACTCGAGCCAATGATGATAAATTGGCGTCATTCGAAAATATGTGTGTCAAGCTTGTTATTCATTTCCGAATTTGAGCCTTCCAAATTTTATTTTATTTTCCATAGTTACAAAATTGACGTTCCATTGTTGATGTTCTGCAATTACGAATTTGATGCTCCAAAGATACGAAATTGATGTTCCAAAATTATGAGCTTGGCCGGGAAATGGTATAGATTTTGGATAAATTTGTTGCTACAAACCCAACAACAAAATGTAATGCATCTACGAAAATGTGTAGTTTCTATGAATCGGCAGACGTTGTGCAAGTAGCTTGTCCAACGTTATTGTTGAACACTACAAAGTTCCAGCGATATTATAATATCTATGAATCGCGCTAAAAGGTTTTCACCATTGTACTTGATCTGGCATGATTACGTTATCTGTGGTAAAGAATTCACACTTTGAAAAATGGAAAAATGTTCAGGTATCCCCACGCTCCAAGAATTATTCAGCAAATAATTTTATCTAAGAAACTGTCTTCCATTTTGCAAATTATTCAGCATATTGGTGGTTAGTAAATTACATGGTTAGACTAGGTACTAATAACGTCAGTTTACGTGAAACCAATTAGCCTAAATTTATTGAAAAAAGGCTAGTCTCCGCGGCTAATTTTTCCCAAATGCAAGTTTTCCTCTAGGAACATAGTAGCCAATATTCGATAATACATAATAAGTGTATGTAGAAATAATTTCACGGCGCGGTTAATTATTTCGTTTGTGATTATTGAAAACTTGATTCTAGTTTCAAAGTAAAACAAATTCATAAAATAATTTTAGCCGGAAAAACGGCCGAAGAAAATCAATTCCGGCTAAAAATCCGGCCGGCCGGAATAATAAATTTCTTCCGGCTAAACCGCATGGTTTCCGGCTAAATTTGGCCGGAAAACGGCTAAATTGGCAACACTGCTCGTAAACACTACAAGTGGTTCGTTGCTTCTATCGAAATGATCAACACTTCTCCGCAATGCACCTTCTTCTTTATATGTCAATCAGTTGAAGCTAATTAAATTCACACGTTCATCAATAAAATTCAGCCAGTTTCTGGGCTGAGATTATCTTAATTGATTCATAAGTTAAGAATGAGTGAGGAAATGTTGGTTTCATGCAATATTTCAATGAATTCAATTCAAGAAACGTGGTGTTCCAGAGCACTTCATAAGTGTCAATTCATTAAAAAATCACAAAGTCTATCCTTCTATAAAACTAGGGTGAACAATTTATTGGATGACCTTACGAATGTCACACTATAAAAATGAAACCGACTGTGCTATAGAAGATTATATGCATGTGTGTGTGTTGATTTCAGTCATGTGTGTTTATGTCATTCAATAAAGACTACTTCTTCTTCCTTGCCTCGTTCTTTATACCGCTCCATGGTTCCGCGTTGCTCGACCTGCGGTGTAGGCACATCGCCCGTTTTGGCGATAATTTCTCAGCATATTTCTACAGGCAGCTCTATCTTGGATCGTGTCATCGCCGAGACCAATGCGATACAAAGAAGTATTTAACGGAGCATCTTTTTAGGTTAACGTTTAGAGAAGTGTTATCGAAGTCTTATTGGATGTAGTCGTGAATTGATTATATAAGAACTTTTTAAGCTTTCCGAAAAGTGTTTTAAGGAGTTTTTATCGGATCAAAATACTTATATAAGCGATGTCACACGATAAACTGATTTTGTGTTACTATATGAATGTTACAGGATGTAGTGCTTCTTTAAAGCATACGAATTGTTACTTGGGATGTCAATAGATATTGCATGGGATGGTCCGGGATAGAACTAATTGAGAAGTGGGCGTATCCTTGTTACTCTCGACCAATTATAGTAAAACTAGTTGTATATAATAAAGTACTAGTACATAAGGAAATAGAGTATAAAAGACCGAATTTAGACAAAAGAAAATTAGATTTTGGAAGATACAGAAGAGTTTTACTTCCCTTCTTAAAAGAAATCTCAACAAAGAGTAGAGTCATCTACTGACATTTCGGCATACACTGCCTAAAAGAGAGCGGTTCGACTAACGCTCTACAAAAACAAGTGGAATTCCTAATTCCCTCCCGTCTCCTTTTAGACGAGCACATTACAAGAGATGATCTTAATTGATTCAGAAATTAGCGTAAGGAAATGTTGGTTTCATGCAAGATTTTTAAGATTTCTATTGAAGAAACTTGGTATTCCGGGGCACTTCATAAGTTTCAATTCTTTCAAAAAAGCACAAAGTCCATCTTTCTATAAAACTACGGCCAAAAATTAATCGGATGACAATACGGATGTCACATTATTAAGATGAAACCGACTGTGCTATAGATGAATATTGCATGTGGTTGTGTTAAATTAAAGAGAGACTTTTGCATCCAATAAACACTATAGAGAAGTATTTATTGGAATATCTTCTTAGATTAACGTTTAGAGAAAGTGTTATCGAAGTCATAAAACCCCATCTTTAGATTGATTCAATAAATGATGATTCCGAAAAAAGTTTTCAGGATTATTTATCGGATCAAAATACTTTTTTAAGCGATGTCACACGAAAAACTGTTTTTGTGTTTCTATATGATTGATATAGGGTAAAGTGCTTCTTTAAAGCATACGGATTGTTACTGGAGTATGCCTTCTTTCTTCATTGTGGTGAAAACTGAAACAATACAGTAGAAAAATACTCGACACAGAGTTCTTTTCAAAAAGAAAGGAAACTCGCGATAGATTTGAATTTACTACGTCAATGGGCTCACAAAACAGGTTATTGTTTGAATTATTTTAAATACCAAATCGACAATAACAAAACCAAGCTGGCTCCGTTAGTCGGAAAGAAAATTTCCGATTTCACAAATTATGATTGCATTTTTAGAAGAAATTCCTTGCCAGACACCGACGGCAGCCATGCGGGAATATAGTCACAGACATTCGCAGACGAAAAGATACTCCGTTCGTCTTTATATTATTATTAATTCCTATAAGATAGATTCTGCTTCTAGTTTTAACAAATTATGTAATATAAATAGCAGTTTCGTGCATGAAATCGTCGGAATCTGCAATTTGTATTGTACTGTCCAGTAGTGGAACAAGATTACGACCATAGTGTGAACAGCATACAGGATTACATAATCTACCTAGATTTTGCGGCTATATGTGAAAAGTCTATTAGGTACTTGTCCGAGACCGGATTTCCCTTCCACTAGGAGTGTATGAGTACACGTAGCCTTCATTCATAATTTCATAGATCATTCATAAATCGCCACACTCAGATCATAGTCCAAGTCCCTATAAGCCTGCGCAGACACAATCAAAAAACAAAATGTATGGTTCACCTCACTGTGGCAACCAAGTACATATATGTATAAATATGTATATAATTTTTTTTCAAATTTTCACACTCATATGGTGCCCGTAACCCAGCGCGTACATTAAGCTGTGTAATGCCGCGTCCACATGGCGTCAACGACAACTTGTTTGATTAAATTTTTTCCTCGCACTTATCGCAAGTTGGAAGGCTGTTCGCACGATACAATATTCTCTTCAACTCAAGTTGTCCAACTTCTGTTCACACGCACGATTAGTCTTCAAATTTGTTTGTATATCAAAAGTTGGAAAAAAATTAGATCGTGCGAACGGCACTTAAGCTCGACTTCACGACGACGCATATTCCCGGGGTCATCATGTCGACGAGACGGGAAAATTGGCATCGCAAAAGGTATGAATCGTATTTATGTACATACATACATATACATAGATACGAGCACTTGTGTAGAACTGGATTTGTAGAATGCGAAAAATTCATTCCTTTTGATGATTTGAAGAAATGTATTTTCGAAAGGAAAGCGTAAAATGCATTGTAGTGACAATGAACATTTTTTTATTAGCCGAACAAATTAAGCCAAAATATGGCCATCGAACGGCAAAAATTATTATGGGGAAAAAGTCCCCTGCAATTAAAGGCCCGCAACCTTAACAAAGGCGGGATGGGGGGTATTTGCGTTTTTTGCGATTATTTCAAAATCAGCAAGAGATACAGAAAAATGATCTGAGGACACACAAAAAAAAAACACGTAAAGTTGCACTTTGTATGGGAGGTACACTTAGTTTTTATCCGATTGAGCTGATGTTTGGTGGGTGTTACATTTGTACTTCCATTGGCAAATGAAAGATGTTTTTCATGTTTGGCTTATTTTTCTTCATCTTATACCAGCACTCAGTCGCTTTGTTGCATATAGTACATTTCGATGAAAACTTATCTTGATTGTAAATCTTCATTTCATCCCTATTTCCTTTCCGACTTAAGTATATGAGTAATATCTATACTTTCTATACTAATTTTATAAAATAGATTATATGGCATATAAGGTAATAATATACTACTTGGTTGCTAAAAATCCTAAAGGAGCGATTGCGAAAGGATACCAAATTTCGTCAATTTCCAATATTTGATATAAAAATAAAATAAATAACAGGCGCGACAATCCAACATTGGACTAAGGCCGCAGGATGAGTTAGTGACATCCCATTTCCAAGATCTTATCTGCTTTTTTTTTTTTTTGAGGTAATGAGATCACGCTCAGCAGTGTTATTTTTCCACATAAATGGGTAGTCGTTTAACATCCGAGTGGCATCATAGTCCGTCACAAGCTCGTGAGTTCGAAAAACACCATGAACCACAGTGAGATTCGAACTCATGACCCTGTGCACCGAAGGTGCGCCCACTAACCGCTAGACCAGCCAGATTACTATTGATATGTTCCCTGTAAATACAAAGATATCCATTTCTATCAATTTTGGACTTCCTTACTCCTTATGATTGGAAGAGTCCTTTTTCCGTATCCACACTTGAAGAAGGTGTGAAATGCGTGATTAAACAAAATTCGAAACGGCTTAAGCGAATTACTCAAATTTTAAGCATAATAGAATATACGCATTTCCACGTCCAAAGTGGAAAAAAATAAGTATCCTATTCTCGTCTTTGTCACAGATGCAGTTATTGGGAAAAATAATTTTTATGAGTGGTCCAGTGGTTTTTAGGCCGAACCGTTACAAACAAACATTCCCATTTAAGCCATTTTATATAATTACTATAGAAAGTATAGATATAGATATTACTCATATACTTAAGTTAAATAAAATAAATTATATATTTGAAGAAAAATACGATATTGGGTCGGCAAAATCCTACATCCCTGGGTTGTTGCAGAAAAATAAAATAAAAATACGGTCGCAATGATATATAAGACATTAGAATTTTATTGGAAAATTCGGCACTAGACTAAACAATAAATTGAAATAATTTCATTTTAAACCTTGTTTTTTTAAATGTAGGTTCAGCTATGAAATTTATCGTGCGTATTCGCATTATGTCGTAGATGATTTTTGCTGAAAATTGAGTTCCTCCGGTCAAAAACTGTTAGAATTTATTATTTAAACTATAGCATTCATTGAAGTCATATGTAAAATAACTTTATATAAAAATATTATACTCGTACTATATCAATTCAAAATAGATCCTGGTGTAATAAACATATAGAGGGTGTTTTTTTAAGAATGATAGAACTTCAAACATTTAACATTTGAAAACGATTTCAGGCATATAGAGCGCTTATATACCGTCTCTTAATTTAAACTATCTTAAATCATTTTTGGAGATAGTACCTTTTCCATAGAGTCAATATACCGTCCTAGTCTAGTTCGCGTTTTAACTTTCTTCTTCTTCTTTTTATTCGAATTGGTTGTGGAAAGTGCAGATGTTTAGAAATGGTTTATCTGACATTTCGATTATTTGGACAATATTATGATTGGAATTTGTTAATCTCGCGTTTTTTCTAACCAGGAATTTCATATAAACTTTGTAGCGAAACGGAAATCGAAAACGATATCATTGCAGTAACAAGACGACTTCGCTCTTCCTGGATAAATTTCAGAGACAGTCGCTTGTCTAGGCATTATGGATGGGCAAGCACCTCGCCATATGTTGCGAGCGAGACTAAATTTAGTTTCGATTAGTTAGTGCAGCCCGTATATGCCGTCCAAAAATAATTTAAATTTGTGTAAAACTTTTTATCTTTACTGCGGTATATAAGCGGTCATAGTCACCGCGACTGTTCTTGACGAAGCGCATTCTTGACATCCAATTCTGGACCACTTTTTCGAGTACTTGTGGCCGTATGTCACAAATAACACGAAAAATGTTGGCTTCCAAGGCGTCTATTGTTGCTGGTTTATCAGAATAAACCTGTGACCTGTAACCCCACAGGAAATAATCGAGAGGTGTTAAATCGCACGACCTTGAAGGCCAATTGACAGGCCCATTTCTTGAAATCCACTTAGCACCAAATTTTGATTTTAGTAAGTCGATGGTTTCTTCGATAGGGAACGACGTGTTGGTGTTATTGCATCATTTAGAGAGTACGTGGTACGAGATCTATTCACAATTCGACGAATGGCTTGCTCAGATGGACGATTATGTATACCTAATGGTCGTATATCCGTCCTGTTTTTTGCAGGACAGTCCTGCTTTTTCGACCTTATCCTGCCGTCCTGTCAACACGTCCAATGTCCTGTTTTTGTCCTTCTTTGTCCTGTTTTGGGTTTTAAATTTCAGAAAATTGTGAAAACCACACCAAAAAATCGTGCAACAACAACCAAAGAGACAAGTGACTCCACTCGTTCGCGTTTATTTTTTTGCCGAAATTTTCGGTTAGACGATTAAAAAAAATAAAGTGCCTAAATGAAGTCTATTGCTTAACAAAGTGGTACTTATGTTAAAAACAAAAGGGCTGTACTTTTACACTAGATGGCCTTGGTGAGAAGAACCCCATCTAGAAACATTGATACGAAAGGACGAGCAGGGAATTTCGTAGTAGGGATTTCGAAAATAAAATAAATAACAGGCGCGACAATCCAGCATTGGACTAAGGCCGCAGGATGTGTTAGTGACATCCTATTTCCAAGATTTGATCTGCTTTTTGTTGAGGTAATGAGATCAGCATCACGCTCAGCAGTGTTATTTATCCCCATAAATGGGTACTCGTTTAACACCTGAGTGAGATCATAGTCCGTCACAAACTCGTGAGTTCGAAAAACACCATGGATGATGGTGAGATTCGAACTCAACACCCTGTGCACCAAAGGTGCGCGCACTAACCGCTAGACCAGCCAGACTAGAGGAATTTCGAAAAGGGCGATCTAAAATAGTTATTACAAGTGATTGTGAAAGAAGTGATATCATTTGAGTCAGATAAGAGATAAACACCTCTAGGTAATACAGGATGGCACACGGGAACCTTGTGACTTTCAACCTTTTTAAAAATTGTATGCCGAGGAATGGTGCTCATATTCATCATTAAACTTTAGAAGTCGTGTTTGAAAATTGCCCTAAAGTTTTTCCAGAAAGTCCACTTCAATTACCATTTAGCACTAAATTCCTTGGTTCAAAGAATTTTAGCTTGTAAGATAGATCAGTGGACGATGGAACACCTTGTTTATGCATAGTGATGCGTTAAAGCAAAATTTTCTTTGGGTTCCTGAAATTACGCATTTTTGAAAACAAACCAAAGTGAAAGAAAATTGCCGAAAACCACTCTAAAGTTTAGTGATGAAATCGAACACCATTTTGTCGTATGTTTTTGTTTTCAAAGGGTGTGATTTAAATTCCGCAACTCTCTTGAGTATTTAAAACAAAATGTGTAACATTAATTTTCGATTTTTTACGACCTTTTTAAAATCGACAGGTTTCTATGTGTCACCCTGTACAAATGATAATTCTAAAGATACAGCGTTTTTGGGTTTCTGATTGTCCTTCTTTTCATCCGGCTTTTTTAGTAGACTTGTCCTGCCAAACATTGATTTTTATAACATTTGCCCTAATTTTTCATAACATTATTATACGAACATTATCACTGACAAAATCATTTGCTAAAAACAAGAAAAAATACAACAAAAACAGCCAAGGAATAATTTTTCCTGATTTAAGATGTATTTTTTTGTTTCAAGAAAAGAATCTGCTTAAAATAAATAAGCATTATTTGTTTTGTAACATCAATAAAAATACATTACCATGAGGTTTGGTTGAAATTTGTGTCCAAATAAAAAAGTTTTTTTTAAGAAGAACCTAATTTTGGGGGTTAAGTTTGTATGGCAGCCTCGCCTTAGCGATTCAAACATACAAACGGCCTGCCATATGTGCAAAATTTCAGCTCCATAGCTTTTAAACTGGCCGAGCAAATGCGAATTAAATCGGAAAAACCAGGCGTTCATAGGGCTGCATACAACCCCCCCCCCCCTTTGGTTCTTATAAGATACCTTTTTGGCTACATCAATTTCACCAAACCTTTTATTAATGTGTCTATCGAAACAACATAAGGGGCGGTCCCTTATCGAATAGAATAGGTTCGATCCGACAGTTCTGCTACCCCATCGACCCGTCAAAATTGGTACTTTCAAACTGGTTGGCCGAACTCTTCGGTCAGGTTGCGGCTCGGCTGACCAGTGCTTTTAGCATCAGGGGGCGGTCCCTTATCGAATAGAATAGGTTCGATCCGACAGTTCTGATACCCCATCGGCCCGTCAAAATTGGTACTTTCAAACTGGTTGGCCGAACCCTTCGGTCAGGTTGCGGTTCGGCTGACCAGTGTTTCTATCACCAAGGAGTGACCCTCTGTCGAATAGAATAAGTTTGATCCGACAGTTCTGAAACCCCGAACGCACCTTTAAACTGGTTGGCCGAACCCTTCGGTCAGGTTGCGGCTCGGCTGACCAGTGTTGTTGGCATCAGGGGGCGGTCCTTTATCGAATAGAATAGGTTCGATCCGACAGTTCTGATACCCCATCGACCCGTCAAAATTGGTACTTTCAAACTGGTTGGCCGAACCCTTCGGTCAGGTTGCGGTTCGGCTGACCAGTGTTTTTAGCACCAGGGAGTGACCCTCTGTCGAATAGAATAAGTTTGATCCGACAGTTCTGAAACCCCGAACGCCTAATTAATTAGCACCTTTAAACTGGTTGGCCGAACCCTTCGGTCAGGTTGCGGCTCGGCTGACCAGTGTTTTTGGCATCAGGGGGCGGTCCTTAATCGAATAGAATAGGTTCGATCCGACAGTTCTGATACCCCATCGACCCGTCAAAATTGGTACTTTCAAACTGGTTGGCCGAACCTTTCGGTCGGCTGACCAGTGTTTTTAGCATCAGGAGGCGGTCCTTTATCGAATAGAATAGGTTTGACCCGACAGTTCTGAAACCCCCAACGCGCCTAAAAAATGAGCACCTTTAAACTGGTTGGTCGAACCCTTCGGTCAGGTTGCGGCTCGGCTGACCAATGTTTTTAGCCTCACGGAGAGGTCCTCTATCGAATAAAAAAGGTTCGATCCGACAGTTACCCATACCCCCGAATACCCTTAATTTTTGCGTCTAATTAATTCTAATTACGAAATACTGGTCAAGTTTTGCTTCGGCTGACCAACAGTTTTGATATCACCGTAACTAAACGCAACTTTTAAGATGGTTAATTTCCGACAGTTCGAAAACCCCGGTTTTTTACCATCACGGCTCGGACTATTTATGAATTCATCGGGAAAAATATTCACCACACTTCTGCAAACTCTCTTCGAAAAATGGATGTCCACAGAGAAGTTAATAGTCGAATATCAAGCTGGTTTCCGACAGGAGTACTCCACATATGATAATATTTTCATTCTTTACAACTGGGCCTGAAGTTTTATACGTGAAGGAAAATTTTTTTTTCATTTTTTGTGGACTTTAAGGCAGCATTCGATACTGTTGATCGTATGTCACTTTTTTACAAACTATACAACAACGAAATGTCTACAAAGTTTGGAAATATTTTCGAAAAATTATACGAAAATACAACAGCTGCAGTATGGAATGGATCCAATCTCTCAGAATTCTTTAGCACCAACAGCGGAGACGACAAGGATGCAAGCTTAGCCCGGATGCATTCTCCAAATATGTAAATGACATCCTATAGAACCTAGAGGATATGCCAGGTGGAGCAACAGCGTTTAACTTTTTATTGAAAGGACTTTCATACTCGGACGATATGGTGTTCCTAGCAGAGACCCCATCCGACCTACAAAATATTATCGATTACTTGGAAAATTATTACGACCAGTGGAAGCTAACTATAAACTTAGACATATCTAAGATTATGATATTCAAAAAACGGTTTCGACTAGCAAGAGATGAAAGGTGGTGTTACAAAGGAATAGAAATCAATGTCGTCAAGGAATACAAATATCTATATCTATACAAACTAAAAGAAGCAAAGTGGGCGACAAATGCGATAAGGAAATTATGCTTCAACTCTGCAGTATTGAGTCATACGGCAAAGTTTAAAATCTATCAAGCGGTTTTCAAGTCCGTGATGCTATATGGCGCCCAAGTTTGGGGTGGAAAGAAGTATGAGGAAGTAGAAAAGCTCCAAAGATATTACATGAAACGAGCGTTTTATTTACCGACGAACACGCTGAACTATATGTTGGAGCAGGAGACAGGTTTAAAGTCGCTTTTTATGGAAACTCTGGCAACCTTTGTAACATATCTTACAAAAGTATCCGCAATGGGCGACGACCGGATACCGAAGAAAATACTGCTGCACACAATAGACAGAAAGAATGCATTTTATATGGTCCTGGTGTCATTGGCAACTAGAAGCAACACCGAATTTAACTGGGATGGAACTAACGAGAACAGCTTTGTATTACAAAACCTTATAGGAGACGTAAGACGGAGTGAATTACAATCGAATGCAGAAAGAGCTACTGCGTCACAATACAGAGATATTTATATACAACTAAATCACGCTTTAGCCGAAAGTACCTTGAAAGAACCTACTTTCAAAATGAGTATACAGCGCATAAGATATCAATTATATTTAAAGCGAGAGGAGAACCACCGCCATCTTGATAGACAGGCCGGACTGTCGAAATTCGATTTCGAAAATTTGGTACCTTAGCGCCTGTGGTTGTTGCTATTGCTATTGTTGTAAATAAGGTTCCTTAGCCACATGACAGCTAATTTTATAAGCTGATAATCTGGCTTGTATATCTAGATGGCATTGGGAGAACTGATTTACCAATAATATGTAGCTTGTGCAATATGGGAGTCAGAGAAGACACAATGCATTTTATCGGTGTATGCCCAGTGCTAAAAGAAATCAGGAGATCTTGCCTTATGAAAGACGTGTTGAATGAAGCGGAAATAAGGCAATTGCTAAACGGATTAAGCTGGGACAGACCTTCGAGCAGGTATTAATAGAAGGAGGGGCAACATCACTTAAAAAGTGTGCCGAAAGCGCAAATTCATGGGAGAGAAAAATACAATAACAACACTGTTGAAGCAAAGCGATTTGACACAAGTAGAGTAACAGTACATCTCAATTCAAACAAAGTTCCATGCTTTGACAACCCACTATTAAATACAAAGAGAATGAAGAAGAATTCAACCAAGCGCACACGAATTTTTGACACAATTACGACTTTACTATTAGATGCTTGCTCTCCCATGTATTAGATTCTCGGCACATTTTTGAGCTGTCACATTGTATGGAATTCGTAACTTTCGCCCTCTCCTTATATTAATAATACCTGCTCAAAGGGACAGACTATACAATTTTTGCAATATTGCGCTTAGATATCGTCAAAACATTCTGGATGAGAGCATGTGAGGTCTTGTGAGTGCGGGGTAGATGAACACGCAGAATCTGGAGTTGTGTGAACTTCATCGCCCTGCACTTCATCAAGCCCACAGCCACCAATGGAACCAGCCAACGCGAAGAGGGACCACGAAATGACGTAATTCACTGGAGAGTAACAACAATAAAAAATATTTACTATAATATTGTTGGGTGTCTAGGATACGTCACCCAAATTGGCAACAGATGGCGCTACGCCAACCCAAATTGTATTCCCTACTGGGCACCAGATGGCGCTAGTATCACTAACGAGACAACTTATTGGCCGAAGTTTCCAGAACCTCGAAAATGGGTATATAAGGGCGTCGATTAGAGCCAGTCAGTCAGTCTAGTTTTAGCCGTGAATAAATAATGTCGAGTCAATAATTAGTGAAGTAATTAGTAGAAATTGTAAACCGTGTATATCCGTGTGGTTGTAATAAATAGTGTTACAGTAAAGCGAGTGTTATTCATTGTCGTGTACGCGAAAATCTATCGAACCCACTGGAACGTCTAGAATAGACGAGAAACATATAACAATTGGTGTCAGAAGTGGGATTTTCAAGTACGGTGAAGTGTGACTCGTGCGCGGAATATACAACGTGAAACTGCGAGTGCCGAGTGAACTCGTGAATATTCGAGGACTCTTCGAGAATTATCGGTATAGTTCGCGTTGGAAAGTTCTGGATTGTGAACTTACGCGGTCGTGTTGAACTAGTGTGGACAGATTCAGTGCGTGAAACTGTGTGACGAGTGTATTCGGGAATATTCGAGAATTCTACGAGAATTTTCTGGAAAATTCGCGACAGAAAATTCTGGAAAGTGAACGCAATCGTATCGGACTAGTGTGACGAGATCCGGTAAACGTGAAATCGCGTGTGTTCGCGAACACTCGAGAACTCGACGAGAATTTTCGGGAAAGTTCGTGACGGAAAGTTCTGGAAAGTGAACTTGTGAACTTCGGGTCGGACTATTGTTGACTGAAAAACTTCTCGAAAGTGAATTAGTGCCGGAACGTGTAGAATTCGAAAACATTCTAGAAAATTCGATTCGTGTAAAATTGAACTGTAGACAGTTTATAAGTCGAGAAACGAAATGCCGCGTAATATCTCGCAATTAACCACGGCCGAATTGAAGCGTGAGCTGGCGAAACGGAATTTGTCGACTTCGGGAAACAAAAGTGCGTTGCTTGCTCGGCTGATGGACGCACTGAGGGATGAAGGACAGGATCCCGACACGGTGGAATTTCGGGAAGAGCAAGACCCTAGTGAGGCAAGTGCAGAAGAAGCCACAGACCCAATGATGCAGTTGCTGAGAGCTATGGCGGAGCTGAACCAGCGAGCAGCAGAGCAAAATGAGCGGTCGGTGAAGTCTGAGGAGGCACTCATCGCATTAACTGAACGGTCAGCCAAGTCTGACGAGGCAATGAGCAAAATGGAGGAATCGATAAAATCGGAACTGAAGGCCACAAAGAACAGCCTCGAAGAACAATTTGAAAAACAGAAAGCAGAATTTCTGAATATAATCGACGAGAAGTCTCGAGAAAATTCAGAGAAAATCAAAACGGTAGCTGAAGAGGTGAATAAGTTTAAAAGTGTGGCAGAAGAAGTCCAGAAGTTACGGAACGATCTAGAACGATTGAAAACAACGAACGTCAACCAACACCCGCAGAATGAAGAAGTAGTCGGAAATATCCAGAAGTCGAATAGCGACCGCGAAACATCGAGAAAAAGTGAAGTATTTAATACTGGCTCGAATATTAAAAGTCTGAAAGCGCCGACTTTTGATGGACAGATGTCTTGGAACATCTACAAGACGCAGTTTGAGGCTGCTGCGGCGGTAAATGGTTGGTCGGACAGTGAGCGTGCCACGGCTCTTGTTCTAGCATTGAGAGGACCTGCTGCTGAAATCCTGCAATCGATTCCTGCTCCACTGCAGACATCTTATGTGGAGCTTGTGAAGGCGTTGGATGGGCGATACGGTGACGAGCACATGAAGCAAATTTATCGATCACAGCTTCGCAACCGGACACAGAAACAAGGAGAAACTCTTCAGCAATTGGCGCAAGATATTGAACGGCTGGCTCTTTTGTCATACCCGACCTCGGAGCCAGAACATCGGAACGAAACAGCAGTCGATGTGTTCGCTACAGCTCTCCTGGATCGTGAACTACAACAGGCGTTACGGCTAGCTGACAAGCGGACGATCAAGGATGCACTTGCATACAGCCTGACATTTGAAGCTGCGAAGCAAGCTGCCCGTAATTGTGTGCGAGTTCGAGAGGTAGTGGAGGATTGTGTCTGCCAGCGTATGGATGCATCAAGGCAAGATACCAACAGTTCAATTCGATGCTGGAACTGCGGCGAACAGGGTCATGTGCGAAGGAATTGTCAACAACCGAGGAAGACACAAACATTCTGCAAAAGGTGTGCTCAACAAGCAAGACAAGCGAGTCTGCAAAGCGCGAATCAAACCGCCCCCGCTGCCAGGGAGGCGGGAAACATGTAAAAGCCAATCTCAAGGGGCAGAGGTTGGCTTGTGGAAATGGTGCCCCCAGAACTACCATCTCCGTTTCACGCGTTCACCGAGGCGAAAACGATCTATGTCTAGTCGGCTGGATTGGAGACAAGCAGTGTATCATCACCATCGATACTGGCGCAACAAAATCAATATTAAGACCGGACATCGTGAAAGGAATGAAGCTTGTGAACGACAGAAAATTCGTGCTTCGAACAGCAACCGGAGGAGAAATGGGTGTGCATGGCGAGGTCCACAAACGAATACGACTTGGAGATGTTACGTTCAGCCACAAGTTTTTAGTTGCCGATATCACCGACGAATGCATCCTGGGAATGGACTTCCTGAACACAAACGGATTCATGTTGGACTTGGGACGAAGGACACTGAGATGGCGCAACATCGAGATTG
Source organism: Microchrysa polita (assembly GCA_949715475.1). Classification (NCBI taxonomy): domain Eukaryota; kingdom Metazoa; phylum Arthropoda; class Insecta; order Diptera; family Stratiomyidae; genus Microchrysa; species Microchrysa polita. Next base: position 83,537,480 of record OX454416.1, on the reverse strand, counting down.
TCGCACAAGTACCACGAATGGAAACGCCGGCCCTCCGAGTATTGGTAGCGGAGGATATGGATATACCGAAGAGTTCGGAATGCGTAATGCGAGCGAGACTGGATGGGAGTCCTGGAGGCCATCATTTCTATGTAGTGGAGCCAACAAAGTTACCAGCGCTCAAGAACTTGATGGTAGCGCGAAGTTTGGTGAGGATTGATGAGGAGCAGCATGTGCCGATAAGAATTATGAATGTGTCGGAACGCGATGTAAAGGTGAAAGAAGGGACGATATTAGGAAACTGTCAACCAGTTTTGTCAGTAACAGCAATAGATGTCCCGGACGAATCTAAGCCCCGTGAAATCAGAAAACGAGGAATTCGTGCCGATACAATTATAAAGAACAACACCTTGTCACCCGAACAACGATCGCTCGCTATGAAATTGATCAACGAGTACGAAGACGTTTTCTCGACGAACGACGAAGATCAAGGCCGAACTAATAACGTTACGCACCGTATTGATACCCAAGGCGCTCAACCCATCAGACAGGCTCCCAGACGACTACCCCTGGCCAAACGCGATGAAGCACATAAAATGATCCAAGAGATGGAAAAACAAGGTGTCATCGAACCGTCAAATAGTCCGTGGACATCGCCTGTAGTCCTTGTTAAGAAGAAGGACGGCAGCACACGATTTTGTGTTGACTACAGGCAGCTCAACAGCGTGACGAAAAAGGACAGTTATCCACTACCCCGGATCGACGACATCATGGACACATTGGCAGAAGCGAAATGGTTTTCGACATTGGATCTGAAAAGTGGTTATTGGCAAGTGGAAATCGAAAAGAACGATCGAGAGAAAACAGCATTTTCTATTGGATCCGGCTTGTGGCAATTTGTAGTGATGCCGTTTGGATTGTGCAACGCGCCGGCTACATTCGAGCGTCTGATGGAGTATGTGCTGCGTGGATTAAGCTGGAAGACATGCCTCGTATATCTGGACGATATAATTGTGATCGGAAAGAACTTCGAAGAACACCTGCGCAATCTGAAGGAGGTCTTAGCGAGGCTACGTGCATCCAACTTGAAGCTAAGCCCAAAGAAGTGTACGTTCTTCAGCAACGAAGTTGGTTATTTGGGACACATTGTCTCTGCTGAAGGAATACGAACAGATCCAGACAAAACGGAAGCAGTGAGGCAATGGCCAGTCCCGAAAGATAAGCATCAGCTGCGCAGTTTTCTGGGTTTGGCCACCTATTATCGGCGATTTGTCAAGGATTTCGCGAAAATTGCAAAGTGCCTTCACTCTTTGGTTGAAAAGAATCGTCCGTTCATATGGAGTCAAGAATGCCAAAACGCATTTGAGGCATTAAAGGCAGAACTTTGTCAAGCACCCGTGTTGGCGTATCCGAAAGCTGGAGTCACATTTATTCTTGACACGGACGCGAGCAACACCGGAATTGGTGCGGTACTATCGCAAAGTGTTGACGGCGAAGAGAAAGTGGTGTCCTATTTTAGTCGCGTGTTGTCGAAGAGTGAGCGAAACTATTGCGTGACAAGAAGAGAGCTGCTAGCAGTTATCGAGGCGACGAAACACTTCCACAAATACCTTCTTGGCCAGAAATTTATATTGCGAACGGATCATGCTGCGTTAAGATGGCTATTAAACTTCAAAAATCCGGAAGGTCAAGTTGCTAGATGGATCGAACGGTTACAGACATACGAATTCGATACGGTCCATAGAAGTGGAAAAGTGCACAGTAATGCTGATGCTCTCTCACGCCGTCCATGCCCCCTTGGATGCAAACACTGCGCTCGAGTGGAAGAGAAGGAAGCCGAAAATACACGAAGGCTCACATTGTTGCCCATGGAAGGCTGGAGTCCGGAGGAAATACGCAAATCTCAGCTGAACGATGAGGATATCGGTTCGATTCTCGTGTGGAAGGAGTCCGGAGAAAGGCCCAGTTGGAACGAGGTGTCAACCTTTGGGTCAACCACGAAAAGTTATTGGGCTCAGTGGAATTCTCTTCACGTTGAGGATGGCATGCTAAAACGGAAATGGGAATCAGCCGATGGAACGTCATGTATAATGCAGCTGATACTTCCACGGAGCAAGGTCGACGAAGTGCTGCGAGAGATGCACGAAGGAACGTCGGGAGGGCATCTTGGCGTCAACAAAACCTTGGCGAAAGTGCGTGAACGATTCTACTGGGTTCATGCTCGAAGTGACGTTGAAGAGTGGTGCCGCAGGTGTACGAGTTGTGCAGCGGTTAAAGGACCAGCGCGAAAACTGAAAGGAGCTATGAAGACATACGTCGTCGGTGCGCCGTTTGAAAGAGTCGCTGTGGATATTGCGGGACCATTTCCAGAAACCGATCGCGGAAACCGGTACACATTGGTAGTGGCTGATTATTTTAGTAAGTGGACGGAAGTATACGCAATACCCAATCAAGAAGCGACCACGGTGGCGGATCAGCTCGTCGAAAATTGGGTCTGTCGATATGGTGTACCTTGTGAGCTACATTCTGATCAAGGGCGAAACTTCGAATCTGGAGTGTTCAGCGAGATGTGCCGGCTATTGGGAATACGGAAAACTAGGACTACGCCTCTACACCCTCAGTCCGATAGAATGGTCGAACGTTTCAACAAGACATTGAACGAGCACTTAGCCAAAGTTGTATCGAACAATCCGCGAACATGGGATCAATACCTACAGCTATTCTTGATGGCATACCGTGCGGCTGAGCACACATCAACAGGAGAAACCCCATCAAAAGTTCTGTTTGGAAGGACAATACGGCTACCTGCGGATGTAAAATTCGGAATTACGCCAGCGGAACAGTCGACATCAGTTCCTCAGTATGTGTACGACTTAAAGCAACGTTTGGATAATGTGCATAAGTTGGTGCGAACACGGTTACGATTGAATGCGGATCGTATGAAAACGAGATACGACTTAAGGGCTAACACTGCCGGGTTCAACGAAGGAGATCTCGTTTGGTTATACAACCCCCGTCGCAGAAAAGGAGTATGTCCGAAGCTTCAGCAGAACTGGGAAGGACCGTACGAAGTTATCACCCGTCTTAATGATGTCGTATATCGTATTCGAGAGCATCGGAAGCCGAGAGCGAAAATGAAGATCATACATGTGGATCGATTGGCACCCTATCGAGGCAACGATACGGAAGAGACCGAAGCGTGTTCTGTTCGGGACGAACAGGTTTAAGGAGGGGGTAATGTTGGGTGTCTAGGATACGTCACCCAAATTGGCAACAGATGGCGCTACGCCAACCCAAATTGTATTCCCTACTGGGCACCAGATGGCGCTAGTATCACTAACGAGACAACTTATTGGCCGAAGTTTCCAGAACCTCGAAAATGGGTATATAAGGGCGTCGATTAGAGCCAGTCAGTCAGTCTAGTTTTAGCCGTGAATAAATAATGTCGAGTCAATAATTAGTGAAGTAATTAGTAGAAATTGTAAACCGTGTATATCCGTGTGGTTGTAATAAATAGTGTTACAGTAAAGCGAGTGTTATTCATTGTCGTGTACGCGAAAATCTATCGAACCCACTGGAACGTCTAGAATAGACGAGAAACATATAACAATATACTTGTTATCAATTCTAAGACCTTTTAAAAAACTTCTTGAAGATAAAAACAATATAAATAAATGTCAAAATTAATTTTGTAAACATGAATAATGTTAACTGAACGAGGCAGACGGCTTTGCTATGCCTTATAACTGTTTTTGGAATTATATAATATATTGTATACTGAATTGTAATTTGAATAAAACACTTTATCTATCTATCTATCAGTGGGAAGCTGCGCCCATATTCAGTTTTATCGTATGTAGGATTAGGTAGATTTGAAGAATTCAATCCTCCAGAGCAGCATTTACTAGATGTAATAATCGAATAACAATATTAATTAGCCTTTTGTTGCCTAATTTTAATGTTTGTTTTGTTTAAATGCAATAATTAAATGTTGTTTAAATGCCATAAAAATAATATGATAATTTATTACTTCTTTTTACGTAAATTCATTCTGATCGAGAATAGTATGAATGTTTTTCCCCTATGTGTGACTAATTTTACGAGCGGATGACAAAAAAATGCGTTTGGGTTTTTATATGCTCACATAACAACCCATAACAGTAATGAATGCATGTTCAGGAAAGGACTTTTGTATGGAGGGTGGTCTTAATGTGTTGTGTTGGCGAGCTCCCAAGAAAAGGACTTAGCGAGAATGCAATAAGAAAGCAATATCCAGAAAATCAGCTTAATTGGAGCTTTTTTTGCAGATTTAAAAAAAAAATGAATATGGGTGAAAAGGGTTTTTGTATCAAAAGTACCCTTTGTTTTGAAAGAATCGTCTTGATTTTTTTACAGTAGTATAGTACTATAGTAGGGAATATTTTGGCCAAATGAGACAATTCAACTTTTATCCAAATTTATCTTTTATACCAAAAAAATTAAAAAAAATGTAGGGGAGGTAGGGGAAAGATTGGTCGCATTGTATTCATACTTTACAGAAAGTAACATCCTCTAGTAAAAACTACTTGTACAAAATTTCAAGTCTCTAGCTTCATTCTTTCAAAAGTTATAGGCCAGCAAATTTGCCCCAAAGGACGAACAAAAGTCGTCCTTTTTCAGGAACCCCAGTGTTTACGGGCCTAAAATTTATATATTAGTTACCCTCTAATATAGCCCTTTCATTTGAGACCAGTTTCATTGCTGTTCACTCAACGACCAACTTTCATACAAAAGTGCCCATGCTCCTTTCTCAATTACCTGCGCCCATGCCCACTGTGAATGTATGTGTGCAAAATGTTCACGTTTTTCGCCAAATGCCTGCCCCACAGAGAATGAAAAAAGGAGGGAGAATACGTAAAATGAGACGGGACAAGCTTGCTTGTTTAATGGGAGGGGAGAGGAAAACAACGGTACATTAATTGATGAGTGAATCATAAACAACCCGTCGATAACACACTACGTTTGCCTTTTATGACATAAAACATCACCTAACAACCACAAATTACCCGAGCAACGTAATATTATATTTAATAACGTAACTATTTCGCGCAATCGAATTAAATCAAACGAGATCCACGGCAAGGATCGTTTACCGCGTTTACCGACTTTGACAATATAGAATTCGCACGTGCTACAGAACTAGCAGAACTGGATGACTTTGTCGTTGTGTGTATTGAGTGAGTGGCTGAACTAGTCTATTTTGTCGCTGTGTGCGGCAAAACTAGTCGCATTTGACGTGAAGGAACCGTGAAGCGCTGAACGAGAGAGCCCATGGACAAGATTTTTCGTCCCATGTTGTGTTTTTATATGAAATTTCATCATTAGGGCTACTCCATCTTTACTCCATGGCTTGCCCCGTGTTTTTCTCATTGATGCGTCCCATTTTTCATATACCTTCTCCTTCTTTCATTCTCAAAATTAAAGCGCACTCGGTAGCAAAGCCACCTATAATCTTCGTAGTGACATCGAAAGTGAAATTTTTGTCCACTCAGATTTGTTTTTCTTATTGTCGTGGAATATTTGGGGAATGCTAGGGAATTACATAAGCTACAATCTGAAAACAGTTCCATAGTTTATCTCGGCCATTATATGTATTTTTTTCCATTCCCCGGTTATTTCATCGTAAAATGTCAAATGACCAGAGAATCGAAAAATAATACATAAAATGGCCGAGAAGAATTATGGAACTGGTCTCGGATTGTAGCTTATGGAATTCCCCACCGTTTGTGACATATTCCACGACAATAAGTATTTTTTTTATTGATAAAATCGCGGCGGGACGAATTTCACTATCGATCTTAATTCAGCCCTATACTAGAAACCCCGGAGCCAGCAATACATGCACACAAATCAAGCCTATATGTAAGCAAGCCGTGTCTACTTTAATAAAAATCGCGAAAACACGTAAAAAATTATTCTTTTGTGTGGATTTTTTTTCTTTCTCTACATTTTACACATTTCCACACTTCATTACACAGCAAAAAATCAGGCGGTGTGAACCAAAATTTATCCAAAAAGGTTTAATTTTTTTATACCTATGGAGTTAAATACATTTATTTCACTCCGTCCCGAGTATAACATTTTCCTTTTATCCATTAGGATAAAACACTCAAAATAAAATTCATTTGGATAAATAATAACTTTTATTCGAAATTATATCAGTTTTTGTTTATATGGTGTTAAAATTTACTTAAAATGGAGTTAATTCCGCACGTAATATATGGTGCAAATTACGAACGTCATCCCGTATAGTCTGTGTGGTGTAGTAGGTAGGGCGTTAGTCTTCAAATCATAGGATTGCTGGATCGAATCCCACTGTAGGCAGGTAATTTATTATGCATTTTTAGAGCGTAAAGAGGTAAATGAAATGTCGCCAACACCTATAGAGAGGTAAATGCTAGTTATACAAAACTCATATATGAGTTAAATGTTCTGTGAAACTTGTGTTTTATTTTTATCCCAAAAATATCGAGTATTACTCCTTTTGGTGTAATTGGAAGTACACTTTTGTGTTCATCCATTTGGATAAAACAATATTTTATCCAAACGGAGGGACCCTTTTCGACAATTTTCGGAGTTAAATTCACACCGGATTTTTTGCTGTGTACATGACACATTGCACTTTTCGCGGGGAAAATCGACCGGGAACCAATATTTTTCGTGTTTAGTTTGCCGGGACACTACATGATTTGCCTTTACCGCAATGTAAATTTTCTATTCAAGCCTATGATTTGCCGTCAAAGTGTATGAGCGGGTTCTGATTCCAGGCTTTAAAATATAGATGGCTTTGCTCGGTAATGATTTCCGAATTTCACCAAAAAAACACCGAGAAGAAGGAAGGAGATGTCATACGAAAAATGAGACGGGACAAGTTTGCTTGTTTAATGGGCACCGAGAAGAAGGAAGGAGATGGCATACGTAAAATGAGACGGGACAAGTTTGCTTGTTTAATGGGAGAGGAAAACAACGGTACATTAATTGATGAGTGAATCATAAACAACCCGTCGATAACACACTACGTTTGCATTTTATGACATAAAACAGCTCCTAACAACCACAAATTACCCGAGCAACGTAATGTTGTAGTCAATAACGTAACTATTTCGCGCAATCGAATTAAATCAAACGAGATTCGCGGCGAGGATCGTTTTCCGCGTTCACCGAATTTGACAATAGAGAATGCGCGCGTGCTACAGAACTAGCAGAACCGGATGACTTTGTCGGTGTGTGTATTGATGTGAGTGGCTGAACTAGTCGATTTTGTCGCTGTGTGCGGCAAAACTGGTCGCATTTGACGTAAGTGTACCGTGAACCGCTGAACGAGAGAGCCCATGGACAAGATTTTTCGTCCCATGTAGTCTTGTTGTTTTTACATGCAGTTTCATCATTATGTCTACTCCATATCTACTCCATGTTAATGGGAGAGGAAAACAACGGTACATTAATTGATAAGTGAATCAAAACAAACCGTCGATAACACAGTACGTTTGCCTTTTATGACACAAAACAGGGCCTAACCATCACAAATTACCCGAGCAACGTAGTATTATAGTGAATAACGTAACTATTTCGCGCAATCCAATCAAATCAAACGAGATTCGCGGCGAGGATCGTTTACCACGTTTACCGACTTTGACAATAGAGTATTGGCGCGTGCTACAGAACTAGCAGAACCGGTCGACTTTGTCGTTGTGTGTATTGATGTGAGTGGCTGAACTAGTCGATTTTGTCGATGTGTGCGGCAAAACTAGTCGCATTTGACGTGAGGGCATCGTGAACCGCTGAACGAGAGAGCCCATGGACAAGAGTTTTCGTCCCATGTTGTGTTGTTGTTTTTATATTATGTCGACTCCATAGTACTCTATGCAAAAAAATACTATCTAAATGGAATGGCAGTACAGCTGTCATCCCATATAAATTGCATAGTCCAATTTTAAAAAGAGGTGGTCCCTATCTGTCAAGTGTTACTGTGAAGTTCTTACGAAGTAAGGGGCGGGTGGGGGTGGGGAAGATTGTTGCTGAAGGACGTCAGGAAGTGTATCTATAAAATGTAATAGTCATATCGCAGTTTCAGTGCGACACAAAAGTAAAAAAGACAAATGGTCCCTACCTGTCGGATCCAGTCTGATATGAAAAATTGACCCATTAGTCGTTTCTACGGGCCTTTCCTTTAGTTTTTTATTCAATGGATTCAACTTGCCTCTCCTGCTTTTGTTACATGTTTAGTTAACGTAATTGACGGACATACATATATAGCTGACCGAATTTTGAGTTAGTGTGGCAGCACGAAAAATATGGCGCCCGTGTGCGATATTGCGGTTCCATAGAGATTTTTTTTCGTAAGCGCGCGGGTTTGGGTCGGCACACCAATTTTTACCTGATTACAACGTGAAGACATTTCACAGGTGTATTAATCCGAATATCAAATGCAAGGGTAATTCCGTGTCTTTACTGTCGTTTTGTCATAAATAAAACACTGTTTACATAATTTTGGATCCAGTGTCAATTTTTCAATGCGAGTTTCATACGCATTGATTCTTTTAGTCCGTGGTTTACAAAGAACATCCGCGTAAAAAGTGTTTATGGGTGTTTTTTAGATTTTTGTGAGAAACGTGGAAAAGTCATCGCCGTGAATACTGCTCTAGTCAGCCTAAAAATGATCCTTGACTAATTATTATTGGTAAGTAGTAAAATCTCACTTATTTCACGAACGATTTAATGACCGTGTAAATGTATATCGCGAGCAAGATAGTATTTGAATCAAAAATAATTGAGTCTGTAAAGACAATGACCGCATTTATACCGCAAGAAAGATAAAATACTTAAAAAAATATTTTAGCCTTCAACGGCATATACAGCCCTTACTAACTACTATGTATGTACGTATGTATGTAGTTTGAGTTTAGTACCACTCGCGAACCATTTTGTTCCGAGTTTTACAGTTCATGACAGTAGACTAGAATTTAATCCTGTATAAACACCGAAAAGGAACACTATCTCCAAAAATGTTTTATGATAATTTATTTTATTTATATTATGTTGTAGTAGGGGTGCAGAAAGGCGTGAACCGCTGTGTATGTCTGTGGAAGTACTCGATGTTTCGTCGTCGTTCTCCGCCTATTGTCTCAAGCGACAAGAACGTAGCAGCTGCAATAGAGTTGTCCCATAACGCCCTCGGAGTGAGGTTAGTGGGTGCAGCGGGGCATCGGAACAAGTGGTCCACATCATGGGGCGCACCACCGCAGCTTGGACAGATGTTCTGGATGTCCGGGTCTATTCGAGATAGGTAGGAATTGAGACGTGAACAAAAACCCGACCTAAGTTGGGCTAGTGTCACTCTTGTGGCTCTCGGGAGCCTAGTCTCCTCAGGCGATATGGGTGGTGGGGGCACTGAGAGGACTCTATTCGTACCTAATCTCCCTATTGACCTATTCACAACGGCTGTGTGAATATCTGCGATGGCCGCATGGTATGCTGTGTCATCATCATCAAATATATCGGGAGGTACCCGTTTGTATCTCTGGACGTCTCTCTCGAGATCTCTGACTCCACTCCTGACATGTCGTGGAGGGGGAGTATTGTCCATGGGCCTGTCTACACGCGAACAAGAACAAGATGAAAACCGTTTTTTTTTAGAAGAGATCGGTGAGGAGCAAGGCAAGGAGAAATTCAATTTTCATATAAAAACCGGTTTTGTTCTCGCGATGTTGTTCCCGTGTAGCTACACACCATGAGATGATGATTTGGGTGATCCTCTCGATAGCAACCGACCAGATATTGAAGAGACAAGAGGTGATTGTGATCACGCACTGATAACATGCTGGTTTCTTGATGAAGATGCTCCTGGGACGACATGAGATGGCAACCTGTGGCGATACGTAGAGCAGCGTTCTGGCATGCCTGGATCTTGTTCCAGTTTGTTTCACAAACGGTTTGTGACCATACCGGTGCTGCGTAGCTGGGAATTGCTCTACCTATCGCTTTGTAGGTGACCAACATAGTTTCCTTGTCCTTGCCCCAGGAACTCCCGGCTAGTGCCTTTAGGACGTTGTTTCTACTGTGCATTTTGTCGACTACGTCTTCGACATGGTTTTTCGACTTCATCATGGTGTCTAGATAGACACCAAGGATTTTGGGGTTAGTGACAGTAGGAACAACGTCATCAGCATGCCTACCCGTACTGATCATAAGTTCCTCCGAAAATTCCTGCGTCCAGGTGGTGAGAAGTGTTGCAGTGCATTTTGACGGTGAGATGACGAGGTTGCGGATACTGAAAAACTCCACCAGGAGTGCGTTCCGGAATTAACTATAGTCGTAGCTGTAGTCATCGCATGACTATTGTCGTAGTTATGAGCGTTGTGAGAGGGCTCTCAGGAGAGCATAATATGGAAATGTCACAACAGCCGTTGAATTCAAAAATATGTTTACAAAAAACAATTTATAATTCGATGGCACTCATAATTAGTGTTCACATTCATCGAAATCAACCTGTACACCTTGTTTATTAACCTTAGTGTCGATTAAAAAGCAAACATTGCCTAAATAGTCATTAACAATCGCAACATTTGATAATAACATCAACAACCGTCCCCACACACCTCACCTCACAACATACTTGAACTTGCCAACGGACATTTTCCATAGCTGTCGATAGATCATCTCGAGAGTGCGAGTGGAAATAGCTATCAACTACAGTGGACCATTTGAAATGTGAAATGTCAATAGTTTTTTTTTATTATTTTATTATTATTATTTATTTATTTATTATTTATTTAAATCTAGTTACATTCTATAATGACTCGGAGAGATAGCTATTTGTGACTATTGGAGTTTTGGAACAAAGGAAAGTGAATATTAGTAACTATTTTCACTCAAATCGTATAAATGGAACGTACGATAAGGATTGTCAAAGATAAATGTGCGATTATCTCGCTAAATATCGATCATACAGGGTACATTATAGTCCACGTGTTCGTAGAGACGTGATGGTCGCTCTTTACACCTTAAAAATAGGCCTCATCGAGGACTTTATTATGTAGTGAATTAGGATTCATTTTGTGACATGGAGAATGTTGTACATTTCCAAATACTGTACGACAGGCCAAAATGCTGTACGTCTGGTCAGCTTAGTTTATAGGGAAACTGAAGAGTATCTGCTTAAATGGAGCTCTCTTTCAGAATTACTGGCATTCTAATTCTTTTTAACTAATTCGAGTTTTTTCTTTAATAAAATTAGATTGTGTTTCAAATTTTCAAGTGGCTGGATTTTCAACGTGGTGTACCATTAAATTGCGTTGAAGAATTCGTTAAGTTTCTGCAAGAAAAAGAAGTAATTTTTTTTTACCGAAACGAATCTTTTTGATCAATGCATGAACCTGGAAACAGGAAGAAGATGACATTGTCTTTTTTAATGAATGCTGCAATAATAAGATATGCCAATTCTTCTTGGCAAAAAAACAAGACATTTAGGCTTTCTCAGAAATACTGAAAATAGGAGAATATTTTTTCTCGATTTCTGAACACAATGGGAATTGTGAAAGGGGTTTTTCCTCATAAGAAGCCAATGGAGTGACGAGCGCAATCGACTAGGCGTAAAAATGCTTCACGATCTCATTAGATTATATTAGATATTAGAGATTATTAGATATGATATGAGATCAGATATGAGATTATTATTATATATTATATTATAATATTAATATATTATTAGATTATATTATATTATTATTATTATCATTAGATTAATTAGACTGCAAACAATTTTACGTATATCTTCGAAATATCTATGAATAATTTACCCATGCACGAACTTCAGTTATGATAAGAAATTTTTCTTACCTAAATATGCTCATCTAGACACTCAGGTATCGGCATAAGAGTATAGATGTAACCACCGACAACCCTGAAACAGATGGGCCACATCATGAGGCGTGCCAGCGCAATTTGGGCATACGTTTTGTATGTTCGGGTCTATGCGAGATATATACGAATTGAGGCGTGAGCAGAAGCCTCACCAAAGCTGGGCTAAAGATACTCTGGTGGCTCTCGGGAGCCTAATCTCCTCAGGGGAAATAGGTGGTGGGAGCGCTGAGAGGACTCTGTTCGTACCAAAACTCGCAATAGACCGACTCACTTCCTCAGTGTGAATCATTGCAATGGCAGCCCGGCATGAATATTCGTCGAAAGGATCCCTTTTGTAACCCTGTATCTCTCTCAAGGCCACGTTTGATGTAGCGTGGAGGTCACGATTAGGATGGTCCTCCCGATAACAACCTACATGATATAGTTTTGCAAGTAGTCGATTGTGGTCACGTATTGGCATTTAATGTGTCTCCTGATTTAGGTTAAAAAAAAACTGCGATATCTTTACTTTAAAATATTATACCGGTGTTGATTAAACACCGGTTTTAAACCAGTGTACCGGTGTTAGGAACAGGCCTCCCCCAGCGTCTTTGCTACAGGTGACAGTATCGGTATAGGTAGGATTGCCTAGACTATCGCTCATCCCAGGCTTGAGGCAGCAAGTTCACCTCCAGAGTGAGAATCATTCGTGACGGCTGGTCTATCTTGATGCAATATAACATAATCACTTTGGACGCCGCTGAACCGTTCTGCTCCAGCCTGAACGATTTTTTGTGGTCTGATATAAGGACGCAGATAAATCTTTATACATTATAATCAATTACGGCCTAATGAATATATGCCATAGACCAAACGAGTCGGCACTTTTCTCTCTAGCTAGAAATTAAATAAAACTTGAAATTGTACATAAAAGTTGTTTTTAGGGTTTTTTTTAGATTTTTCAAAAAACCCTTATGAAATCGATTTTATCCGTCCGTCTGTCCGTCCGTCTGTTCACTCTCGCATTCGAGAACGGCTTAACCGATCGTCATGAAATTTGGTAGGAATGTGTAGAATGGTAACAGTCTTTGGCACGAAATACTTAAAAGTTGGTAGGGCAAAAATAACAGGGTGTCCCGGACAATTTAAAATTTGTTCATTAAATAACTCGCGAACGGCTTAACCGATCGTCCTGAAATTTGGTAGGAATGTGTATAATGGTAACAGTCTTTGGCACGAAATACTTAAAAGTTGGTATGGCAAAGATAACAGGGTGTCCCGGGCATTTGAAAATTTGTTCATGAATAACTCGCGAATGACTTAACCGATCGTCCTGTATTTTGGTAGGAATGTGTAGAATAGTAACATTCTTTGGCACGAAGTACTTAGAAGTTGGTAGGGCAAAGATAACAGGATGTCCCGGAGATTTAAAAATTTGTTCACTAAATAACTCGCGAACGGCTTAACCGATAGTAATGAAAATTTGGTAGGAATGCGTAGAATCGCAACAGTCTTCAGCACGAAATACTTAGACGTTGGTAGGACAAAGCTAACAGGGTGTCCCGGAGATTTGAAAAAGTCGACTTTTTTTTGTTTTTATCGGACATGGACGTATGGATACTCATATCAAAGAACTCGATGGGTACATTTCATATCAGTTGCTTTTTTCCAGTTAGGAATAATGGTAACGGAGTTACAGCTTATAAATTCAGTTAATATGTGTAGCCATGATACATAGTAAATCTATTCGTCTAATTAAAAGTGCTAAAGAATGAAAGGCGTTAGCCATTTCATTTAGTAGTGCAATCACAAACAAAGGAATAGCCGAAGACTAGATTTTTACACTACAGCACAGGGGATTCCCGTCCCTTTTTCAATGCAAATCGTGTTCGTTGTCTAAATGGAATCATTCCAATTCACTTGGCTCCAACAAATAGATGATACATTCGAGTTACCTAGCAGAGGGAATGATCCGGTGAACCGCCGGCTTGCTGAAGTATCCAGTGGCCCGGTCTTTTTGCAAGGTGCACGTAGTGCGATGCTACGAACCGCACAGAATTGCAGGCGCTAACGACCGCGACGTTCTATGGGAAGGTAAGCCAGAAAATTTCGGGTTATTGGACAATGTTAGTGTGGCGCTAGGAATACGTAGACAACAGAAACATATTCTGTAAATTAGCAGCGGGTCTATAGATTCGTTTTTATCAATGCAAGCGTGTAGGTAGGTGTGAGAAACGATTGAAGACAATCGTTGCGATTGAAGGCGTATTCAAATTAAATTTCGGTAGAGAAATTTTGTTAATTAGATAGTTGTAATTGAAGAAAGTAAAAGTTTTTTGAGTGTAACTTCAAGCTAGGGCTTAATGAATTGTTTGAGTAACTATAGCCCTATTCGACTGACTGGATCATTGATCCTGTCCAAGTCCGCCTGAGAACCCCGCAAAGAAAGCGATTCATGAGTATTGTAAAACTCCGAGAAAACAAAGAAAAATTTATAGCAATTTAGACTTTAAAACTTCTCTTAACGCTCTTTTATTGATAATATTAAAACACAAATTGATTGCAGAAATATGTAGTTCCATCAATGATTTAAAATATCTTGATTTACTCAATAAAACTAAATATAGCCTTTTCACACGTTTGCTTCCGGAGGATGACATTGCTAATTTTACCGCCAATTTTCCTGGATTTTTTGATTATGTTTATGTTGCCTTAAAAAACGAGTTGAAAGTTATTTATACAACTTCATTCATTCATCAAACTTTAAGTCTCTGCGCTCTTATTTCAACTCTCTAAGTGCTTCTTCCACCGAAAGATCTTTTTCCGCCATGAAGAGAATACATGCTTACTTGAGAAATCGACAAAGTGATTAACGGTTAACTGACTTAGGAATCATTTTAATAGAAAAAGATCTTTGTACAATTAAAAGCAAACCTAGCTTTTATGACGATTTTTCAGATCAGTTTTCAAAGAAAAAACGTCGAATAGAACTTCAATACAAATAGGTTGATCCAAAACATTTTCGTCTATTTTTTCCCATTTTCGAAGTGATTAGATATAGATGTCATAGTTATTTAGGCTTAGAAAGGTACGATATGTCTCACATGCTTCCAAAAACGAAACTGCTTCTCTGAAGCAACTTTTTAGATATTTGTTCATCACTGTTGTTTTAATATTCGGTGGTGTCTCATGTATCAAAAGCGGCTAAAGAATTTTATTCGTCTATCATTTTTTCATAAATGTATATATGTTGGGGGCATCACCATATGCATATATTGTATATTTTGCGTTGTTTTTGTTTTCTAACTCAACTTCTACAGGTAATTATTATCTTTTAAATTTTGCGGCTTCCCTTAAGTGCGCAGCCACGCTTCGCCACTGCTATGTATGTTAAAAAATTACATTCCATTGTGTATCAAGCGTTCTGCTGAAAAACGTTGCACCACAGTTTGCGGCCGAAATGCATACGGGTAAATTAATAAGAATTTTTCACAAAGAAAAAAAACAGTGTTTCCGTGTGTTTATTCTTATATCAATAATTGCGGTCTAATGCAGCAGTTACACTGCACTGACCTGCCATTCAAACCAATTCTGTGGATGCAAACACTACAATAGCATACCCTGGACTTGTTTTAACACCGGCGCGTAATAATAAAATTGAGACCAGCGGTGCCGAGATATAATGTCCCTAATATGACACACATTACACAGACAAAAATAACCTTCCTGCATCGAACATTCAAGGCTCTTGCCAGGGAGTCGTTGTGGCAACTCTTGGCCGTTTTTGTATAAAAACGGCCTTGAAGCAAGGTTACCATAGGACTACGAGCGGATTTAGTTTATGATGATTTGTTGTACTGCCCTAACTCCTTGAGGACCATGGGGCGTTGTTTATGATGGTTTGCGACCTGCTACTCTTGGACCTGTTACCAACGGACTATGATCTCACATCGATGTTAACCCATCTATAGGGATAAATAACTCGACAGAGCAGCGTGCTGTTCTTCTACATTAAGAAATGGGATATGTCATTTTTTGTCGGGTATATTTTTCTAAACACATGTACAATGTTATTTTTTTTAATAAATTAAATTTTTTTTTCATTTTTAGGCTATCTAATAAAGAGAAGTGATAAAATTCTAAGTTTAAAACTCACACGGAAATGGAAAGTAAAAGCAAGTACACATTTGTTGAAGATACTAAACCAAATATTGAACATGGAATCGAGAAAGAGCGTTCAGATAACAAAATACAAAACACTGAAGCAAATCAACATTTGATAGAAGAGGATAATCATAATAATGTAGAACATTCGCAAACGTCGACTTGTGACGAGCTAAACAATAAAGTAAGCATGTTGACAAAGGATCCAGTCGATTTAATCAGTGACAGGGGTGAACTTACCAATTTTCCATGGCAAAATGATGATCAACCAAACGACCTAAGTAATCTGACAGAGCCAATAACACCTGAAATACTGAATAAAATGAGTCGATGTGCTGTGAAGTTGAATGATAACGTAAGTACAATATGAAATTATTATCAATCCCTATACACCCCCATTTGCTTGAGTATCACAAAATAAGTTTGTTACTCTGAGACTTGTATCTTATTTTTATTATTTTTTGGTTTGCTGGTGAGATTTGATATATCTGGGAATCTATGACAATGAAAAGTTGGTTCAGAAAAGAGTGTGTTAGATGTTATGACAGTATTGACACATTCCCGGCCGATATTTTTTCTAATTTCAGCATGAAAATTGTTTAAGCGTAAGTAATGGGCGTTGAATCCAAAACCGTTTTTCTCTGTGTGACCCCGCTTGCCCGTGGGAACAAGATGCCATATGGCATCACTGGCGATCACCAAAATATAGATTGAAGAACGATGAACACTCTTATATGAAAAAATGTAAAATGAGAAAAGATATTAATTTATTTTTGTTTTCAATCTATTGTGAAATGTTGATTTGACGGTGATAAAGACATTTTAATGTTAAAAGATCTGAATCCGGTGTTTTCACCAGAATGGCACAGGTTGCCCTCCCCACAGGTAGCGTGGCGCAGGAGAAAGGTTAACCTATAGGAAAGAGACGCTTTTAAAGGTCTTCTGGAAAGCTCTCATCACCACTAGAGCGCTACTATTTCCATTTAAACATTACTTGTCCGCTGATTAAAACGTTTCTAAAGAAGCAGTATAGAAGCTTTTCAAGTGAAGCTGATATGGAGCCCTTCCACATGAATTTCAATAAAATATTTTTTCTATGTAGATTTAAAGGTTTTCTCTATTAATTCTAAGAAAATTTTTGGTTTCATTTATACATAGAGTGCCTTTTATAATTCGGGATGGGACAACTAGTGTAGCAGATCTGGGAATATTTTGAAAAACAATAAAGCTATTTTCGATGATTCTCTAATCCCGAAATATAAAAGGCCCCCTCGTATGGCACACACTTAACTTACGTGCTATAACCTAGTTAATTAGCGTTAATAGAAAATTCATTTGACTAATTGAAACTAGTGAATTATGCCTATAATAGTTCGGCCTCATTTCTTCCTTGTAATGTAAGTATAAAGTATGTATGTAAGTTTTTAATATGTGTGGAGTTCTAAGCGTAAAAATTGACTTTTTTACATTTTGTTTACACTCCTTTGCTGTTACTGATGCCGTATGGCATCATTGGCTGGGGATTGGTTTCGATATGACCCCTTATTATTTCGATGGAGCACAATTCCGTTTTTTGCTTTTCTTATTCTGCATCTGATCATTGTATATTATCGTACTATGGGACACATTCCCGTTCAATAACTTTGATGAAGAAATGAATAAAGAGGAGGAGGAATAAGTAAAATGTGCCATTCCAAGGGCTTGTATTCAATCGAAGAAGAATGGATTCGTCGATAATTCTGAAGTCTATTACATGTCTGATGGTGTACTATTGTTACTTAGCAAAAAAGTTAACGTTAGTGTACAATAGAATGTAAATTATAGATGGCCGATAAGATTTTAACCCTAATCCTGGTTCAAAACTGACACTTTAAGAATTTGTTATATTCTCTGGACTGGTAAAGGTTTCAAGAAGAACCTTGAGAGCTGGGGTGTCCAACTCAGGAGCTGGCATGCACCCAAAGGGCAAAATTTTATGTTTCAGCTGGCTGCGGAATGAACATTTATGTACGTTGAAATCGAAATACTGCCGAGGAGCCCAAGTGTGGGACCTCCGCTAACAAATTAAATGTACCTACAGTTTTTTGTAAAATTAACTTAAATATTTAAGTCCTTGAAAAAATTTTCTTTTCCAAAAATTAAGTGTGGAACTTGAAAAATTTTACAGTAGAAAGAATGAAGGTAAGGAATGCACCGCAACACCCCACCTTTGAAAATAGCGATGTTAAAATTCAGAAAAAAATATGTGACGCCTATGAAAATTAGAGGGTTCTATACAAAATCCACAAAGTCAAAATCCAAAAGTCAAAATCCAAAAGTCATAATCCATAAAGACAAAATCCATAAAGACAAAATCCATAAAGTCAAAATCCACAAAGTCAAAATCCATCAAGACAAAATCCATAAATTTTTGTATGAAGAGAGCCATAATGCTTATTGCGTGGGCACTAGACAATTACCAAACCCCGGAGCATATGCGCTTTACCTGGAGACACGGAGAAGGATGTACCCGGAGCATATGCGCCTTTAGGTGTCTCTGTCTTTACCTGAAGCGCTTATGGTCTGGTGCATTCCTCTCCGTGTCATCGGCTAAATCGTATTTGCCACGGATGAATCCTTTTCCGTGTCTTCAGGTAAAGCGCATATGCTCCGGGATTTGGTAATTGTCTAGTTAACGTAATATCGTACATAAACATTCTCAATATTCAATTGTGATAAGCAAACTGATGTAAATTTGAATTTATGGATTTCGTCTTTTTGGATTTTGACTTTGTGAATTATGACTTTATGGATTTTGTCTTTGTGAATTTTGTCTTTGTGGATTTTAACTTTGTGGATTTTTAAATTTTTTTGGATTTTGTCTTTTTGGATTTTGTATAGAACCCAAAATTAGACGGATAAAAACAAATTATTTGTCCATATGAGCTAGAACCGGTGCAGATGGTAACATTTTGAGTACCACTATTTTTGGCATTAGACCTCCATATAATACAAATAATAATAATAAAAAAACATACACTTGAGTTCGCGCTTACCGTTATTTTCTTCTACAGTGAGGGTATAGGATATTTCTTACCATTTCTTTAGGTGTTGTTCATTGCTTGCTTAGACGCGTTATTGTTGCTAGTTTTGTCAGTCAATAATGAATACGACACCTGAGAAAGCAGCTCAAGCTGTACTTCAAACAGGCTTTGGGGAAGGTTAGGCCGCTCGAAGACTTCAAATCGGCAGACCATCGGTGCAAAAAGCTTACAGACGATACTTAGAGACTGGAGCAGTCGAGCGCCGTCCAGGTACGGGCAGACTTAGGGCTACATAAGCAGCAGATGATGGTTATATCCAACTTGCTGTTCTGCGAAATCGCCGCCTCAAAGTCAAACAAAACCTGCGTGAACGCCAAGTAGTCGATAAGTTCTTCTACCGTCAGAAGGAGACGTACTGAACGGAACCTGACACTAAAGAGAGCTACAACAGCCCACCGAGAGCTAGGGGTTGGACGTTTGAAGAGTGGGTTAATGTACTCTTCACTGATGAGACCAGGGTGAGTCTCTATCAAAGTGATCGACGTCAGAGAGTATATCGTGGGATCTGTATCGCTCCACTCTCAGGGAATACAACAAAAAGATCAGAGACGAATTAAGACGAACTTGGGCTAACCTGCGACAGCGTCCACAAGTACCACCAAAGCAGCTAGACTGCGCAAAGTTATGGCAAAAAATGGTTGCAGCTGCATCAACACTCTGACGGGTGCAAATGGGTACATAACGAGGAATGCCGAAAACACAGGCAGGCTGCTTTTAGCAACCCATTTCCCCAAGTGCAGACTAGACTATAACGTGAATGATGACCACAGTTGCATGAATCCGCCCAATAGAGCAAGCAGATCTGCCTGGGCAGCAGCAAAAGAGATCTTTACGTATGGCAGGATAAGGTGGGCAATTGGGACGTTCGATCCCTTCAAGTCGCCCATGGAATCTTTCCAGCCATCCTACAAAGAGGCCAAAGTGAACTGATCCCATTCATGGTTAGTATCTATAGAAGTAGTTATGCTTTGGGATATATTCCGACAGCCTGGAGATCAGTTAGGATGAAGATTACCCCAAAGTGGGTAAAAGACCGGTGGACGACCCTAAGTCGTACCGCCCATGAAACTATGGAAAAGCTACTTCTTCTTTATGGCACGATTGCCCGACGTCGGGCCTTGGCCGCCTGGATTGAAGACCACCAATTGTCGCGGTCACGCGACCTTGTCCTCCAGTTCCGAAAGCCTAGCATCTGGTGGGCGTCCTCACATACAGAATGCTCCCATCGGGCTCTCGGTCGTCCATGCAATCTGGCTCCACTCGTTGCGCGTTCATCACCTTTTTGGGCATGCGATCGTCGTTCATCCTTTGTACATGTCCCGCCCATTGCGGTCGCGGCAATTTCACGATTTTCGACACCTGTAGCTCATCAGTCATCATACAGCTGATACAACTCAAGGTTGTACCGAATGCGCCATTCACCTCGTTCACGAACGGCCCCGAAGATTCTTCGGAGAACCTTTCGCTCGAATGTGTCCAACAGGTGTTCAGAGTTTTGGGTTAGGGTCCATGCCTCGCAGCAATAGCATTGCACGTGGACCTTCGTGCTCCTGTGCACCAGCTCCGAATTCATAATTGGGAGGACCGAAAAATAACACTTATTAGCTAGTTGGATCCGTCGCTTTATCTCATCTGTTTCGTTGGCGTCCTTTGACAAATTACAACCCAGGTAAGTGAAGTTGTCTACATACCCTATATTGAGGTCCCCCACTGTGATGGTTGAATTTACTGGCGTTCTAGTTTTTGATTGCATCATGACCTTGGTTTTAGATTCGTTGATATGTAGCCCAACTTCTTTGGCGGCGTTATTGAGATTATGCAGAAGGCTTTCTGCATCACCCAATCTTCGAGACATGATGATGTCGTCGGCGTACGCTACTAATTGAGTCGACTTAATGAGTAGCGTGATGCTGATCTCATTACCTCATCAAAAAGCAGATAAGATCTTGGAAATAGGATGTCACTAACACATCCTGCGGCCTTAGTCCAATGTTGGATTGTCGCGCCTGTTATTTTTAATGAGTAGCGTTCCGCTGCTGTCCAAATTCATGGCTCGAAATACATACTCCCGAGCCAGGTTGAAGAGCGTCGGCGCCAGCCTTGATTGAGTCCAGTACGAGTTTCAAATAGGTCAGTGAGTCTGTTCTGAACTCTGACCTTTAAGCTGATCTGTCGTCGAACGACCAGATCTAAAGCCGGTACTCGCCAATGGTTTCTTCTGCGTACGGATTAATTCTATTTTCTAGAATCTTAGATAAAATCTTATAAGTCGTACAAACTAATGAGATGCCTCTGCAACATTTCAACTTATCCCGGTTTTGTGGATTGGGCAATTGATACTTCTACGCCAATCTTCCGGGATTATTTCGTCGTTCCATACCTTAACGATAAGTGTGTGTATAGCCTTAACAAGGCTCTCCCCACAATGCTTCAGCAGTTCAGCTGGAATCTCGTCAGAACCCGGGGCTTTATTATGTTTTAGTGCTTGCATGGCCAGATCAACTTCTTCTACTGTTGGGGGTTGAACGGGAGGGCCTGTTTCAGCCATCAGCTCCAAAATATGGAAATGGAATGGAAAAGCTACTGGACGCCCATATTAGGGGTACACTTCTAAAGACACGGCCGCTGCACCGAAAACAATACGCCTACCAACCGGGTAAATCTACGGAATGGGTATTATCGGGAAGAGATCGAGGTGGCCATGTCCAATAAGGAAACAGCACTATGTGCATTCCTTCACATAGAAGGCGCCATTGATAACACGTCCTTCGAATCCATTGGAACGGCACTAAGAGCCAAAGGAGCCGACAATACCATAATTACCTGGGTGCAGCGTATGCTTTCGTCGATAATTATTTTTTACCAGTATAGGCAAGACTACCCTCTCTGCTTTAGCCACTCGTGGCTGCCGTGGCTGCCCCAAGGAGGGGTACTATCCCAGCTAGGTTCTCCACACAGGGTTATGCGGATGACCTGGTAATCACGGTTAAAGGCAATTTCGAGGAGGTCCTACTGGATGTTCTGCAGAGTGCTCTGCACATAGTACTGGATTGGTGTACAGCAAACGGGCTGCGCGTCAATCCAAAAAAGGCCGCCGTGATACCATTCAGTAATAAGGGGACTCTCCAAACACTGGAGTGTCCCTCCATGTTTAATGCACGGCTATCAATGGCAGAAACTGTTAGGTATTTGGGGTCACACTTGACAAGAAATTACTCTGGAAAAAGCATCTTAGTTTCGTAACAGAGAAAGCAGTAAAAGCCTTGTGAATCAGCAGAAGCTATGCGGGGAAGACATGGTGTATTAAGCCTTACAGAGTTCTGTGGATCTACAAGACAATTGTTAGACCTATTGTGGAATATGGGGCGGTCGTGTGGTTGAGAAGATCAACCACCATAGACGGGAGGCGATGTATTGAGAAAATTCAGAGGCTGGCCTGCCTAGCTGTTCTTGGAGCCTTCTTCTTCAGCCCCACCGCCGTCCTGGACGTTCTGCAGAACTTGCCACTTCTCCACATACACATCGAGGCAGTGGCAAGGTTAGGCTCAAGGCATGTGATGCGGCGTCCCCACTGAACTCAGTTCAACAAGAATGGTTAAGTAACAGTAAGTTACTGGATGTGCCAACAGACCATCTGGCCAAAACTCTCCGTTTTGATCCGCAGCGATGTGTGAAAGGGAGGACTGGACTGACAGATTCAGATCACTCCACCCTAGTACCATTAAATTTTACACGGACGGTTCAAAGACCGATACAGGATCTGGCGCTGGAATTACTGGCCCGCATACTAATATTTTTATTCCTATGGGAATACATTCGACCGTGTTTCAGACGGAAGTGCACGCAATCGAAGTGTGTGCAAGATTATGCCTTGACAAAGGTTACACCAACAAGAAAATAGCAATTTTCAAGAAATCCTCCAACAGGTAGGCACTCTCAACAGTCTCACCCTTTTTTGGGTACCTTGGCACTCGGGGTTTTACGGCAATAAGCAGGCCGATGAGCTCGCAAGAAGAGCATCCACTACCCCCTTCTACGGCTCAGAACCCTACTGTGGGTTACCGCTCTGTACATGCACTCTGTAATTAGTGTGTGGGAAAAGGCCAAAGCCACCTCACACTGGGAAGCTCTTCTAAGGCTTAGGCCGCGTACACATACAGAGCGACGCCGAGCTTTTCCGGGCCGGGCGATGCGATGCGACGCGATGCGATGCGATGTGTGCACACTCCTTGCGGTGTCGGGCTGGGCGATGCGATGCGATGAGATTTGTTGCGAGATGATGCTTTTTCTTCCACGACAAGAAAACCTGATTTTCGAATGGGATTTTATACCGGCGCGGCGCTATTTCGTGCGATTTGCTGCTGTATGTACGAAGGTATGATTTCATATCGACTTCGTGGCATGGCGCTTCGGTTGTAGATAAATTGTAGGTAGGTCATGTAATGATGAATGACTGAAAGAGGTAGGTAACCTTTCTGGAAGTGTTAGCTTACGCGTTTCAAAACAATTTTCGGGCGGCATTTGGATTTGGTGTTAATTGTTGTTCAAATATGTATGAATGGTAGGTAATTTTTGGAAACATGTAGTGCAATAAAACCCAGTTTCTAGCGTACGCGCACTTTTATGAGCCTGCCGGCCAAAAATGGCATCCCCATTTCTCGGAGAAATAGGTCAGAAACAAAAAAAAAATGTTGAGGTTGTCCGCCCCCAAAATTGTACCCCTGTTTTCTCGGGGAAATACTCGTCCAATCGGCGTGGCAGAAACACTAAGGTAAATTTGGGTCGCTGATTCCGAATTCGAGGTCAAAAACAAAAAAAAATTTTTTGGGGTTGCCCGCCCCCAAAGTTGTACCCCTGTTTTCTCGGGGAAATACTCGTCCAATCGGCGTGGCAGAAACACTAGGTAAATTTGGGTCGCTGATTCCGAATTTGAGGTCAAAATAAAAAAAAAAATTTTGGGGTTGCCCGCCCCTCAAATTGTACCCCTGTTTTCTCGGGGAAATACTCGTCTAATCGGCGTGGCAGAAACACTATGGTAAATTTGGGTCGCTGATTCCGAATTCGAGGTCAAAAACAAAAATTTTTTTTTTTGGGTTGCCCGCCCCCAAAGTTGTACCCCTGTTTTCTCGGGGAAATACTCGTCCAATCGGCGTGGCAGAAGCACTAGGTAAATTTGGGTCGTTGATTCCGAATTTGAGGTCAAAATAAAAAAAAAATTTGGGGTTGCCCGCCCCTCAAATTGTACCCCTGTTTTCTCGGGGAAATACTCGTCCAATCGGCGTGGCAGAAACACTAGGTAAATTTGGGTCGCTGATTCCGAATTTGAGGTCAAAAACAAAAAAAAAATTTTGGTGTTGCCCGCCCCCAAAATGGTAATGGTGTTTTTTCGGGGAAATACTCGTCCAATCGGCGTGGCAGAAACACTAAGGTAAATTTGGGTCGCTGATTCCGAGTTCGAGGTCAAAAACAAAAAATTTTTTTTTGGGGTTGCCCGCCCCCCAAAATTGTACCCCTGTTTTCTCGGGGAAGTACTCGTCCAATCGGCGTGGCAGAAGCACTAGGTAAATTTGGGTCGTTGATTCCGAATTTGATGTCAAAAACAAGGAAATTTTTTTCGGGTTGCCCGCATCAAAACGGCACCCCTGTTCCCGTGCAATCTGCGTGGGAAGAAACACTAAAAGAATTATGGACCGCTGATTCCAAATTTGAGGTCAAAAACAGAAAATAAAATTTTGGGGTTGCCCGACCCAAAATGGTACCCCGGTTTTCTTGTCACCGTATGTTCCCACAACTCACTTATCTACCACTACTTTCAATAATTCATTGCAAATACATGCGCAGTCCGAAATGTTCTTACACGTAAGTATACGCAGCAACCCGGGTTGTGCTGCACTGCATATTTCCACAAATGTTATTTCTTTGACCCATTCACAGATTTATACAACAACAACTGTCAAATCCGAATGCCCTTTTTTGGGGGTACGCGTACGCTACGAACTGGGTTGGACAGCACTGTAAATTTCCAAAAAGGCTTTTTAGTAGACCGATCCATTATTACATTACATACATACGGCTATCCATTCATTTAATATGTACAAATCTATAACATTATACAGCATCCGACATGTATGTATGTACATATATATAAATATCCCCAATGGTAACGCAACCCGATCTGCACAAAGCATGCCTCTCAAATCGATATCAGCATCAAACAGCACGAAACCAGCCTCTCTATGTACATACATACAATACACCATGCCACTACGAAACCGATCTAAACACAAATCGTATCGTCCATGTCGCTCCCTTCGGCGACAAGGCACCTTACAGCTGCTCAAAGCACGATGATTCGACATAGAAAAGTTCTCCATCTTACAACAACATGCCACTACGAACCCGATCCAAACACAAATCACATCCCCCATGTCGCTGGTAGAAGATTCCGGCCGCCGCAATGCGCATTGCCTCTTCAAAACAGCACGGTGAATCGACATGGAAAAGTTCTCCATCGTACAACCGTACAACTCCGTGCTACTACAAACCCGATCCAAACACAAATCACATCCCCCATGTCGCTGGTAGAAGATTCCGGCCGCTGCAATGCGCATTGCCTCTTCAAAACAGCGCGATGATTCGACATGGAAAAGTTCTCCATCGTACAACCCGACGTCGCATCGCAAGCAGTCTGAATGGTACAGGCAGGTTCGCGCTGGTTCCTATCTAAATGCTAAGAAATTTTTTTTCTTGCGATAGGAAGCTTATCGCATCGCATCGCCGGCAATGTGAATGGGCTGTTAGGCAGTCAAAACTTTTCGTTGCCTACTACTCACCCAAACGTACGCTTGGTCTGATGAAACAGGGTTAGGATTATGTGCGGGTTCCTTACGGGGCACTGCCGTCTAAACCGCTTGCGCATTTTGTCGACGCCAGCTGTCGCTTTTGCGAGGTTTGGCCGCCCTCGTGTACGCATAGGATGAACGGGCTCAGACACGTCCTTGCCATCAGTACCCTTGAACTTAGTTAATGCGGATGCATGATATGTGCCCAAGGGAATATCCAAATAGTCCGGTGATGCCATTTTGTACGATGACGATCCAACCTTTACGATTACTACGTACTACGGCCCATCCCGTTTAGGATAAACTTCGATGGCTGCATTGCTTAGGATGTGTGTTGCGACAAGAACCTTGGTACCATGTAACCGTTTCGACAAGCAGTTGTCTTCTTTTAATAGAAATTATAGCAATATTTAAAAAAAATAATAATAAAAAGTAGACATCTGTGTTTCGGAACCCAAAACATTTTTTTGCGGGCCAGCGGCCTAAAAATGAAGAACGCAGCCAACTTCAGGGAGTCGGGTGTCATCTAGGGGAAACTAGTTTTTTTTTTTAAAAGAGGGGTGGTGAATTCTGACGGGAGAGAGGGTTTTTTTTGGAGGTTGAAGAATGGCGGTGAATGAGAGGATACGAGGCTAGCGGCGGACAGTTGAGATTCAGAGAAAAGGAAAGGAGGATCAAAACAATAGGCAGACAAGTGGTGTTTTGTGTTATGTTATGCCTCCATTAATTTTCTTCGGCCACGGGCGTCTCAGGTCGGGTTTCTTGTGAAATATTTAGTGGGTATAGTTTCGGCCGGGACCCGTCGCCATCCGGGTCCACGGAGCATAATAAGATGGTATCTGTGCGCGTCGGACAATATTCGCGATATCTACCCCAATTTTAAAACCCTCATGTTGTGATGTGATCCCGAACTGAGCTACAGCAAGCGCATGCCGCTGCTCGCTCGTTCAGGAGCCCTATCTTCGTTGCCCAACCTGCACGGTTGTAGAGGCAATGGCTCCGTCCCCTGGGCATCTTCGGATGGCCAAGTCCTCTCTTTACAACCAATATCTATGATCGGTTGTTGACGTCGGTGTTGATCCGCATAGTGTTTAATACGATCCTTTTACTTCTGTTCCATTTCCTGCGCCTCCTTGTAAACCTCAGCCAGGTAAGATATGGAGAAATCTGCGGAATAAAATTTTCGCACAATATTTTTTTTAAATTATGTTGAACATCATTTAGAGTACGTAGTTCTCTACCAAATGTTAGATATGGTGCCCTATATTTGGTACTCTGACATTTAGATGTATTCATGGGATTATTTCGTCGTTCCATACCTTAACGATAAGTGTGTGTATAGCCTTAACAAGGCTCTCCCCACAATGCTTCAGCAGTTCAGCTGGAATCTCGTCAGAACCCGGGGCTTTATTATGTTTTAGTGCTTGCATGGCCAGATCAACTTCTTCTACTGTTGGGGGTTGAACGGGAGGGCCTGTTTCAGCCATCAGCTCCAAAATATGGAAATGGAATGGAAAAGCTACTGGACGCCCATATTAGGGGTACACTTCTAAAGACACGGCCGCTGCACCGAAAACAATACGCCTACCAACCGGGTAAATCTACGGAATGGGTATTATCGGGAAGAGATCGAGGTGGCCATGTCCAATAAGGAAACAGCACTATGTGCATTCCTTCACATAGAAGGCGCCATTGATAACACGTCCTTCGAATCCATTGGAACGGCACTAAGAGCCAAAGGAGCCGACAATACCATAATTACCTGGGTGCAGCGTATGCTTTCGTCGATAATTATTTTTTACCAGTATAGGCAAGACTACCCTCTCTGCTTTAGCCACTCGTGGCTGCCGTGGCTGCCCCAAGGAGGGGTACTATCCCAGCTAGGTTCTCCACACAGGGTTATGCGGATGACCTGGTAATCACGGTTAAAGGCAATTTCGAGGAGGTCCTACTGGATGTTCTGCAGAGTGCTCTGCACATAGTACTGGATTGGTGTACAGCAAACGGGCTGCGCGTCAATCCAAAAAAGGCCGCCGTGATACCATTCAGTAATAAGGGGACTCTCCAAACACTGGAGTGTCCCTCCATGTTTAATGCACGGCTATCAATGGCAGAAACTGTTAGGTATTTGGGGTCACACTTGACAAGAAATTACTCTGGAAAAAGCATCTTAGTTTCGTAACAGAGAAAGCAGTAAAAGCCTTGTGAATCAGCAGAAGCTATGCGGGGAAGACATGGTGTATTAAGCCTTACAGAGTTCTGTGTATCTACAAGACAATTGTTAGACCTATTGTGGAATATGGGGCGGTCGTGTGATTGAGAAGATCAACCACCATAGACGGGAGGCGATGTATTGAGAAAATTCAGAGGCTGGCCTGCCTAGCTGTTCTTGGAGCCTTCTTCTTCAGCCCCACCGCCGTCCTGGACGTTCTGCAGAACTTGCCACTTCTCCACATACACATCGAGGCAGTGGCAAGGTTAGGCTCAAGGCATGTGATGCGGCGTCCCCACTGAACTCAGTTCAACAAGAATGGTTAAGTAACAGTAAGTTACTGGATGTGCCAACAGACCATCTGGCCAAAACTCTCCGTTTTGATCCGCAGCGATGTGTGAAAGGGAGGACTGGACTGACAGATTCAGATCACTCCACCCTAGTACCATTAAATTTTACACGGACGGTTCAAAGACCGATACAGGATCTGGCGCTGGAATTACTGGCCCGCATACTAATATTTTTATTCCTATGGGAATACATTCGACCGTGTTTCAGACGGAAGTGCACGCAATCGAAGTGTGTGCAAGATTATGCCTTGACAAAGGTTACACCAACAAGAAAATAGCAATTTTCAAGAAATCCTCCAACAGGTAGGCACTCTCAACAGTCTCACCCTTTTTTGGGTACCTTGGCACTCGGGGTTTTACGGCAATAAGCAGGCCGATGAGCTCGCAAGAAGAGCATCCACTACCCCCTTCTACAGCCCAGAACCCTACTGTGGGTTACCGCTCTGTACATGCACTCTGTAATTAGTGTGTGGGAAAAGGCCAAAGCCACCTCACACTGGGAAGCTCTTCTAAGGCTTAGGCAGTCAAAACTTTTCGTTGCCTACTACTCACCCAAACGTACGCTTGGTCTGATGAAACAGGGTTAGGATTATGTGCGGGCTCCTTACGGGGCACTGCCGTCTAAACCGCTTGCGCATTTTATCGACGCCAGCTGTCGCTTTTGCGAGGTTTGGCCGCCCTCGTGTACGCATAGGATGAACGGGCTCAGACACGTCCTTGCCATCAGTACCCTTGAACTTAGTTAATGCGGATGCATGATATGTGCCCAAGGGAATATCCAAATAGTCCGGTGATGCCATTTTGTACGATGACGATCCAACCTTTACGATTACTACGTACTACGGCCCATCCCGTTTAGGATAAACTTCGATGGCTGCATTGCATAGAAATTATAGCAATATTTAAAAAAAAAAATAATAAAAAGTAGACATCTGTGTTTCGGAACCCAAAACATTTTTTTGCAGGCCAGCGGCCTAAAAATGAAGAACGCAGCCAACTTCAGGGAGTCGGGTGTCATCTAGGGGACACTAGTTTTTTTTTTAAAAGAGGGGTGGTGAATTCTGACGAAAGAGAGGGTTTTTTTTTGGAGGTTGAAGAATGGCGGTGAATGAGAGGATACGAGGCTAGCGGCGGACAGTTGAGATTCAGAGAAAAGGAAAGGAGGATCAAAACAATAGGCAGACAAGTGGTGTTTTGTGTTATGTTACGCCTCCATTAATTTTCTTCGGCCACGGGCGTCTCAGGTCGGGTTTCTTGTGAAATATTTAGTGGGTATAGTTTCGGCCGGGACCCGTCGCCATCCGGGACCCGTCGCCGTCCGGGTCCACGGAGCATAATAAGATGGTATCTGTGCGCGTCGGACAATATTCGCGATATCTACCCCAATTTTAAAACCCTCATGTTGTGATGTGATCCCGAACTGAGCTACAGCAAGCGCATGCCGCTGCTCGCTCGTTCAGGAGCCCTATCTTCGTTGCCCAACCTGCACGGTTGTAGAGGCAATGGCTCCGTCCCCTGGGCATCTTCGGATGGCCAAGTCCTCTCTTTACAACCAATATCTATGATCGGTTGTTGACGTCGGTGTTGATCCGCATAGTGTTTAATACGATCCTTTTACTTCTGTTCCATTTCCTGCGCCTCCTTGTAAACCTCAGCCAGGTAAGATATGGAGAAATCTGCGGAATAAAATTTTCGCACAATATTTTTTTTAAATTATGTTGAACATCATTTAGAGTACGTAGTTCTCTACCAAATGTTAGATATGGTGCCCTATATTTGGTACTCTGACATTTAGATGTATTCATGGCAAATCGAATCGATGTCAAGCCAATATCCCAAGCGCGGTGATTATTTTGAACAAGAATGGCAAGTTGCACTTTCATATCGCGGTTCTTGCATTCAACGGAGTTAGCTTCTGGACGGGAGTAAATTGTTGTTTGAAATCGAGGCAAAAATCAACTTTCTGCATTACAGACAGCTGACACAAACCGAACTCCATTGTTAGATTTGATACGACGCGGCATGCCATATCGAAAAAATATTTCATCAATGAGAATTTTCGCACAAGCTTCTGCTGTGGCGTATATTTCTATCCATCGCGTAGCCACGTCTTCGACTATAAAGATGTGTTGATATCCATCATCAGTTCGAGGTAGTGGTCCAAATAAGTCGACGGCAACTATTTCGAATCGCTGTTTGCTGCTTGTTGTTTGAACAAGTCCAACTGGCTTCATATTTGATGATTTGAAACGTTGGCAGTCGATATATGTTTTAATTTACTTTGCGATATTCCCTCGAATTCCAGGGCAGAAGAATCACATCATAATTCATGCTGTAGTCCTTTCGACACCATAATGTCCTGCGCTACTATCGTCGTGGTACGCTTTCAATATATCAGTGCGTTTATGTTCCGGCACAAAGAGTTCAGCATCATCTTCATCATCATTACTGTTACAAAAGAGGATACTGTCATTCAGTAAATATCCTCGGTTTGTCCAACGTTTTTCCGGGAGTGTATTCAATTTTAAAATTGTAATGCTGAATGATCAAAGCCAATCGCGCCAATCTTCCTGTCAGAGATTTAACCGTTAATACCTACTTTAAGGGTCTATGATCTCAGGGGGAACCCAAGGGGGGGATTAGGTGGATAAAACACCCCCCGAAATTATGAAACCAATTTTTCAAAAGTATTAGTTTAAACTAAATTTACACAACATAAGTATATTGACATAACAAATAAGTGATGATTTTCAGACTCAAAATCTATAGTGTAGTCACTCTGTGATTTCAGATTGCAAAATGTGATTGTGGTGGAGAACATTTTTTTGTTTCTTATGATTTTTGAGGTGCTGAGCGTGAATCCGGAGCTTCCCACCAAAATTACGTTGCTAAAAACCCGAAAATTTTCGGAGTTTTTCCGTTTTTTGGCTTATAACTTCCTTTAAAATGCGTTATGTGGTATCGCTACTATTGATAGTAATTACGTACGGAAATTTCATTTTTACGAATAGATGCGAAATGTTCAAATGTGTACTTAATCCACGAAAAGGTTAATTTTTCACCAAAAAGAATTAATTTATAGAAGATTGTTTTTATTCTCAAATTATTTTTTTCCAGAAGAATCTCATTAATGAGAATAAAAAACATTTCAAACTGCAAGGAGTTCGCGGAATCACGAGCAAAATGGCTTTGCCAACACTGAGCAAGCTTTTTATTTGGATGGTCGATGAATGAACTTTGGATTCTTTAATGAATGTGTAGTTGCCCAGACTTATCAGAGAGAATAAAATCGATTCTCGGGACATACATACTTCTTTATCAAATTGGGAGATCTCGAGGACGCGGTCAGGCTTATTATAGCCGATATTTTACCCCAGTCCAATACTTACCACTATGCTATTTAGACCCTTAATCGCTTAGAATCATATTCCTACTACTAATGATGATGGTCGTCAAGGTTTCTTTTAGTACTTACTATACATACATTCTATACGTCACATAATTCGTGCAAATAATGTCATAATGTAAATGAGTATCATAATGCTATCAAAAACGAAGTCACCTTGAATACAATTTATCGGAGTTACACTGAATTTGCTTCAGTATTATTATTATTATTTCCATTAAATTTAATTTAAAATGTTGAAAACTTTATTGCCACAGGTTACTGACTCTCTCATACA
Organism: Microchrysa polita; assembly: GCA_949715475.1. NCBI lineage: Eukaryota > Metazoa > Arthropoda > Insecta > Diptera > Stratiomyidae > Microchrysa > Microchrysa polita. Next base: position 83,505,287 of record OX454416.1, on the reverse strand, counting down.
AAATGCAATTATGATTTACCGCCACTTGCTTTGAGAAAAAAAAAAAGTATCGTGAAATTGCTGTGATGCTAGGATTACGGTTATTTCTGGTCCTCTTGTGCACTGATCGAGGAAGATCGTCCATACATGGCTCAACCTGCATTTTTAGAGAGGTTTGGCATGTTTAAAAATGGTCCAAAATGAAAATATACACCCTAACTTATGTTTGGGTCTAGCTCCTCATTAAAAAAAAGGTCTAAGGCGTTATATAATAAAATGTTATGCCTTTTTCCGTTCTGAGAATTGTTTTCTGTATCTGTTACCGTTTTTAAAATAAACCAAACACTTTCCACTTTTTCCATGTTTTGGATCCCCAATCGGTCAGGATTTTTTTCCCATAATCAGGGGACCGTCCCCAATTATAGTGCAAAAATCCAGAGCTATGTCGCTCGATGGGCATATTTTAGTTTATTTTTCTTCGGCTTAGTTCATATTTTCTATAGTGGCATCACTTGTTCTCTTAAGTTACAGTTAAAAAAGGCGACCATTATAACTTATCAATTGTTATAAATTTCCACTTTTTCCATGTTTTGGATCCCCAATCGGTCAGGATTTTTTTTTTCCCATAATCAGGGGACCGTCCCCAATTATAGTGCAAAAATCCAGAGCTATGTCGCTCGATGGGCATATTTTAGTTTATTTTTCTTCGGCTTAGTTCATATTTTCTATAGTGGCATCACTTGTTCTCTTAAGTTACAGTTAAAAAAGGCGACCATTATAACTTATCAATTGTTATAAATTTGATACACATTTTTTATTTGGAACATTTTAGCGCTCGAAAAAAAAATGGTTGATATTACTTGATATTATTTTTGTATTTACAGCCTACTTTAAGCTCTAAGGAGATCACTGTCACTCCCAGCACTAGTAGATGCGCATATTCTGCAAAATTAAATTCTTCCTCTAAGCCAAATTATTCTTGGCATGTCAATAAAACGAAAGAGAAGTATTCCAGTCTTCTATATCAACATGATGGCATACCTCAAAGAGGTGATTCTTTGTTCGCCAATTCGGACGACAGTCTTTCTTCAGATCTGCTATCTGAATCGAATGAGGGGAATATAAACAATAATACTACTGAAAAATGCGAAGGCGAAAATGCGGAAACAGTGCCGGTTGAAAACGATTTAGTAAGCATGTATCTAAAGTCTGTTCCATCAACCTCAACATGTGAAAATTTAGTAGCATCATCTGACTTAGTTTGCAATCAAAACCATACTGACCACCCAAACAGCTTAAGAAGTCAAACAGATGAAAACCATACCACAATCTCGACGAAAAATAGAGAGGAGAGTCCTACTAAATTTGCTAGTGGGGAAGAAAATCTGTTGGTGTCAAATGAACCAGAAAATAATCATCCAGAGACTGCAGCAGATGACCCCATTCTTCCTTTTTATTGTAATATGACTAATGACTATGATGATGAAACTTGTGTGGATTGCGAGGATGCCGATGAAGAAATATGTACGTGTTCAAATTACATGAGTGATTCACAAATTTGCTTAAATGAGGAGCTTCAATCGAGGGCAAGTGGCACATTAAACCATAGACAACCCCTTTTCAAAGTTTATTCCAAAGAAAACATTGCCGAGACGCCGTCTCTGCAACGAAAACGGAAGTTACTTGAGGCACGATTTAATGAGGCTACTGGCAATTGTTCCATTGGTCGGAAACGAATAGCCTTAGATATTGACATAAATCAAAGGACGCCAACTCAGACTGAAAACTATTCTACAATTGAACGACGCCTAACACCAAGAACACTGATTCCGACCAAAGACAATCCCCCTCCAGAGTTGGAAAACTGGATAACACAGTTCCAACGTTGGTCACACGTTGAACGTTTAGTAGCTGTAGATAAACTAATTGAAAATTGTGAACCCACTCAAGTGCGGCATATGATGAAAGTCATCGAGCCACAGTTCCAGCGAGATTTCATTTCACTTTTACCAAAAGAATTAGCATTGCAAGTATTATCATATTTGGACCCAAAAGATCTGTTACGGGCAGCTCAAACGTGTCGAAGCTGGAGGTAGATATATATTCATTTATAAATTTTCTCTTATAAATTATGCTATGCCAATATTAAATTGTTTCTAGGTTTCTTTGTGATGATAATTTACTTTGGAAAGAGAAATGTAAGCACGCCCAAATAATGGCAGAACCAAATACCGACAAACCTAAGAGAGGTAGAGCGGGAAATATGCCGGAAATATTATCACCGTGGAAGGCAGCCTTTTTACGTCAGCATATAATCGAAATGAATTGGAGGTCAAAACCCATTAGGCAACCGAAAATATTAAAAGGACATGACGACCATGTCATTACTTGTTTGCAGTTTTACGGCAATCGAATAGTATCTGGATCAGATGATAATACTCTAAAAGTTTGGTCTGCTGTTAGTGGAAAAGTAATTAAATATATTGTTAATATTTTCTTGTGTTAATATTCGGTTATATTTTAGTGCCTCCGGACGTTGATAGGACACACCGGGGGAGTGTGGTCCTCTCAAATGTCAGGTAATGTAATAATATCAGGCAGCACGGATAGAACTCTAAAAGTTTGGAATATGGATTCAGGACAGTGCATACATACCTTACAAGGTCACACCTCAACGGTACGCTGCATGCATCTACACGGAAGAAAGTAAGTTGAGATTTTAGTTTTACTTATGACATTGACTATTTTTTTCCTTTGCTCAAGGGTCGTTAGTGGATCTCGTGATGCAACATTAAGAGTTTGGGATATTGAAAATGGGACTTGCTTACATGTGCTAGTAGGACACTTAGCAGCCGTCAGATGTGTACAATATGATGGAAAATTGATAGTATCTGGAGCATATGATTACATGGTAAAAGTCTGGAATCCAGAACGTCAAGAATGTCTTCATACCTTGCAAGGTCACACCAATCGGGTTTATTCATTACAGGTATAATATTATGTTTTTTTGTAAAATTGCTGTCTAAGTAGTATATTCTGTATTTATTACAATGTTTTATTCCTTGGGCTGTTGGTTTTTACTATCGCAGTGACCCAATTGGTATGCTGTACAAATTCCATTCCAGTCACTACACTTCAACGTCCAAACTCGTCCTTTGTCTGTCTAGTTTACCATTGTATGGTATATTGTGCCGACCGTCAGATCATCCGGATTGTGTGCGGGTATTCAATATCAACAGACATCTGATTATATCCTTACCCTATTATATATATTTTGCAGAAACGACACTGGGCTTGTTTAGAATTAGAAGCAACGAATCGAACTAGCATTTTTATAGTTGTTGCTTGGGTAGTGCATTCAATTAACTCACAAAGTATTATACAGAGTGTCAGGGAAATACAACATAAACACACTAGAATTATTCATCGTATGATTTGCAGCAAAAAAGTTTTAGGAGACGTACTCTGAATTCTTAACACTCTCCGACTCTGATTTTAAGGCAAGAACGGTACTCCTGCAGTAACCACTTATTTCTTGTGTCACTAGTGTCATAACTTAAGACGCGATACGAGAGGTAGCTCCTAATTATCGCCGCTAGATAGTTGTTTACGTTCATCTTTTGCAGAGCGGCGTAAATAAACTCCCAGTTCGCAGAATTGAATGCGTTTTTAACGTCTAAAGTCGCAACAGCGCAACAAGTGCTTTTACATAGTGATTCTTTCCCTATAGTAGTAACCGTTGCTATTGCGTCTACTGTAGACCGCGCTCGTCTAAAACCGTATTGACGGTCTGATAAACGCTCCTGTTCCTCCACTACTTGTGACAACCGGTTATATATATATAATTCTTTTCCGGTTGTGTCAAGTAAACAAATTGGGTGATAAGAGTTAGTCTCACCAGCAGCCTTATTTGGTTTGGGAATAAGGATTAATCTTCTTTTTTTTCCATGATTGCGAGAAAGTCCGTTCTTCTAGGCAGGTTCCAAAAACGTCTGAATTAGAATTGCTGCCTTCAACGCCCTATTAGGGACACCATCAGGGCCTTTGCCATCTTCAAGCCTTGATGCTGCCTCTAGAAGTTCGGCGGGGGTGTAATGTCACTATTCGATGTAAGGCTTTGTCTCGCCGGCTCCAATGCATGCTGAGGAAACAAAGTGAATATAATATCTGTCCAATTATCTTCATGGCCACTCTATACGCCGTTCCCCATGGATCTGTGTCCGCGCTTTATAAGCCTCGAGAAAATCATTATATTCTGTCGTTTGTATCGAACGTTGGCACGGTCAGAAATGACGAAGGTGAAGCTATTCTGACCGTGTGCAGATCGCATGGTTTGGTCATCCTAAATACATGGTTTGTGAAAAACGAGAGACACCTGATCACCTGCAGTAGTGGACACGGAGATAGGAAACACGAAACGCAGATCGATTACCACCTTTGCTTCGATTTTATGCAAGGTGATCCTGGGTGAATCTGTCGTTAGCCAACATCGTTTGCACCTATCAGAATTTATTTTGAAAGTAGGAGGAGCAAGAAATAGCAAAAAATGACGGAGTGGTTTCAAAACAACACCAACTACACCGAACACAGTCCAGCACAAATGTGGAATAGTTTTGCTGAAATCTCAGTAGGTGAGGCGGAAAAAGTTTCGAAAGGTCCACTCCTCACGAAGAAAGAAACATGGTGGTGGAACACCGAAACTAAGGAAGCAGTGCAAGCCAAATCGAACGCATTTAAGCCATGGACGAAATGTGAGTCAAGCAATGAAGCCGAACGGGTTCAACTTCGCGAAAATTATATGCAATGCTGGAAGAACGTAAAGCGATTGGTAGCTCAAGCAAAGGCGAAGGCAGCTGAGAAATTCTACCAAGAATTAGACTTTCAGACTGCGGCCGAAGGACCGTCTTTGCGCGAGAGACCTAAGCACGACGCCAGGATATTTAGGGTCGCAGCGCAAAGGAGAAGGAGCGCTCGGGAAATCCAGGCGCCACTCCACACGAAGAAAGAAACATGGTGGTGGAACACCGAAACTAAGGAAGCAGTGCAAGCCAAATCGACCGCATTTAAGCCATGGACGAAATGTGAGTCAAGCAATGAAGCCGAACGGGTTCAACTTCGCGAAAATTATATGCAATGCCGGGAGAACGTAAAGCGATTGGTAGCTCAAGCAAAGGCGAAGGCAGCTGAGAAATTCTACCAAGAATTAGACACTCAGACTGCGACCGAAGGACTGTCTTTGCGCGAGACACCTAAGCACGACGCCAGGATATTTAGGGTCGCAGCCCAAAGGAGAAGGGACGCTCGGGAAATCCAGGCGCCAAAGTACGTGGAGGACTCGCAAGGAATGTTGCTGATTGACGATACGGCAATTTGTAGCAGGATGCGAGAGTATTTTGACAAACTTCTAAATGAAGAATTTCCTCGAGCAGCTTTTTAAGATGTTGAGCTGAATACCACAAATATTGAAGATATCTCAGAGGAAGAGGTGATGGAGGCAATGCATCAGATGAAACGCGGAAAGGCAGTCTTCTTCTTTATGGCACGATAGCCCGACGTTGGGCCTTGACCGCCTGGATTGAAAACCTCCAATTGTCGCCATCACGCGACCTTGTCCTCCAGTTCCGAAACCCTAGCATCTGGTGGGCGTCCTCACATACAGAATGCTCCCATCGGGCTCTCGGTCGTCCACGCAATCTGACTCCGTCTACTCGTTGCGCGTTCATCACCTTTTTGGGCATGCGATCGTCGTTAATCCCTTGTACATTTCCCGCCCATTGCAATCGCTGCAATTTCACTATCTTCGAGACCTGTAGCTCATCATACAGTTGATACAACTCAAGGTTTTATCGGATGCGCCATTCACCTCGTTCACGAACGGCCCCGAAGATTCTTCGGAAAACCTTTCGCTCGAATGTGTTCAACAGGTGGTCAGAATTTTGGGTTAGTCTAGGGTCCATGCCTCGCAGCCATAGCATAGCACAGGTCGGATGATGGTTTTATACACGTGGAGCTTCGTGTTCCTGTGCACCAGCTTCGAATTCATAATTTGGAGGACCGCAAAGTAACACTTATTAGTTAGTTGTATCCGTCGCTTTATCTCATCTGTTTTGTTGGCGTCCTTTGACAAATTGCAACACAGGTAAGTGAAGTTGTCTACATATTCTATATTGAGGTCCTCCACTGTGATGCTTGAATTTACTGGCGTTGCTAGTTTTTGATTGCATCATGACCTTAATTTTAGATTCGTTGATATGTAGCCCAACTTCTTTGGCGGCGTTATTGAGCTTATGCAGAAGGCTTTCTGCATCACCCAATCTTCGAGACATGATGTTGATGTCGTCGGCGTAGGCTACTAGTTGAGTCGATTTAATGAGTAGCGTTCCGCTGCTGTCCAAATTCATGGCTCGAATCACATACTCGAGAGCCAGGTTGAAGAGCGTCGGCGCCAGTCTGTCGCCTTGCTTGAGTCCAGTACGAGTTTCAAATAGGTCAGTGAGTCTGTTCTGAACTCTGACCTGTGAGACGGTATTAGTCATCGTCATCCTTATGAGTCGCACTAGCTTAGCCGGTATTCCAAAATGCAGCAAAATGTTGTACAGTACGATTCGATCGATACTGTCGTATGCCTGCTTGAAGTCAACAACTATTTGGTATACGTCGATGTTATATTCCAAGCACTTCTGGAGTAAAAGCTTCACTGTAAAATGCTGATCTGTCGTCGAACGACCAGGTCTAAAGCCGCCTTGGTACTCGCCAATGATTTCTTCTGCGTACGGATGATTTCTATTTTCCAGAATCTTAGATAAAATCTTATCTTGATGGACCCAAGGCCAGAGGCAGACCGAAGAACACCTGGATGTGTCAAATGAAAAAGCAACAACAACGCATTGGTCTCGGCGATGACACGATCCAAGATAGAGCTTGGATCTAGCCTGTAGAAATATGCTGAGAAATCATCGCCAAAACGGGCGATGTGCCTACACCGCAGGTCGAGCAACGCGGAACCATGGAGCGGTATAAAGAACGAGGCAAGGAAGAAGTAAAAGAAAGATAAAATCTTATAAGTCGTACAAACTAATGAGATGCCTCTGTAGTTCTCACATTTCAAGTTATCCCCTTTTTTGTGGATTGGGCAAATGATACTTTTACGCCAATCTTCCGGGACTATTTCGTCGTTCCATACTTAAACGATAAGTGTGTGTATAGCCTTAACAAGGCTCTCCCCACCATGCTTCAGCAGTTCAGCTGGAATCTCGTCAGCGCCCGGGGCTTTATTATGTTTTAGTGCTTGCATGGCGAGATCAACTTCTTCTACTGTTGGGGGTTGAACTGGAGGGCCTGTTTCAGCCATCAGCTCCGGAGCTTCTTGTGTGGGGTTGTTCGGTTGAACATTGAGGAGCTCTTCAAAATGTGAGGCCCAGCGTTTATCAACGCTATCGGTGTCGCTAATGATATTGCCATCCTTATCCTTACAGAGGCTGGTCCTGGGTTGGTACTTTTAATTGAATTAATCAGCGTGTACGCTTGTCTACTGTTCCTACTAGCTAGTCTTTGGTTTATTTGCATCAACTGCTCGTCAAGATGCTTACGTTACTTACGCCTAATTAACCTATTCGAAAATCGCCGAAGCTCGTCATATTTTGTTTTTTTTTTTTTTTGGCTCTAGTTGCGCGTTCGGTCCATTGGCGATATGCCTCGTTTTTAGCATCTACCGCATTTTAACATTCTTCATCAAACCAATCATTTCGGGCTCGCCGGGCTTTGTATTCCACAACCTCCTCTGCGACCCCTTTGATGGTGTCTTTGAGTGTATCCCAGATCTCAAGGGCGCCTTTGTTGCTGATGTTATTTAGCAAGGGTGTCAGCTTCTCTTCAAGGGCAGTCGTATAAGTGACCACCGCATCATCCACCAATTCAATTTGTCAACCGCAAAAATTTTTGCCGGGTTGAACCTCGAATGATGCACCGAAGAAATTCTGCACCTATAAGTCGCCTTCACCATATAGTGGTGAGAGTCAATATTTGCTCCACGATAGGACCGAACATCCGTTATGCTCGATGCCCATCTCTCGCAGACAAGGACGTGGTCAATTTGGTTGACGGTATGTTGATCAGGAGATCTCCAGGTCTGCCTGTGAATGCGACGATGCGGAAAACAGGTAGAGCTAATGACCATATTTCTGCTGGTCGCGAAGTCTATTAGTCGTTGGCCATTGTCGTTACAGTCTTCATGGAGGCTGTACCCTCCAGTAATCAATCCCCCTATGCCAACTTTCATTTCCGACTTTGGAGATAAAATCCCCTAGCAGCAATTTGACATCGTTTGATTGAAGTGAATCGAAGAGATTTTCTAGGAGGTGATAGAACTCGTCTTTAACCGCGTCTTCACTGACTTCAGTGGCGTTTATGAGCCAAAGATTGAAAAACCGGGTTTTAATGCGAATCGCACACAGCCGCTCGTTTATGGGTTTGAAGTCGATAACATGCGGCTTAAGTTGATTGTTTACAATGAACGCCACTCCAAACTCCCTGTGGCCCGAAGGTTTTCCACTTGTGAAAATTGTGTACGAATTTCGGTCGTCAATCTCGCTACTAAGCCATTTTGTTTCCTGGAGTGCAACAATGCTCAGCTTATATTTTTCGACCTGATCCAAGAGGGCCCTCAAGGCCCCTGGCCTATTCAGGGAGCGTACATTCCAGGTTCCGAAAGAGTAATCAGTTGTTCGTTTGCGATGTCGTCGTTGGGTTGTATCCGTCCAATTGACTATTTGTTTTTTGTCACCCTATTACATTTAGTAACCTGAGACGCTGAAGTTGTTAATACAGCACTCAGGCGCAGCGGTTACTCGGATAATGCGGGAAAGTAACGCCCCGTAGAGAAACATAGGAATTGGCCGGAGCCGCTCACCCTATGAAGCTCCTCCTACATAGCTAAGGGTCCGCAGTTATCCCACAACTGAAAAGGATATAGGAATCGCCCGGAGCCTTCAACTTTTATCCTCCCCCTTACGGGACGGAAAGGCAGTCGGACCGGACAAAATCCCCGTGGAGTTTTGGGTGAACATGGAAAATGTCGGGCTTAGTTGGCTCACAGTTCCCTTCAACAAAATAAAAGGTGGGCAATCGATGCCTGATGCTTTCAGGGAAAGTTTTCTTCTTCCTTTCTATAAGAACAAGGGGACTCACGCAAACTCAACAACTATAGGGGCTATACACTGAAGATGTACGAGCGAGTTGTCTGCAACCGATTGAGAAAGATTGTGCGGTTCAATGACAATCAATGCGGCTTTGCTGAAGGTCGATCTACATTCGATGCGATTCAGTGCATTCGTATTGCGATGGAAAATTATAGAGCAGCACGAAAGGACTTGCACTTTGTGTTTATCGATTTGGAAAAGGCATTCGATAGAGTACCTCGTGATCTGATATGGTTGGCCTTGAGAGCACTTAATGTCCCTGAGGCATACGTCAGGATGATACGAGACATGTATGATGGAGCTACGACTAAGGTTAGATGCACAGCCGGTGAATCAGAAGAATTCCCGGTGAATTTCGGATTACACCAGGGCAGTGTGTTGAGTCCGTTGCTCTTCAACATCATCATGTGCTACTTACTAACACGCATCTCCGACGGCCTAGAAATATCTCTTCTTTTTGCCGATGATATATTCCTCAGTAGTAGCTGCCCATTCTCAGATCCGGATGCATCGATACCATATATGTACGTCAAAGGAGAGCAGCTTAAGTCTTGTACCAAGTTCAAGTACCTTGGTTCGATGGTGAACAACGGAGCTACATGCGATGATGACATCAAACATCGCACAAAGGTTGTGTGGATGACGTGGCGAGAAAACTCTGGAGTTTGCTGCGATAAGAAAATGCCACTGAAGCTAAAGGGCAAGTGGTACAAAACGGTTGTGCGTCCCGCACTCATGTATGGATCAGAATGCTGGACCATGTATGAAGGTTACGCGAAAGAAATGACAGCGACTGAAATGAAAATGTTACGCATGTCAGTCGGTGTAACGAAAAGGGACCACATCAAGAGTAGCTACATCCGAGGAAGCTTGTTCATAGACCAACCAATCACCGAAAAGCTCGAAGATCGACAAATGGATTGGTATTGCCTTGTTCAACGGCGTCCGCCTGAGAACCCCGCAAAGAAAGCTGTATCAATGGAAGTTCCACTTTATGGACCCAAGGCCAGATGCAGACCGAAAAAGACCTGGATGTGTCAAATGAAAAAGCAACAACGACGCATTGGTCTCGGCGATGACACGATCCAAGCCTGTAGAAATATGCTGAGATATTACCGAGAAAGAAAGAAAGAGTTATTTCTTGGCATGAAGGCGTCGCATGCTACTGACAGTTGATGATTCAATTGCAAGGCCTTCTGTTTCGCTGATCCGTTCACTGTACCTACATAAGACAGAGTTTCTATGAACGACACCTCGTCGAAGCGCTTCGTAGACCATCCCACAATCGGAGCTGTCGTTATTCCCCTATGCGATCTATCCTCTTCTTCTTCCTTGCCTTTCTCTTCTTTTAGCGGTGCAGAAAGGTGTGAAACCGCTGTGCATATATGTGGGTACGAGCTATGGTTCGTCAATGTTTGTGTCCGTGAGTCTAAGGACAAAAACATAGCTGCTGCGATATGGTTTTCCCACATCGATATAGGGGAAAGATCAGTGGGCACAGCGGGGCATTGAAACAAGTGACCCACATCATGAGGAGTACCATCGCAATTTGGACAGATGTTTTGGATGGTGTATGCGAGAAGTTGAGCTAGTGTTACTCTGGTGGCTCTCGGGAGCCTTATCTCCTCAGGTGAAATTGGTGGTGGGCGCTCTGAGAGGACTCTATTGGCTCCTAAGCTCGCAATGGACCGATTCACTTCTTCAGTGTGGATCGCTGCGAGGGCAGCTCGGTATGTCACTTCATCGTAAGGGTCCGGTTTGTATCCCTGAACCTCTCTCTCAAGGTCTTGTAAACCACGCCTGACATGTCGTGGTGGAGGAATTCGGTCCATGTGATAATGATTTAGATGATCCTCACGATAGCAACCAACAAGGTACTGTTTGGAGAGTAGGAGATTGTGGTCACGAAATTGACATCAACTTTGTCTCCTGTTGTAAATGATTCTGGGCAGACATCAGAAGGCCAGTTTGTGTCACATAAACTATGTGTCCAAACTGGGGCTGCATAATCAGCGGCCGCTCGACGCACCGCTTTGTAAGAGACTAGCATGGTTTCTTTATCTTTGCCCCAGGTGCTAGCAGCTAAAGCTTTTAGGATTTTATTCCTACTGCGCATTTTCTCACAAACGGATGCGGCGTGCTTCGCAGACGTCATCATGTTCTCTAGGTGAAGCTCGAGAATTTTGTTGTTTGCTACAGTAGGAACAGAATTGTCGCCGATACGTATATTAATCTCCCATATAATGTCTCTCGCCAAGTGGTTAGAAAAGTCGCAGAAGATTTTGACGTAGAGATGGTGAGGTTTCGGCTTTGGAAAAATGCCTGTAATCGTCGTAGATAGCGATTAATTGGGAGGCGCAATTCGTCCTTATCATTCCCTGTGGCGAGTACGGTGCAATCGTCAGGTGTGGGAAGGCCGGACATGTAGATGTTAAACAGAGTGAGGGAGAGTACTCCTCCCTGTGGAACACCTTAATTTGATTTTCCTAAGCTTAGAACGTTTGCCACGAAACTCGGTGAAGGAGTGCCGACCAGCTAGATAGTTGGCAATCCAACGAATCTCTTTTGCAGGAATATGCATATTCAACAAGTTAGCGAGAAGCGTTGAGTGATTGACCTTATCAAATGCATTTGGTAGGTCAATTGCCACAAAAATGGTTCTGTGACAAGGACGACGTTGATTTAGTGTAGTAGTGATCGCATCGAGGACAGTGATTGCATTTTCCTGAAGCCATGCTGGTGAGGTTCTAGCTTCGCATGTGCATCAAGAGTGGGGATAATAAGGGCCTCCAGCGTCTTTGCGACAGGAGACAGTATCGTAATGGGGCGGTAGAATTCCCCGAGATTGGCGCTCTTCCCTGGCTTGAGACAGGGCACAATCCGACCTGTTTTCCAGATTTCAGGGATGGTCCGCACTAAACGATGGTATGGTGTCAACATTCCGGCTACGAATCCGTCTTCTAATTTTGCGTTTAAGGCCGTCACACTTGGGATGTTTAATAAATAAATTGTTTATTGAACAGGCTTGCGCACTGAAGAGGATCGCAAGTTTTTTTTTTCTTCCTTGCCTCGTTCTTTATACCGCTCCATGGCTTCGCGTTGCTCGACCTGCGGTGTATGCACATCACCCGTTTTGGCGTTAACATCTCAGCATATTTCTACAGGCAGCTCTATCTTGGAATGTGTCATCGCCGAGACCAATGCGTTGTTGCTTTTTCATTTGACACATCCACATCTCTTTCACTGTCTGTGATAGCAGATCTTGTGCTGCATGGCAATGATTCAGGTTTAACTGAAGGAATCTCATTCGGGGATTAGTGTTATTGCCTGTAGATATACTGGGCACTTAACGCAAACAGTTTGGTGCTTATAGATGGCCCTAGCTGCCTCGTTACACAAAATACAGAAGGGCTTTTGTCGGTTTCTGTTTTGAAAAAAAAAAGGAAACTTGTATTCATACGTCCCGGGAGCAGAAAACAATATGTCTCTTTTGCAGTGTACTTTTGACACATTCATTTATATAGGGTGGGGCAAAAGTAATCATCCGATGTTCTTTTGCTGTATTTTTCTTAATAAAAAAACTTCCTCTTCTTCTTTTAGCGGTGCAGAAAGGTGTGAAACCGCTGTGCATCTATGTGGATTCGAGTTATGGTTCGTCGATGCTTTCGTCCGTGATGTCAAGAGACAAAAACATAGCTGCTGCGATAGGGTTTTCCCACAGTGAGATAGGGGTTAAGTCAGTGGGCGCAGCTGGGCATTGAAACATTGTGCACCGCCAGCGCACTTTGGAAAGATGTTTTGAATGTCCGGGTTAATGCGAGAAAGGTACGAATTGAGGCGTGAACAAAAGCCCGACCGAAGTTGAGCTAATATCACTCTGGTGGCTCTCGGGAGCCTAATCTCCTCAGGCGAAATGGGTGGAGGGCGCACTGAGAGGACTCTATTCGCATCTAATCTCGCAATAGACCGACTCACTTCTGCAGTGTGAATCTCAGCGATGGCAGCTCGGTATGCATCATCGTCGTAAGGGTCCCTCTTGTATCCCTGGACCTCTCTCTCTAGGTCTCGCAAATCACGCCTGACATGTCGTGGTGGAGGAATTCGGTCCATGAGACTGTTGTTGGGATGATTCTCACGGTAGCAACCAACAAGATGTTGTTTGGACAGTAGGAGATTGTGGTCACGTATTGGCATCAATTTTGTCTCTTGATGTAAGTGATCCTGGAGGCAACCTGTGGCTGTGCGTAGAGCAGCATTTTGGCAGACCTGAATTTTGGTCCAGTTTGTATCACATAGACTATGTGACCAACCTGGGGCTGCATAATCAGCAGCTGCTCGACACACCGCTTTGTATGTGACTAGCATGGTTTCTTTATATGACACGATCCAAGATAGAGCTGCCTGTAGAAATATGCTGAGAAATTATCGCCAAAACGGGCGATGTGCCTACACCGCAGGTCGAGCAACGCGGAACCATGGAGCGGTATAAAGAACGAGGCAAGGAAGAAGAAGAAGCATGGTTTCTTTATCCTTGCCCCAGGTGCTACCAGCTAGTGCTTTTAGGATTTTATTCCTACTGCGCATCTTTTCGCAAACGGATGCTGCGTGATGAGCTGACGTCATCATGCTCTCTAAATGAAGCCCGAGTATTTTAGGATTAGCAACAGTAGGAATTGGATTGTTGCCAATACGTACATCAACCTCCCACCGACAATCCACCAACCAGGTGGTAAGAAATGTCGCAGAAGATTTAGACGCGGAGATGGTGAGGTTTCGGCTTTGGAAGAAAGCCTGTAATCGTCCGAGATAGCGATTAATTTGGAGGCGCATTTCATCCTTATCCTCCCCTGTGGCGAGCACGGTGCAATCGTCTGCGTAGGAAATCACCTCGATTCCTTCCGGTACCCCACCCTGTGGAACTCTTAAGTTGATTTTCCTCAGCTTAGAACGTTTGCCACGAAACTCAGTGAAGGAATGCCGACCAGCTAGATAGTTGGCAATCATACGGATCTCTTGAGCAGGGATATGCATATTCAGTAAATTCGCGAGAAGCATCGAGTGATTGACATTGTCAAATGCACTCGTTAGGTCAATTGCCACAAGAATCGATCTGTGGCAAGGACGTCTGTGGTTTAGCCCATTACGGATGCGTGTAGTGATCGCATCGAGGGCAGTGGTGTTACTATGCATTTTCCTGAAGCCATGCTGGTGAGGTTCTAGCTTAGCTCTTAGCATGCTTAACAAGAGTGGGTGAATTAGGGCCTCTAGCGTCTTTGCGAAGGTGAAAGTATTGTTATGGGTCGGTAGGATTCACCGAGACCAGCACTCTTTCCCGGTTTGAGACAGGGGACAATCCGTCCTGTTTTCCAGATGTCAGGGATGGCAAGCTTAGAGATCGACAAGTTAAAGGCTGCCGTGAGATACTCAATGGCTGGAAGGTCGCGATGTTTCAACATGGCCATCGAAATGCCATCGGGTCCGAGGGCCTTTGAGTTTTTAGCATTGTCAATGACTTTTTTAACCTGGTCCGCAGTATACGATGGTATAGTGTCAACATTTCTACTGCGAATCCGTCTTCTAATTTTACGCTTTAAGCCATCGGACTTGGGATGTTCAATAAATTGCTTATTGAACAGGCTTGCGCACTGAAGGGGATCGTTGGTGCTCTTATGGCCAAATTTGATGGCATTATTGCCCTTTCCTTTCCTAGGATTGGATAGGGCGCGGACAGTAGACCATAGTTTACTGACACCTTCATTGAGGTTGCAGTCATTGAGGTGCTCGTTCCATTTCGCCTTCCGATAGTCTTTTACTTGTCGATTGATTTCGGAGTTAAGCTCCTGAATTCTGGGATCACCTGGGTGAGCGCGTCTGATGTTATCTCGTTTATCGGCTAATCTGGCGGCACTGGTAGGGAAATTAGGTCGAACTTTCGGGATACGTCCAGCAGGAATATAACGTGCCGCTGCTTTGGCAATGACGTTCCTAATATTTCGTTCGGCATTATGAACGCTAGTTGGTGTAGGTAGCTCGATGAACTTCGCCGACGAGTATGCTTGGAAACCCTCCCAATCGGCTTTCTTGTGATTGACAAACGTTCGCTTCTCAGACTTAGTCAGGTTTGCTGGTTTGTCAATTCTTATTATGATTGGGAGGTGATCGGACGAGAGAGCAGTGTGCTTGCATTTCCGCCGTACCGTCGACATGTACATCTAATACACAGTAATGTACGGACTTGTGTATTAGGAAGGCAAGTCCACCTCTAGGGTGAGAATCATTCCTGGCGGCTGGTCTATCTTTGCGCAGTATAACGTAATTGCCATGAACGCTAAGAGACGAGATCAGAATTCTGTTTACACTCATGAAGTGAGTGATCTCGGTAATTTTTTGGTGAATGCCGTTGCAGTTAAACTGCAATAAGGACAGTGGAGTGAAAACCGCTGGAGGAGGAGCAGGGGTTAAACTAGGTCTAGCATTCCTGATCATATTGTTTGATGGTGCTGGGGGCTGAGGAGGAGGTGGAGGGCTAGGAGCAGCCCGTGGTCGCCCTGAGTTTATGCATCCCGGTGCAACATATGATGTGGAGTGCTGACCAACCCTTCTCAAGCCAGAACACCTGAGATGTACCCACTCCAAGCAGCAATTACACTGCACTGACCTGGCATTCGAACCAATTCGTTGGCCGCAAACACTACAAAACCATACCTCTGGGCCTGGATTTGTTTCAATGCCGGCGCGAATTAATAAAATTGAGAGCAGCCGCGATGAGATGTAATACTCCCAATATGACGAAAAAACACATAACTCGAATCCACACATATACACAGACAAACACAACCTTCCTGCATCGAACCTTCAAGGCTCTTGCCAGGGAGGTATATTGGCAACTTTTGGCCGTTTCCACGTAGAAAACGGGTGTGGCCCGCCCCGTAGAGGCAGTTTTCGTAGGACCACTAAAAAAAACTTCGGTTTTGCTTATGAAATACGTTTATTTAATCCCTTAGAATTTATTGTATCAAGTCGCAAAAATGATATCGGCCAAGTGGCCGCCGCCACAGTTGATTACCATACGGGCCCGTTTTATGGCATTTTCCTTCACCCTTCCCAGAATATCGGGCGACAGGTTTTCGCGAATATTCTCCTTAAGGGCTTAAAGAGTCTGAGGCTTGTTGACGTAAACCCGCGACTTCAAAAAAACCCATAAAAAGAAGTCTGGAACAGTTAATTCGGGTGATCTGGCCGGCCAGTGCAAATCACCAACACGAGAGATTAACCGACCCGGAAATGTTTCCTTCAGAACATTGATTCTGTCTCGAGCAGTGTGCGCGGTTGCACCGTCCTATTGGAACCACATGTTCTCCAGTCCTAGTTCATCCAATTAAGAAAGAAAAAATTCGCCATCCACAGGCGTCGTTTGACCCGCGGTGTTTTCAAAGAAAAACGGCCCGATTACTCCTTTAGCGTTAACAGTACACCACGCAGTAACTTTGAGCGGGTGTAATGGCTCTTCGTAGGTGATACATGGATTTTGGGTTCCCCAGAAACGAGTATTCTGTTTGTTCGCGAAGCCGCTCAGAACGAATTAAGCCTCATCGCTCATGATGATTTTTGATGAAAAATCGTCCTCTTCTTCGAAACAAATTTGCCAGCGTTCCTTAGGAGTAAACCGATTCATGGCTTGACAGTTCGTATTCTACGGTTGTTTACTTCAGAACCTAGGAGAAATGAAAGAAAAAAAAGTTACAGCGATTTCGAATAGAGTGACTACTTTTGCCCCACCCAATACATACAACAATTAATATTCAAATCCACCGCCGGCCTTTTTTCGAGAAGTCGTTAATCGATTTGCATTATACATTTTCAGAAACATATTATCTTTCACCCATCCAACGATACCTACGATTCAATCCAAATTCGAACACCGGCCGCAACTCTTTTTTTTTTTTTTTTTTGTATGGTATAACCGGGTTGTACTGCACTGCATATTTCCATCAATTTACCCAAGTGAATATTTTACTCTTGGAGTAAGTATAGGACTGGAGAGGTAGTATGTTGAATTTCGAGACGATTTCTTCCGTTTAATCTTTTACATAATAAGTGTGTTGCGAGTTTCTGTGTAGTGCACGAAAAGATTTTAAATGTCAAAATATTTACATTTGGCCAGTTGTTGTCGTTATTCTCTATTATGTCTATTTACATTCCTGTCCATCTAAGACCGCAACCAATTGATCGGCTCAACCGCGTAGTACAAAAGATTAAAACAATGATTCGTTGTATTTCTCCATCGCCTGTGTCCCACCCAGACGTGTGTTGTCCACAACTTTGATCTTTTTTTACCTCCCGGTTCGGCGAACCCCGATTAGTGTGGTTACGGCCTTATGTATACTGACACCCAGCAAATTATCCGCGCCGCGACGAAGTGAACAAGAAAAATCCGGCCGAACCGCACAGTACGAAAGATAAAAACAATTGTTCGTTGAATTCCCCGACCGCCTCTGTCCCACTCAGTTGTTGACAACCCACGTCTATTACTTTAGGATTATTAGCAGTTTCATGTCGGATCAAAAATGGTTTTGATTACGTTTGGGGTGGTATTTTAAGGTACATCCTATTTTAACACCACCAAATTTATCAAAAGATTAAGGCATTGAATTTGTAAACACCAAAGTCTTCTTCAAGTTCATTAATGCTGCATAGGAAATGTCAAGAGCCCTCAGAATATCGGAAAAATAACGTTTAGCCGCAATCTCTCCTCCTCGGTGTCAGGGAAGACAAACGGTAATTTGGGGTTCTCCAGAATTATCCAGAAAATCAGTATCGGATAAGTTTCTCCAACTTCTGCCAAGGAGAGGTGCTTGTACGATTCTTTTAAAAATTGGCGCATAGTCTTACGATCATATCTTTCTTACGTCATTTTATTCTAGCTCCATTATTTCTAACAGTTTTTATACGTTAAGTGTAGATACAAATCAATTCACACTGCTCCTAAAGATATGCAATTAGTAATTATTATTCAAAGTATGTCGAAATCGAGCCAAAATTAACCCTAGTTTTATGCACTTAAGGCATTAACTGTTGGAAATAACGAAGCTAGAATAAAATGATCATTAGACTATTCGCCAATTTTTAAAAGAATCGTACGAGCACCTCATCTTGGCAGAAGTAAGAGAAAATTGAGATGGAAAAAAAGATTGTTTTTGGGTCAAATCACAAAAATTTGACTTTGAAGCTCTGTAAAAACCAAACCTCTTATCCGATTTTAGTGCCGTTAATTTTAGTTTTTAGGTAAATTTGTTGGCTGTAATTATCATTATACTTTGCTATTCTAGATAGTCTAACTTTTGAGATATTGATGTTTTAGTCGTACAAGAAAATTATTTTTTCAAAAATCTTAAAATGCCTCTGACAGCTAATGGGTTAAGCTAAGGGGGTATATTCCGTACAACTATTTTGCTGGAAATCACATGAGGAATCACAATCCGGGGCGTTTATGCGGCAGTTTCCGGACACCCTGTATGTTACTGATCATTGTCATGAGAGAAATCGATTGGACGATTTCCGTCTGTTAGTCTGTCTTCTTTCCTTGGTTTTTTATACCGCTCCATGGCGAAATGTTACTCGGGCTGCGGTGTATGCACTAGCCTGTCTGTTTCTATGCAAACGGTACCCTCAGCTATCGGGCTGTATTTTAATTTTATATGCAAGGTTCTTTCTAGTGGACGCTGTATATACACTCCCAATCAATAGGATAGTTCCACTTGAAAAATGACTGTATCTTGGTAAGTGATAACGGTATTTTCTTAAAACTTGGTGACAATATTTTCAGTATCCTGCTTGTTCTTTGCATAACATAAGGTCTCAAATCCAGAGTCCCGTTAGGATTTTCTTACGATTACTCATAAAAACAGTACAAATAGTGAAGTCAATAGGATAGTTCCAGTGGAAATAAAACATCAAATAACGGTACGAAAGGATAATTTTACTTTAAAATATATAAGCAGAACTTTATTTAAGTAATTTAAGCTCAAAAAGTTAATTTGTGATAGAATTGTATAGGTTTTAATGGTAAATTAAATTAGTTTCGCCCTAAGCTCCTCTAAACGTTACCACAAAATCTTGAGTGTTCTTAAACTATCGTCTAACGGTATAGAGCTTCCTTGTCATTCATCCCCACACATTTTTGATGATATTTAGATCTAGGAAGTATGGGAGGTCTTTCCAAAACCTTGATTAGTTCGTCTTGAAACCAATCTTTTATCAGTCTTGCTCCATGATTGACGCAATTATCTTGTTAAAACCTCAAAGATGTTACATGGAAAATGTCAGTAATTTTAAGAATTATATTACCCAGAATATTTTTGTAAGAATGGACGTTGTTTATATCCCTAATTTCCACAAGCTCAATAGTTCCACACCGGTATAGTCAACTCCATACATCGACATTTCTTACTCTGAGTGATGTGTCTGCAAACTTAATTTATTTTTGCTCAAATCGTGGAAACCTAGATCCATCTGAAGCGATGAGATTTAATCTTTTCCGTCAGTAAAAATAACGCGTTTGACCAATCCATACAGTTTCTATATTGGGGTTGAATATCTTGGTATGGAACTATTTAGCTTTTTTAAATTAGGTATTCAGAGTACCCAGGCTTTTAAAGATATTCTTCCTTATGTGTTGCCTAAAACTTCCGACATGTTAAATGCCATTCCTATAAGATTTTAACAAGGTAATGACACCAATTTTGCTCAAATCGTGGAAACCTAGATCCATCTGAAGCGATGAGATTTAATCTTTTCCGTCAGTAAAAATAACGCGTTTGACCAATCCATACAGTTTCTATATTGGGGTTGAATATCTTGGTATGGAACTATTTAGCTTTTTTAAATTAGGTATTCAGAGTACCCAGGCTTTTAAAGATATTCTTCCTTATGTGTTGCCTAAAACTTCCGACATGTTAAATGCCATTCCTATAAGATTTTAACAAGGTAATGACACCAATTATGATGCAAGGCTGATAAAAGATTGATTTCAGACCAAGGTTATGGAAAGACCTTCATACTTCCTAGATCTAAATTTCATAAAAAATATGTGGGAATGAATGACAATGAAGATCTATACCGTTAGACGATAGTTTAAGAACACTGAAGCTCTTTGGCGGACGTTGAGAGGAGCTTTAGACGAAATCAACTTAATTTGCCGTTAAAACCTATACAATTCTATCCCATATTAACTTTTTGAGCTCAAATTACTTAAATAAAGTTCTACTTATTACCAGCTAAATTTTTCGAAGTAAAATTATCCTTTCGTACCGTTATTTGATGTTTTATTTCCACTGGAACTATCCTATTGACTTCACCGTTTGTACTGTTTTTAAGAATTCTCGTAAGAAAATCCTAACGGGACTCCGGATTTGAGACTTTCTATTATTAGAAGAACAAGCAGGCTACAGAAAATATTGTCACCAAGTTTGAAGAAAATACCGTTATCACTTACCGAGATACAGCCATTTTTCAAGTGGAACTATCCTATTGATTGGGAGTGTATGTCGGAACGAATGAAATCGGACCATGACGTCATGGAAGAAACAAGTTTCTTAGATGAACCTAAATTTGGGTTTATCTAGGAAAAACTTTTTTTACTAGCCTAATTTCACCCTAGTGTGTTCCTAGCAAAGCCTGAACGCATATTCGGGAACAGATAGAATCGGAACACTACGCCACATGATCGTGGTAGATATTATCAGCACAAGAGAAGTTTCAGTTTCATTCAAATGTGAAGGGTATTGAAATTTCGGCCGCGCCATAAGTTAGCCTAGGTTTCATTTGTCTTAAAAATAAACCTAATATCCGGCCTTAAACGCGTTAAAAATGCCAGATATAATGGAGTTAGAACAAAATAAAAAGGTTAACAAACGAAATGGTGTAGTGATAAATGTTGTATATTGATTACTATCTGTGCGGCACTGCCAATGCGCAAGACGAGTTTTCTACGACAATAAAAAAAACTTTTTTTAAAACTATTTTTTATTCATACCACCAATTATTTATTTAAATATATTAAAGAATTATCTTGAAATTTTTACTAATTTGCGCATTACTCTCTGACATTGACCAGTTTGATGGACTTCATATTGTCTCGGGATCGCTAGATACTTCAATACGAGTATGGGATGCTGAAACGGGAAGTTGCAAACATACGCTTATGGGTCATCAAAGTCTGACTTCAGGAATGGAACTAAGACAAAATATTCTTGTATCTGGTAATGCGGATTCCACTGTTAAAGTTTGGGATATTACATCTGGTCAGTGTTTACAAACTCTGTCGGGTAAGTTATAAAACATTTGTCATATGTCTCTTAACAGTTTGTTGATACATTTGTTTAGGAAAGCAAAAATTAAAAAAGTTGTCTACAGTGGCATATATTTTCTTTCTGCGAGTTGTATATGACATGGTGACAAGGAGTTACTACAACATTGTGGTCACAATCTTTCATTTTATATTACAGATTTTCGGTCTTGGTGATTCAAGTCCATTTTATAAAATAAAAAAATTCAACTCTGATACACGTGGCACATTCGAACTCAGTCTATATTTCTACATTTTGTTTTCGACGTTAATAGATTGCATAATAAAACGTATGATATATGTAAAGGGTCTTTCATCGCTTCCTATTTTTAAATATAATGATATAGATAATACGTTTGACGTTTACTAAATACAAACACACACAACTTTTAATTAAATTCATATATTTTAATTGAGGATTATGTGTATTTATCTCACACTTATTAACCACGTCTGCGATCATGTACATAAATTGATTTCAGTCTGGTGCGTTAAATCCCTTTATGGATCGCAGAAAATCATTTTTTTTTATTATAAATGCGTTCGGGTCAAACGCATACGCGTTTAATGACTTAAATATATAAAAAAAAAACATTGCTGATGATGAGTCATAAATTGACCCGAAATGTATTTATAATAAAAAAAATTTTAATTGATTAAATCTCCGTTTTGTTTTATAATAAAATTGTGTTTAATTAACTAAAAGCTGGCATAGGGGAACTACTGGAGGTCATAGCCTCCACGACGAAAACAACAACAACGGTCAGCGACTTATCGACTTCGCGAGCGGCAGAAACCTGGTAATAAGCTCTACATGCTTCCCTCATCGACGAATCCACAAGCAGACCTGGAAGTCTCCAGATGAATACACCGTGAACCAGATCGACCACGTACTGACCAGCAAGAGATGGGCTTCTAATGTCCTAGATGTTCGATCCTATCGAGGAGCCAACTGCGACACCGATCACTATTTGGTGAAGACGACCTACAGGTGCAGAATCTCTTCGGTGCACCTAACGAGAATCAACCCTGCCAAGATCTTCGATGTTGACAATTTGATTGATGATGCCACGGCGGCTGCGTATACAACAGCACTAGAGGAAAAACTGTCGCCCATGCTTGATGACATCAACAATTTAGGCATCCATGAGTTCTGGGAGGAGCTCAAAGACAGCATCAAGGGGGTCGCAGAAGAGGTCGTGGGCTATAAAGGCCGGCGCAGACGAGCAGACTGGTTCGACGAAGAATGCAGGGCCTCGATTGAGGCGAAAAATGAAGCCTATCGCCAATACACACAACGCGCATCCCGAGCCAAGAAAGAAAGATATAACGAGCTTCGGCGAGTATCTAATAAGTTAATTAGACGTAAGAAACGCAAACATTTTGACGAGCAGTTACAGCAAATAAACCAAAGATTAGCCAGTAAGAACATTAGACAGGCGTACAAACTTATAAATAATGTTAAGAACGGATATCAACCCAGGACAAGCCTATGTAAGGACAAGGATGGTAACATCATCAGCGACATCGAAAGCGTCAACAAACGATGGGCCTCGCATTTTGAAGAGCTCCTCAATGCACCATCAACATCCCCCGCGGAGCCAGCTCGGCAGTTAGCCGAACCAGGCCCTCCCGTTCTACCCCCAACAGTAGAGGAGGTGAGTCTTGCCATACAGTCGCTTCAAAATAATAAAGCGCCCGGCGCTGACGAGATCCCAGCAGAACTGCTGAAGCATGGTGGAACGTGCCTGACCAACGCAATACATGTGCTACTGCTGAAAATATGGAACGACGAGGAAATCCCCGAAGATTGGCGCAAAAGCATAATCTGCCCAATCCACAAAAAGGGTGACAAGCTGAAGTGTGAGAATTACAGGGGCATATCATTAGTTTGTACGGCCTATAAGATATTATCTAAAATTCTTGAAAAGAGAATTAATCCGTACGCAGAACGAATCATTGGCGAGTATCAAGGCGGCTTCAGACCTGGTCGATCAACGACCGATCAGCTTTTCACAGTGAAGCTACTACTCCAAAAGTGCTGGGAATATAACATCGACGTATACCAAATCTTTGTCGACTTCAAGCAGGCATACGACAGTATCGATCGAAGTGTACTGTACAACATTATGCTGAATTTTGGTATACCGGCAAAGTTAGTGCGACTCACAAGGATGACGATGACTAATACCGTCTCGCAGGTCAGAGTGCAGAATCGACTCACTGACCTATTTGAAACTCGTACTGGACTCAAGCAGGGCGACGGGCTGGCGCCGACGCTCTTCAACCTTGCTTTGGAGTATGTAATTCGAGCCATGAATATGGACAGCAGCGGAACGCCACTCATCAAGTCGACTCAATTAGTAGCGTACGCCGACGATATCAACATCATGTCTCGAAGGTTGGGTGATGCAGAAAGCCTTCTGCATAACCTCAATAACGCCGCAAAGGAAGTTGGACTACATATCAACGAAAGCAAAACAAAGGCCATGATGCAATCGAAAACAAGGACGCCAGCAAATTCAAGCATCACAGTGGGGGACCTTAATATCGAGTATGTAGACAACTTCAACTATCTGGGTTGTAACTTATCAAAGGACGCCAACGAAACCGACGAAATTAAGCGACGGATACAACTAGCCAATAAGACATATTTCTCGGTCCTCCCTATAATTAATTCGAAACTTGCGCACAGGAACACGAAGCTCCGCGTGTACAAAACGATCATCCGACCCGTGCTATGTTATGGCTGCGAAACATGGACCCTCACCCAAGCCTCCGAAATTTTGCTAGACCGATTCGAACGAAAGGTCCTTCGGCGAATTTTCGGGGCCGTTCGCGAGCGAGACCAATGGCGTATCCGGTACAACCATGAGTTGTATCAATTGTACGATGAGCTGGAAGTATCGAAAATCGTGAAGCTTCAACGTTTGCAATGGGCGGGGCATGTACAACGGATGGACGATAATCGCATGCCAAAGAAAGTGATGAACGCACAACGAATTGACGGAGCGAGGTTGCGTGGACGACCGAGAGCTCGCTGGGAGAACTCCGTAGGTGAAGACGCCCAACAGCTGCTGGGCTTCCGAAACTGGAGGACGAGGTCACGTAACCGTGACAATTGGAGGTCAACGATTCAGGCGGCCAAGGCCCGACGTCGGGCTATCGTGCCACATTGATGATGAACTAAAAAATTGTGATTTATCTGGTTACAAATTTTTAAAGCAGTATACAGTGTAGTGGTAACGTGCAAGATTCACGCCTGTCGAACCCTGTGTTCAAGTCCCACTTTTTACACATTTTTTTTGCTTTTGTCCTTTAAGTTATTGATTTGTTTTTTTTTTTTAATAAAATTAATTGTGTTTGCGAGCAATTTTACAAAGCCCAAATTGACGATTTCTCTCAACTCGTTTCGTCGTTCCAGAGCCAACATAGCCCCTAATGAATTCTGTAAATTGTTGTGAGAACAATTCCAAAAGGAATTTATTTCGAAATCTTCTAATCATCCTTTCGATAGCCAAGGAGCGAGGACTTCTACTGTTATTTCAGATGCATCATCTTTTGCAATTTCTGCTAATGTTGAAACAAATCGTATCCGACTGACAAATCTGTCACAGTTCGTAAGAAGTGGATGAATATTAAAAACTTTCTCCTGTTGGTGATGTTCTTCCCAAAAATGCTGATAATAGGTGACACAAAGGAATCGTTGGTATCGGTGTGGAGCTAATGATTCTCTTCGAAGTGTTTCTAGTTTTAAGGTATTCCATGTTTCTAAGCTGCACGCTTCGAAAGCAGACAATTTGAAGGAGTATGTAATGATAAAACTTGATTTAAGAGATGACAACTTTCTTTCGGTTTATCCTCTAATAAAAAAAAATGTGATATATTCAAATTAGTTTCAATCAGTTTTGTTTTGAAATATTCCTCATGAATTTACCACCAATGATGTTTAAAAACATGTAGATAAAAAAAGGAAAAATATAGCACAATAGGCCCACTGGCTTCGGGTTCACGCCCCTCTACAATACAGGGTGTCCGGAAACTGCCGCATAAACACACCGGACTATGATTCCTCATGTGATTTTTAACAAAAAAGTTGTACGGAACATACCCCCATTCTTAACCCTTTAGCTGCCACAGGCATTTGAAGATTTTTGAAAAAAACACTTTCTTGTACGACTTATACCTCAATAACTCCAAAGCTAGACTAGCTAAAATAGCGAAATAAGTCAAATTCTCTTCTTCTTCTGTGTACCGTAACCCCTTGTGGGGCATGGTGCGTTCATTCAGCCGTTTATAGGCTACTTCGAGTCTACGTTACATTGCATATAGAGGAGTGTATATAATGTTGCAAGCACTATATATTTCCTGGACCACGCCGAGATTCGATATCCGGACCTCTAGATTACAGTCAACAAATTTACCTAAAAACTAAAACTAACCACACTAAAATCAGATATGAGGTTTGGTTTTTACAGAGCTTTTAAGTCAATTTTTTTTTATTTGACCCAAAAACAAATTATTTATCCATCTAAATTTACTCTAACTTCTACCAAGGTGAGGTGCTTGTACGATTATTTTAAAAATTGGCGCATAGTCTTACGATTATATCTTTCTTACATCATTTTATTCTAGCTCCATTATTTCGAACAGTTTCAATACCTTAAGTGCAGAAAACTAGGGTAAATTTTGGCTCGATTTCGACATAATTTGAATAGATTTTACCAAATTGCAGATCTTTAGGGGCAGTCTGAATTGAATTGTATTGAATTCGAGCTAAAATTAACCCCAGTTTTGCACTTAAGGTATTAAAACTGAAACTGAAATAATGGAGCTAGAATAAAATTATGTAAGAAAGACATGATTGTAAGACTATGCGCCAATTTTTAAAAGAATCGTACAAGCACCTCTCCTTGGCCGAAGTTGGAGAAATTTGAGATTAAAAAATAAATTGTTTTTTGGACAAATCACACAAATTTGACTTTGAAGCTCTGTAAAAACCAAACCTCTTTTCCAATTTTAGTGTCGTTAGTCTTATTTTATAGGTAAATTTGTTGGCTGTAATAATCATTTTGTGTCACTATTCTAGCTGGTCTAGCTTTGGAGATATTGAGCTTTAAGTCGTGCAAGAAAATGATTTTTTCAAAAATCTTCAAATGCCTGTGGCAGCTAAAGGGTTAAGCTAAGCATTACGACAAACAGATTTTTTACTTGATGATAATAACAAAGAACAAGAGAATTAAGTTAAAAAAGAGAACTAGGGTTATAGGTATAAATATAAGTAAATAAATTCAAAAACGAAAAATTAAGTATAGCAATAATAAATAAATACATGAAAAATATGAGTCAACCATATACAGTAAAAATTAATAAAAATATCACTGATTATTATCACGTTCTAAGTGAATTATAAAAAAAAACTACTAAAAATTAAAAAAAATTAAAAAACCCTTTCGGAAGGGGGAAATTCTACTAAAGCAAAATGTAGAATGCTACATATTGCCCTATATATCACCCGCAACAGAATAGATAGAGAGGGCAACATGCAGCAAGCCATATAACCCCAACCCCCACTTTTGGTTCTTCTATAAAACATTTTTTACACCAATTTCACAAAAGCTTGAATTAATGTGTCTTTATCAATTCAATTCATAACATTTTATTCACAATTAGTTTCACTTCATTTATACAATAATCTTACATATTTCTTTGTGTTAGCTTTCCCTAAAAGGAGAGCTTGTGTTGGAAAAGATTTGTATCATTTAATTCGAAATTCTTACATACTATTGCATAGTGATTATTTTTGCTATTAAATATATTATTAATCAATTAACTTAATTTTTAATCGTATATTTTCCTAATTACATTTTCCTTAAACAAAATCACTGAAAGTAGAATATTGTTGAGAATTCTTCAATGTTCATATTAAGGAGCCATTTTTTAATTTAAAATTTAAATAATTCATAATTGTTGATATTTTGTATTTCAATAGGTAAAGCATTAAAGCTACTTGGTCCTATAAAAGACACATACCGTTGAGAATGTGTTTTATGATGGAAAGGCACACACATTCTTCTGTTATTAAATCGTGTGTTCCTGTTATGAATGGATTTCAAAGCTTGATTCTTGTATATGTAGCATAATGACGATATTATGTAGAGTTGTTTCAAGCTTAAAACTTTTGACACCTCGAACAGACTCAATGTAGGATACAATCGAGGGAGACCAAAGATAATTTTCAGAATTGAATTTTGGATGACTTTAATATTTTTTGTATGAACACTAAATGTACCACCCCAAGCTACGATGCAATATGGTAGTTTTGATTGGATTAAGCTAAGTATAAAGTTTTTAGTATGGTTAGTATTTTGCTAAACATATTGAATATGAACAGACTTTTTGCCTTATCTTTTTTTTTATGAAATCGGTGTGTATATTCCACTTGAGATGTTTATCTATTTTGATTCCTAAATAATTTGTAGATGGAACTAACTTAATAGTCCCATAGTGCTGATTGTAACTGGGTGGATTGTTACTGATTTCTTCATTATTCAGAGAGATTTCATCGAAACAAGGTTGACCTGAAATATTTGCGATCGCTTTGGTTTTTTCAATGTTGAGTTTGAGGCGATGCTTAAACAGCAATTTTATTATTGCTCTCATTTAAACTTGAATTGCACTCAAAGTTCGATTCCAAGTAGAAGTTGAACATAAAAGTGACGTGTCATCTGCGAATGCGACTATTGTGCAGTTTTCTTGAATGTATTGACATAAATCATTAACATAAATTGTATACAAGATAGGTGAAAGAACAGTGCCCTGTGGAAGTCCTACATCCCTATTGTATTTCCATTCACTAAAGCTGCCATTGACAATTACTCGTTGTTGCCTGTTGAATAAGTACGACTTGAATAATAATAATGAATTATTTTGAATTCCTATGTTTTTTAGTTTAGTTAATAGTAGTTTGCATGAAATTGTATCGAACGCCTTGGATAAGTCCATAAATATAGCCATAGGCTTGTGATCATTATATATTTCTTTATATAGGAAATTAGTGACATTTAATACAGCATCTTCAGTGCAGTATATTCATTAGCTATGCGCGAATTATTAAAAATGTCGATATTAATATCACCCATTATAAGATCGAATTTGACACCTTTGTTGCTTATAAAAGCAACTAAAAAGGTGAAAACAAATGGAATCGTACAATGGGGCCATGCTCCCGCATCCCTCATTAAAATTTTCTGAGTAAATATTTTTATTTGCCCACTTTTTGCCAACCAAACCCCACACAAATATTATTTTGCCGACGTATCGGAACTTTTGTGACAGAAGGAAAAAAATAGAGGGGATTAAATACAAGTCGTAGATACACCCGAAAAAACTTTTAGCCTGAGGGGAGCGAAGGGTATCCAAATTTCGGCCGCGCCCGAAATTAGCCTCGGTCTCGTTATATAATAAAATGTTTATAAACCAATTGTGTTTTTGTTTGTAGAAATCCCTGAAGATGAGCCAATCCGGCTCGAAATATATAGGCTAAAAAAAAAACTTTTGGTTTTATTCATCGGGTCATAAACAGGAGGCAACACAAAAGTTGCATATACATTTTATGTATTTTTTTTTGTGCTAGGCTTGTTTTGCCATTTTTGAATAAATCTCTAAAAACTCAAAAACATCTACAACAATTTGATTTTTGTCCATCAAATACCCATTGATAAATGCCTCCATTTATTACAGGACCGAATAAACATCAATCTGCGGTTACATGCTTACAGTTCAATTCGAGATTTGTCATCACAAGTTCTGATGATGGTACAGTCAAACTCTGGGACGTGAAAACTGGCGATTTTATAAGAAATTTAGTTTCATTGGATTCTGGCGGCTCTGGCGGAGTTGTGTGGCGAATCAGGTATATTTATATAAAGACTAACTTTTTAACTCTTCGTATTTAATGTTAATATTTTCAGAGCGAGTGATACCAAACTAATTTGTGCAGTTGGGTCTCGGAATGGAACCGAAGAGACCAAGCTTATGGTGTTAGATTTCGATGTCGATGGCGCATGTGCCAAATGCTGCTAAAAGGAGAACTAAATGCATAACATGCATTTCGTTGTGTATACGCCATGATGCTATGAAAGATACGAAAATATGTATAACGTGCATTGTCATCATGCGTGTACATTTCTGGCAATATTGACATGGAGTTGAGTAAGACCTTACATATTAAACGCGCTTACTAAAACCAAACAAACTATTATACGTGTATGTAAAATTTTAAATGCTTTCGGGAAGTCAATTGTTTAATAAGCATCATTTGTGTATGGTTTAATAGTTTCGCTTATGAGACATTCACATGAGGTACAATCTATGATTGTATTTAATAAACTAAGAGAAACTAAATAGATTAATAGAAATTATGCTCATCATGATTTTCTAAAGGTGGCCGCTTGTTCTTTTATTAGTCGTAAAAGCGTAATAGATAATGTAGCTGCGGAAGTTATGAGATTTGCAAATAATTTCCAATACTCATTTTTTAACTCATAATAATTATTATTTTAAAATTTAAATATATTATGTTTGTTACACTTTTTAACTATACGAGTAAAGCAATAATATGGGTTGGTAATCAGCTCATTTTGTTATGGAAATATGGGTAGATGCTCGCTCTACCAGAAGAATATTCGAATCCGTTGTTGAAATATAGTTTAAAATCGAACTACACACATACATACACTGGTACTCACCAGAATACGTTCAACGTTTGTCCAAAAGTAAAATAGCTCGATCTCTGTAACCAACTGGACAATTTCAATGAAATAAATGTTGATGTCCAAGAAGTTGTTAATGAAATACAACAGTTTGGGACTTACAGCATACATTTTAATTTATTTATAATTTGTTTTTTTTTTTACCTATTTATTATGTCGTTTCAAAATGTATATATACAGTGCACGCTCCCATAACCGGACACCGCCGGGACCAAAAATTTTGTCCGGTTATAGGAGGTGTCCGGTTGAAAGAATGTTCACATTTTTTTTCTGAAAAACAAAAAAACAACATAGCACCATTCTCTGAACACAAACATTTTCATTATACATATTTCAATTAAAAAATTAACAATAATTCGATAGGCTTGGGAAAAGTAATCAGTTATGGAAGTGTTTTTTTTTCGATTTAAGCGATTGTTCCGTAAATCGAATT
Organism: Microchrysa polita; assembly: GCA_949715475.1. Lineage (NCBI taxonomy): Eukaryota > Metazoa > Arthropoda > Insecta > Diptera > Stratiomyidae > Microchrysa > Microchrysa polita. The sequence goes on along the minus strand of OX454416.1, from coordinate 83,474,558 downwards.
TTCACTGATAGATTAGATAGAGCTGCCTGTAGAAATATGCTGGGATATTATCGCCAAAACGGGCGATGTGCCTACACCGCGTCTGCGTCATCATCAGGATCGTCAGTTGATTCTAGGGATATCGCATCACTATTATCTAATCTTGCATGTTCCGATTCTTCAATGGAGAGAACATTATTCATGAGAGTAATCCTCTGCTTGTACAGGAGATTGGCCTATCCTACCCAAAGCCACTGTTATGGTCCTCCACAAACTCTTCATCCTTCTTTGCCTCGTTCTTTATACCGCTCCATGGTTTCGCGTTGCTCGACCTGCAGTGTAGGCACATCGCCCGTTTTGGCGATAATATCTCAGCATATTTCTACAGGCAGCTCTATCTTGGATCGTGTCATCGCCGAGACCAATGCGTTGTTGTTACTTTTTCATTTGACACATCCAGGTGTTCTTCGGTCTGCCTCAGGCCTTGGGTCCATCAAGTGGAACTTCCATTGATATCGCTTTCTTTGCTGGGTTCTCAGGCGGACGCCGTTGAACATGGCAATACCAATCCATTTGTCGGTCTTGGAGCTTTTCGGTGATTGGTTGTTATCATTTGTTTCGCGTAACCTTCATACATGGTCCAGCATTCTGATCCATACATGAGTGCGGGACGTACAACCGTTTTGTACAACTTGCCCTTTAGCTTCAGTGGCATTTTCTTATCGCAGAAAACTCCAGAGTTTTCTCGCCACGTCATCCACCCAACCTTTGTGCGATGTTTGATGTCATCATCGCATGTAGCTCCGTTGTTCACCATCGAGCCAAGGTACTTGAACTTGGTACAAGACTTAAGCTGCTCTCCTTTGACGTACATTTCTGGTATCGGTGCATCTGGGTCTGAGAATTGGCAGCATAAGAACTCAGTCTTTGTTATACTTACCCTCAGTCCATGCTCCTCCAGAATGTCACACCATTTTGTAAGTGCAGCTTGCAAGGCAACGATGTTTGGGCTACTGAGGACTATATCATCGGCAAAAAGAAGAGATATTTCTAGGCCGTCGGAGATACGTGTTAATAAGTAGCACATGATGATGTTGAAGAGCAACGGACTCAATACACTGCCCTGGTGTACTCCGACATTCACCGGTCCTCCACAAACTCAAAGAAATGTTATCTTCGTCATTGGTGTCATTGGTATCTTCGTCGAAGATATTTGAATTTATGACAAATCCCACTCTTCGAAAACAATTCCCAATGGTTTCGGGACTGAATTTTTCCCAAGAGGATGAGATAAAATACAGTACATTCAAAACGTTAATTTTTTTCGAGAGTGCTGATGCAGATTCATTGGAGTCAATATTGTTCAACAAGCGGTGTAACACCAGGGATCGATAGTGAAATTTAAAATGTTTGATGATACCCTGATCCAATGGCTGACACTCATTGTTGCGTTAGGAGGCAAGAACATGATGCTGACATTCGAAAGCTTCACATTCCTTGGATGCGATCCAGCATTATCGAGAAAGAGTATGACTTGCTTGTTACGATGTCTCATTCGGTTATTGAACAGTATTACCCATTTGCGCATAAATTCGCTAGTCATCCAAGAGTTTGGGTTATTTCGCCATATGTCAGGGAGTTGTGCTATCAAGATTTTTAAAAGCTCGTGGCTTTGCAGCTTTTTCAGTTACAAGGAGTATCTCTTTTTCTCCTGCCATATACGAACTCAATAAGATTGTTAGTCTTTGCAAGTTTTCCACTGGAACACTTTTCGTTCTTTTCGAAAGTGTTGTTCGGCAAGGCTTGATAAAAAAGTCCTGTTTCGTCTGCGTTGGAAATAGAATCTGGATTGTACTTCTTGAGAATGTCAGGCAATTTTTGTCTAAAATCCATAACATCTTGAAAATTAACGTCAGCTGATTCTCCCACTGCCGCTCTAAATGAAATGTGCCCCTTTTTGAACTTTCCCAGCCATCCACTTGATGCTTTGAACTCATTTTAATTCAACTCTTTTGCAATGTCCATTGCTTTCGCTTGAATCGTAGGTCCTGACAGTGGAATGTTCTTATGCCTTGCATGTGTAAACGACTGCAACACGCCTTGATCAATTAAACTGCCAGAATCTGAAGTGAAATTTCGCTTAACAGTCGAACTTACTTCACTTAGTGACTATTTTCTTTGAATTTCATTTTTGTTTTTGATAATATCTGCCGCTTGGGTCTGCAGAAATGTGCCGCTAATTCACGAACGGAAAAGCTTTTTTCGTTTTTTAAATTTATAACGTTGATTTTTTCCTGGAGCGTCAACACTTTTTTCGGTGCCATGACACTACTTTCGATAGAAGCAACTGAAAATTTTGAAATTCGACTGTAGGATCGACATGTAACAAAATTACGTTAATTTCATATGCGTACCTTCCACAATTGACAAAAAATAATTGCATAATAGTTTATACACAATCCTAATGAACTGCACAGAATGCGTACTCACTCGTATTTGATAAGTAGTGTCCGTGTAAGTGTCCGGTTATGGGAAGCGCCTGGAGCACACGAATATTAACAAATCAAACAAAAAAACAGAACAAGTTTCGCATTGAGGCCATGAAACTAAAATATTTAAAAAACGAGGAGGTATTGTGTTGTTCTCTTATTAGAGGTTTAATCACAAAAATTAGCAAAAAACGTGTGTCCGTGTCCGGGTAATAGAGCGTCCGGTTAATGGAATGTACTTTATTTGAAAATTGTATTGTAAATGAACGGGACTTAAAAAAATGTCCGGTTATTAGAAGTGTCGGGTTATGAGGAGTGTCCGTTTAGGGAGCGTACACCGTATATATAAAAAATAGAAATTAACACCAAACGGTTGTTTTTCATTAAGAAGTCCTTGCCATTTTTCTTGATTCACCATTTATTTTAGCCAATTAATTTGATGGGTTGTGAATGGGTTTGAGCCCACGTACTTTTAACTAATCAACGATATAAAGTGATTTAATAATTGTATTAAATATCACGAAGAGCAATCGTGGGACCAATCGATAATAAAAAAAAATATAAAATCATAGAGTCTCAGCGCGCTACAATACTAACATGCAGACATTATTGTAAAAACAACATATAATGCTCTCAGTTTTGCATTGAAATCAATAAAAACGATTCTTAGGTGAATTGGTTATTATTTAAAATTACTAAAACCGAAAGAAAACTTGTCACTTTAAGAAAACTGGCTAAGCGACTCCCCTTGGTTTTACATAAGATCTTATTATTAAGAATAAACGTTTCGAGTTGTACGGAACATACCCCCAATTCTTAACCCTTTAGATGTCACAGGCATTTGAAAATTTTTGAGAAAATAATTTTCTTGCACGACTTAAGTTCAATATCTCTAAATCTAGATCAGCTAGAATAGTGAGATAAAATGCCAACAAATTTACCTAAAAAATAAAACTAACCACACTAAAATCGGATAAGAAGTTTGGTTTTTACAGAGCTTAAAAAAATGTGTGATTGGACCCAAAAACAATATATTTTTTCATCTCAATTTTCTCCACGGAGAGGTGCTTGTACGATTCTTTTAAAAATTGGCGCATAGTCTTACGATCATATCTTTCTTACATCATTATTTCCATTGACAGTTTTTATACGTTAAGTGTAGAAAACTAGGGTTAATTTTAGCTCGAATTCAATACAATTCAATTCAGACTGCGCCTAAAGATCTGCAATTTGGTAAAATATATTCAAACTATGTCGAAATAGAGCCAAAATTACCCCTGGTTTTCTGCACTTAAGGTATTAAAACTGTTAGAAATAATGGAGCTAGAATAAAATAATGTAAGAAAGATGTGATCGCAAGACAATGTGCCAATTTTTAAAAGAATCGTACAAGCACCTCTCCTTGGCAAAAGTGAAAAATGGAACATAGAAATCTGCGTATTTGTTTATTAAACGCATACAATGTGTAATCGACAGTTAAAAAGATAAACTTTTCGTTGAAACGGTATAGAAAAGATATCATTACTATCTATGAAAATTTATTCCATTGAAATTGTCCAGTTGCTTACAGAGATATAACTATTATATATATTGATACTATATTTGCGCACACACCTTGAACCTATTTTGGATAGCGGTAGTGTACTACAAATTTCCTCTGGAATTCTGGAAATATGGGCGAGTTCAATTCATAGTTAAAATGACTTACTTATGTTCCTATTTGTATTTTGATCCCACAAATAGCAACTTTATAATAGCTTCCACCCATGTCAATTATATCCAGTTTTACATCTTTAGTTTCCCTGCATGTTGTCTCTATGTGCCTCAGTCAAAGATCAATAATAGACTGGATTTGTGTGGCAGTTGTTGCTAGCGAATGGTAGGGAAAGCCACTTCGTCCCGACGAACTTTCGATAGAAGATCCCAGTAAACTAAAGCAAAAAGTCCCTTGCCTATGTTTATGTCTAATTTAAAATGAAATGAAGTGATTAAAAAAAAAGAATAATTGCATAATTGAGCCGTTTATTTTGAAATGGTCGTAGGTTCATTTCACATTTGTGAAATTTATTTTTGTTCAAAAAGTCAATTATTGGAGATAATTTTTCATCTCAGATTGTTTCTTCAGTTTTCCGTAAATGAGAAGAGAGAAATTTTCAAATGCATGAATCGCGAGCATGATGACATGCCCAACATCGAGGAATCTCTTTAGGTAGAGGTTCAATGAATGAACTTTGTTTTGTGCAATGGGACTTTTTTCAGGGGGAATTTTTCTCTTGGTTCGGCGAGCCCCGAAATTGAAATGAACTTATCATCAAATAGATAAAAGCGTAACGATATTAGTGTGCATATACCTCAGCAGTTTACCGTTACCGCAATTCTGTGTGTATTATATCTGTTTCCGAATTGTGCCTCTGTATACGAAACAGCGAAAAAAAAATACTTAAAATTTAAGGAAAAAAGATTCGTTCCAATCGGGACTCGAACCTTCACGTCAAAAGGTCACCACTTTTCCTACTAAGCTATAGACGCATATATTTGACAAGTGCAAATATTCCAAAACGCCATTTCGGAAACTGAATAATTCAATATTGCTTCCCCTTTACAAGATAAAGTTCCGCGTAGTTCCAATAAAGCTGGTAAGTAGGCATGCCATAATACTACGGATATGCACCGCAGTTGTGTATAGAATAGACCGATAAGTCAAGATTTCCAGAATTAGTAAGAAAATGTTCAAAATCAGAGTTTTATGCGAAATTCAGCGAATTTCCAATATTAAAAATTAGTTCTTGCGAAATTCCGCAATTCTAGTTAGGATATTTGTTATTAACATCAGATTGGATTTTTCTGAGAAATTTCATGAAGGGCCGAAAATGAAAATTTTAGAATTTAACATGTTAGTCTACTTTGTTTAGAAACATGATTCGAGAAATATAAACATGACAAAGTCTTCGTAATGAAAATAAAAAAAAGCTCGATTGTGGTCATTTTTTCACCTGTTTCCAAGATACGGTCTTTTTTTTTATTTTGGTGGCGCACAAGATACTTCCAATCTTTTTGTAGAAGCGTTGAGAACAACAGTACGCTTTGTCGAATTATTTATCCCCGGAAGTTGGTATTCGTTTAATATTTAACTGAGTTCACTAGGGGGCTACGCTCGATTTGAACACAACCAAATATAAACAAAATGTGTTTTTCGTTTTCGATGTGCGAAAATTGATTCTTGTTTCACACTTTATAATTAACACAAAATTGTTTAATTAACAATTTGTTCACTACGCTCGCCAACCAAGGGTCAAGTTTTTTTGCCCTTTTGCATAACTACTTGAAATGTGAATTGAAATTTTCCACAAATTCCGCTCAAATATTTTCCTTAAACTCCCGAAGGCCCTGCGGTTGGGTGATATATCCTGTATTTCAAGTTTCACCAAAACAAAACAATCTGGAGCCTTTAGATCAGACAATCCCGACGATCAGGAATGAAATCATGGACACATTGAGTTTTGTAGAGGTAACCGTGCCAAGTTTCTTTTTTTACGTACGTAAATCTGGTGCATTGAACTACGCTTTATAGGGAACTGTGTTGAATGTCCTCGAGTTAATGTCCTCTGCAGCACTTTCCCTAAGAAGTTCTATATTTTCAGACGTTCGTCAAAATTAACGTCTCCCGGCACATTCCATATTTCATACGTCCCCATATAGCTCAAATTTGGGCACCATTGCTCGTATAGTTGCTGCTAAAGCCCCCCATAAGTGATTTTTATTAGCTTTCCGATAGGTAAATTTTTGCCCGCCCTGTATTTCCGAAAACATCGCCGAAATTGGATGTGACACAAGGGCCGCGTTAAGTGTTAAATATTACCAACTATGAATTTCTTTAATTTCTAATAGAACCATTATCCTGATAAAGAAAAAAAAACAAAAATCGACGAATGCACTCATCTCATACCATTTCGTATTATGACTTTCGAGAAACGTACTCTACGTACGTAAAGATCCGTCTGCAAGTACATACACTGCTCGTCATCAGATTAGCACACCCCTTCGCATGAATAGCTTCGGCTAATTTCCAACCAAACTAAAAGAGCTAAAATTTCATAATTATAACTGTTAATAGTCTATTCAATTCTAAATTATTTAAAACAAAAAGTATTGTGTTTCCATTTTTTACTTATGTTTTATAATTGTTTTTCGAAAAAGTACACACAAAATAGCAATTTAAAATTTGTCATCAGGATAGCACATGTAATTTCTTTTTTGTCGATCTTCCTCAATTGAGGACGTAGAACCCCCAATTTTTTGTTGTTGTTTAACTAATATTTCAGCTTTAATATGGATAAGAGAAAATTATTATCTGCGGAAGAGGGATCAAAAATTAAGGCTTGCAAGGAGTCAATGCGGTCAAAAAGTGAAATTTCGAGAAAAAATTAATAAAAGTCGATAAGTTGATTCCGAATTCGTGTGTAATAAGTACCGTTAAGGTAAAAATAATAGAGGCGATAAAAATGTATTACTTGTCAATCCTTATGAGAGAGTAATTTTAAAAGAAGCATCGAGCCCTCATGACTCGGTCGCAAGGATTAGGGTAAATTTTCACATTAAGGCGAGCCTACATTGTTCAAACAGTGATAAGAAATGCTCCACATTTAAAGAAACTAAAACTGAAGAACAAACCCCAACTTAACTTTGCCCGAAGGAAAATACGTTAATTAATAAGCATGAGTCCACTTGACATGGAACCAAGAATGGCGCTATGTTGTCTTTTCGAATGAAAAAAGTTCACTTTAGAAGACTAACACAGTTATAATGTCTACTTTCAGGATCTTTGCTAGGAAGGACACCATTAGGATCGCCTCCACTTTGGAATAGATGGTGTAATGGTCTCGAGGGCCAACTGGTACTGCAAGATGACTCTTCTTTTTGTTCGAAAAGACAACAGAGCGTCATTCTTTGTTCCATGTCAATTGTTCTCGCGCTTAATTTTAGCGCATTTTCTTGTAGCTTTACTTTCTTTAGATGTGGAGCATTTCTTATCACTGTTTAAACAATGTAGGCTCGCCTTAATGTGAAGATTTACCCTAATCCTTGCGACCGAGTCATGAGGGCTCGATGCTTCTCTCCAAATTACTCTCTCATAAGGATTGACAAGTACTCAATTGTTATCGCCTCTATTATTTTTACCTTAACGGTACTTATTACACACGAATTCGGAATCAACTTATCGACTTTTATTAATTTTTTCTCGAAATTTCACTTTTTGACCGCCTTGACTCCTTGCAAGCCTTAATTTTTGATCCCTCATCCGCAGATAATGATTTTCTCTTATCCATATTAAAGCTAATTTATTACTTAAACAACAACAAAAAATTCGGGGTTCTACGTCCTCAATTGAGGAAGATAGACAAAAAAGAAATTACATGTGCTATCCTGATGACAAATTTTAAATTGCTATTTTGTGTGTACTTTTTCGAAAAACAATTATAAAACATAAGTAAAAAATGGAAACACAATACTTTTTGTTTTAATTAATTTAGAATTGAATAGACTATTAACAGTTATAATTATGAAATTTTAGCTCTTTTAGTTTGGTTGGAAATCAGCCGGAGCTATTCATGCGAAGGGGTGTGCTAATCTGATGACGAGCAGTGTATGTAAGTACTCGAATTAACTTTATTATCATCCTCACCAACAAAGTGGGCCACGTTGATTAATGCTGTGTTAAAAATACGTGTTTTATTTGGAAGACGGTTCATTGAAGTCCAAATACTAGTTGTTGCTGTACTCAATGCACTCCAAAAACTAGTATTAGGACTTTAATGAAATTCCAACATTTGGCTTTAGATGCCCTCAACGAAAAAAATTTTTTAATTTCATATTGTGGATAACATGTTGGTATTTACGCATGAAACAAAAAATGAAGCGAAGAACAACCTTTATTTATTTGAATACTCGTAAGCTACAATCTAGTCATTATGAGCTTTGAGATTGCGAAATGTGGCGGAGTTAATATAAAGTTATTTCAAATTTGAAAAAGTTAAATCGCTTTCGTTCAGGGTGTCCTCCAATACACAGACGCAAGCATTATATATGTACATGCCCGCGCGAAATTGTACCAAGACGACCCGACTCATATTTTGAGTAACATGAACACACATTACAGCTCAATAAATAAAAATTGTGTTTCAATTTATTTTATTTTTAATGCTATATGTTACTTGCGATGGACATTTTCAATCAGAGCAGAAACTTTTTCATTCATTGAATTGAGAAATACTATATGTTGCTGATTGTGATTGATTCTATTGTTTAATTTATTTATCATTTTTTCTGGAAAACTTACAACCAATTGGGTACCATGCATTCATTTTAAAAGCTCTTTGCTATTAATTTATTGTTATTTCCTTGTTTTATTGTTAGAATACATTTCAGCTTAGACATTTCGTAAGATGTTGTAAATTTTAAATAGGACTAAATATTTTGTTGGCGATAATGAATATCTGTTGAATTTAGATTAATTTCTTAAATGGAAATTCTGTATACAATTAGTTATTATAAATTTTAGTTAATTTTGTTATTAATCGACTTCCAGCAACAATTAAAATATCCTGATAGATTTTTATATTTGCGGCCACGTAATTGCCATTTTACAAAAACTATCGTAATACTGTTCAAAAATCTTAAATGATTTTCATCTGAAAAACAGTTGTCTGAATAATCACGTAAATGATATATTGGAGCAATTGCTCATAGACTGATATTAATAATTTTAAGTAATAATGTAATTTAATAAAAGATGCATTCTTTAAGTCATATAATTGGATTTTCTTTGTAATGGAAAAAAGTGTAAAAATTTCCCGCGTAGTAAAATTCACGCAATCTAATGAAGTGGGAAAAATGCATGCCAATATTGTGACTCTTAACATTTTTATACCCTTCGCTCGTAGAGTGAAAGGGTTATTAACTTTGTCATGAAGTTTGTAACGCATTGAAGGAAGCATCTCCGACCATCTAAAATGTATGTATATAGTCAGCATGACCAGAGGAATCGATTAGGCGATGTCCGTGTAGTCCTACGGCAACTGCCTCTCCGGAGCGGACCACACCCGTTTTTCTACAAAACGGCCAAAAGCTGTCAATATACCTGCCTGGCAAGAGCCCTGAAGGTTCGACGCAAGAAGGTTGTGTTTGCCTGTGTATATGTGTGGATACGAGGTATGTTGTTTTTTCGTCATATTGGGAGCATTACATCTCGGCGCTGCTGCTCTCAATCTTACTAATTCGCGCCGGTGTTGAAACAAATTCAGGCCCAAGGTTACAGATTTGTAGTGTCTGCAACCAACGAATCGGTTCAAATGCCAGATCAGTGCAGTGTAATTGCTGTATGGAATGGGTTCACTTTAGGTGTTCGGGGTTACGTAGACAGGGTCAGCTTTCCTCGGCGTATGTCGCGGCAGGTTGCACAAATTATGGGCAACCTTGGGCTGCACCTAGCCCGCCTTCTCCTCCACTGCTCCCTGCACCGCCCAACAATGCGATAAGGAATGCCAGATCCAGTCTTACGCCTGGCCCTCCTCCTCCAGCGAGTGTCACTTCACTATCCACATTACAGTTTAACTGTAATGGCATTCACCTCAAAATCCCTGAGATCACACACTTCACACTTCTCTTCACGTCCATAGCGAATATGTTATATTGCGCAAAGGTAGACCGGCCGCCACGGATGATCCTCACCCTGGAGGTGGACTTGCCTTCCTAATACACAAGTCCGTACATTACTGTGTATTAGATGAAGTTGATGACGGTACGGCGGAAATACAAGCCATCTCAGTTTCATCAGGAAGTACTAATATCGAAATTTTTAATGTGTATATTCCACCGCAATCTAGTTGCCCTTCTGGCTATCATTTCGATATTGGTCCTCTCCTTTCCGGAGAACACAGGGTCATCCCTGGCGACTTTAATGCGCACCATGAGCTCTGGCATTCGGACTTCAATAGCAATGCCAGGGGTATATGTATTTATCGCCGAATCACTTGAGGCCTCAGAATTCCTAGGAAAGGAAAGGGCAATAACGCCATTGAATTTGGCAGTAAAAAAACCTGCGATCCTCTTCAGTGCGCGAGCCTGTTCAATTATTGAACATCTGACGGCCTTACACGCAAAATTAGAAGACGGATTCGCAGCCGGAATGTTGACACCATACCATCATTTACTGCGGACCAGGTTAAAAAAGTCATCGAGAATGCTCAAGGCCATCGGACCAGATGGCATTTCGATGGCCATGCTGAAGCATCTCGACCTTCCGGCCATTGAGTATCTCACGTCTGTCTTTAATTTGTCGATCTCCACGCTTGCCATCCCTGAAATCTGGAAAACAGGTCGGATTGTTTCCCTGTCTCAAGCCAGGGAAGAGCGCAAATCTCGGGGAATCGGACGCTGGAGGCTCTTGTTGCACCAGCGAAGCTAGAATCTGGCCAGCATGGCTTCAGGAAAATGCATAGTACCACCAATGCCCTCGATGCGGTCACTACACGCATTCGCGATGGGCTAAATCTACGTCATCCTTGGCACAGAACCATTCTTGTGGCAATTGACCTATCAAATGCATTTGATAAGGTCAATCACTCTATGCTTCTCGCTAACTTGTTGAATATGCATATTCCTGCACAAGAGATTCGTTGGATTGCCAACTATCTAGCTAGTCTTCACTCCTTCACCGAGTTTCGTGGCAAACGTTCTAAGCTTAGGAAAATCAAATTAGGTGTTCCACAGGGAGAGGTACTCTCCCCCACTCTGTTTAACATCTACATATCCGGCCTTCCCACACCACCTGACGGAATCGAGGTGATTTCCTATGCTGACGATTGCACCGTATTCGCCACAGGGAACGATAAGGATGAAATGCGCCTCCAAATTAATCGCTATCTAGGACGATTACAGGCATTTTTCCAAAGCCGAAACCTCACCATCTCTGCGTCCAAATCTTCTGCGACTTTTTTAACCACTTGGTGGGAGGACTTTACATGGGGTGGTCTTACGGCAACTGCCTCTACGGGGCGGACCACACCCGTTTTGTCTTGCAAAACGGCCAAAAGCTGCCAATATGCCTTCCTGGCAAGAGCCCCGGCAGGAGCCCTGAAGGTTCGATGCAGGAAGGTTGTGTTTGTCTGTGTATATGTGTGGGTACGATATATGTGTTTTTTCGTCATATTGGGAGCATTACATCTCGGCGCGGCTGCTCTCAATTTTACTAATTCGCGCCGGTGTTGAAACAAATCCAGGCCCAGAGGTATGGATTTGTAGTGCAACCAACCAACCAACGTATCGGTTCGAATGCCAGATCAGTGCAGTGTAATTGCTGCAGGGAATGGATTCACTTTAGGTGTTCAGGGTTACGAAGACAAGGTCAACACTCCTTAGCATATGTTGCGCCAGGTTGTATGAATTCCGGGCAACCCAGGGCTGCTCCCAGCCCACCTTCTCTACCACTGCCCCCTACACCGCCAAACAATATGATAAGGAATGCCAGACCCAGTCTTACGCCTGGCCCTCCTCCTCCAGCAGTTTTCACTGCGCTATCTATATTACAGTTTAACTGTTGTTGTTGTTGTAGCGATTCAAGAGATTTTCTTTATTTCTCATGAATCGAAGGGGGTCTTGGCAGCTCTTTGGCCGTTTTAACAACGGGTAGCTCCGGGACGATTTACATCGAAGAACCGGCTGCCGTAGGAGCATTTTTATGGACAACACAAACATCCATGGGTCACAGTGGGATTCGAATCCACGCACCGGCAACTCAGAGATAGACATCTCTGCCACTGAGCTACCGAATGCCCCGCCCCGTTTAACTGTAATGGCATTCACCGAAAAATCGCTGAGATCACACACTTCTTGAGTTCCAACAGAATTCTCATCGCCGCCATCCAAGAGACGTTGCTTCACGCAAACTCGTCTCTAAGCGTCCATAGCGAATATGTTATACTGCGGAAAGATCGACCGGCCGCCACGGATGATTCTCACCCTGGAGGTGGACTTGCCTTCCTAATACACAAGTCCGTACATTACTGTGTATTAGATGTAGTTGCTGACGGTACGGCGGAAATTCAAGCCATCTCAGTTCCATCAGGGAGTACTAATATCGAAATTTTTAATATATATGTACCACCTCATTCTAGTTGCCCTTCTGGCTATCGTTTCGATATTGGTCCTCTCCTTTCCGGAGAGCACAGGGTCATCCTTGGCGACTTTAATGCGCACCATGAGCTCTGGCATTCGGACCTCAACAACAATGCCAGGGGTATAACTATCGCCGAATCACTTGACGCCTCAGAATTCTGTTCACTCAATGAAGACTCGCCGACTAGAGTCGTGGGCACTTGCAGTAGTTCTCCTGACATAACTATTGTCAGTGCCAGCCTAATTGCTGCTTCCCGATGGGAAGTACGTACCACCCTTAAATCAGATCACCTCCCAATCATTATAAAGATTGACAAACCAGCGAACATGACTAAGTCTGAGAAGCGAACGTTTGTCAATCACAAGAAAGCCGATTGGGATGGTTTCAAAGCTTACTCGTCGGCGAAGTTCATCGAGCTAACATCACCTATCACCATTCATGAGGCCGAGAAAAATATTAGGAACGTCATTACCTCAGCCGCGGCACGTTTTATTCCGGCAGGACGTATCCCGAAAGTTCGGCCTAACTTCCCCACAAGTGCCGCCAGATTAGCCGATGAACGTGATCAGATCAGAAGCGCTCACCCTGATGATCCCAGAATTCAGGAGCTTAACTCCGAAATTGACCGACAAGTTAAAGACTATAGGAGGGCGAAATGGAATCAGTACCTCGATGAATGTAACCTCAATGAAGGTGTCAGCAAATTATGGTCTACCGTCCGCGCCCTTTCCAATCCCCGGAAAGAAAAGGGCAACAACGCCATTGAATTTGGCAACACTAAAACCTGCGATCCTCTTCAGTGTGCTAGCCTGTTCAATAAACAATTTATTGAACATCCCAAGTCTGACGGCCTCAAGCGCAAAATTAGAAGACGGATTCGCAGCCGGATTGTTGACACCATACCATCTTTTACAGCGGACCAGGTTAAAAAAGTCATCGAGAATGCTAAAAACTCCAAGGCCCTCGGACCAGATGGCATTTCGATGACCATGTTGAAACATCTCGACCTTCCAGCCATTGAGTATCTCACGGCCGCCTTTAACTTGTCGATGTCCACGAGTTACATCCCAATGCAATATGCATAACAAAATACGATCCTCGTATCCTTTGTGAAGGATACTTAAATGTTATCCTGTGTGTTGTATGAGTTTTATGATCATTTATGGTTGGTCGTAATATTCACGCACACCAAATGTTCGAAAGGATCATGTTGTGTTTGGGATATCCGTATATAGTTTTATTACTCTACAGTTGAGTACATATGCATAATGTGTATATGTTATGTAATGTAAGATTATGAATAGATCCTTAGGTTTAGTTAGAGTTAAATAATTTGTACTCTTTGAGTTGGAAATATACCATAGTCAAGGAAACATCGTGTTTTCTTCCACTCCTCGTCCTCGGCATCGTCATCTTGTTTATAACTGGCGCAGTCGGAAAAACTTTGTGTGGTTATGGATCTTACTATAAATTAGTAAGACAAAATCCGTAAAGCCTCTACAGGTGAGGCATAACCACAGACAAAGAAAGTTGAAAGTAATTTCGCGAGTGAATTACGTGTAAAATGAGTGGATTCAAAGTTTGCGAGAATAGAAGTTCGGTGGAGAATATGGAAACACCAACACAACGCAAACAACTCTCATATGAAGAGATTTACGAAATCGCGATGAAGGTGCCGGTATACGATGGAAACAACTCTCGGTTCCACGTATACAATTGGACGACTGTTGCAAGTGGCATTTTAAGCCTAAGCAGCCATCTTAACGAATTATATGTTGAATCTATTGATGATTTAATTCGTTCCAAAATAGTTGGGCAAACACCAAAGCGCGTATGCAGAATGTGCATAGCTAAGCCGTGGAGTGAGTTAGTTGAAAAATTGCACCTACACTTTAGGGAAGAAAAGAAAGTACAGAAGGATGATCCTGTAGTTATGGATGAATTAAAGCTATTGATGGCAACGTATTCCAGAATTTATGAAAATGCGAACAACACTGGAATAACCATAGTGGAAAATGTTGATCCTCAAATTGAAGAAAAGAATTGTGTAGTTATAAAGAGTGAATTAGTAGCTGAAGATATCGTTAACCAAAATAGCCCTGTTGTCATTTTAAATCTCGAAAGTAATGAAGTTTTTGATAAAAATGAAAAAGTTGAAAAACAGTTCAGTGATGCATTAAATAATAGTTATCAAAATAAAAATACAGACCTTATAGAAAATCAAGATACATTAAAATCTCATGTAGCGGAAAATATAAAATATAGTGAAACAAATAGTGAATTTAAAACTAAAGATGTGACTCCAAAAATTAACGACATTGAAGTAATTTTGGATAACGAAAACGAACAAGAACGGAATAAAGAAAAGTATACTAAAAACAAATTTGAAATTCAGACAACGAATTTGCTCCACCCAAAAGAGGAAAAGTGTGAATCAATTAAAGAAAGAAAGCAATATGTAACAATAATACCAATAACTGAAATAAATGAAAAGTGTGAACCAGTAAAGTTTAATGTAGCAAAAGTTAATCACGAAAGAAAATGTGAAAATAAAACATCAATAAGAAATAGTGGAATTTTAAAATATAAAATGAAAACTTATAAATATACAAAATATATTTTCAATAATAAACTGAAACCGAATGCTAAATATTATGTAAGCAAAATTAAACAATGTTATATTGATTATAAAAAGAAAATGAGTAATAAAGGAACATTCAAAAGAAATTTCAAACAAAAACATAATGTAAAATTGAAAGTGTTTTCGAATCATTTTAACCCTAATGTTAAGACTCAAAGAAAAACTGAAAATGAGTATTGTGAAAAAAAGACATTTAATGAAAATGGACCTTATAATAAAAATATAAATAAATGGAAAACATCATCGAGGACGCTGAGTAATCTTCGAGGGCGGAAAGAGTTTGGTGCCGCAAATAAACTCAAGTGATATATTGAAAAAAGTATTTAACAACAAAATCCGTTTGATCCTAATTGAAGCAAGTCCTTTGGAAAACGATTATCGATAACCGACAAGAAAAAAATAAACTTAAAAATAACGTGAATTTTGATAATAATAATATAATAATCCAAATACGAAATAAAAAATCGTGATCGAATAAATTTAATAGAACGAATAATGTGTACTATGAAGTTTTAAGTAATAGTTTGCGAAGGCAGTGGTTACGTAAAAAGCGACTGAAAAGGGTATGCATAACCGGTTTTTATTTTACTTGTTCTTTTGCTATTTTGCAGATTTTGGATGCCATGAGATAAGTATGTATTTCAATAGGAGTTCCTATTTCAAATACGAAACTGGAAGATTACTTTAGGGAGTCGATGGACTGTGCCCTCTGAGTAAATGTGGGATGAAGCCAATAAATTTATCAGAGGTTTTCGAAGCAAAGAAGCCCAAACAGTAGAACTCAATATTAAGCCGTATTACAACGCCGATAGTTTCCAAGATTACCGAAAAGTAACTATTTCTGACACGACAAGCCTTAATTGATTAACGTACTTAATATTTAGAAATAAGTTTTATACAAAGTTTAGTTCAAAATCTATTTAGCAATTAAATCATTCATTTTAAAGAAAATAATTTAAAGCAAAATCTTCGATCAAATTCTTTTTAGTATTATCAACACACGATTATCTGATAAATTGCACTATAAAATTATAAAAATCATATATCGTATTGTATCATATATGAATATGAAATCTTTGGGTAAATAGAAATTATTTTGAATATACACCGTAAAATTTAAAGAAAATACTTAAATCTTATATGTCATTGGAAGACTCCGCAATTTCAGGCTAAATGTTAAATAATTCGCTAAATAGGCAATATTTTATTCTTGATTCATATGTATGTACTTTTGATAATTGCTATTATTTAATGATTAATCGATTTGTCCGCCACAATTTTTGATATTGTAAGAAATAAGGTTCCAATCCTAAATAATCTTTCTTCAAAGTACTGATTACCGAAAGAAGAACATTTTCGCATTGATAGTTACGAATCGAACATATTTCTTAAGTAGCATGAACATTAAAAAAGAATCTGAAAAAAACATTATATCGTTTGTACTAATTTAGAATATTTGTCAATGATTTGAATAGTAAATCACTAAACAGAAAAATTAAGTGATTCTTTTTATAAATGTTAAATATCAGCCAAAAAACGAAAAATTCGGTCCACATTTGTACTTACGTACCATCATAAATTTATTTCTATACAATATTCCTTTTACACAGGTCCTTTTAATTTCAAATATCTCATTTTTGATAATTAATTCAAAACAGTATGTACATTAGAAAAATTTAACAAAACTCATAAACCTAAATTTGGAGACCAAATTAAAACTTGGGAGGGTCGAGTTACATCCCAATGCAATATGCATAACAAAATACGATCCTCGTATCCTTTGTGAAGGATACTTAAATGTTATCCTGTGTGTTGTATGAGTTTTATGATCATTTATGGTTGGTCGTAATATTCACGCACACCAAATGTTCGAAAGGATCATGTTGTGTTTGGGATATCCGTATATAGTTTTATTACTCTACAGTTGAGTACATATGCATAATGTGTATATGTTATGTAATGTAAGATTATGAATAGATCCTTAGGTTTAGTTAGAGTTAAATAATTTGTACTCTTTGAGTTGGAAATATACCATAGTCAAGGAAACATCGTGTTTTCTTCCACTCCTCGTCCTCGGCATCGTCATCTTGTTTATAACTCACGCTTGCCATCCCTGAAATCTGGAAAACAGGTCGAATTGTTCCCTGTCTCAAGCCAGGGAAGAGCGCAAATCTCGGGGAATACTGCAGCCCCAGTTTGGACACATAGTCTATGTGACACAAACTGGTCCAAAGTTCAGGTCTGCCAAAATGCCGCTCTATGCATCGCGACAGGTTGCCTTCTGATGTCTGCCCAGGATCACTTACATCAGGAGACAAAATTGATGCCAATACGTGATCACAATCTCCTACTCTCTAAACAGTATCTTGTTGGGTGCTACCGTGAGGATCATACCAATAATCATCTCATGGACCGAATTCCTCCACCACGACATGTCAGGCGTGGTTTACGAGACCTTGAGAGAGAGGTTCAGGGATACAAACGGGACCCTTACGATGAAGTTACATACCGAGCCGCCATTGCAGCGATCCACACTGAAGAAGTGAATCGGTCTATCGCGAGTTTAGGTGCGAATAGAGTCCTCTCAGAGCGCCCACCACCAATTTCGCCTGAGGAGATTAGGCTCCCGAGAGCCACCAGAGTAACACTAGCTCAACTTCGGTCGGGCTTTTGTTCACGCCTTAATTCGTACCTTTCTCGCATAAACCCGGACATCCAAAACATCTGTCCAAACTGCAATGGTACTCCTCATGATGTGGGCCATTTGTTTCAATGCCCCGCTGCGCCCACTGATCTTACCCCTATATCACTGTGGGAAAACCCTATCGCAGCAGCTATGTTTTTGTCCTTAGACCTCACGGACACAAACATTGACGAACCATGAATCGTACCCACATAGATGCACAGAGGTTACACACCTTTCTGCACCGCTACAAGAAGAAGAAGGACTTTACATGGGAGATTGATATACGTATTGACAACAATTCTGTTCCTACTGTAGCAAACCCCAAAATTCGCAGCATCCGTTTGTGCGAAAATGCACATTAGGAATAAAAAACTAAAAGCTATAGCTGGTAGCACCTGGGGCAAAGATAAAGAAACCATGCTAGCTACTTATAAAGCGGTGGGTCGATTGGCCGCTGATTATGCAGCCCCAGTTTGGACACATAGTTTATGTGACACAAACTGGTCCAAAATTCAGGTCTGCCAAAATGCCGCTCTACGCATAGCGACAGGTTGCCTTCTGATGTCTGCCAGGATCACTCCCATTAGGAGACAAAATTGATGTCAATACGTGACCACAATCTCCTACTCTCAAAACAGTATCTTGTGGGTTACTATCGGTGAGGATCATCCCAATCATTATCTTATGGATCGAATTCCACCACCACGACATGTCAGTGGTTTACGAGACCTTGGGAGAGAGATTCAGAAATACAAACGGGACCCTTACGATACCGAGCCACCATCGCAGCCATCCACACTGAAGAAGTGAATCGGTCCATTGCGAGCTTAGATGAGGATCATCCCAATCATTATCTTATGGATCGAATTCCACCACCACGACATGTCAGTGGTTTACGAGACCTTGGGAGAGAGATTCAGAAATACAAACGGGACCCTTACGATACCGAGCCACCATCGCAGCCATCCACACTGAAGAAGTGAATCGGTCCATTGCGAGCTTAGGTGCGAATAGAGTCCTCTCAGAGCGCCCACCACCAATTTCGTGTGAGGAGATTAGGTTCCCGAGAGCCACCAGAGTAACACTAGCTCAACTTCGGTCGGGCTTTTGTTCACGCCTTAATTCGTACCTTTCTCGCATAAACCCGGACATCCAAAACATCTGTCCAAACTGATGGTACTCCTCATCAGGGAGTAGATATTATCTACTCCCTGCTCCTCATGCTGTGGGTCATTTGTTTCAATGCCCCTATATCGCTGTTGGAAAACCCTATCGCAGTAGCTATGTTTTTGTCCTTCCACCTCACGGACACAAACATTGACGAACCATAACTCATACCACCGCCGTCTCTATATTAAGGCCGCAATGTAGAAATCTTTCGCCTACTGTTTGCACTGTTTTGTTGTTACTTTTAATGACGTCATATG
Organism: Microchrysa polita; assembly: GCA_949715475.1. Lineage (NCBI taxonomy): Eukaryota > Metazoa > Arthropoda > Insecta > Diptera > Stratiomyidae > Microchrysa > Microchrysa polita. The sequence continues at coordinate 83,455,162 of OX454416.1, read as the reverse complement.
ATTGTTGTTGCTTGTTCGTGTAAATCTGAAACTTAGTAGGCAAACTATGACGGCATGGAACGGCTGAGTTACGGCCTTGATGTATCTAGATGGCGTTGCTCATACCCACATAGATGCACAGAGGTTTCACACCTTTCTGCACCGCTAAAAGAAGAAGAAGGCGATGTCCGTCTGTTGCGACCACTGATCCTAAAAACTAAGAGGATTGCCCCGTAGAAACGATAAATGATTGAATTTTTCAAATCAGACTGGATCTGACAGGTGGGGACAATTCGTCTTTTTTACCTTTGTGTCGCACTGAAACTGCGATATGACTATTACATTTTATAGATACACTTCCTGACTTCCTCCAGCAACAATCTTCCCCCCACTTACTTCGTAAAAACTTCACAATAACACTTGACAGATGGGGACAACCGCTTTTTAAAATCGTGCCATGCAGTTTGTATGGGTGACAGCTGATTTAGCATTCCTTTTTATTTCTCTATTCCATGGTTGCGACAGTTTAAAAGCTATGAAGCTGAAATGTTGCACACTTGCTTCTTTTTGTTTAGCAGACAGGCAGGCAGCTTGTATGTTTGAATAACTAAAATCGGACAATGGGGCGTTGGGGCCACCATACAAACCCAACTCCCCAAATTAAAAACTTTTTTATTTGTACACCGATTTCAACCAAACTTCACGCAAATGTGTTTCTATTTGTAACGAAATTTTCTTCCAAGCCTCTCTTGAGTGAGGGTGGAGGCTCGGCTCCGAAAGTTGTCAACCGAAACCTCCTCAAGGCGGCACAAGTGACGCGTGCTGGCATGCTTAGCTCAGCTACCGGTAACATGGGAGGGTTTTTGGCCGCTGGGCTCACATTTCGTCACAAATTCTTTATTGCACACGCGTTTGCCCGTATCACCACTGGACTGAACCACTGCAACACTCTTTTTTTTCACTCCGGGAGTATTTTATCGGAGAACGCTCGCCCACCCCAGCCATGGACCGGACTATTTGTTTATACCGGTCCCCTCATTCCCAAACTTTCAATTCAATTTCTTTTCACATCACTATCACGGAGTAGGAAGGGTAGGAAGCAAAATTATTTTTTTTTTCTTTAAGCCATTTCACAAGTTTATTAACAGTATTGTTTTGTTTTTCTTTTTAATTCATCTTAATAATATTATTACTATTAAAAATTTCTGAATGAAATGTGATCGTGACTTCACAAGTCTTGATTTGTTTGTGTTTTTTGAAAAGTACGATAGTTATCCAAAAATGTGTTATCCATCGTATGTGATTTAAAAGTTTGAAACTTTAGCTACCTGTTGGTACCCTTTTTATCAATATTTCTTGCGCACTTTTTAAATTAATGCCAATTGTAACAAAAAACTGAGAAAAATGAAATTTATGGTGCCTAACGGTCAGGTAAATTACCCCTACAAAAGCGCCCGTAATCGGTTTCTCATTATCAGTTGCATCTGGAAAGTTAGCTTACCTACATCTAAGGTAATTTCAATTACTGTTTTGTCATCCATGGATACGGCGCCTGATCAAGTGGCTCAAGTTGTAGCCCTATTGTCTGAATGTCTTAGTCAGCGAACCGTCAATCGCCGTCTTGGAATGAGTCAGTCTGCTGTTTCGAGAGTTAGCAGGAGATTTCGAGAGACTGATAGCTTTAATTCGAGACCAAGAACGGGCCGCCCTCGAGAGAGAGAGAGAGAGACGACAAGTACGTTACGAAAATCGGTTCCTCACGGGTGTCGCTGCGCAGCAGAACCTGAGGCGTGTTCGTGTTGGCGGAGTAGCCGTCAGTGCCCGGACAGTGAGGAAACGATTAAGGGAAGACGGCCTGCCACGTGCCCTAAATTGACTGTAGGACACCGACAAGCGCGCCTCCTATTTGCTCGAGATCATCTGAATTGAAGCGTTACGGAAAGGAGGTCAGTATTGTTCACTGACTTTTCGCGAATACCCTAATAATAGATCGAACATTTACATTGCGGTAAAGGCAAATCGGGTAGTGTTGCGGCAAATTTTACACGGAAAATATTGGTTCCCGATAGATTTCCCTCGCGAAAAGTGCAATGTGTCGTAGATTAAAGTGTGTAAAATGCAAAAAAAAAAAGAAATATTAAAATGATTAACTCTGAATCAAGTTTACAAACCAAAAATACTGAATAACAAAGTGACATACGGGAAATTGTTCGCGGAGACATCTGGGGGATTAGTTTGGCAGATGATCCAAGTCATACCCTGGATCAATTTCCAGGATCATCATTTTGTATGAGATTTCCAATAAATCTGGAAATGGTCCAGTAAGTCGATGTAGTACTGTAATAGGAATGATGCAAGTAACATTCTATGGTGTATTTTGAGTTTCATGACATTCGATTTAATCTAGTCGGCCGATATCGACTCGATTAATTACTACTGGCAGGATTTACTATTTATTTTATTTACTTGCATCTTACATGTTAATCCCCTCTAACACCAGTTTGAATTTGATTGCATTTTTATGCCAAAAATTCACTTTTTATGAAATTTTTTTTTTCAATGTCACAGATGTAGTTTTTTTAAGTCTTTTCATAATTTCTTCTAATGCAAAATCATTTTCATTGTGTCGTATAGTCATCGTAAGCTATGTATATCCGTCCGTCCGGGTGTCTGTCAGTTCAGCTAAAAATTTTATCGATACCAGATAATAAATTCGACACGATAACTTTATGTTTAGGTTCTTCTGTCCTTGCGGTCGTTCTGCTTCTTTAGAGATATTACTAGTATATTTACTGGAAAGCTGTCAGGGATCTCTCTTCCTTTTATAATTGGGCTTGGGACCAACTTTGGCGGAATTAAAGTTGCAGCTTATGTGGTCTTGAAAAAAAAGTTGCCTTTTTGATTTTGCTTTTAAAAACGTTTATTATATATTTTAATTAATTTCAATGAATTTTTGATAATGTTCGGATGCATTTCGACTAAAACCGTCATCTTTACCGAGTACATTTAAACCTACCCAAATTAACAATTTCATCCCTATAATATTTCGTAAAATATTCTCTACTAACAATAATAGTGGCACGTTACAGCATATAAACACTGAATAATAGGCCAATAATGTCATTTGGCGCCGTTTTTTTAATCCAATAGAACCTTATTGTAGGACTAAATTATGCTTCAATAAAGGCGTACTCCATTTGCCTTATATCATCACTTTCTGTCATTGAACGCAATTGCAAAAAAAAATTGTAAAACAAAATGTCCGCGGCTAGGATCGAACCCATGCCTGTTGATTGCCCGTCCTACACGCTACCACTCAGCCATCCTCACATATAGTCAGCATTGCTCGTAAACACTACAAATGGTTAGCTGCTTCTATAGAAATGCTCGACATTTCTTCATCGAATCTTCTGCAACCATGAGTTGTATCAATTGTACGATGAGCTGGAAGTATCGAAAATCTATACATTTATTAATAAAATAAAATTAATTTCTGCGCAGAGATTACCTTAATTGGTTCCGCAGATAACAATGAGCGAGTAAGTGTGGGTTTCATGCAAGATTTCAAAGATTTATATTGAAGAAATTAGGTATTTAAAAGCACTTCATAAGTTTCATTTTCTTTTAAAATCACCAAGTCCATACTTCTATCAAACTACGGAGAACAATTTATTGGATGACCATACGAATGTCACACTATAAAAATGAAACCGCCTGTGCTATAGAAGAATATATGCATGTGTGTGTGTTAACTTAAGAGAGACTATTCCAGGGGTGTGCTGTATCATCCAATAAACACAAGAGTGGAGTATTTAAAGGAGTATCTTTTTAGGTTAATGTTAAGAGAAAGTTTTATCGAAGTCTTATGCCACCATCTTTAAATTTATTTCATAAGGATGATAAATGCTTTCCGGAAAATGCTTTAAGAATGTGTTATCGGATCAAAATACTTCTTTAAGCGATGTCATACGATAAACTGATTTCGTGGTACTATATGGTTGTTACAGTGTGATGTGCTTCTTTAAAGCAAACGAATTGTTACTTGGGACGTTAAGACGGTTTTGACTTAAATGCATCCGAACATATAAAAAGTTAATTGAAGTTAATTAAAATTTATAAGAAACCCTTTCAAAACCAAAATCAAGAAGGTGGTTTTTAAATTGTACAAATAATCTATTTAATCTTAGATTTTGCGGTCCGAGTCATTTTTGTCGTCAACTTCATTAAAAATTATTGTTCCGCCACTGGGGGAAAAACTGTTTTGACATTCCGTATCAAAACAACAAATTTGTGATTGCGTTTTTTCGGTGAAAGGGTGATAAAAATGTATAAAAACACACACAATTCATTTGCATTTTTACATTACCTGTGAAATTAAACTCAAATGCGTTGTCTTCCAAAGGTATAGCAGCATCCGAACACAATACACTTCACTTTGGCCACACGCGAAGTTCACTGCTGTTATACGTACGTACAAAGCCACCTATATTAGAAAGCCGGGAAGCAACAAATGCACACAAATCAAGCCTATGAACATGTCGTATCCCAGCAAACAATTTCTATCGTCCGCGATACGAATTCAATTCGCCTGATAGAAAACATTTCTCGAATTTCATATCGTTTTCGAATTAAAGGCGTCACTCCCTTCGTGAAGGAATAGTGACCGATATTAATTCGCCAGGATGATAATTTGGCGATAATAGACTAATACATAGAAAAAGTGAAATTTTTTTTTTATTTTTCCCTTTTTTCTAATTTTTTTTCTTCTATTTCATCCTTAACTTTTTTTACCTTATTTTAACTTTACCTTTTTACACTTTGCTTCTACTGGGAATCGAACCGGGCACCTATCGTTTCGTAGTCCTACGTCCTACACCTGAGCTATCTAAGATTACAAATTATGGGAATAAATTAGTCGTTTTATATTTTGACAATTTCGTAATTCGCTCGTTGGGAAGAATTACGATTTTATCATCCTTGCAATAATGAGAAGATATTTCGTTAATAGGAGCCAAATTCCTGACATATTGATGACGATTTTTCGTCGGGGAGACAAGCTTACGATAAATTTTTCATTCGAATGATATCGTTTGCGTATCATTTTTGTGATTTTTCGAATAAAACGATAAAATTGTTTGCTGGGATATACGTTGCACGATGCACTAACACAAGCAGAGCGCATGCAAAAAAACCGTGTCGGCTTTGATAAAAATCGCGAAAACACGTGGCAAATTCACTTTTTATCGGGATTTTTTTCTTTCACTGCATTATAGATACTTCAATTCACGACACATTGCACTTTTCGCGACGAAAATCGGCCGGGAACCAATACTTTTCGTGTAAAGTTTGCCGCGACCCAACCCGATTTGCCTTTACCGCAATGTAAATTTTCCATCTGCTTAAGCCTATGATTTGACGTTTAAGGCTATGACCGTGTTCTGCTTCTGGGCTTGTATTAAGGCGGCTTTGCGTACGTATCATGCAAAGAAATAGATATGGAGTAGCCTTAATGATGAAACTGCATGTAAAAACAACAACACTACATAGGACGAAAATTCTTGTCCATGGGCTCTCTCGTTCAGCGGTTCACGATTCCTTCCGGTCAAATGCGACTAGTTTTGACGCACACAGCTACAAAATCGACTGGTTCAGCCACTCCCATCAATACACACAACGACAAAGTCATCCGGTTCTGCTGGTTCTGTAGCACGTGCGAATTCTATATTGTCAAAGTCGGTAAACGCGGTAAACGATCCTCGCCGCGAATGTCGTTTGATTTAATGCGATTGCGCGAAATAGTTACGTTATTACGTTGCTCGGGTAATTTGTGGTTGTTAGGTGCTGTTTTATGCCATAAAATGCAAACGTAGTTTGTTATCGACGGGTTGTTTGGTTGTTTATGATTCACTCATCAATTAATGTACCGTTGTTTTCCTCTCCCATTAAACAAGCAAGCTAGTCCCGTCTCATTTTACGTTTACTCCCTCCTTTCTTCAGTCTCTCTGGTATCATGGACGAATTAGAAAAGGACAGACTCATAACCTGTCTGTGTGCGTCGGTGAGGGCATGGAATAGACAGCTAAACGGAAAGGAAAATCCGCTGTCATCCCATACAAACTGCATGGTCCGGTTTGAAACACAACAAAAAAAAAACATTCCACTTAAATGCGTTACCTTTCTGTCAACACATGTCAGCTGTTACACGTTCTGCAAATTCTCAAGAACATATTCTTATATCATTTCAGTGTTTTTTAAGTGAAATCCAGTTACTGACTGTGAGTTTGTGAAGTGAATTTCGCGCCTACATTTCAATGTTCCCTTTATGTCAAATACATGGCCATTAGTGTCATTTGAAAAACTGGACCATTTGAGTTTGATTCGGGCCTATCCTTTAGTTCTTTAATCAATGGGTGAGGGTAAAGGTGGTATTACACTATCAAATAAAGTTTGTCCAGTGGGTCACACAAAATTTGTCCCACTTTTGCAATGACCAAAAGTGTTTTTCTAGACCTATTACACTATGGGACAAACAAATGACCCATTTATTTGGCCAATGACGTAGTCAGTCGGGTTTTGGGTCATTTGTTATCACACTAGTATGACCGTTTAAAAAAAATGACCAAGCTAGCTTAGATTCAATATGAATTTAGTGGTTATTTGGCATTGTTTCATTTCTTTGTCAAATTTCCAAAGATTTTGTTTAATAAAGTTTTGTTATATACGTATGGAAAAAATCAGTTTAATTTCGCTTGAAGGCGTAATCTTGTAATCTTGTTATTTAAAAGGGCTCGTGTTATTTCATCAATCATTAATGTGGCAACTCGACCTCGGGCTTTGGCCGCCTTTGTTCGAAGACGAAAAGTGGCCGCCGGGAGAATAAAAAGAAAAGTTTGGCTTCGTGAATGTTAGAAACAGATTAGAGAAGCAGCCAGCTCTTTTCACAAATTTTCTGTGTGTTTCATGCAGGGGCGTACGCAAGAAAATATTTCGAAAGGGGTCTTAGGAATAAGGTTGACGGTGCTCACATTTTATAGCTGCTCTGTGCATACAAGTCGCTGAGCTTATACTAAAGAGCACTGGAAAATTATCTTGAGTTATATGGATCACCCGATCCCTAAACCTTCAAAAAATGTTCTCCGCCGTCTCGTTTGTAGGTTGAAAATAGGGTCATCTTTTAATTCTTAAAAAAAAAGTATTTGTTTTTAATCATTAAAGCCAACGTTTTACTAAACTTACATGCTAGCAACTAATATAGGTAAAGGTCAAAATCAAGTGTTTCGTGTTCCGAGATCCTCGATATTAGAAGAAGTATTCGTTTTCTTTTAGTATAATTTGTATTGGAGATTTTCTTCACGGTAGTAAAGAAAACGTTAAAAGTGTTTCAAAGGTTCATATAGTAGTTGGACGAACCTTGGAGCTTCTAGTCACTAATCAGGTTCTTTCTCTCCACCCATCAAAAATTACCGAAAATTAACTGCGCATCTTAGTCTCATCGAGCTAGCAAAAAAATTTGAGAGACACCTGGGAGTAGTTTCAGTTGTCCTATTTTTAACGAGAGACCCCACAATCAATCTTTGTCCAGTGGTTCATAATAAAATTCGGAAATTAATTCCGTGATAATTTTTTGTGAGAGAAGAAGCCCCTCTGGAACAGCAAAAACATCTTGATATCATCCATGTAATGTTGTATCCCTTGCTCTTGCTCACTGTCAGTTATGTTGCTACAGATTACTTGTACGCCGGGCTCGAAATTTGGACGCTGTTCTTTTGAAGGTGCGAGTTTCATATTAACCCGATTTCTCATCTAAACGTCATGACCAAATTTCGGAGGGGTCTGGAACCCCCAAACCCATATACACATATGTTCGATCGCGTCTAATTTTATTGTGAGTCCGTTCGACCATTAAAAAGATCTACCATCCTCAAAGAAATAATTGGAGAACGGGAACGGGTTTATCGTGACATTAAGAGTGCCAATTACAACGTTAGATTCGTATCTCTGTTCCCGATTTATTGCGAATATCTGGTAGTAAAAACACAATATCTAACAGTTACCTAAAGGTAAAACCGAATTTACAAATAAATCAATATTTCTCATTCTTCTTTCAATTCTTCCACATTTTTTTTATGGAAAATATGTAATTTCTTTCCTCTGGAAAAAAATATTATTTCATTTATAAATTGTGGATTACTAATTGTAATTGAACTTAATATTGGCACTATGGCCAAGAGGTTCTAAGTTGTTGAAAAAAAAAAATAGCTTTTAGAACCGGAAAATTCGAGAAAATGACTGAAGCGACGTGTGTCTACCAACATTTTTTGATAGAGAGGAGATCGAAAACTAAAGTAGTGCACTGAACTCAACTCAACTCAACATTTTTCTTCAATGTGATTCCACGGGTTAATTTAAATTCAATTTAAATTTTGCAATATCCGACAGTTTACAAAAAAGTATAAAATTGACGATATTTTTTATATTGATCATTAAATGCACCCAATCGAATCCTTTGGTTTGACCACCATGAGCCACACAAAAAATTTGTAATTTTAGAATGACCGAATGACCAAAAACCGCAAAATAAATTTGACCAAAGATGTGTTTTGTTATTACACTAAGGTCATATGTTTGACCAGAAATGAATGACCACGATGATCATTCATTTTCGGTCAAACACATTTTTGGTCATTTATTTTGGTATTACACTAGTGGGACAAACTTTTTGCGTCATTGATCAAATTTTATTTGATAGTGTAATGCTTGAAATAGAATAGCCGCGTCAGCAGAGGCATCGGCAGAGGCATCGGCATCAGCAGAAAAATTTCAATTTAGAACACACGCATTTGCCTTTGATGACCCACAATGACAGCAGCGGCAGAAGCAGAATTCTGCTTCTGCCGATGCCTCTGCCGCTGCTGTCATTGTGGGTCATCAAAGGCAAATGCGTGTGTTCTAAATTGAAATTTTTCTGCTGATGCCGATGCCTCTGCCGATGCCTCTGCTGACGCGGCTATTCTATTTCAAGCATAATACCTCCTTAACTGTTGTTTTCTTTTATGGGTTTTTTAATCAGCTGTTTGACTTCGTTTGGCACATTGATTAAATAACCAAAGGATTGGCCCGAATCCATCTCAAATGGTCCAGTTTTTGTAATGACACTAATGGCCATGTATTTGACATTAAGGGAACATTGAAATGTAGGCACGAAATTCACTTCGCAAACTTACAATCAGTAACTGGATTTCATTTGAAAAACACTGAAATGATATAAGAATTACTTAATGAGTTGTTATCACAAAAAACAAACGCGCGACGCTACAAATATATTCTTGAGAATTTGCAGAATATGTAACAGCTGACAAGTGTTGACAGAAAGGGAACGCATTTAAGTGGAATGTTTTTTTTTGTTGTGTTTCAAACCAGACCATGGAATAGAGAAATAAAAAGGAATGCTAAATCAGCTGTCACCCATACAAACTGCATGGCACGATTTTAAAAAGCGGTTGTCCCCATCTGTCAAGTGTTATTGTGAAGTTTTTACGAAGTAAGTGGGGGAAAAGATTGTTGCTGGAGGAAGTCAGGAAGTGCATCTATAAAATGTAATAGTCATATCGTAGTTTCAGTGCGACACAAAGGTAGAAAAGACGAATTGTCCCCACTTGTCAGATCCAGTCTGATATGAAAAATTCAATCATTTATCGTTTCTACGGGGCAATCCTCTTAGTTGTTAGGATCAGTGAACCAGACCATACAGTTTGTATTTGATGACAGCGGATTTACCTTTCAGTTTAGCTGTCTATTCCATGAAGATTACGTCATGGATCCTGCCACATCTAGATAGACAGGCCGGATTACCAGCTGATCTGTCAGTCGTTATGCAACACAAGTACTGCCGAGTACCGCTCAGTACAATCACTGCCATCTAGATAGACAGGCCGAACTGCAGAAATTTGTTCGTCTACAAGTGGACAAGTGCGTTCGTGACCAGTGACAGTTGACATATGTAAAGCCCACAACCTCCAGTGCTTCTGAACCCAAAAGTTTAAATATGCCGAGCGTTTATTACGAAACAAAGGTTATGGTTTGCTTTAATGTGTTTTTTATGTGCAAGTGGTAAAATAGTATACATCAACATCGTACTTACCATATTGATCCCAAAAATCAACGCAATGGCATGTGTATATCATAGCAAGTCACACGAAATGACAGGCTGACAGCCACTGATATTTGGATTGTGGACAATTTGTGGATTGTACTGAGCGGTACTTTGGCAGTACTAAGCGCGGACCATGACCAACCATGGCACTACTAGTGTTGCATGACCACTGACAGATCAGCTGATAATCTGGCCTCTCTATCTAGATGGCAGTGGTACAATCCACAAATTGTCCACAATCAGTGGCAGTCAGCCTGTCATTTCGTGACACTTGCCATGATATACACCTACTCCAGCGCGTTTGAGAATCGTGAACCGCTGAACGAGAGAGCCCATGGACAAGATTTTTCGTCCCATGTAGTGTTGTTGTTTTTACATGCAGTTTCATCATTAAGGGTACTCCATATCTATCTCTTTGCTTTCGGCACACTTTTTAAATGACATTCCCTCTCCTATTGATACCTGCTTAAAGCCTTAGAGCAGGTAATAATATAAGGAGAGAGCGAAAGATACGAATTCCATACAAAGTGACAGCTCAAAAATGTGCCACGAATCTAATACATGGGAGAGCAATCATCTAACAGTAAAGTAGTAATTGTGTCAAATTCGTGTTCGCTTGGTTGAATTCTTCTTCTTCTTCATTCTCTTTGTCTTTAATAGTGGGTTGTCAAAGCATGGAACTTTGTTTGAATTGAGATGTACTGGTACTCTACTTGTGTCAAATCGCTTTCTTCAACAGTGTTGTTATGGTATTTTTCTCTCCCATGAATTTGCGCTTTCGGCACACTTTTTAAGTGATGTTTCCTCTCCTTCTATTAATACCTGCTCGAAGCCTAAAGCTTCATACAAATTTCTTGTAGAAAGGGATGCACGATTTCCAATCGCACACATTTGGAAAATATTTTAAACTTAAAATTCCATTAGACAGAGTAGGACGGAACTAATGCGAAATCAGCTGAGTATCCTTTCTTTGGGTATGTATTGGTCTTAGAGTAGGTATTAATAGGAATGTCACTTAAAAAGTGTACCGAAAGCGCAAATCCATGGGAGAGAAAAATACAAAAACAACACTGGTGGAACAAAGCGATTTGACACAAGTAGAGTAACAGTACATTTCAATTCAAACAAAGTGCCATGCTTTGACAACCCACTATTAAAGACAAAGAGAATGAAGAAGAAGAAGAATTCAACCAAACGCACACGAATTTTTGAAAAAATTACTACTTTACTGTTAGATGCTTGCTCTCCCATGTATTAGATTCTCGGCACATTTCTGAGCTGTCACTTTGTATGGAATTCGTGACTTCCACCCTCTCCTTCTATTAACACCTGCTCTAAGGTATTGGTACCCTTTCCCGCTTTTTTAGAGGGATTGGTGTGACATTTTGTAAGTTTAGGGCTGCCAACATCCTGAAATAGCCATGGAAGTATAAGATAATTGGAAATAGCATAATTTTCGGGCTGCCCTACTTAATATTAGGTGTGTTTTTTTGGTTATCCCGTGCAGGTTTGGGTAACGAAACTCCATATAAAAAAAATGACAGCTGACGCACCTGTAATTTTTTTTATATGAAGTTTCGTTACCCAAACCTAGACGGGATAACCAAAAAAACAGACCTATTGACAGTAAAATGAACACTGAACTGAATTCTTTCATCAAGTTTGCGTTCAGTTTCGTTTTTCTTCTCTTTCATTTGTACACCCATCATATAAACGGTTATATATAAGTCCAAAGAATTAGTAAATATAAAAGGAACAAGTCATAGACCAAGAAAAGGTAACCATTTTCTATCTCATTCATACTTTTACCCTACTCCTGAGATGACAGCGAGACTAGAATACTTATGTTAAGGATAGAACGAGAAAGGAGAACCAGTTACCTTTTCGTTTCACGGTAGTATTGCCACATGCTCCTTCCTTTACTATTTACTAATTCTTTGTATAAGTCTCTGTTTCGCAATGTCTCGCAACTTTAATGTGCACGGATAGAAGAAATTCAAAACATTCAGAAAGATGGGCTATAGAATTATTTATAAGGAGTGCCTGATCTTGGTATATTTCTATAATCGTTTGTAATTCTTTGAGATAGTAATTCTAGGAGATTGCAAATGGTCCCACGTCTTTGGTCTATGACTCTGTCCTTCTATTTTCTTAGTCTGTGATTTTGTATTCGTGGGTTAATAGGTCCCTGTCAATTTGGTAAGAGCTCAAACTTGTTCTCACTGAACCATTCTCAACGGTGTGACGCGTGCTAAGTGATCAAGGTCATTCATCGTGTGTACTTGATGTAAGAAATTTCACTAAAGCCCAGTTTACATGTGTCGAGTAAATGGTAGAGTACTTTCCACTCTCCCACCTTGCAAGTCGCCTCAGCTCGACTGTTTTCTTGTCGGTAGAGTTGAACCAACTCCATCTAGATACATCAAGGCAGTAACTCAGCTGTGCCATGCCGTCTTAGTTTGCCTACTAAATTTTGGATTTACACGAACAAACAACAAGCATATGACGTAATGAAAAGGAACAACAAAACAGTGCAAATTCAGTAGGCGATTTTTTTACATTGCGGCCTTAATATACATATAGACGGCGGTGGTTGAACTCTACTGCAACCATTTACAAGGGTAGAGTGGAAAGATTCTTCTTTGACACGGAAAAATTCCACTATACACTACCATTTACTAAAGTAAACCGCACATTAGATCCTGCTTGAAAAAATTCTTTTGAATGAGATTACAGCATCTTATACTTCCATGGATTACAGTCTACAGGAGAGCAGACTTGCTAGACTGAAGATTGTCAGTCAATCAATTACCTTACCTGACAATCCGTCAACTTGTATGGAAAATGGCTGACTGTGACTGAATGCTGAAAAGTGTAGATCGACCTAAATTGCCAAAAGTAATAATGTTTTTGTGTATTCAGACCTTTAGTTGATAAAAAAAAACGATTGCGGTTAACATCCCGGTTAAGAACACACCCACACCCCCACAAACGGCCAAGAGTTGCCAAAACGCCTCCCAGCAAACAATTCAATTTGCCAGTAAGTTAGAAACAATTTGCCTTGCCTAAGGGTTTATATTGCCAAAAGCTAGAAAGTAACTTAGTTGGCGGACTAGATTGTACAGAAAACTAAGTTACTATTGCAACTTATAATTAACTTGCAGGTTACTTGCAGAAAGCAAGCTTATGTAAAGGTTATATACATACTTGCATTTCGCAAGGGCATTGCAAGTTACATGCAATACATATTCCGCAAGTTAGTCTTATGTTATATTTGGCAATGTAATTTTTGAAACGGAGGCAAACAATTTTTTTTTCCATTTCTGCTACCACTTCAGTGCACAAGCAAACCATCTACGAGGTATACCGTCAGGGGAGCACCTAGCCTTTCGGCCTTTATCTCCCGGTCCCGCTAAATGTTTGCACCTTCGGCTTTTTACTGACAAGGTCTTATTGTCAGATGGGGATTTCTCCATCCGGCGCATGCACACACCATCAGGAACCCAACCACTCACTATTCGCTATAGACTTCTCTATAGCAGGTGTGATCCTACTTCGGCCCCCTATTGGTTAAGCCTTACGTCGAATTCAGACATGCACATCCCAGGCTCGTTGGACCTGTGACTACGAGCCTGTGTAGACACGTAGCGCTGCTTTTCACATCCAGGTGGCCCCTTCAGTTTACTAGTCAGCAATGCCCTTTTATTGCTGGGGGCAAATTAGTTTTGGCAAACCCTTGCTCAATTGTTTGCCGGGCTCCCTGGCAAGAGCCTCGAAGGTCTCGATGCAGGAAGGTTGTGTATGTCTGTGTATATGTATGTATAGATTCGATATATGTATGCATATGTTTTTTTATTATATTGGGAGCATCACATCTCGGCGCGGCTGCTCTCAATCCAGCTTCTACGCGCCGGCATTGAAGCAAATCGTGGCCCAGTAAAGGTACGGATTTGTACTGTCTGCAACCGACGTATCTCGGTTCGAATGCCAGGGCTCATCACTGTAGTTGCTGTTCGGAGTGGGTGCATTTCAGATGCTCCGGTTTGAGAAGGATGGGTCATTACATTGAAGGAACATTTGCTGCACCAGGCTATAGGTTTACTGGGCAGCCTCGGGTAACACCAGGCCCCTTCCCACCACCAATGTCCCCTACTCGCTCCAACAATGTTGCCTTAAATGTTAGACACAGTTTAGAACCTGCCCCTCCGCCAGCAATTTTTACACCCGTGTCTATACTGCAGTTCAATTGCAATGACATCTTACGAAAATTTTCCGAAATCACAAGTTCTTGAGTAAGTACAGAATTCTGATTGCTGCCATGGAAGAGACGCTCCACGCGAATTCGCCTTTTAGCGTCGAAGGCGAATATATCATCTTCATATAGTGGTCCTACTGGCAACCATTGCTATTGCATTATTATTTTGCAGTTGCAATACGCCTCTTCGGGGCGGACCACACCCGTTTGCAACAACAAACGGCCAAGAGTTGCCAAAACGCCTCCCTGGCAAGAGCCTCGAAGGTCTCGATGCAGGAAGGTTGTGTATGTCTGTGTATATGTATGGACCCGTTATATATGTTTTTTCGTCTTATTGGGAGCATCACATCTTGGCGCGGCTGCTCTCAATTCTCCTTTTACGCGCCGGCATTGAAACAAATCCAGGCCCTGTTTTGGTATGGATGTGTAGTGTCTGCAACCGACGTATCGGTTCTAATGTCAGGTCACTTCAGTGTAGTTGCTGTTCGGAGTGGGTGCATTTTAGATGCTCCGGTTTGAGAAGGATGGGTCATTACATAGAAGGTACATTTGTTGCTCCAGGCTGTAGGAATACTGGGCAGCCTCGGGTAATACCAGGCCCCTCCCCTCCACCAACGCCCCCTACTCCCCCCAATAATGTTGCCTTGAACGTAAGACACAGCTTAACTCCCGCCCCTCCGCCAGCAATTTTTACACCGGTGTCCATATTGCAGTTCAACTGTAATGGCATCCTAGGGAAATTTCCTGAAATCACAAGCTTCTTGAGAAAGTACAGAATCCTGATTGCAGCCATCCAAGAGACGAAACTCCACGCGAATTCACCATTCAACGCTGATGGTGAATATATCATCTTACGCAAGGACAGAGAAGGCGCCACGAATGATTCTCACCCTGGAGGTGGACTTGCCTTCCTAATACACAGGTCCATACATTACCGTGTATTAGATGTAGTTTCAGACGGTACGGCGGAATTGCAAGCCATCTCAGTTTCATCAGGGAGCACCAATATCGAAATTTTTAACATCTACATACCACCACACTCTAGTTGTACAAACTACCATTTCGATATTGGTCCTCTTCTTAATGGAGAGCACAGGATCATTCTTGGTGACTTCAATGCCCATCATGAACTCTGGCATTCCGCGCTTCACAACGATGCCAGGGGTCAAGCTATCGCCGAATCTCTGGACGCATCAGGTTTCTGTACCCTCAACGAAAACTCTCCAACCCGTGATGCAAACAATTGTATTAGCTCACCAGACATTACAATTGTCAGCGCTAGCCTAATTAGTGAGACCTCCTGGGAAACACTTACCGGTCTTCCCTCTGATCACCTCCCAATCATAGTCAGAATTGACAAACCAGCTGACCTGACCAAGTCAGAGAAGCGAACTTTTGTCAATCACAAAAAAAGGTGATTGGGAAGGTTTCAAAACATTCACGTCATCGAAGTTCTTCGCGCTTCCCCCTCCCACCAATATACATTAGGAGCGTCATTGCCAAAGCTGCGGCACGGTTCATCCCTGCAGGGCGCATTCCAAAGGTTCGTCCAAACTTCCCAACAAGTGCCGCAAGGTTAGCTGATGAACGTGACAACATTAGGCGCGCTAACCCTGGCGACCCCAGAATTCGGGAGCTCAATATCCAAATACAGCGACAAGTTAAAGACTACAAGAAGGCCAAATGGAACGAGCACCTCAATGACTGTAACCTTAAAGAAGGTGCCAGTAAGTTATGGTCCACTGTCCGTGCCCTTTCGAACCCCACAAAAGATAAGGGCAATATAGCCATAGCCTTCGGCAAAAAAGAAACTAGTAATCCTCTTCAGTGTGCGAGCCAGTTCAATAAACAATTTATTGAACATCCCAAGTCAGATGGTTTCAAGCGCAAAATTAGAAGACGGATTCGCAGCCGAATTGTTGACTCCGTACCAATTTATACTCCGGACCAGGTTAAAACAGTCATTGAGAATGCAAAAAATTCTAAGGCCCTTGGACCTGATGGCATTTCAATGGCCATGCTCAAACATCTTGGTCTTCCTGCCATTGAGTACCTCACGGCAGTCTTTAACTTGTCAATGTCTACGCTCGTCATCCCCGACATCTGGAAACAAGGTCGTATAGTCCCATGCCTTAAACCAGGGAAAAGTGCCAAACTAGGAACTTCCTACAGACCGATTACGATCCTGTCACCTGTAGCAAAGACGCTGGAAGCCCTCATCCACCCCACACTCGTTTCACATGCAAAGCTAGATCCCCATCAGCACGGATTCAGACGCATGCATAGTACAACCACCGCTCTGGACGCGATCACTACACGTGTAAGAGACGGACTAAACCACAGTACACCTTGCCATAGAACTATCATGGTGGCGATTGACCTATCAAATGCGTTTGATAAGGTTAATCACTCCATGCTTCTGGCAAACCTCCTCAATATGCATGTTCCGACTCAAGAGATAAGATGGATTGCCAACTATCTAGCTGGTAGGCAATCCTTCACCGAGTTTCGAGGCAGTCGTTCTAAACTTAGAAAGATCAAATTAGGTGTTCCTCAAGGTGGGGTTCTTTCTCCCACCTTGTTTAACATCTACATGGCCGGTCTCCCAACACCTCCGGAAGACATTGAAGTTATTTCTTATGCCGATGACTGCACTGTACTCGCCACGGGAGCGGATAGGGATGTCATGCGTGAAGATATCAATAGATATTTAGCGCGACTAGAAGCCTTTTTCCATAGCAGAGGCCTAACCATCTCAGCGTCCAAATCGTCTGCGACCTTCCTTACCACCTGGTCAGGTGATTGTAAGTGGCCGGTTGGGGTACGTATTGGCAACAAACCAGTTCCTGCTGTTGCAAATCCAAAAATTCTCGGGCTTCACTTTGAGAAAATGATGACTTCAGCTCATCACGCGGAAGCGGTATGTGAAAAGATGCGCAGCAGGAACAAAATTCTTAAAGCACTGGCTGGTAGCACCTGGGGCAAAGATAAAGAGACAATGCTAGCCACTTACAAAGCGGTGGGTCGAGCAGCGGCTGATTTTGCGGCGCCAGTTTGGTCGCAAGGTATCTGTAACACAAGCTGGAACAAAATCCAAGTCTGCCAAAATGCTGCTCTACGCACAGCTACAGGATGCCTTCTGATGTCTGCCCAGGACCACCTACATCAGGAGACACATTTGATGCCAATACGTGACCACAATCGACTACTTACAAAACAATATTTAGTAGGTTGTTATCGAGAGGATCATCCTAATCGTAACCTCATGGACAAAATTCCCCCCCCCCCCCCACGTAACATCAAACGTGGCCCTCGTGACATTGAGAGAGAAGTCCAGGGTTACAAAAGGGATCCTTTCGATGAAGATTCATACCGGGCTGCCATTGCAATGATTCACACTGAGGAAGTGAGTAGGTCTATTGCGAGTTTAGGTACGAACAGAGTCCTCTCAGCGATCCCACCACCTATTTCGCCTGAGGAGATTAGGCTCCCGAGAGCCACCAGAGTGACTTTAGCCCAACTTCGGTCAGGCTTCTGCTCACGCCTAAATTCGTATCTATCTCGCATAGACCCAAATATACTAAACGTATGCCCAAACTGCGCTGGCACGCCACACGATGTAGCCCATTTGTTTCAATGCCCAGCTGCACCCACTAATCTCACCCCCCTCTCACTATGGGAAAACCCCATTGCAGCTGCCACGTTTTTGTCCCTGGAGATTGCGGACGAAAACGATGACGAACTATAAAACGAGTCCATATAGATACACAGCGGTTCACACCTTTCTGTACCGCTAAAAGAAGAAGAAGAATATATCATCTTACGTAAGGACAGACTGGCATAGCGTGCAGCCAGTTGGCTACTATTTAGCATCCACACTAGCAGCCAAATGTAGACGGAAAATGATATACCTAACCGAAATTTCATTTTGGTGATTTTTTTAAAATTCAATTATCAAAATCGGACTCTGCGCGTTTGTATTATTACACGGCCATTCAAGAATTATTCATTTTCACACAAAAAGCCCCGGATAGAGTTCAGCGCAGTATAGACCTCGGGCGGAATGAAAATGAAATTTTTGTCCGCTGCGATTTTTTCAATGAAAATGCATGCTTACTGTCGTGGAACATGTCGGAAATGATGGGGAATTCCATAAGCTACAATCCGAATATGGTTCCAAATTTTTTGTCGGCCATTTTATGTATTATTTTTCGATTCCCCGGTCATTTCACCGTGGAAAATATCTAATGACGGGGGAATCGAAAAATAATACATAAAATGGCCGAGAAAAATTTTGGAACCATATTCGGATTGTAGCTTATGGAATTCCCCATCATTACCGACATGTTCCACGACAGTAAGCATGCATTTTCATTGAGAAAATCGCAGCGGACAAAAATTTCATTTTCATTCCGCCCGAGGTCTATTCAGGCCTTTCGAGCGGAATGAAAATGAAACGGTAATGAACCGGCATAAAAACCGTGGTGACGGTAATGAACCGGCATAAAAACCGTGGTGAATTTAAAATTTTAGCTTCGAAAATTGCTGCAAAGGCGTTTTACGTCCTAAATCATCTTAAAAATAACTAAAAAAATAATTTCCCCCTTGTCCGAATGCATTTTCAACGTGAAAATGAGTCGACTCTGTAGCATATTCTCCGTCGGGCGTGGTGAGTTTTGCAAACGTCAAACCGATTCACTGTCCACGACGAGTTCATCGCGGAAATTATCTAATGACCGGAATCGAAAAATAACACATAAAATGGCAGAGACAAATTGTGAAACCATTCTCGGATTTTAGTTTATGGAATTACCCATCATTTACCACATATTCCACGACAGTAAGTATGCATTTTCATTGAGAAAATCGCCGCGGACAAAAATTTCATATTCATTCCGCCCGATGTCTATTCAGGGCTTAAGCCCCGGATAGAGTTCGAGCGGAATGAAAATGAAACGGTAATGAACCGGCATAAAAACCGTGGTGACGGTAATGAACCGGCATAAAAACCGTGGTGAATTTAAAATTTTAGCTTCGAAAATTGATACAAAGGCGTTTTACGTCCTACATAATCTTAAAAATAACTAAAAAAAATAATTTCCCCATTGTCCGAATGCATTTTCAACGTGAAAATGAGTCGACTCTGTAGCATATTCTCCGTCGGGCGTGGTGAGTTTTGCAAACGTCAAACCGATTCACTGTCCACGACGAGTTCATCGCGGAAATTATCTAATGACCGGGGAATCGAAAAATAACACATAAAATGGCAGAGACAAATTGTGAAACCATTCTCGGATTTTAGTTTATGGAATACCCCATCATTTACCACATATTCCACGACAGTAAGTATGTATTTTCATTGAGAAAATCGCCGCGGACAAAAATTTCATTTTCATTCCGCCCGATCTCTATTCAGGCCTAAAGCCCCGGATAGAGTTCGAGCGGAATGAAAATGAAACGGTAATGAACCGGCATAAAAAACGTGGTGAATTTAAAATTTTAGCTTCGAAAATTGCTACAAAGGCGTTTTACGTCCTAAATCATCTTAAAAATAACTAAAAAAAATAATTTCCCCCTTGTCCGAATGCATTTTCAACGTGAAAATGAGTCGACTCTGTAGCATATTCTCCGTCGGGCGTGGTGAGTTTTGCAAACGTCAAACCGATTCACTGTCCACGACGAGTTCATCGTGGAAATTATCTAATGACCGGGGAATCGAAAAATAATATATAAAATGGCAGAGACAAATTGTGGAACCATATTCGGATTGTAGCTTATGGAATTCCCCATCATTTCCGACATGTTCCACGACAGTAAGCATGCATTTTCATAGAGAAAATCGCAGCGGACAAAAATTTCATTTTCATTCCGCCCGATGTCTATCCAGACCTTAAAGAACGAACAAAAGTTGGAAAATTGTCACTTTGAATTTGACAAGCGGTTGTCAAAGCGGTTGGTTGAGTTGCCATTGTAACAAAGGCTTTTTCTCAACACTTACGTTGTATAGTGTTTGATCACTTTGTATTGTATTTATGTTTACAATACTGGCCCAATCTGATAAGAAACGCATAGTGCGTACACAGATCTCACTGAATTGATCCTTCAGTCAGTGGTTGATCTTTGATCAGTGTGGTGGAAAAAAAGTAGTCAAGTTATTGTTCTAGTGTTCAGTTTGATGATTTTTAGGAACTGCGCTTTGGAGGTGAGTTTTTTTAGACTTACTGAGTATTTGGTGTGTTTGTATGGTGCACTATGTGTGTGTGATTTGATTTATAATGGATGACCATAATTAATTATTTGAGTTATTTGTATTAACGAAATCGATTAAGTGTTGTGATTCTCGTGGAATCTGGTGATGGATCTCCTCACAGATCTTGTTTGTACTGCTATCTCCACTTATGGGATGGATCTCCTCCCTTTGTCGGGATGTACAACTAGGTGTGAAACTAGTGTATATGTACTCCACTCGAGGGATGGATCTCCCCCTCTTGTTGGCATATACTGGTTTCGTGTAAGATAGAGATGGAGCTCCACCTATCTTAATTGTTATAATCACAACACTTAGGTCGTAATTTATTATTAACTGGTCATGGTCATCCATCATTTGTGTATGTGTACTCACACTGTGCTAATTTTATATTCACAGGTTCGACTGGTCTCCACGAAGCACCGCCTGTTCGCCTGTCCTGACAATTGAGAAAAATTAGACCGAGTTTGCAGGTCTTCAGGTTCTCCTCATATATTGGAAATTTTCTATATTTTACAATTCAGAAGTGGGATAAAGATATCCTATTCGCGGTGCTTGCTTGTGGATGACAGTCGGATTGAATTATTTACGGGAATTATGAAAATTGTTAATTAAGGATTTTCTAATCCTGCAGATATGTTGATCTCAGGAGTTTTGGCGGTAATGAATTCTTGCACTCTTACTGCATTCCGAGTTTTTAATTGGTTTTGTTATTGGTACAAGTATTACTGATTGAAAGTGATGCAACCAGGTGATTTTGTTTGCTTAAATTTCCACTTAAAAGATGCTGTGACATATGCTGTATCAAGCCTAGGCTCGTTTTTAGAGAATGTGAAATTTTTGGAAATTTGGCTTGAGTGGAAATAGTTTCATTAGAACAGTGTAATTACTTCTCAATTTCAATTCCCGCGTTTGGTTTGCAGACAAAAAAATTGTGTATTTATTCAAACATTGAATTTTTCCTATAGTCGATATACGACGTAGCTGATGTTAGAAATGCCATGGTGAAGTTTTGTGTTAAAAAAAATGTTTTCACTCTGCGAAGGATTTGAATATGGTATTGCTGCGACGTTTTGATATTTTGAGGAAGTTTGCAACCGTCTTACTTGATGTAGAATGTTTATACATATTTCAGTATGTTTATAGATTTCCCACGGATGTGTATTGCTAGTGCTTCGAAATCTGAAGGCAGTTCGATAAGACTTTTCTTTTTAGATATCGAAATGTTCTCCAGGTGATTCCATTAGTAATTGCTTGGTCATGTTGAACACAAAATGAGTAATTTATAGTGTTTAGCAATGGCGGTTTATATTTTCATGATAATGGCCACTAACACTATGGAAAGCATTTTTCGTTCATGGATCCACCTCAGGAGCTTGTTATAAGCCTGGTAGCGAAGCGATTAAGGTGCTATGCAAGGTTCTGGTAACATTGCAATTTCATAGACGACCTTTGAAGTCATTTCCCAAAAGGAATCAACAGGCGGGGAGGCAATGCTTCTGGTTACCTTGTCTGAAATTACTGTGAAGCATGGTGATCGTGTTGATGTTTTTCTGCAGTTTGGTTTTTGTATTTTTGGTGTTTTTGTTTTGATGTATTTGAAATAGTACTGTTGTCCTACCAGTTAATATTCCAGAAATTTGCAGAATTTAATCTAAATGGAATTGGACAAATTGAATTAGAGGTACTGCTGCGCTGGAATGCTTATGTTTTTGGAGTTTTGTTTCATGAATTGGTTCGGCTTGTGAATATATGGCATTGTTGATTTTGCAATTTGAAAGTCTTGTAGGATATTGCTGGATACCTGAACAGATAAGAACTTCGCGTTTTCTGCTGACTTGATTGAACCTATTGTGGATGTTGTCATCGTGGTAATTGTTGATGATTTAGTCATGCTTAAATTGCAGGATCGACAGTTCTTCTTGTATCGAAAGTGATTTTATGATTTGTTGAAAAGTTGCTTTATGGAACTGTGTGTTATCATGGTTTGTTGTTGGCGCAATTAAGTTTGTCGCAGTTTGAGCGGATTTATTTGAATTTTTGTACGCCGGTGAAAAGCAAATATTGTTTCGATTTTTAGTAATTTGATTGATGTTTTAAAAAAAAAACTTTCTGAAAGACAGCGTAGTGTTTTAGAATCAGTTGTTATTGGAAATTGCGAATGTCGATGAGTGATCCGTAGCAGTTCTAGTGTGAAGAAATTTCATCAAGAATGATGTATGTATTTGTTGTAGCTAAAGTTCTCAGGTATGGTTACCGAAAGAAACTTTAAACGTTGCTGTTCGACGCAATATTGCTTGAGCGTGAATTGGATAACCAGGGCAATTATGCATTTTGGTTTTCACGTAGATAATAGAGAAAGTGTTGCGGAAGTAATACGTTTGCGTAAAATCTGGCGATGGATTTCCTCCCAGATACAGTGTGTATATCGGTATCCACTTGCGGGACGGAGTTCCTCCCCTTGTCGGGATGTACATACTGGGTGTCAAATGGCGTGTTTACATCAGGATCCACATGTTGGGATGTCCACGTTTGATGTTATATTTATGATACTGCCAGGAAGGCAAAATTATTCAAATGGAATTGTTTGTATTTTGATATTAAACATCGTAAATCTCGAGAATGATGATTTTAGTTTGAATGGTATTGCTAGGTCACTATTCCATGCGTTCAGTGATTCCAAGTGCCACTGCTCTTAAGTGGTTGCACATTGTGTTGTTGTGGCTACTAGACCTTTGTGCATAGATGTAGCACTCTTAGAATATGAAGTAGATTTGCCCTTAAGTGCAGGGATATTTATTTTTATGAAATTAAATTCTCGAATGCATAGTGTCAAAAGTATCTTTGGGCATCAAATTATACGATTTGAGATTTTACGACACCGAGAGAATTTCTTTTATGTATGCTATGATATTGTTTTGTACGAGTACGATTAAAAAACAATTTGAAAGTTTTATTCAAGTTCAACAAAATTGGTTATGTGTTTTTTGTTTATGTTGATTTTAAGTTGACGGATAAAAGAAGTGTTTGTAGATCATTATTAATGTTATTAATGATTTTATGATTTTAAGTTATTGATGTGACAGTCATGCTTTGGAATTCTTGAGGATTGTTAAGTGGTGTAATAGTTTCAATCCATAGATTTATATTCGTATGATTTATTGAAATGGTCGTTTGGTTTATGTTTGGGGATGCTATTTGTTTAAAAAAAATTAAATTTGAGGATTTTGAGGAACATTCCAATATATCGCGGTATAAAAAAATATGACTTCTGCATACATACATACTTCTCTGTTGGGCAAGGAATATTGCTAATTGTACAACATTTAGGAAAAGGATCGTTTCACTAATTCAAGTTGTTGTTCAGATTTTCAAGGATAGTAGTTTTTCTTGAGATATTTTGTTATGTATGTTTGACTATTGACACGAAAAGTATGTACTGAGTTCACCGAGCGAAAAACTTGCATATATGCCTCCCATGAAAAATGTACCGTGGAGACTTATCTTTTATTTACTATTTATTTGAGATAAATATACAATCGTTGTCTAATTGATTGTCAATTATATCTTTACACTGTGAAATAAAGTGCAGTGATGCATAGTTTTTGCTGGCGAAATGTAAAAAAAAAAAACCGAAGTGGAGACTTTCGTGTGAAAGGAGTATATCTAAGCGAATTCAATTTCCCGATCATCAAAGTTTTGACAGTTTTTACATGGATTTATCGTGAACTGACGATGTACCTGCTCGAAGGACAGAAATCGTACCAAATTTTGGCATTTTGGTATTTTGACGTTAGTCGGATGAAGTTATGGTGTCGTCTCTTATTTCCATGGAAAGCTTGTATTTATTATTTTCACAGTGGTGAAAATACAAATTAGTTGCCAAGACAAGATCCCCATTTAAAATTTCTTGTTCTTGTTGTGCGTTCATATTGGTTTTATTAAATCTGTTTGATGAATTATTTATTTCTTCCATATCAATGTGAAGAATTTAGAAAACATAATTTTCGGATGAAAGACTCTTCTGTTTTGCTGTTATAAAAAAATAAGTCATTTTATCTGAGGCAAAGAACAATCATTTAAACTGCTTGTTCTTTAGTAATGTGTCAAGTCAGTTCTGATTGCTAGGATGTTGAACTTGGAAGCGGATCAAATTTTAACTTTTCAGAATAAAAGATCGGCTTAAACAGGATTTCTGTGGTTGTAAATTGGACAATTTACGGATAACTTCTGGTTTTTACACGAAACTATAATTCATCTGGAAATATGGAAATTAATTTCGGTTGAAATATATGATACCGAGGGTTTGTACTGTTTGTTATTCGTGGTACTAGTGGTAAATAAATTTGTATTTTTCCAGTTGATGATGATTCCTACGAAATGATTTTGAGATTTCATTGTCATTTTGAGATATCATTGTCATTTTAATGCACTTGCCATTTTGATTATTCCTACCAAATGATATCTTGGCTAATTGCTTTCGATTTTTAAAGAAATTGTTCGGAAAATTGGCACGGAGCCTGGAGCTCTGAAGGTATCAGTGACTTGATGAAGGCAAAATAGTTGTTTTGAGTTTTAGTTAACTATGTGGAAGACTTTTAACTCGGGGCGAGTTAACTGCAGGATGGCCGATTGTAACAAAGGCTTTTTCTCAACACTTACGTTGTATAGTGTTTGATCACTTTGTATTGTATTTATGTTTACAATACTGGCCCAATCTGATAAGAAACGCATAGTGCGTACACAGATCTCACTGAATTGATCCTTCAGTCAGTGGTTGATCTTTGATCAGTGTGGTGGAAAAAAAGTAGTCAAGTTATTGTTCTAGTGTTCAGTTTGATGATTTTTAGGAACTGCGCTTTGGAGGTGAGTTTTTTTAGACTTACTGAGTATTTGGTGTGTTTGTATGGTGCACTATGTGTGTGTGATTTGATTTATAATGGATGACCATAATTAATTATTTGAGTTATTTGTATTAACGAAATCGATTAAGTGTTGTGATTCTCGTGGAATCTGGTGATGGATCTCCTCACAGATCTTGTTTGTACTGCTATCTCCACTTATGGGATGGATCTCCTCCCTTTGTCGGGATGTACAACTAGGTGTGAAACTAGTGTATATGTACTCCACTCGAGGGATGGATCTCCCCCTCTTGTTGGCATATACTGGTTTCGTGTAAGATAGAGATGGAGCTCCACCTATCTTAATTGTTATAATCACAACACTTAGGTCGTAATTTATTATTAACTGGTCATGGTCATCCATCATTTGTGTATGTGTACTCACACTGTGCTAATTTTATATTCACAGGTTCGACTGGTCTCCACGATGCCGCAAGCACCGCCTGTTCGCCTGTCCTGACAATTGAGAAAAATTAGACCGAGTTTGCAGGTCTTCAGGTTCTCCTCATATATTGGAAATTTTCTATATTTTACAATTCAGAAGTGGGATGAAGATATCCTATTCGCGGTGCTTGCTTGTGGATGACAGTCGGATTGAATTATTTACGGGAATTATGAAAATTGTTAATTAAGGATTTTCTAATCCTGCAGATATGTTGATCTCAGGAGTTTTGGCGGTAATGAATTCTTGCACTCTTACTGCATTCCGAGTTTTTAATTGGTTTTGTTATTGGTACAAGTATTACTGATTGAAAGTGATGCAACCAGGTGATTTTGTTTGCTTAAATTTCCACTTAAAAGATGCTGTGACATATGCTGTATCAAGCCTAGGCTCGTTTTTAGAGAATGTGAAATTTTTGGAAATTTGGCTTGAGTGGAAATAGTTTCATTAGAACAGTGTAATTACTTCTCAATTTCAATTCCCGCGTTTGGTTTGCAGACAAAAAAATTGTGTATTTATTCAAACATTGAATTTTTCTTATAGTCGATATACGACGTAGCTGATGTTAGAAATGCCATGGTGAAGTTTTGTGTTAAAAAAAATGTTTTCACTCTGCGAAGGATTTGAATATGGTATTGCTGCGACGTTTTGATATTTTGAGGAAGTTTGCAACCGTCTTACTTGATGTAGAATGTTTATACATATTTCAGTATGTTTATAGATTTCCCACGGATGTGTATTGCTAGTGCTTCGAAATCTGAAGGCAGTTCGATAAGATGGTGACTTTTCTTTTTAGATATCGAAATGTTCTCCAGGTGATTCCATTAGTAATTGCTTGGTCATGTTGAACACAAAATGAGTAATTTATAGTGTTTAGCAATGGCGGTTTATATTTTCATGATAATGGCCACTAACACTATGGAAAGCATTTTTCGTTCATGGATCCACCTCAGGAGCTTGTTATAAGCCTGGTAGCGAAGCGATTAAGGTGCTATGCAAGGTTCTGGTAACATTGCAATTTCATAGACGACCTTTGAAGTCATTTCCCAAAAGGAATCAACAGGCGGGGAGGCAATGCTTCTGGTTACCTTGTCTGAAATTACTGTGAAGCATGGTGATCGTGTTGATGTTTTTCTGCAGTTTGGTTTTTGTATTTTTGGTGTTTTTGTTTTGATGTATTTGAAATAGTACTGTTGTCCTACCAGTTAATATTCCAGAAATTTGCAGAATTTAATCTAAATGGAATTGGACAAATTGAATTAGAGGTACAGCTGCGCTGGAATGCTTATGTTTTTGGAGTTTTGTTTCATGAATTGGTTCGGCTTGTGAATATATTGCATTGTTGATTTTGCAATTTGAAAGTCTTGTAGGATATTGCTCGATACCTGAACAGATAAGAACTTCGCGTTTTCTGCTGACTTGATTGAACCTATTGTGGATGTTGTCATCGTGGTAATTGTTGATGATTTACTCATGCTTAAATTGCAGGATCGACAGTTCTTCTTGTATCGAAAGTGATTTTATGATTTGTTGAAAAGTTGCTTTATGGAACTGTGTGTTATCATGGTTTGTTGTTGGCGCAATTAAGTTTGTCGCAGTTTGAGCGGATTTATTTGAATTTTTGTACGCCGGTGAAAAGCAAATATTGTTTCGATTTTTAGTAATTTGATTGATGTTTTAAAAAAAAAACTTTCTGAAAGACAGCGTAGTGTTTTAGAATCAGTTGTTATTGGAAATTGCGAATGTCGATGAGTGATCCGTAGCAGTTCTAGTTTGAAGAAATTTCATCAAGAATGATGTATGTATTTGTTGTAGCTAAAGTTCTCAGGTATGGTTACCGAAAGAAACTTTAAACGTTGCTGTTCGACGCAATATTGCTTGAGCGTGAATTGGATAACCAGGGCAATTATGCATTTTGGTTTTCACGTAGATAATAGAGAAAGTGTTGCGGAAGTAATACGTTTGCGTAAAATCTGGCGATGGATTTCCTCCCAGATACAGTGTGTATATCGGTATCCACTTGCGGGACGGAGTTCCTCCCCTTGTCGGGATGTACATACTGGGTGTCAAATGGCGTGTTTACATCAGGATCCACATGTTGGGATGTCCACGTTTGATGTTATATTTATGATACTGCCAGGAAGGCAAAATTATTCAAATGGAATTGTTTGTATTTTGATATTAAACATCGTAAATCTCGAGAATGATGATTTTAGTTTGAATGGTATTGCTAGGTCACTATTCCATGCGTTCAGTGATTCCAAGTGCCACTGCTCTTAAGTGTTGCACATTGTGTTGTTGTGGCTACTAGACCTTTGTGCATAGATGTAGCACTCTTAGAATATGAAGTAGATTTGCCCTTAAGTGCAGGGATATTTATTTTTATGAAATTAAATTCTCGAATGCATAGTGTCAAAACTATCTTTGGGCATCAAATTATACGATTTGAGATTTTACGACACCGAGAGAATTTCTTTTATGTATGCTATGATATTGTTTTGTACGAGTACGATTAAAAAACAATTTGAAAGTTTTATTCAAGTTCAACAAAATTGGTTATGTGTTTTTTGTTTATGTTGATTTTAAGTTGACGGATAAAAGAAGTATTTGTAGATCATTATTAATGTTATTAATGATTTTATGATTTTAAGTTATTGATGTGACAGTCATGCTTTGGAATTCTTGAGGATTGTTAAGTGGTGTAATAGTTTCAATCCATAGATTTATATTCGTATGATTTATTGAAATGGTCGTTTGGTTTATGTTTGGGGATGCTATTTGTTTAAAAAAAATTAAATTTGAGGATTTTGAGGAACATTCCAATATATCGCGGTATAAAAAAATATGACTTCTGCATACATACATACTTCTCTGTTGGGCAAGGAATATTGCTAATTGTACAACATTTAGGAAAAGGATCGTTTCACTAATTCAAGTTGTTGTTCAGATTTTCAAGGATAGTAGTTTTTCTTGAGATATTTTGTTATGTATGTTTGACTATTGACACGAAAAGTATGTACTGAGTTCACCGAGCGAAAAACTTGCATATATGCCTCCCATGAAAAATGTACCGTGGAGACTTATCTTTTATTTACTATTTATTTGAGATAAATATACAATCGTTGTCTAATTGATTGTCAATTATATCTTTACACTGTGAAATAAAGTGCAGTGATGCATAGTTTTTGCTGGCGAAATGTAAAAAAAAAACCGAAGTGGAGACTTTCGTGTGAAAGGAGTATATCTAAGCGAATTCAATTTCCCGATCATCAAAGTTTTGACAGTTTTTACATGGATTTAACGTGAACTGACGATGTTAGTACCTGCTCGAAGGACAGAAATCGTACCAAATTTTGGCATTTTGGTATTTTGACGTTAGTCGGATGAAGTTATGGTGTCGTCTCTTATTTCCATGGAAAGCTTGTATTTATTATTTTCACAGTGGTGAAAATACAAATTAGTTGCCAAGACAAGATCCCCATTTAAAATTTCTTGTTCTTGTTGTGCGTTCATATTGGTTTTATTAAATCTGTTTGATGAATTATTTATTTCTTCCATATACATGATAAAATTTTGTTTCCAAATTGGCCAGTCCTTTGCAAGATTAGTGCAGTTTAATTCTGCCGGCAAACGCTGTTCCGACGCCATTTAACGTTAGGTTAGACTTCCACTGTTCACTATGATTAGTCTTTTCGTTTTGATTTTCACTGTTTTTTTTAGTCTTTCTGTTCTGTTTTTAGTCTGTTTTCCACCAATTCTTTAATTTTCTTTTCTTTTCACTTGTTCACTTCTGACACCATGTATTAATTAACAAGACTTTGTAATTATGTCTGGCTGGTGTAGCGGTTAGTGCGCGCACCTTCGGTGCACAGGGTCATGAGTTCGAATCTCACCGTGTCCCATGGTGTTTTTCGAACTCACGAGCTTGTGACGGACTATGATCTCACTCAGATGTTAAACGAGTACCCATTTATGGGGATAAATAACACTGCTGAGCGTGATGCTGATCTCATTACCTCAACAAAAGCAGATAAGATCTTGGAAATAGGATGTCACTAACACATCCTGCGGCCTTAGTCCAATGCTGGATTGTCGCGCCTGTTATTTATTTTATTGTAATTATGAAGCGCATTTATGTTTTATTACGTTGCCTCGTGGTTGCCAGTCAACTGGCGTTAACAGTAATATCAAAGCCACCTATATCAGAAAGCCGGGAACCAACAACACATGCGCACAAATCAAGCCTATGAACATGTCGTATATACGTTGCACGATGCACTAACAGAAGCATGGCGCATGTAAAAAAACAGTGTCTGCTCTTATAAAAATCGCGAAAACACGTGGAAAACTCACTTTTTATCGGGATTTTTTTCTTTCACTGCATTATAAACACTTCAATTGACGACACATTGCCCTTTTCGCGACGAAAATCGACCGGGAACCAATACTTTTCGTGTAAAGTTTGCCGCGACCCAACCCGATTTGCCTTTACCGCAATGTAAATTTTCCAACTAATCGAGCCTATGATCTGCCGCAAAAGTATATGAGCGGGTTCTGGTTCCGGGCTTTGAAATATAGATGGCTTTGAGTAATATACATGAGATTTGAAGTATGGTACTAATATGTACTAAATTATAGGTATGAAGTTGAATGCATATATTACATATTGCAGAAAGCAAACATGTTTTAGCAACTTTTATCAACTTTGCAGAGTTGTACGTATAAAGCACCGTTATGAAATTACACTTTGAATTTTCGATGAAAAATTTATTTTAAAATTTCTTAATAGTTTGAGTAACTGTATCTTGAAAGTGGCGATAATGTTGGCAAGAGGAAAAACTTCGGTTTTTGTGAAATTTTATGTAGTTTCTGAAACTGATATCAAATCTTGGATTCGGTCATCAGGAGGGCTGCAAATTATTATTTTGCATGACAAGTCACGATTTTCGATGACTTTCACAAAAAAAGCGACGAGGTAACGGTAAAAAAAATTCCGATTGTATTGCTAGCTTTCTTGCTGAAACAAGTTGTGCTATCAACCCTTACAGTATTGACCACCTAATGCGGGACACCCTGTATATTTCTGAATATGCCCCAATGCATGGTGTACCATATTATGGTACGTTGCCAAATTGGTGCAAGCAATACCTTTCGTGACTTTTTTTGTTCAAAATCTCAAAAGAATCTCAAGAACACATTCCAATTTATTTACTCACCAGTATTTTTCCTTTTCCAAATAATGGTAAATTTTTTTAGCTCTAAAGAATAGCTTTCAAAATTCCACAAAAAATAACGTTCGTCCACTTTGACGACGCACAGACAATTCAAGGTAAGCTTCGGGAAGCCAAAATTTAATTTATGTGAAAGCTTGTTTTGTCTACTTTGGGAAAAAGTAAAAAAAAAAACTAAAAATTTAATAATCGCTAGACTTTTACAGGAATCTAACCATGTACCATATATGGTACGCTATGCATTTAAGGGTTTAGCCAAAATTGGATGTGAAATATACAAACAGAGGCGTGTTGTGATGAAAAAAGTATTACCACGCTGGGAGTGCTTAACAACAAATGTATACCGAGATGGAGTGGAAATGACGATTCGGAGAAAGTTACAGAATTGATCGCATTCAGTGACGCTTCAGGTGATGGGTATGCCGCGGTTAGCTACAGTCGAGTACTCACGAGGGATGGTTACATTGTGCGATTAATTCCGGCTAAAGGACGAGTTACACTATTAAAAACAAAGGCTAATATAGAATCCACGCTATTTACCATTCCAAAAATTGAGCTAGAAGTGATCGTCTTGCTTACGGAGCTTTACGCAGATGTGAAGAAAAATTTTCGAAACACCCTGATAAAGTTCATCGCGTATACATATAGATTCCACAGTCGCGCTATGCTGGGTGCGGAATCGCCAGTATAATGACAACAAGTTCGTTAAACGACCAGTGAGCAAGATTTGAAAAATTATTTCACCAGCAGAGTTGCATCATGTGCCCTCTGAGGAAAATCCAGCTGACTAGTTCCAGATGTCTCACCCCAGAAGCCTTCGTCAAATAACATCTTTGGTTCAACGGGCCAAGGTTTCTCGAAGGAGCATTACCAACAACTCCATTCATAGAAAAAACAAACGCAATGGTCGCATTGTCAGACTCAACCGACGAAAACGGTGGCAACATTAAGTTCATACCGCTTGTCTAGACGAGGAAGTACGATATCAGGAACTAAACCGGTTAAACTGGTTTTTGTTCCTGACTACACGGTGCATATTCAAATCGGGAATATTTTGCATACATGAAGTTTTTTTAATGTGTCATGCTTATCGCTGTACGGGCAAGACGCGTAACAAACGAATGCACACACTCTGTCTTTTGGCATTTCACATAGCTGAGCAAAAACCCAAAGAATAGCCATCGAACGGCAATAATCCTACATCGCTAGATTTTTGCAGGATAGTCGGGGAAGGCCTGTTAGTTATGGGGAAAAAAGTCCCCACCGATTGGAGTTCCGCAACCTGGAAAGTTTTTAGCGAATATTTCAAAAACGGCTAAAGATACAGAAAAATGGTCAGTTTATAATATATGGTTGGGGATGGCCTGTTAGTTATGGGGGAAAAAGTCCCCATCGATTGGAGTTCCGCAACCTGGAAAGTTTTTAGCAAATATTTCAAAAACGGCTAAAGATACAGAAAAATGGTCAGTTTTTAAAATGAGTAGTGCGTAGAAAAGCTTCTGGTGGGTCACTTAGTTTAATTTTTATACGATTGAGCTGATAGCCATTAACTGCTCCAATTTTGGGTGGGAGTTATGGACATGCCCCTTTACCAAATTCAAATGGGGGATAATGAGGGTCTTCCATCGAAGCAACCATATTTTCAACAAAAATCATTTACTTATTACTTATTGTGAATACTCACACAAAGTCTCATGGCTGAACTTGCGTTTTTTAGTGTTATGGAGCTTTTTAAAAAGTCTAAAATAAATTTATTCTAATTAATTTTTTAGTATAGCGCCGAATTTTCCAATAAAGTCTAATGTATTACATGCCATTGTAAAGGTAATTTTATATAGTATATTTCATTCTCAGACCATTTTTCTGTATCTTTTAACGTTTTTAAAATATTCGTTATTAACTCAAGAAATGCCCCCTTTCCCCCTTTTTTCAAGATTGTGGATGTCCAATTGTTTGGTCCTTTTTCTCCCATAATCAGCAGGCCATCCCCAATCATCCTGCAAAAAATCCAGTGATGTAGAATTTTTGCAGACCAAATATCGTATTTTTGTAAATTTCTGTAAATTATGTGTGTAGTAGTGCGGAACATCTCTCATTCCGAAGATTTCCTGGGACATTTTGATGTTCTTTCGCATACCTTTCCCCTCATGCATCTCTCCCGTAAAAACCGATTATATTTTGTTCTTATTTCGCGTGTAGACAGGCCGATAGAGAGGTTCTCCTCATCTCTCTCTCTCTCTCTGGATTCTTTTAACACCTAGTGGGGCTTAGGGCTTTGACTACGCCTCTTTTCCACCTCTGCCTATTAGCAGCCATCGCCTTTAGCTGGTTCCACGATTTGCTTATAGGTTTTTCATCTGCCTCAACAGATCTTCTCCATCTACTTTTGGATCGGCTAACGACGGCTAGCATTGGTTCCCTGAGGATTCCAATCTAGAGCCTGTTGTGCAATGTTTTTTGGCTCTTTTTGAATTGTGTGACCTATCCACTGCCACTGCCTTTTGATGAAGATGCCTATCCTATTTTGGCGAGTAATTTTGAGGATGTCGTCGTTAGATATTACCTCAGGCCAGCGAATTCGTAGGATGCGTCGTAGGCACTGATTTACGAAAGTTTGCAGTTTGGTGGTAATGTTACTGGTCACCTTCCACGTGGAAGCACTGATTTTACATAGGCTTTATTTATGCGCGACTCTCATCGCCGTCAGCCCCACCATCCGCTGTCACTACGCTTCCAAGGTAAGTAAAGCTCTCGACTTTTTCTATCGGTTGTCCGGAAATGGTGTTTTGCCCTCCTGATGACAAGCTCATGTATTTAGTCTTAGCGGCATTAATTTGTAAGGCAGCACGTCGACTTTCACGATGCAAAGCATCCGTCATTTGATACAAAAAGACTATACGGGATTTGAAAATTGGATTGTGAGCATAATCGTCCAAATTTTAGTATTGATAGCGCATCATTAATGGAGCAAGAGAGTCAGGTATATACCGATATGAATACGAACAACATTGCAAATGTAACACCAAGTGATAATAATTTCGACCGTATCGATAACTCTAGTAACAGAGGAATGTTTGAAAGCAGACATCTGAATAGAAGACGGAATAGAGCAATGACATATCGGCTTACTCAGCAAATGATTAAAAAACGTCCGGATGTTTCTTATCGAAATATTTTAAATGGTCTTCCGATCAATGGATCATATGAAAATCCAAGTGAGGAAGAAGTTAAAAATACATATCAAAAGCTGATGGGAGAAGAGAATAACATCAATTTGAATATATCTCAATCGTATCGAAGTAGAGAAATTACTAACCTGTATGAGCCTATTAGCAATCAGGATATTAAATGGGTAATTGAAGGAACTAAACCTAGCACATCTCCAGGAGTAAATGGGAAATGAAACGTTTAAAGGGCATTCCGCTAAAAACTTTGGAAATCATTTTCAACGGAATGCTAGCATTATCATTCGTGCCACCTGTTTTGAATATTAATAAGACTGTGCTTATCCCGAAAAATATGAATAATTTAGCTAGTGTAAGCAACTGTATGCCTTTAACTATGTCATCCATTCTATTGAGATGTTTCAATAAAATTTTAACCAAAAAACTAATTAAGATTGGCATCGATGCTCTGCAATCCGGCTTTCGCTAGAGAGATGCTTTTTTCCTTAACACAATGGTCATTAGATATTTTCCACTGTGAAATGTCCGGGGAATCGAAAAATAATACATAAAATGGCCGAGAAAAATTTTGGAACTATATTCGGATTGTATCTAATGGAATTCCCCATCATTTCCGACATGTTACACGAGAGTAAGCATGTATTTTCATTGAGAAAATCGCAGCGGACAAAAATTTCATTTTCATTCCGCCCGAGGTCTATTCAGACCTTTAGATCAAACGGTTACCAGAGTAATGAAATCAGCTTTAACACTTGCTCAACGACTGCATGCAATTGAAAAGCGACTTATGACGGACCATCATTCATCACAAAATATGTTGCAATTAATATGATGAAGAACATTTTGCGGAGAGCGGAGACTTACTCGTAAGGAGAGCTGTTCGAAGAACTTTGCATTTACCAGCAACTTGCTGTTGGGGGAATACATGCAGCGAAGAAAGATGGAGGCTTGGGGATGTTTGAATTTTCCCGTGGAATTCCTTTAATTCTAATTAAAAAAATCTAGTTTCTTGACAATACAAGTTCAACTTTAAAAGATCTAGCGAACAGCGAATCAGAATGGAAATTTTGTGTACGAGCAATGACACCATTCAATACAACTCTGGAAGCAAGGCGGCAACTAGCAGCGTCTTTTAAGTATTCTTTTTCGGGTGGTCGACTGTACCACTCATCTTACAATAACCAATGTAGTGCGTGGATCTGCTATGCGCCCAAATACTTGAAAGCATGGGAATTCATCAAGCTTTAAACGCCTGCCAATTTGAGGAGATGTCGAGCTGGTTGTTTCAGGGCAGAATCAATTTCACAAAGCTGCAAATTTTATAATATACTAGCTGAGAGAGCTCGCTTCGCTCGCTCTCTTATCTAGTGCTCGCTACGCTCGCGTTGTTCGCTTCACTCACAACTTAACACTAATTTAACCTTATGAGCGATTTTGAATGCCAATACACCTGCTAATTATAATTTATTGGGATCGACGTATCGATGGTGAAACTAAAGTGGATATGGAAACAAAATAAATTTGCGTCGCGACACTACTTCTTAAAGGGTCAAGGCAACAACAACATACTCAACCCCCTGACTGATTTATGAGACTGCACTTGCCCTTCAAAAATATTGGGAGTGTTATTATTAGCGTGAGTTATTTCGAAAATCATTAATTAATATTACTGATTCCAAGTAGTAAATGAAAGAAATACTCGATGCTGATCGACCGATAGATTCTAGTTTGGGAGGCTTAATCAAAAACTAAATTTCAATTATGTATTTCAGTTTAATGTAAGCGCGCCAAATATTGAAAACTGTTCATACTAAAGGTATGTACTGAGTTCACCTAGTGAAAAATTTGCATATATGTCTCCCGTAAAAACGGTGCCGTAGAGACTTGCTTTTTATTCACTCAATTTAAGATAAATGTTCACTCGCATTCTGATTGATTGTCGATAACATCTTTTCACTGTGAAATAAAGTGCAACTGCATTATTTTCGCTGGCGAAATGTCAAAAACCGGTGTGGAGACTTTCATTTGAAGTGAGTACCACCAAGCGATTTCACGATCATCAAAATTTTGACAGTATTTGCATGGATTGCACGTGAACTGAAGATGTTAGTACCTACTCTAACCCAGAAACTGTCATATATCGAAGTTGACGGTTATCGCTGACCATCCTGTGCAGTGTTCGGTCCGATAACCCTTTAGGCAATTTTGTGGCGAGTCCGGCGACACCTCAATCGTGTCACTCCGCCAAAGGATTGCGGAGATATCGACGGATTTCCGAAGTAGTAAGTTGATTGTGAAATTGCTGTGACAACATCCAGGATGAATGTACGTAAAAACGTAGTCACCTTGAATGCAATTTATCGGAGATATCGACGGACTTCCGACCACCCTGTGCTCTAATTGGGGAAGAGGGTCCAATTACCCTTTAGGCAATTTTGTGGCGAGTCCGGCGACACCTCAATCGTGTCACTCCGCCAAAGGATTGCGGAGATATCGACGGATTTCCGAAGTAGTACGAAGTTGATTGTGAAATTGCTGTGACAACATCCAGGATGTATGTACATAAAAACATTTTCACCTTGAATGCAATTTATCGGAGATATCGACGGATTTCCGACCACCCTGAGCTCTAATTGGGGAAGAGGTTCCAATGACCCTTTAGGCAATTTTGTGGCGAGTCCGGCAACACCTCAACCGTGTCACGCAGCCAAAGGATTGCGGAGATATCCATGGATTTATTATGGCTCTACTACACTACGTCATATCATCATATTTCTATCATATCCTTAAGCCCGGTTCCATTTCATTTAGTACACGTATAAAAAATTAAAGTGAATGAATCGAGTAGGCTTAATCACTTACTGTAAAAAATACTAAATTAAAGATAAAAAGAAGAGGGGGGCACTTCGTGACATGAAATATAGTTTACGACCGATTCCCATACCTATCAAGGATATATACAAAATTTCATACAAATCGGTCCAGCCGTTTCGAAGGAGTTTGGAAACAAACCTTTTTAGAGATTTTTATTAGAAGATCATATCATTAAGCCGGTTCGTTTTCATTTAGTACACGTTTAAAAATTTAAAGCGTATGAGTAGAGTAGGTCTAATCACTTACTGTACAAAATAATAAAATAACGATAAAAAGAAGAGGAGGGCACTTCGGGGCATGAAATATAGTTTACGGCCGATTACCATACGTAGCAAGGATATATGTATACAAAATTTCATAAAAATTGGTCCAGCCGTTTCGAAAAGATCATATCCTTAAGTCGGTTCGATTTCATTTAGAACACGTATAAAAATTTAAAGCGTATGAATCGAGTAGGTCTAATCACTTACTATACAAAATAGTAAAATAACAATAAAAAGAAGAGGAGGGCACTTCGGGGCATGAAATATAGTTTACGACCGATTACCATACGTAGCAAGGATATATAGAAAATTTCATAAAAATCGGTCCAGCCGTTTCGAAGGAGTTTGTTAACCAAATTTTGAGGAGAATTTTATATATTAAAGGAAGGATCATATCCTTAAGCCGGTTCGATTTCATTTAGTACACGTATAAAAATTTAAAGCGTATCAATCGAGTAGGTTTAATCCTTACTCTCACACAAAATGGAATTTCGATATTTACCACCACTTCCTTTGATATTTTCAAAAAATTTTTGGTCCATAAACCTTCTCCAATGTAAGACGGATAAAACAAAAAAAGAATCATCCAAATCGGTCCAGTGGTTTAGAAGTTTACTGGCAACAGACACAAATACACGTCCATTTTTATATATATAGATTGTATATGTATTATAATTATTACTTGATGATTTAAATAAATGAATTATTAAACAGATGATCTGGTGTGTTTAAGAGAAGGCAAATGTCGTCGGCGTAGTCCAGGTGCTGAAGGTATTCGAATAATGGACAATTCACCATTGTGCAAGACATGACATTGGGCTCCATTATAGTACTCCTTTATGATGGAAATAAGTTTCTCTGGTATGCCTCTCCTACGTAAGGCTGTCGAGACTCGATATATAAGCCCGATCAACGCTGTCAAACGCCTTCTCAAAGTCAATGAACATAAGATGTAACGGGGATCTCCATTCAGCGGATTATTCAATTATAATTCGGAGGTTGTGAAAAACCCTCACGAAAACCTGCTTGTTCAGAGTGCGGTCGATCGTTTTCTTGATCCGCTCCAAGATTATTTTGGCCATCAGTTTAGAAAATGCAGGGAGAAGACAAATTCCACGCCAGTTATTGCAATCCTTGAGATTTCCTTTCTTAGGGATTTCAACAATGACAAACTTCTTCCATCCTTGAGGGAGAGTTTCGGTTGTCCAACACTCTTGGAAAAGGGGTAGAAGAATAGCCGCTGTAGTGTTGATATCCGCTTTTAAAAGTTCCATGGGGATACCGTCTGCCCCTGGGCCTTTACCAGCTTCCAATGATTTAAGGGCCTTAATTATTTCCAGCTTGGATGGTACACCGGTATTAATTCTGGCCATTTGCGGAATACTTGCTGCTTCCGGTGGAGGTGGGCTTGAAGGGTTGAAGTTGTTGTTAAATACCTCCATGAAATGCTCTCTTCAACGGCGCAGTTGTTGTTCATCTGTGACTAGCGGGAACCCATCTTTATCTCTTACAGGATGCTCATGGGTAAAATATTTGACAGTCAATGACCTTATAAGCTTGTAAACGGTCCCACTGTCACCACGGTAAGCCGCATCTTCTGCCTCCAAAGCTAACGCGTTGATGTTGTTGC
This sequence comes from Microchrysa polita, assembly GCA_949715475.1. NCBI lineage: Eukaryota > Metazoa > Arthropoda > Insecta > Diptera > Stratiomyidae > Microchrysa > Microchrysa polita. Next base: position 83,416,002 of record OX454416.1, on the reverse strand, counting down.
GTTTATCACGTCTTATGGTTGAAATACATTTCCCGCGTCAGCATCAGCATCGGCAGAGGCATCGGCATCAGCAGAAATTTAGAACACACGCATTTGCCTTTGATGACCCACATTGACAGCAGAAGCAAAAAAAATGCTTCTGCCGCTGCCGATGCTGATGCTGACGCGGGAAATGTATTTCAACCACGACGCTTCTCTGCACTCGTTTTTGAAGAGAACTGCACTCGGTCCTCAGTTGTTGCTTGACTGTTCTGTCAGTAGCCGAGTTTAATTGCTCTTTAATTCTGTTCCGTGCAGTTATCAGAGGCCATGTATCGTCGCTGATAAATGGTCTCCTACCTCTTTGAAGTCTGCCCACAAATGTTTCGCCACACGATATAAAAGCGTCCTTCACAATGATCTATCTATCATCAATTGATGCAGGAGCATCTGGTGTTTGTGCATTAGCTAGCTCGTGCATTGCGCTAGAAACTGCACGGTTCTTCTCATGGAGCAAGTTAATTAACACAATTGCAAGGTGTTTGCGGTGAAAGGCTCGAGTTAGGGGAACACTATCAGTCCAGGAGCTGAGAGAAGCAGAAATCGCTGCAATTAGACGTCAACAAAATGAATTGTTCGGCAAACAAATTTCAAAAATCAAAGATGGAAAGCCTGTTGAAAATCGACACTGGTTGTCGACTTTAAATCCATTCATTGAAAAAGAAGCTGGACTATTACGCGTAGGAGGAAGAATCGAAAACCCGAACTTGCCATATCATAAAAATATCCTATCGTTCAGTGAAAATCTCATTTGGTAACCCAAGCAACAATTCGTTTGCTTTAAAGAAGCACTCCATACTGTAGCAATCATATAGTACCACGAAATTCATTTATCTTGTGACATCGCTTAAAGTAATATTTTGATCCGATAAAACATGCTTAAAGTATTTTCCGGAAAGCTTATATCATCATTATGGAATAAATTTAAAGATGGTGGCATAAAACTTCGATAAAATTGTCTCTAAACGTTAACCTAAAAACGTACTCCTTTAAATACTCCACTCTTGTGTTTATTGGATGATACAGCACACACATGCAATGGTCTCTCTAAGTTAACTCACACACATGCATTATATTCTTCTATAGCACAGTCGGTGTCATTTTTATAGTGTGACATTCGTATGGTCATCCAATAAATTGTTCACCGTATTTTTATAGAAGGATGGACTTTGTGATATAATGAATTGACACTTATGAAGAGCTCTGGAATACCACGTTTCTTGAATTGAATTCATTGAAATATTGCTTGAAACCAACATTTCCTCACTCCTTGTTAGCTTATGAATCAATTAAGATAATCTCAGCGCAGAAAATGTCTGTATTTTATTGAAGAATGTGTGAAATTAACTAGCTTCAACTGATTGACATATAAAGAAGAAGGTGCATAGGAGAAGGGTCGATAAAGAAGTGTCGAGCACTTGTAGTGTTTACGAGCAATGTTATCTATATGTGAGGTTGGCCGAGTGGTTAGGGCGTCGGACTGGCGTACGACAGTCGGCTGGTTCGACGCTGGCTGCGGACATTTTTTTTTCTCTTTTTTTTTGCAATCGCGAGAAAATGACAGAAAATGATGACATAACACATGATGTATGTCTTTCTCGAAGAGTAATTCAGTGCTACAATGAGGTTCTATTGGATCAAAAAACGGCGCCAGATGCCATTATTGGACTATTATTCAGTGTTTATACCCTGTAAAGTGCCCCTATTGTCGTTAGTAGAGAATATTTTACGAAGTATTATAGGGATGAAATTGTTACTTGGGAAACCTCATTATAAGGCACGTTCACCAATAACACAAACATTGTGGTAACAATTTTATGATGTTTGCCATTCGCGAGAAATACTACATACCGGCATTGAATCAGCAAGTAAAAAAATGCGTAAGAAAATATATCACGTGCTCGAGAACCCGAGGAAAAACCACAGCATCACAGATGGCTGAACTACTGCCAGAACAAGTCACGCCTTCTTATCTATTTCAGAATGTTAGGACAAATCTTTGCGGACCCTTCCAATTGAAATCCAATCCGCTAAGATTCGCAAAGCCAATAAAGGTATACATCGCTCTTTTCATTTGTATGTGAACAAAAATGATTCACCTCGAAATATGCTCAGATTTGAGCATCAACACCTATTTATCTGCAGGGTACCTGCATTAAGAAACCTGGTACGTAGCCGCATTTTGTTAAGTGCGTATAATTAATTCGGCAATCTCTTTCCTTACGTATGAGCATGGTTAGACGCTTAAAACTAACTAACCAAACTTTTCTCTTCATTTCCGATCCTGTGACTTGCACCACATTGAAAGACGCGTTCGAAAAAGTTAAAGCAAGTTGCGAGGAGTCGATGCCCCTCAAAAATATCTAATGGCTTCACAATCCACCACGTCCATGATGACTAGCTTTTTATTACGGAGGTCTAATCAAAGCTTATATTGGAAGCTTGAAAAAGTTAATTACACGAATGCCCTCTATTGCGAGTTTGACATTATGATAGATAAATTGTTTTATTAAGGAATTCAAAATGTTACACTAGCGCATTTTTTTCGCATCACGGGTAAATCTGTCTCGAAAAAAACGACCGCGGGTAACATCCCGGTTAAGACCAAACATCTCATATTTCCCCTATGCGTCCGTACATTTGAGCTCTATCCCGTGTAGGGTAGTTGCACGCGAGAACTTTACCTGGGTAAGTGTAATTTTTTTATATGAAGTTCTACCCAAACCTGCACGGGATAAACACAATAAAACGTGCCTAATATACATATAATGTGTTTTTTTGGTTATCCCGTGTAGGTTTGGGTAACGAAACTTCATATAAAAAAAATGCCAGCTGACCCACCTGTCATTTTTTTTATATGAAGTTTCGTTACCCAAACCTACACGGGATAACCAAAAAACACACCTATAGTTTATTAAAGGAAAACAAGAAAGTGGCGTGGCGTGAGCTGTCTGCCTGAATAGTTTGACTTATTAACTATATTTTTGTATATTATGTTTGTTTATTAAATTTGAAATTAATTATTATTATTATTACTAGGTGGCTTCGCCCCCTACTCGCTACGCTCGTCAACCCCCCCCCCCTCCCCGGGCCTGCCCTCGCCCCTGCCCTGCCCCAGCCATGCTACCAGCCAACGTCTGCTCCCCGCTATGAGCTGACGTGCTCGCGATGCGCGCTCGCAGCACTGACTGACTGCTTTTCGTTCTTGCATGCTATACTTATCGACATTCGGGATTCATCGTAGCCAATCAGAACAATAATAGATTTTTCCATTTCCGAAGTTAGTTTAAATATAATAGGTATGTTTTTTTGGTTATCCCGTGTAGGTTTGGGTAACGAAACTCCATATAAAAGAAAATGCCAGCTGACCCACCTGTCATTTTTTTATATGGAGTTTCGTTACCCAAACCTACACGAGATAACCAAAAAAACACACCTAGTATTAATATAATTACCCTGGAATACTAACATGGCCGGTTAGGGCGTTTTTACTAACAACACGTAATTTTGACGTGTTTATATTTTCCTACAGTCTTTTCCCAGTTTACATATTTTACCCAGCTTATCATTTCTCAGTGCCACAGACAATAATTTATTAGACCAAAAAATGCCGTTAAATTTAGAATACAAGTGCGTTTCAGAAACGATCTATTCGGATATTTTTATTATTGCCGTTGAAGCTTCACGTCAAATAGGCGTACTAGCATCTAGAATTGCTAAGCTTACCGCCATAGACCACAAACATGATGCTGCCACTCACTTGGACATACAGCAACTAACTGGGGAAAGCACTGCTGCAGTGAGTAGTCAACCAGGCTCGTGGAACTGCGTATACACATTATAATGTGAGCGAACACGTCAATTTTACGTATTGTTAGTAATTTAGGGTTAAATAATTATGTTATTTTCGAGGTTACTTCCTTATGTGCTTATTCTTCTTTAATCGTGTTGTTATGTTCAAGTGTTATGATTTAGTTAAAATAAAAACCTTTTACTAAGCAAATTCGCGGTGAATTTAGGATTTATTATTAGCGCTTCGAGGGAGCCGGGTGATGAAGCTCACACAACTCCAGATTCTGCGTGTTCATCTACCCGACATTCAATCTACACGTGTGGTTATTATCCACTTTATTATATATCATATACTTTCGGCGATAATCCTGTATATGTAACTTAGAGCAACATATAAGCGTTCCCAATCAGATTGCCCGTTTAAAGCTGCTTCGACTTCCCTATCGCTCAGTGTATCTTTTCCAAAATACGAACGTCTGGTCTCTTTCAGTATTGGGCATATCCCGAGGAAGTGCCGCGTATCTTCTCGGGTTCGCATATTGCATAGACTACATATTAGTGGCAGATCGACGCGATGTGGCACATAATTGAGCGGTAACAGCTCTCCTCTGCCTCGAAAGATTACCGAAATTTTCTGCGATGCGAATTAATTCAGGAAATAGGTCTTATCCCCAAGGTTGTGGTTTAGGCGGGCATATATTTCACGATGTTGTGCTGATGTTGCACTCTTAGCCGTTTTTGTTTTTTGTCGTTGCTTCATGTACTCTATTAATCTGAAGAGGTCCTTCGCTGCTTCCCAAGAACCGTTCCAATAAAGCTCCATGTCGTTGTGCTCTGCCAGCGTCTGCAAATCCTTGTAGAACACATTCCTCGTTGCTACCTCGTGGCTGAGTAACATCTTAGCAACGCCATCTAGATACATCAAGGTCGCAACTCAGCTGTACGATGACGGCATGGGTCCTGCTTAAATTGTTCGTCGGAAACGGGCAAACAACAACAATGTCATGAGAAGCAACAACAATGCAATGCAATTTAATCTGCGGATTTGACGTTTACAAATCTACATTGCGTCCTTAATATACAGAGTGTCCCGCATTAGGTAGTCAATACTTTAAGGGTTGATAGCACAACTTGTTTCAGCAAGAAAATTACCAATACAATCTGAATTTTTTACCGTTACCTTGCTATCACTCTTATTGTGAAAGTCATCGAAAATCGTGACTTGTCATGCAAAATCATAATATGCAGCCGTCGTGATGACTTAATCCAAGATTTGATTTCAATTTCATAAACTACATAAAATTTCACAAAAACTGTTTGTTGTTTTTCTGTTGCCAACATTATCGCCACTTTCAAGATACTCACACTTAATAGAAGTTTTAAAATAGATTTTTCATCGAAAATTCGAACAGTTATTTCATAACGGTGATTTATACGTACAACTCTGCAAAGTTGATAAAAGTTGCTTCAACATGTTGGCTTTCCAACGGTATATCACTTTTTATATTTTCATTGCAGAATTTTAGGGAAACACGCATTGAATGTTAAAATTCAAGGCTTCAGTGGGATCGCTAACAATTTTTCCTTTACTCGAAAAAAGACAAACGAAGGCTATTATAATTCGGGATAGAATCTCGCTACATTATTTTGACCAGAACTGTAAGATATTTGAAATTTTGTACATTGTTTGGCCAATGCAACGGTACTTATAACAGTTAAAATTTAATATGTGCTATTTATGACAGATAGACGGGTGCCCCGTCATAATGCAAGGTCTATCAAAGAATATTTGGAATACGAATTTCCCGGAAAGTGGATTGCCAGATTTGGGACAGTTGCGTGGCCTACGAGAAGTCCCGACCTTACTCCCCTAGATTTTTATTTATGGGTTAACTTAAAAAACAATGTCTATTCCGAGCCGATTACCTCCCGGGAACAGCTGCTGCGGTGAATTAATGATGCTTGTGACAACGGAAAGGAAACCCTTCCTGAAATCCTTCGGGCGCCGAAGGTGTCGAGTTATTCTCATCTCTTTGGGGGGCAAAAGACTTATCCATGTGTCCTCCGCGCGGGCGCCCCCTGGTAACGTGAACGGCTAAGTCAAATCATCTGATGCGACATTTGGAAGAAGCACCGCTGCGCCTGAGTGCTGTATTTACATCTGCAGCGTCTCAGGTTACTTAACGTGATAGGTGACAGAAAACGTCTAACTCAACCACTAAAGCAGCATCTTCGAGGCATGCCCATGATGGCCTTTACTAAACGATTAAACCCTATCATGGTTTAGCGATGTGCCGACAACTCATCCTAAGAACAACTTCAAGTCAAGAAACCTGAAACAAAAGCCTCGGATTGGACGGATACAAAACAACGACGACCCCGCAAACGAACAACTGATTACTCTTTCGGATCCTGGAATGTACGCTCCCTGAATAGACCGGGGGCCCTAAGGGCCCTCCTGGATCAGGTAGAACAATACAAGCTGAGCATAGTTGCAATCCAGGAAACTAAATGGCTCAAAAGCGAGATTAACGACCTCAATTCGCACACTATTTTTACGAGTGGTAAAGAGGAGGGCAACAAGGAGTTTGGAGTATCTTTCATCGTGAATAAGCAGCTCAAGGACCACGTTATCGGCTTCAAACCCATCAACGAGCGGCTATGTGCGATCCGCATTAAGACCCGTTTCGCTAATCTCTGGCTCATTAATGCGCATGCCCCTACAGAAGTAAAAGAAGACGCGATTAAGGACGAGTTCTACAACGACCTAGAAACACTCTTCGACTCACTTCCATCAAACGACGTCAAGCTGCTGCTAGGAGACTTTAACGCTAAAGTCGGAAACGAAAGCTGGCATAGGGGAACTACTGGTGGTCATAGCCTCCACGACGAAAACAACAACAACGGTCAGCGACTTATCGACTTCGCGAGTGGCAGAAACTTGGTCATAAGCTCTACATGCTTCCCTCATCGACGAATTCATAAGCAAACCTGGAAGTCTCCAGATGAATACACCGTGAACCAAATCGACCACGTACTGATCAGCAAGAGATGGGCTTCTAATGTCCTAGATGTTCGATCCTATCGAGGAGCCAACTGCGACACCGATCACTATTTGGTGAAGACGACCTACAGGTGCAGAATCTCTTCGGTGCACCTAACGAGAATCAACCCTGCCAAGATCTTCGAGGTTGACAATTTGATTGATGATGCCACGGCGGCTGCGTATACTACAGCCCTTGAGGAAAAACTGTCGCCCATGCTTGATAACATCAATAATCTAGGCATCCATGAGTTCTGGGAGGAGCTCAAAGACAGCATCAAGGAGGTCGCAGAAGAGGTTGTGGGCTATAAAGGCCGGCGCAGACGAGCAGACTGGTTCGACGACGAATGCAGGGCCTCGATTGAGGCGAAAAATGAAGCCTATCGCCAATACACACAACGCGCATCCCGAGCCAAGAAAGAAAGATATAACGAGCTTCGGCGAGTATCTAATAAGTTAATTAGACGTAAGAAACGCAAACATTTTGACGAGCAGTTATAGCAAATAAACCAAAGATTAGCCAGTAAGAACACTAGACAGGCGTACAAACTTATAAATAATATCAAGAACGGATATCAACCCAGGACAAGCCTATGTAAGGACAAGGATGGTAACATCATCAGCGACATCGAAAGCGTCAACAAACGATGGGCCTCGCATTTTGAAGAGCTCCTCAATGCATCATCAACATCCCCCGCGGAGCTAGCTCTTGAGCAGTTAGCCGAACCAGGCCCTCCCGTTCTACCCCCAACAGTAGAGGAGGTGAGTCTTGCCATACAGTCGCTCCAAAATAATAAAGCCCCCGGCGCTGACGAGATCCCAGCAGAACTGCTGAAGCATGGTGGAACGTGCCTGACCAACGCTGTACATGTGCTACTGCTGAAAATATGGAACGACGAGGTAATCCCCGAAGATTGGCGCAAAAGCATAATCTGCCCAATCCACAAAAAGGGTGACAAGCTGAAGTGTGAGAATTACAGGGGCATATCATTAGTTTGTACGGCCTATAAGATTTTATCAAAAATTCTTGAAAAGAGAATCAATCCGTACGCAGAACAAATCATTGGCGAGTATCAAGGCGGCTTCAGACCTGGTCGTTCAACGACCGATCAGCTTTACACAGTGAAGCTACTACTCCAAAAGTGTTGGGAATACAACATCGACGTATACCAAATCTTTGTCGACTTCAAGCAGGCATACGACAGTATCGACCGAAGTGTACTGTACAACATTATGCTGAACTTTGGTATACCGGCAAAGTTAGTGCGACTAACAAGGATGACGATGACTAATACCGTCTCGCAGGTCAAAGTGCAGAACCGACTCACTGACCTATTTGAAACTCGTACTGGACTCAAGCAGGGCGACGGGCTGGCGCCGACGCTCTTTAACCTGGCTTTGGAGTATGTAATTCGAGCCATGAATATGGACAGCAGCGGAACGCTACTCATCAAGTCGACTCAATTAGTAGCGAACGCCGACGATATCAACATCATGTCTCGAAGGTTGGGTGATGCAGAAAGCCTCCTGCATAACCTCAATAACGCCGCAAAGGAAGTTGGACTACATATCAACGAAAGCAAAACAAAGGCCATGATGCAATCGAAAACAAGGACGCCAGCAAATTCAAGCATCACAGTGGGGGACCTTAATATCGAGTATGTAGACAACTTCAACTATCTGGGCTGTAACTTATCAAAGGACGCCAACGAAACCGACGAAATTAAGCGACGGATACAACTAGCCAATAAGACATATTTCTCGGTCCTCCCTATAATTAATTCGAAACTTGCGCACAGGAACACGAAGCTCCGCGTGTACAAAACGATCATCCGACCCGTGCTATGTTATGGCTGCGAAACATGGACCCTTACCCAAGCCTCCGAAATTTTGCTAGACCGATTCGAACGAAAGGTCCTTCGGCGAATTTTCGGGGCCGTTCGCGAGCGAGACCAATGGCGTATCCGATACAACCATGAGTTGTATCAACTGTACGATGAGCTGGAAGTATCGAAAATCGTGAAACTTCAACGTCTGCAATGGGCGGGGCATGTACAACGGATGGACGACAATCGCATGTTAAAGAAAGTTATGAACGCACAACGAATTGACGGAGCGAGGTTGCGTGGACGACCGAGAGCTCGCTGGGAGAACTCCGCTAGCTGCTGGGCTTCCGAAACTGGAGGACAAGGTCACGTAACCGCGACAATTGGAGGTCAACGATTCAGGCGGCCAAGGCCCGACGTCGGGCTATCGTGCCACATTGATGATGAGTTATTTCTCATATTCAAAACTTTATTTTAATTTTTATTTAACAAATTTTTAAAATTGCGATAGTAAAATAGAAAAAATAAATGAATAAAATTTCAGTTTTAATAAATATATAAATAATAGGAAAATAATTACCATGTTTTTTTTTTACATCCAATATGTGTAAATCCACAATCCCGCAAAATAAGTATGAAAAGTGATATACCGTTGGAAAGCCAACATGTTGAAGCAACTTTTGTCAACTTTGCAGAGTTATACGTATAAAGCACCGTTATGAAATTACTTTTTGAATTTTCGATGGAAAATCTATTTTAAAATTTCTATTAAGTTTGAGTAACTGTATCTTGAAAGTGGCGATAAACTTGACAACAGGAAAAAGTTCAGTTTTTGTGAAATTTTATGTAGTTTCTGAAACTGAAATCAAATCTTGGATTAAGTTATCAGGAGGGCTGCAAATTATGATTTTGCATGACAAGTCACGATTTTCGATGACTCTCACAAAAAGAGCGATAACAAGGTAACGGTGAAAAAAATTCCGATTGTATTGGCAATTTTCTTGCTGAAACAAGTTGCGCTATCAACCCTTACCGTATTGACCACCTAATGCGGGACACCCTGTATAGACGGCGGTGATCTTAGGCAAGCGGTTGTCATTCATGGTCGTGATCTTGTTGAGATATTTTACATGTAGCCTTAAAGTTTCCGTGAATAGCGAATCAAGTCCGGTTTCTTGTAAGAGCATATAGTTGGGTGTTGTCATATGGGCAGGCGAAATACCCTTTTCAAATAATATCTGTGGAGCTTTTCAACTTCTTCATTGTTTTCCTCCCCACACTTGGGCACTATAGAGTAACACTGACCTCGATACTGCTTTAAATATTTGATAGTTCGCTTGATGCGATAGCATTGGATTGTTGAAGTAGTTTTTCCATATACTGTTAATTGCCAACTTTGCTTCTTTAAGTCGTTGTTCGAGGTGTGGCACCATTGACAGATTACTTCTGAATAGAGCGCCCAAATATTTGTACTCCTGTACTACAGCGATATCATGTCCCTGATAAGTCCACTTTTCATCCGATGCTAAAACAAATCGCTGCTTGAATGTCATTACTTGAGACTTCTGTAGGTTAATCTTAAGTCTCCATTAGTAGGATTGTATGTGGTCGATCATATGCTGTAATTCCTCCGTAGATTCTGCCAGGAACACCATGTCATCAGCGTACAATAACCCTTTCAACCTAATTCCGAAAGCTTCTGCGCCTCCGGGAATATCGTCCAAGATGTCGTTTACGAATACTGCAAACGCATCCGGGCTCAACCTACATCCTTGCCGAACACCAATATTTGTACCGAATGATGGGGATAGCTCACTTCCATTCCAGATCTGTGCTGTTGTATTGTTGTACAGTTGTTCAAAGACATTTCCAAACTTCAGAGTTATACCGTTATTATACAGTTATTATACATTTTTTCGTTTTTTTTCTCGATTATTTCAAAAACGGTAAGAGATACAGAAAAATGGTCTGAGGACGAAAAAAACTACATAAAACTATCCTTGCAATGATATCTAACACATTAGAGTTTAATTGAATAGTTCGGCGCTAGCCTAACAAAATAAAATAGAATATTTTAGACCTTTGTTAAAAGCTCCATAACTTTTGAAAGAATGCTATTTCAGCCGTAAAATTTTGTATAAGTATTCACAATAAGAATAAGTTTAAAATCATTTTAAGGTAAACATTGAGTCGCTCCGGTCAAGAACCCCCATTATCCCCCCATTTAAATTTGTCAAAACGGCATGTCCATAACTCCCCCGAAAATTCGAGCAGAGTGCTAAATTTTGGTTTGTTGCGATTGGAGGTCATAGTCACCCTGTAATGTGCCGCATTAGTTTTTCCCTCTCACTTTTCTTTTCTTTTTTTTTCTCGATCCACTCTTGGCCCGCCAACACAGGTTGCCCACCACTGCATTGTTTTTAACATCTTGCATAGTGATAAGCAAATCACTCGAGACAAATGCAAGCAAAGCGATAAGCAACCTGGCTATACCGTTAGCGGATCGGATGATGTTCGTTCCGACTGGTGATTGGCGGAGAGGTTTGCTGGTTTCGGAAGTGAGAAAAAAAAAAATAGTCAGTCGCGTTTGTAATCTCGAGGCGTGCGGACGACATCGAAACGAAAAGACAAGGTGGCAAACTCCAAGTGCAGCACTCGGCGAGAAAAAAAAAAACCCGAACAACAAGGTCCGTCAAGAAGTGCTCTGTTCGCATCCGCAGCTACGGAGGCGAAGACGACGATATTGAAACGACGGCAAATTCTAAAGTTTTTGCGATTACATCAGGTGAATCTAGGGACATCAAAATCAGTGGCAAAACAAAAAAAAAAAAAAAATACACGACAGATAAGTATTGGTTACATGTTAATTTTGTTCATAGCTATTCGTCGTCTATGTTCGGGTGCTACACCGCCCCGCGTCACCATCGCCGATTTTTCAGATTTGTGAAAGAAAGGACCGCGAAGTTTCAAAGTGTTGGGCGCTTGGGCAAGGAAGTCTCTATATACTCGGCTACATGCGGCTAAAGTGGACAGGCATCTTGGATTCCTCCAAAACGTCATAATGACCTGCAAAAAAAGAATTGTGATCGCGTCATTAAAAAAAATCTGCATTTTTCGTCTTCGTCCGTATTATGGCAGTGGACTGGTGATTTTTGCCACTGTTCTTACTTACAGTGCCTTTGTTTTTTTTCTTTGTGCGCGACACTCAAGTGCCCAATAGTTTGATTCAAGTGCATATCCTGTCCATTGGCGGATTTACAACTTTGACTAGCTCATTGAATCTTCTTGTAAACGAAAGGATATATTTGTGATCACTTCAATCACCAACACATACACGCACACACATATGGTCGCCCACACTTTCTGCCCGCGACTCTGTGCAATTTATTTTTGCCCCTGCGCCGCGCGAATCTCCATTGCAAGGTCTAAATGTATTCTTTATTGAAAAAGGGCCCGACCACCGGCCTATTGGAATTTGTGAGTGTTGTACATAAATGTGGAGTTTTTTTTTCAGCATTTTATATATTAGGGGAGTTGGTTGCTGTGGCTTGTGGCTGAAAACTTGTCCAGTTGGCTCCAAAACGGGCGCTTCTTTATTCCCACCGTGCATTTTAAGAATACGCGAACAATGGCACCCTGAAAACTTATACAAAAGAATTATACAAAAGGAGCTTTTGAATGGTTTTAATATCGGACGTGTTTTAATTGAATATGAAAAAGTTCCTGAGGAAATTTAAAACTGGCCATACAGTCCAACAAATACCAGCGGCTTAAGAGAATTGGATTTTGGGTTTTCTTTTTTTTTATTATATATATGAATTCGTTATATTTTTTTTTTCAGCAATTGAAGTAACCATGCGTGGCTAATTACATTTTGATTCTCCTTCCCTCTCCGCCCCCTACAAAAAATTGAATTCTAGTATTAAATTGGGGGATTTCAAATTCTTATGCGCGATGAAGTCCCATGGTAGGGTAGGGTTTAGAATAGCGCGGGGCCCACACCACCCGAGTGGCCCATAGTACAGCCGTTGTACATCGTTAGGCTGAATACCTGAGAATTGGGAGGGATCCGTCTCGATAGGGCGGTTTTCCCATAACTTTTTTTTATATTTCGGCTTAAGGCCAATTTTCATGTTTTTCTGGTTTGGCTACAGTAGCCCATTAGTCCTTTCTCGGGACGTTATACCGTTTCCGGGTTCGGGAGTTTGACGATGGTCGTCACCTATGTTTTCGCGTTTGGCCTTTTGAGGCGTATATTTTTTTCTGTTTTTCGGGCAGACGTGCGATTATCTTCTTTGATAATGGAGGAGGCTGGTGACCCTAATGAACCCCCCCACTACTCCCGACAGCTGAGTTGGTTTGCCAGCGCACGTCGCTAGTGGTCACCAGTTAGGGTTTTTTCATATTTACATTATGTTCCCGAACTGTAATGTTCACTTTATACTCTCCCTCCGAGGTCCATTACAACCCCACCCACCAAAAATCAGCTCATTCGGATAAAAACTAAGGGTACCTCCCATACAAAGTGACCCAAGACAACTTTGTTCTACAGTTTATAAAATGAGTAGTACGTAGAACAAACTCCTGATGGGTCACTTTGTACGGGAGATACCCTTAGTTTTTATCCGAATGAGCTGACTTCCAATCCCAACAAACCAAAATTTAGCACTCTGCTCCAATTTTGAGGAGAGTTATGGATATGCAGTTTCGAAAATTGTAAATGAGGGGTTAATGGGGGTTCTTGACCGGAGCGACTCAACGTTTACCTCAAAATGATCTTCAACTTATTGTGAACACTTATAAAAAATGTGACGGCTGAGCTAGCATTTTTTCAAAAGTTATGGAGCTATTAAAAAAGGTCTAAAATGAAAATATTCTAATTTATGTTCTAGTCTAACGCCGAACTATTCAATTAAACTCTAATGTGTTATATATCATTGCAAAGATAATTTTATGTAGTTTTTTCGTCCTCAGACCATTTTTCTGTATCTCTTACCGTTTTTGAAATAATCGCAAAAAAACGAAAAAATGTCCCTCTTTCCCCCCTTTTTTTAAGGTTGTGGACCCCCGATTGTTTGGGACTTTTAAAGCCATAATCTGGGGACCATTCCCAACTATAATCCAAAAAAATTTCCGATGTAGGATTTTTGCCGACCAAATATGCCATTTTTCTTAGACTATGTATCAAGTATGCGATTGAATTTTTTAGTTAGCGTGGTCTTAAGGCTTTCGGGACCATATTTATAGAATTTCACTGGTAACCTATCACTTCCTGGCGCTTTGCCGTCTTTACAATTTGTTAACGCTAGTTCAACTTCCTCAACTGTTATTGTGGCATCCAATATTTCATCGACCCTATTTGGTCGTGCGAACTGTATCGATTGCTGTGCGTCACCGGTTTGTAAAATGTCCATGAAGTGTGATTGCAGCCGTTCAACATCCCATTTCCCATTTACAAGCTTTGCCATTTTCCAAAAATCTGCCTTGTTTACGCAGCTACTTAGTTTTCGGCCTGCTCTTCGCACTGATAGTCGTATCATGTTTTTTAAAGCGGCTTTTATGGTTTATGCGGTGAGAGTCGGGGTAGCTCTTTTTTATTATTTCTGCTATGTCTGACATGTTTCGCTCAATATTCTGCGCTAGATTTGCTTTATACGCTACTTGCTTGCTATATTACTCAGCATATCCATGAACTTATTAAACTCAACATTCCAGTTATTACAATTTATATATATCGGGAACAATATGAGCTTATTATCCCTATATTTGAATATAAAATAGTTCCAATCATCAATATTGCTAATTGTGCATTTGGCTTTCAATTCCTTTTTAAACCCGAATAAAAAACCTCCACTTGGTCTACCTTTTTCAATTCTTCTTTTTGCGGAAATTCATTTCAGTTAAATTTTTCTAAATTTTCCTGCATATAATTCAACATCTTTATCCATCACAAACGTTTCTAGTAACATAATAATATCGAACGAATTCACATAATCGTAGAAGTCATCAAAAATATTTGTATTCTTAAGACCAGCAATATTATATTATGTCCGGAAACTGCCGCATAAACGCACCGGATTATGATTCCTCAGTTGATTTCCAGCAAAAAAGTTGTACTGAACATACCCCGTCAGCTTAACCCTTTAGCTGCCACAGGCATTTAAAGATTTTTGAAAAAATCATTTTCTTGCACGACTTAAAGCCTAATATCAGCTAGAATAGTGAAAAAAATGATTATTACAGCGAACAAATTTACCTATAAAATAAAACTAACCAGACTAAAATCGGATAAGAGGTTTGGTTTTTACAGAGCTTCAAAGTTAAATTTGCGTGATTTGACCAAAAAACAATATTTTTTTCATCTCAATTTTCTCCAACTTCCGCCAAGGTGAGGTGCTTGTACGATTCCTTTAAAAATAGTCTTATGATCATATCCTTCTTACATCATTTTATTCTAGCTCCATTATCTAACAGTTTTAGTACCTTAAGTGCAGAAAACTAGGGTTAATTTTGGCTCGATTTCGACATACTTTGAATAGATTTTACCAATTGCAGATCTTTAGGGGCAGTGTGAATTGAATTGTATTGAACTCGAGCTAAAATTAACCCTAGTTTTCTACACTTAACGTATAAAAACTGTTAGAAGTAATGGAGGTAGATCAAAATGATGTAAGAAGGATATGATTGTAAGACTATGCGCCAATTTTTAAAAGAATCGTACAAACCCCTCACCTTGGCAGAAGTTGGGAAAAATTGAAATGGAAAAAAGATTGTTTTTGGGTCAAATAACGCAAATTTGACTTTGAAGCTCTGTACAAACCAAACCTCTTATCCGATTTTAGTCTGGTTAGTTTTATTTCATAGGTAAATTTGTTGGCTGTAATAATCATTTTATTTCACTATAATAGCTGGTCTATCTTTGGAGATATTAGGCTTAAAGTCGTGCAGGAAAATGATTTTTTCAAAAATCTTTGAATGCCTGTAGCAGCTGAAGGGTTAAGCTGACGGGGTATGTTCGTACAACTTATTTGCTGGAAATCACATGAGGAATCACAATCCGGTGCGTTTATGCGGCAGTTTCCGGACACCATGTATGCTAAAAACTTCAAATCATTAATTTGATTGTCGCAGAGGGCAACACTTTCCTATTGCACATACAATGGCGCCGCGCTCGCACCAGCTGTTTCGGTAACTATTTCTGTTATCTGTTTGTTCCAATTGGCTTTATTTACATTCGACACAATCTCAGCTGTCATAGTCGTATCAATGCCCAGAAGAACACCCAGCACGGCTGTACCATTTTCTTCACTCACACATTTTCGCTGTAAATCCCAGGTGGATTTTTTATTGTTTATGATTAATATATCATCATTCACAAATATTTTAATATTAGGGCACTTTGCAGAGATTTGCCTGTGTAATCCAAGGAGGCAGTTTTGCTTTTGTCGGATTTCGTATGGTAAATATTTCTGGACTCGGACGCCGGTATTTTTCAAAGCTTCCCGTTTCGCAACGCCTTGATGACTTGGTGTCTGTCGCGCAGGTCTACTTTCAAGTTACGCAATTGCGTAGACCCCGGTAGCTCTCGAATTTGGTCGTCGGCCAAAGCGATAGTGCAGCATTTAAGTGTTTCTGTGCATAGATCATTGATTGTATCTTTTACATTGTTAGTTTTTGCAGGAATTTTTATAATTAAATTGGTGGAAAGTGCATTTTACTAGACTTGTTCAATTTGGAGTGCTTGTTTTTCGCTTATTATATGCATTCGTTTCAGGTCGGTTGTCAATTGCGCGTTGTGTATTTCCAGAAGCGTAATACGTTCTAATAGCTCATCGATGTCGGTTTTCCTTGCAATATCTCGTAGTTTGTCCTTCATGATTTCAGTAATCATCTGGGAAAGTTCCAATTTTTCGGATGGGGACATTTTTTCACTTTTTTTGCTGATAGAAAAGTTGTTAATGCTAGGGCGCGTTTTGACATTTACCTTCAATTTTGGTTATTGTCTAAATTGATGGTTCGGGCCACTTTTCGATAGAACTTCATGTTTTTATGTCTTAAAATCACTTTTTGAATAGGCGCACAAGTTTTTAACTGAAATGATATATACTTTCTTTTCGGAATAAATGCGTTTTAATTTTCGCGGATAACTTATTTTGCTGTTGACTTGTCAGAACTGTCAAACTACCATCATCATGAATTTCTCACCGCTTTATGTGACTGGGAGGCAATACTCAACAGCAAACCACTCTATTCTACATATGTCAAATGACATAAATGACGCCAACGTTCTTACTCCTGCTCATTTCGTAATCCAACGAAGTCTAGTTACACTTTCATGGGTAGAGGTTTAAAAGAGGACCTCCCAATAACTTAGTGATGGTTGCAAATTCAAGAGCTACAACGTCAATTTCGGAATACATTTGAGTCTGAATATCTGTTCCACCTTCAGAGACGTTACAAGTAGAAGCGCCCAGGTCGGTAACTCAAAGAAGGGTATCTAATCCTATTAGATTAGATATGGGTAGCTCACCACTTGCATGGAAAACAGCGCGCATTATTGAAACTTATCCAAAGGAATTGTCCGACAAGTCTCACTGGAAACATCTATGCGACAAAAATTCCATCACACTG
The DNA here is from genome assembly GCA_949715475.1 of Microchrysa polita. Lineage (NCBI taxonomy): Eukaryota > Metazoa > Arthropoda > Insecta > Diptera > Stratiomyidae > Microchrysa > Microchrysa polita. The sequence goes on along the minus strand of OX454416.1, from coordinate 83,398,671 downwards.
TGCATCAGCGTGTGCCTCTTCTGTCAGAAGAAAATGATCTCGAAAGAAATGATGTAAAAGAACAACCAAAGCAAACCAAAATAAATCTCACATAATGGTCTCCCGGTCAAAATCTAAAGAAATTCAGAATGAGACTAATATAGAATGTAATATGGAAAAAAGACACAAATTTGCAGTCAACAATTTATACTTCTATTGTTGAGTGCAAATTTGCGCAATGCTGCAGAATGTGTTTGTTAATTTTGATCTGGTTTTTACAAAATGAAAATCCTCAGAACAAATCCTAATGCTAAATACCAAACAACCGCACAAAGCGAGCAGCACCCATATTGGTGCCAATACTAACCATAGCCTAGGTAGCGAAGCATTAAAGTTGGGAACCAAATACTCCCCAAAATCCTAATAACCGGCTTACAAAAGTATTCGAATTAATAACAATATTGAATCCATGAAGGTAAAAACGAAGAAAATAGCTGCTTTTGCTTTGAACATATCCAACGTGGAATACGAGCAAATTGAAAGCCAATTGAATAGGGTGATTGACAAACAGAAGGAAATCCTTCTCAAACAAAAAGTCACCGATTATGCTGCTTTCATACAAGCACTCAGTGAAGAGACTAAAGCCAGACATCAGCAGCTAAATAAAATAGAGCCATTCGCAGTGTTGAAAGGTCCGATTTATCTGAAAACAAGAACAGTTACTTTTCGGGTTGGGTTGCAATTGATAGGGCATTTTGTTGCCGTTAGAGTGCAATAAGAAATATTAAGTCGAACAGTTATAGTACATGAATAATTACAAAAAGGCGTTATTGGAAAACCCTATATACACTCCCAATCAATAGGATAGTTCCACTTGTAAAATGGCTGTATCTCGGTAAGTGATAACGGTATTTTCTTAAAACTTGGTGGCAATATTTTCAGTATCCTGCTTGTTCTTTGTATAACATAAGGTCTCAAATCCGGAGTCCCGTTAGGATTTTCTTACGATAATTCTTAAAAAGAGTACAAATAGTGAAGTCAATAGGATAGTTCCAGTGGAAATGAAACATCAAATAACGGTACGAAAGGATATTTTTACTTTAAAAAATGTAGCTGGTAATAAGCAGAATTTTATTTAAGTAATTTAAGCTCAAAAAGTTAATCTGGGATAGAATTGTATAGGTTTTAACGGTCATTCATCCCCACACATTTTTAATGGTATTTAGATCTAGGAAGTATGGGAGGTCTTTCCAAAACATTGATTAGTTGGCCTTGAAACCAATCTTTTATCAGTCTTGCTTCATGATTGACGCCATTATCTTGTTAAAATCTCAAAGATGTTGCATGGAAAATGTCGGTAATTCTAAGAATTATATTACACAGAATATTTTTGTAAGAATGGACGTTGTGAATATCCCTAATTTCTACAAGCTCAATAGTTCCACACCGATAGTCAGCCCCATACATCGACATTTCTTACTCTGAGTGATGTGTCTACAAAATTAATTTATTTTGCTCAAATCGTGGAAATAATACCTGAATCCATCTGAACCGACGAGATTCAATCTTTTCCGTCAGTAAAAATAACGCGTTTGACCAATCCATACAGTTTCTATATTGGGGTTGAATATCTTGGTATGGAACTATTGAGCTTTTTTAAATTAGAGGTATTTAGAGTACCCAGGCTTTTACAGATATGCTTCCTAATGTGTTGCCTAAAACTTCCAACATTTTTCATGCCATTCCTATCAGATTTTAACAAAATAATGACACCAATTATGATGCAAGGCTGATGAAGGATTGATTTCAAGACCAACTAATCAAGGTTATGGAAAGACCTTCATACTTCCTAGATTTAAATATCATGAAAAATGTGTGGGAATGAATGACAAGGAAGATCTATACCGTTAGACGATAGTTTAAGAACACTGAAGCTCTTTGGCGAACGTCGAGAGGAGCTTTAGACGAAATCAGCTTAATTTACCGTTAAAACCTATACAATTCTATCCCCGATTAACTTTTTAAGCTCAAATTACTTAAATAAAGTTCTACTTAAGTTCTACTTATTACCAGCTACATTTTTCGAAGTAAAATTATCCTTTCGTACCGTTATTTGATGATTTATTTCCACTGGAACTATCCTATTGACTTCACCGTTTGTACTGTTTTTAAGAATTATCATAATAAAATCCTAACAGGACTCCGGATTTGAGACCTTTATTGAAAGAACAAGCAAGCTACTGAAAATATTGTCACCAAGTTTGAAGAAAATACCGTTATCACTTACCGAGATACAGCCATTTTTCAAGTGGAACTATCCTATTGATTGGGAGTGTAAAACTGCATCACCTCGATGAGTTCATTTGACAGAACGAAAATTAATTTTAACTCATTTGACTCAAAACCATGTTATGGATTGCAAAATTAAAAATTAATCATTTGTTTTTCGTTAAATTCAGATCATGGACAACTATTTGGAAAAAGGCACTAATTTGATAATTGCTGATGTCTTAAGCGTTTTTACAATAGCTTCGAGCTTTGTACTGAAAATTCCTCAAATACAGAAAATACGTAATACACATCAAGCAGCTGGTAAGTAATTAATTATTTTAGATTAACTATAAAAAACCCCAGAAAATACACCTTCGCCGCATTGTCGTGTAATTTATATACAGGGAGTCCGGAAACTGCCACATGAACGCATCGGATTGTGATTTCTCATGTGATTTCCAGCAAAAAAGTTATAGCTACTCTTAACCCTTTGGATGGATTCAGATTGTAAGACGAAACCGGACGGGAAAACTTGCACGACAAGAACCATCGTTCTTACAATGTGAAATGCACAATGCTTGTCTGCTGGCCACTACAAAAGCTCTCGCTGTTCGTTTGTTTGTGCTAATAAACGGACGGCGATAGCTTTTGTAGTGGCCAGCAGACAAGCATTGTGCATTTCGCATTGTAAGAACGATGGTTCTTGTCTTGCAAGTTTACCCGTCCGGTTTCGTCTTACAATTTGAAACCACCCTTTAGGTGCCACAGGCATTTGAAGCTTTTTGAAAAAATAATTTTCTTGTACGACCTATAGCTCAATATCTTTAAAGCTAGACTAGTTAGAATAGTAAAATAAAATGATTATTACAGCCAACAAATTTACCTAAAAAATAAAACTACCCGCTTTAAAATCGGATAAGAGTCTTGGTTTTTACAGAGCTTCATAGTAAAATTTTGGTGATTTGACCCAAACAATCTATACTCGACGTCAAATAAAGCGTCCCACTCGCCACTTTCGAAGTCGAACCCAATTTTTTCGAAAAGTATGAAACTTACAACTATGAAGTTATATCTACAGAAAATTAGTTTAATGGTAATTTATAGTCCAATAATATCGTATTTTCGTCAGGAAAAAAATACAGAAGTTTATTTCTCAATTTTGTTATATGTATTTTGGGGCGCTGATTCCGAATATGAACTTTGCACCCTAAAAAACGTGCCGCAACCTTTAAAAAAGGGGGGAAAGGGGGGCATTTTTTCGGTTTTTTGCGATTATTTCCAAAACGGTGAAAGATACAGAAAAATGGTCTGAGAACGGAAAAAACTACATAAAATTATCTTTGCAATGATATATAACACATTAGAGTTTAATTGCATATTTCGGCGTTAGAATAGCACATAAATTAGAATATTTTCATTTTACACCTTTTTTAAAAGCTCCATAACTTTTCAAAGAACGTTAGTTCAGCCGTAAAGTTTTGTATAAGTATTCACAACAAGTTTAAGATAATTTTAACGTAAACATTGAGTCGCTCCGGTCAAGGACCTCCAGTATCCCCCCATTAAAATTTTTCAAAACGGCATATCCATAACTCCCCCCAAAATTGGAGCAGAGTGCTAAATTTTGGTTTGTTGAAATTGGAGCTCATAGTGACCCCACCCACCAAAACTCAGCTCATTCGGATAAAAACTAAGGGTACCTCTCATACAAAGTGACCCATCAGGAATTTGTTCTACGTACGAGTAGGTACTACTCATTTTATAAACTGTAGAACAAAGTTGTCTTGGGTCACTTTGTATGGGAGGTACCGTTAGTTTTCATCCGAATGAGCTGATTGTTGGTGGGTGGGGTGACTATGACCTCCAATTGCAGCAAACCAAAATTTAGCACTCTGCTCCAATTTTGGGGAGAGTTATGGACATGCCGTTTTGAAAAATTTAAATGGGGGGACAATGGGGGTCCTTGACCGGAGCGACTCAATGTTTCCCTTAAAATGATCTTGAACTTATTATGAGTACTTATACAAAATTTAACGGCTGAACTAACATTCTTTCAAAAGTTATGGAGCTTTTAAAAAAGGTCTAAAATGAAAATATACTAATTTATGTTCTATTCTAACGCCGAAACATCAATTAAACTCTAATGTGTTATATATCATTGCAAAGACAATTTTATGTAGTTTTTTTCGTCCTCAGACAATTTTTCTGTATCTCTTACCGTTTTTGAAATAATCGCAAAAAACCGAAAAAATGCCCCCCTTTCCCCCCTTTTTTAAAGGTTGCGGCACCTTTTTTAGGGTGCAAAGTTCATATACGGAATCAGCGCCCCATAATACATAAAGAAACAGTGAGAAAAAAACTTCTGTATTTTTTTCACGGAATGGTACTAAATCGACACGATATTACTGAACTATTATATGACTATCAATTTGATCTAAAGTACTGTGAACTTACACTGAAATCAAGCAACAAACACATTTTTTATCATTTCTTTAGTTGTTGTTCGTTGCTTGCTTAGACGCGTGTATTTTTGCTACTTTTGTCAGTCAATAATAATGAATACGACCCCTGAGGAAGCAGCTCAAGCTGTAGCACTACTTCAAGCATGCTTTGGACAACGTGAGGTCGCTTGAAGACTTAGAATCGGCAGATCATCGGTGCAAAAAGTTTACAGACGATACTTAGTGTTTGAGTTGACTACAAGCGCTACGGCAGCCTCACCGTAGCAATTAAAAAGGCTTGGGTACTTGTGTTTTGCAACTGGTTTATTTTATCGTTCTAATGGACTTATATACTAAACAATTGAATAACTTACTGCTAGGTCAGCATAAAACTGTGGGAATCCGAAAATACGGAATACAGAAAGTGAATAGAATACAAAAACGAGGAATGCTTGCGTCAAATGTGCAATATTGCACATTTGCAATCTTGCACATTTGAGCATGAGTGAAATTCAATATGTAGGTAAATGTAGGTATGTATTGTATAACTATGAATATAATGTACTTAATTCTAAACATTCTGCGCCCCAAAGAACCACTGGTTCTTTTATGATGAAGATTGTTATGGCTATTCGAACCATCGAGTGGTGCTAGGTGTTGGCATGGTGTTTTCTTTTGAAGGTCTCATTTTGTAGCATAGGAGAGCCATGATGACGCCTGTGATCAGGAATCCCAGCCCTAGACTGGATCCTAGAATAACCGTATGTTGCTTGATTTGTCGCCAGGATGTCGATTGAATGTCTGCTAATAGTAGTGCTTCTTTATGTTCAGACGGTGGTATGAAGCTTTCGATTTGCTTGACGATTGGTTCGGATGGCGTGTACTGATAGGATAGCAGGGTGTCGTTGGATACGAAATGAATCGGTTTCAAATAGGTAGAATGTATTGTGACTCCGTTTGTCATTTGCGGATTAGCTCGGATAACAGCTGTTGCACTCCTAACACTGCAATGAGGAGAAAATGCGAGTACGCCTACTCCATTCACTTGTTCATCCTGACGATGGCCGTTGCAGTTGATAGCGATTGAGTTGGTGATCGAGGACAGAAACAGCCAAGTATTAGCACGTGCTAATTGTTTCCATAGTAGCGTTTTAACTTGGAACGAGTGGTGTGGACAAGCCGATTTGTTGAGTCGATTGTAAACTTCGTCTATGACACAATTTGGGTTATCGCGTATGTTGTGGACGATATGAATTTCACAGTAGCGTTTCGATGGGGGGACAGTTTCACATTGTTGGAGTTGTTCCGCTGTCAGCTCAAAATAAACTTGATTATCGTAGTTTATTCCCATATAGTGCGTAGGTGTTTCCACAACCGAATAGCTACCGTTGCCTAGACTTTTTGGAATCCCGGTGCAGTAGACGAGATCAAATTCCTGGTTCGCGATTATGGGGAAAAAGGCAAATATTGTTATCCCATTTTCATCCGAAATGACTTGTGTGGGGCCCGTTTGCTTTGCTTCCATGAATACTGATTGTCCAAGTTTCCACTGAGTTAGCTCCCGAGTCTTGTGAATGTCTCCGGGTGAACACGCCTCGATTATGCTTCCAATTCCGGACTTGAATTTATATAAAAGCTGGTATCTTTGCTGTATTTGCTCCAACCATCCTAGACCCAACTGATAGGCGATTAAAAATTGAAGAGTGATTTTATTCTGATCGATGTGCCATGCTGTCATTTCATCTAATGTAGTGGATACGTGATTTAGTTTTTCTATAACAAGATTTAGTTTCGTCGTTAGTGTGTGCCTTGTCTCATTAGCAAATAACGTCGTAGCTAGCAGCATGTTTCCTTGGCGCTTCATTGTTTCTATTACATGTTTCTGGTTTTCATCCAGTTTGTCGATGTCAGCATAAACTTCATCGTTTACTCCAAATACTCCTTGAAGAATATTTCCTAATATTCCGCGACGTTTTCTAGCTTTGATCCACGGCGTTATGGATTCGATGGTTTTGGTTACGCTTTGGTTTAATTGCTCGACTAATGCTTCACAACGGCTGCCTGTATGTAGTTTACGTCCGTTTAGGCATAGTTCAGATATGTTTTGATACAATTGCCGAACATTTGATAGATCTGTGGTGATTTCTTCAGCTGAGATGTTTATACTCATTCGCAGTTTTCCTCCAATTAGTTGTACTTGACCAACATGCTCCACGTATAAACCGGGCTGTACAGTTTTAATTGAATAGTTGGCTCTTGCGGGAAGTATGCAGACTAGCACAGTCAGTAACATGACCATGGTTTTCGATAACTTCGATGTTCCCTTGGAGTTACTCGCGGATAGTGCTCTTTTCTTGGATCGGCGAGTAGAATCGGAATCCTCCGGTATTTGATTGCTACTGGTTTCGTTAGTCTCGTTACAAGGCAATGGGCAAATTTTCGTAACAGGTCGTTTTAGTTCACCATCCTTTGTTCGAATCGTCACAACTCGAGTCAACCCATCTTTTCCTGGATGAAGATCATGGATTCTTCCTAATGGCCATTGGGTTGAAGCCAAATTTTCGTACTTGATGAGAACAAGGTCACCAACACTGATGTTGCGAGTTTCACTAAACCATTTGGAACGCTGTTGTAGAGTTGTCAAATATTCAAGGCTCCATCGCTGCCAAAACTGTTGCTTCAGCCGTTGAACAAGCTGCCATTTCCTGCTAATATTATCTTCTGACTTGCAATCGGGTAGCTCAATAAGGCTCTCGCCAGTAAGGAAATGACCTGGTGTAAGTGCAGCAAAGTCGCTTGGGTCGGTACTCAACGGTGTCAATGGCCTAGAATTCAGGCACGCTTCAATCTGGGCCAGTAACGTATACATCTCCTCTACATTAAGCATGTGTGATCCGATGATTTTGAGTAGGTGTCGTTTCATGGACTTCACGGCTGCCTCCCAGATGCCGCCAAAATGCGGGCTTCCAGGTGGGATAAATTCCCAATTGATGTTATTTGTGGCTAACGTGTACTGAGTGTCTTTTATCATTTCGTCTGCTGCCTTTTGCAAACTTTTGTTCGCTCCGACGAAGTTCGTTCCATTGTCACTTAGTAGGGTGTGACACATGCCTCTTCTAGCAATGAATCTTCTTATTGTGGCAATACAAGTTTTCGATGTTAGGTCACTAGCGAGCTCCAGGTGTATAGCCTTTGTGGAAAGGCAAACGAATACCGCGATATATGCTTTTGTAGTTTTGCTTCCTCTGCCACTGCTCCATTTGACAATAATAGGTCCAGCATAGTCGAGACCAGTTCGTGCAAAGGATTTTCCGGGTTCAATTCGCTCACGTGGAAGTTCACCCATTAGCTGCTGACTAGGTCTGGCATTAGCTTTAAAGCAAGTTATGCACTTTCGAGATATTGTCAGGCAGTGAATCCGTTGACTATCCAGTATTTTGTACGAATTGATGTGTGGACCAACTGACTTCCTCCATGTAGCATAAGGTGATGGTAGTGTTTTATCACTAAATTCGCTAAGTGTCCTCGTGGCAATAATATTGGATGCTTCTTGTCAGCATTTTCATTACTTTATTGGATCCTCCCGCCGACCCTGAGTAATCGCTCTGAATCCATGAATGGGGTCAATCGTATTAACGAGCTCTTCTTGGGCAATGCTTTCCCAGACTCAAGCAAGTTAATTTCGTTGGAGAATGATGTTTGTTGTACCAGTCGTATGCATATCTTTTCCGCTTCTATTAGTTCTGCACTTGTAAGAAATGATTCCTTGGATCTTGTTATCCATCTGCGACAATATGCGATAACTCTGACAAGCCTTGAAAACGAGGAAAAGCGTTGAGTTATATCATCCTGGTCTGTTGATTTAATGCTGACAAGGCAGGCGGTTTTTGGACGAGACTCTACATTCACCATCGCTTTATTGACTGAGATGTTTGTTCGTGGCCATTTCTCTGCAGGTTCACGCAACCAATCTGGTCCATGCCACCATAGACTGTTGTTCACGAGATCTTGAGGCCATGTTCCACGTGAAGCAATATCCGCTGGGTTGTGCTTGCTACCGACATGCTCCCATCGTTTGACGTCAGAATTACATTGTATTTGGCTGACTCTATTAGCGACAAACACCTTCCACTTCGCTGGCGGACTTTGGAGCCATTGCAACACAATCATGGAATCGGTCCAGTAATAAGGTGTGATATGCGACCATTCATGAACTTCCAGCGTGGTTTTCATCAGGATGCTTAATAACTCTGCTCCACAGAGCTCGAGCCGTGGAATAGATTGTATTTTTACTGGCGCAACTCTAGACTTCGACGTCACAAGCTGAGTTGATATAGTACCGTCGCTTTCTTCAACACGTATATAGATGGCTGCTGCGTATGCTGCTTCGGAAGCATCGCAGAATCCGTGGATTTGAATTGATTTTCCTAGGCCGCACTGTAACCATCTCGGAATTGATAGTGTTTGTAGAAGAGGTATTTTCGCCCGAAATGCTCGCCATTCGTTTTCGATTTCCTCCGAAACAAATTGGTCTATATCGGTCTTTTCTAGCCATATCCGTTGAATGAGTATTCGTCCAAAAACAATACATGGCTCTAACCATCCTACTGGATCGAAGATTTGTGCTACTTCAGAAAGGACTCTTCGCTTTGTCATGCGTTGAGGTGATGTTGGCTTGAGATTTATTTTGAAGAAAAATGAGTCTTTGGCTGGATGCCACCGCAATCCCAAAGTCTTTATGTGTTCGGTCATTTCTATGTTGAGTGGTGTCTTCGTTTCTCGATCGCACATAGGTATTTTTGACAGTAGATAGTTATCGTTTGCGGTCCATTTTCGCAGTTGGAATCCTCCTTTGCTTAGAACTGATATCAACGCCTGTTGAAGGTTCATTATACTTGTTCGATGCTATCTCCACCCGTCAATACATCGTCGACATAAAAATCTCGTTTCAAAGACTGGCACGCTTGTGGGAACGTATGCTGTTCGTCATTAAAAGCTGATGTAGCGTTCGAATTGCCTGATAGGGTGCACTGGTTATCCCATACGTCACGGTTGTCAGCTTATAATGTCTTATTTTCTCCGATGGATGACTGCGCCAAAGTATTCTTTGAAAATCTTGATCTTGTGGATGCATAGCTATTTGCCTATACATTTTCTCAATGTCGGCTGCTACTACATATTTGTGGGTTCTCCACCTCATTAAAATGTGTGCGATGTTGTTTTGTATTTTCGGTCCAGGCAAAAGTAATTCGTTCAGTGATTTGCCGGCTGGTGCTACCTGTGACGCGTTGAATACAACTCTCAGCTTCGTGCTTGTACTTTCCTCTTTGATTACAGGATGATGAGGTAAGTAGTAGTTAGGAACTGGGTGCTCCTCCTCTGCTTTTATTTGTTTCTCTGGTATCTGCGCCATATGTCCGAGTGCAATGTATTCTTCCATAAACGCGTTGTATTGCTTATACAGATTCGCGTTGCCACTCAAACGTATTTCTAACTTCGTGAGTTGACTGCTTGCTTCTTGTTTCGAATTTACTAGGCCTTGGAGATCACAATCTGATCGAAACGGTAACCTTACAAGGTATCTACCCGTAGCGTTGCGAGTAGTCGTTTTATCATACCAGTCAACTGCTTCAACTTCGAGCTCATCTAGTCGTGGTTTAGATGGGTACTCTGTCAGCTCCCAGAATGTCCGCATTAACTCGTCTAACTTGTCATCGGAGCTTATTAGAGATACAATTTCTGACTGAACTGGTGTTTCCGTTGGACCAAGCAGAACCCAACCAAATATGGTTTGAACTGCACATGGTGATCCCTTCTTGAACCCCGGCATCATTATGGCGTTATAAATCTTCGCGCCCAGCAAAATGTCGATGCGTCCAGGTGTACCACATGATGGATCAGCCAACTCCTTGATCGCTAAAGGAGCATTAATCTTTGTTTCGACTGCAGGACAAACGTTTGTTATGTTGGGTATAACTAATGCTGCTACGTTAATTGCAGTCGCAGAATCGGAGTGTCTGGACTTTATTGTTATTTCAATGGTGCCTTTCGTTTTAATTGTCGATGATGCTCCTAGGCCATACACTTGGAACCTACTGTATCGCCGTTTTAGGTTTAGAAGTTGAGCGGCAGACTCAGTTGTGAACGTTCGTTGTGATCCCGAGTCGATGAGAGCCCTCAATGTTATAAATTCCTTCGTGGACGTTTGTACCCTTATGAGCGCTGTGGCTAGTAACACCGATTGATGACATGTTACATCTTTGGTGACTAATGAGTTTGCAGTTGCTGTGAACGGTTTTGCGTTGGCCGAGAGCTCTGTCCGTGTCACTCGTTTCTTAGTATGAATCAATGTATGATGCTTTGCTCCGCATATACGACACCTCGATTTTGATGTACATTGTCGACTTCCATGACCGTATCTGAGGCAGTTGAAGCATAGCTTATGTTTCTTCACAGCTTCCGCACGTTGTTGATTGTCCATCGTCTTCAAAGTTTCGCACTGTCCAACGTAATGATTTCCTTTGCATACGCTGCACACAGTCTTATCATGGACGGCAAATGATTCTATTTTGTTTACTTTCTTCGGCCCATCCATTGCTTCCAAGGCTCTAAAGCGGCCGGTAAGAAATTCTTGGAACGTTTCAAGTTCCGGTATATTTGCGGATGCGCCTAGTGACGTTTCCCACAGTCTTCGAGACTCATGGTCTAGCTTTTGACTTATTGAATAGATGATCAATAAGTCCCAATGGTTAGTATTCAAGCCAATGCCTCGCATGTTGGCTAGAAATTCCGTCGTTGTGTCCATCAGGCTCTTGATTGAATTGGCATTCTCTTCCTTTGCCTTCGGTAGGTTGTAGAATTTTTGCAAAAAACTCCACGCAATGGCCCTCTTGTTATCGAATCGTTTCTGCAGCAAAGTCCAAGCCTCCGAATAATTCGCGTTGCTGACGTTCAAATGCAGTATGACTCTAGCAGCCTCTCCAGTGAGGTGAGTCTTAAGGTACTGCATTTTTTCTGCCGATGAAAGCTCCTCATTCTCGTCAACCATTGACGAAAAAAGATCGCTGAACATGCGCCATTTGCAGTAGCTACCATCGAATGTTGGAATGGAGATCCTCTCTAGCTTGACAGCGTTGGTTGTTTTGGCGGTTGGTTTCTTAGCTACATCAACGATTCGTTGCTGCTCGATGGCACCCGCTTTGAACTTAGTGAGAAGATCCATGTAGATCTCCTCGTTTTCAATGAATTCCTCGCGGTAAGCCTTCTGCTTCTCCTGGTCGTCTCCAAGCTCCTCTAATACACGGGTATGGGTCTCCTGACATGCCTGCCACAGATTCTGAAGCCGCTGCAACCTGACTTCATAATAGCCCAGCGAATGTTGTTTTGGCTCGTCCTTGCAGAAGTTGCGGTACATCCGGTCCAATGTTCCGATGTTCTCCTGTTGGATTAGCGTTGCCTTCGTCATCCTTTTATTGCGCTGGAACTTCAACTCGTTTGCACCAAATTGACTAATACAATTTATCAGTGGAAACTTAGAGCCAAAAATTGCAGCAAAAAGAAAATTTCACTACTTTGTATGGTTGTCTCGACGGACCAATGTTTGAGTTGACTACAAGCGCTACGTCAGCCTCACCGTAGCAATTAAAAAGGCTTGGGTACTTGTGTTTTGCAACTGGTTTATTTTATCGTTCTAATGGACTTATATACTAAACAATTGAATAACTTACTGCTAGGTCAGCATAAAACTGTGGGAATCCGAAAATACGGAATACAGAAAGTGAATAGAATACAAAAACGAGGAATGCTTGCGTCAAATGTGCAATATTGCACATTTGCAATCTTGCACATTTGAGCATGAGTGAAATTCAATATGTAGGTAAATGTAGGTATGTATTGTATAACTATGAATATAATGTACTTAATTCTAAACACTTAGAGACTGGATCAGTCGATTGCCGTCCACGTACGGGCAGACCTAGGGTTACATCAGCAGCACATGATCGGTTTAATAATACATCAAAATTGTATTGACAGAAAATATTGAATTGGAAAACAGCATTACTTCATTTTATAAATATTTTAACTAACTTCATAGTGTTATATTTTGATGTATTTAAAAGTAATTGTAATCTCACAAAAACAACTCTGTTGTAAAAAGTTTCCGCCAAAGAAAAAGTTGTCAGCCGCAAAAAGGATTGATATAATACAATCCCGCCAAAATGCTCGCAAGGATATGCATTCAAAAGTGATTGACTTAGTTTATAGTTTCAACGAAAACAGCGTGGTGCGGTATGCGTCAGAATTTGTGAAATAATTTCCGCCGCGATAGACCACGCTGAATTCGCCAATTCGTGTGGAGTTTGTGTTGTGTGTACCGCGTACCGCACCCGCGCTGGTTTGGTGGAAGATAATTTCTTTCAACGCTTATTGGCGGGGAGCTGACGAGGGTGCTATTTGCTGCTATGCTCTTTTCAGATTTAATCTCGAATCTTCCGGCCTTGTAAATAAAATGTGTTTTACAAACTTTGTTTTGCTTTCCTTCGTATAGACGACTTTTCCCTTTTTTATACAATAAAGTTCTTTCGTAATTTTCATAAGATTGGTTTTATCCTGCAATTACCCCTCCCCGCCAAACAGCATTGCAAGAAATTAGCTTCCACCAAACCAGCGCGGGTGCGGTACGCGGTACATTCAGCGTGGTCTATCGCGGCGGAAATTATTTCACAAATTCTGACGCATACCGCACCACGCTGTTTTCATGGAAACTATAAACTAAGTCAATCACTTTTGAATGCATATCCTTGCGAGCATTTTGGCGGAATAGTATTATATCAATCCTTTTTGCGGCTGACAACTTTTTCTTTGGCGGAAACTTTTTACAACAGAGTTGTTTTTGCGAGATATCATATTTTTTTGCAGTTTTCAATTGACAAAATCTACTTAACATAACAATAAATGAATGCGTTTATTTTCTTGAAATGAAGACGATATTCACTGTCCTTTTAACACGACCATGTTTGAGAACATAATAAAAATGGGTGAGGTTATAAAACACAACGTTCGCGTAACGTTTCGCGTTTTCCGAAACGTTTCCTATTGTGTTCTGTAAACGCATAGATCCGGATCAGACTTGGTGTTCCCATCGCCATCTCTCGGAAAGTGACAAATGTGACAATTGACACATCACAGCTGATACGTTTTGCTCGAAAATTAAAATTTCCAGTTTTAAACGAGATGCAGATACATTTTATTTTGATTATAAATAGTTTAATAAATAAATGAGAGCGGAAATGCACGGTTCGACGGCAGATTGTAAATTTCTGCCAATCAATCAAGCTATGCCTCGCAAGGGGGCGCTTAGAGGATATGTTTGTAGGGAGAAGTTTCTGATCCGTAACGGCCGGTTGATTTGAAACGTTGCGCGAAACGTTGCGCAACGTTGTGTTTTATAACCTCACCCAATAATAACCCTCTTGGTAACCTTTGATAACCTTTGCGTCCTTCGTAACCTGAGGTGTGTGTGTTTTGCGAACCTCTACCGTTTGCTGGAAGCTTTAGGACCATCGGGATGTTATTTGTTCATCCAATATTATAGTAATATGTACGTACTCGTATAAGAGACGTACCAAAACTGGATCTTTGAGCCCTTGTCGCCGCTCTTGCAGACGCTTTACAACTGAAAACTTTAGAGAACATATACAAGGGATTGTTCGAAACAGTCCTGCCAAGCCAAAAAACTATACGATTCTTTTCTAGGCATTTTTCGGGCCTATCCCCGACTTTTGCAAAGTGCTTCCTTTAAAACATATAAAAAGATTTAAGCGAGAAACTCTACGTATTTTTTCACATTTTCCGCTGTATCTTTTTTTTCTACTCCACGGATCGGAGCAAGCGATAGCCTATGCACACCTTCACGACAGACTCTATCAATGGGAAAAGAGACCAACTCCCGAGATGCCCTCTGCGAGGCTGTAGCCCTGTCAATGAACAACAAGACCAACGAGAACAAGATTTTCGAAAAAATGCGATTTTCAAACTCTTATATCTCTGGTGTTTTTCATCGTATCTTCTTGAAATTTTCTACACTTTGTAAGACGGCGCGAACGACAACCTTTACCGAATTTGAACACTCAGGACCAACCAGGGTCCGAGCTACAGAGGTCCGAAAACCCGTACTTGTTCCGTCGTGTAAACATAGTCTTAGTCGCTTCTCACTTTTGATTTGTTCAAATTTCTTCGTTTTTCTTTGGCGTGCGGGACGCTCCCGCGTCCCTAGATTGAACAATAATAGCATTGGCACACATATCTTCGAATGACGGAAATACGTCATTATGACGAAAATTTACCATCATTAGCACGAACTCCAAATTACACATTTGAACCATCATTTGCTCAATAATGACACGGGACGCCATCTGTTGCAAAAATGAAGAACAAGAATTTTTGCAAAAATATTAAATTTGTTATCAATTTTTACACGTTTCCATTCAAATTCTTCAAGAAAAGTGTGCCTTTAAATTATTGAACAGAATATTCATCAAAATATCGCTGTTGGTAGGGACATTTTCATCATTTACCAAAACGTCAAAAGTAAATGACGAATTCTAATGACGAAAACATATGTGTCACCTCAATTTCCAACTTTCCTCATTATGACGGATTATCGTCATAATGATTTGGAAATGTGTCAAGCTTGTAACGCTCTCTTTCAATCTGAACTCCAAGGCGTAAACACCACATTGGCGACGAGGATAGGATATAATTTTTGTAGCAAGGAGTTTAGGCCGAACGTTGCGATTAATAATACTCCGATAAAAGTGAAGTGCGACAACGGTTCCCCACGGTCTTTCATGGGACGAACAACGTTGTTCAAATTGAATACATTGGTGACGAGGGACCTTAGAGAAAACATGGTAACGTATGCCATGCGTTAGTCCAGAGTGGCTATGTGATCACACAACCCATATGTGTTTGACTCCAAATTTATTACACTACACTCCACGAAATAATTGAAATGTCAAAATATTGTCGATGCAATTATTAACCCTTCTGACGCCGCCTACGAGCTATTATGCCTAAGGTGTAGCTGAATATTCTGTGAAATCAATCTTATTTTTTGAAGAGGTCTAATTTTGGTTCTAGAAACAGTTTACATACTATGTCTTACGATGATGCGCCGTTTTTTCGATTCTTTAGACATAGTTTACATTTCGCCGAACGTTTGATCGCATTTGTGGCCGTCGGTTCCTCTGAAATTTATATGGAAAGGGGTGGAAAATATTATTGAAAGATTTTTTTCATCAAGATATAGTACCAATGGTCTGTTTAGGTCTATGTGTCTATGTGCCAAGAGAAGGGTTAATTATCAAGTCGGCATTTTAAGAGAATAATAAATATTACGCGGATTTTATATTGTCAATTGTAAACAAAAAAATTGACGTTTGAATAAAATGTTCACGCATACTATGAACTGCAATAGTGTGAGAATGGTGCAATTTTTATTTTCTGATGCCCACTCTGGACTAACGCATGGCATACGTTACTATGTTTTCTCTAAGCGAGGGACAAAGGAACGAGTGAATTTTCACCGAGGATTATAGGAAAAATTAATTTTTCTAAGTAAAATTTTTATTTTATTTTTTTTTTAATTTCTCTATTTTGAGATGTCGAACCCTGATGCAGCAGCACCAACAGGCAAATTGAGCGGCTTCAGTGCGGGTGCGAGTACATCAAGCAAATTGACGTTATATCAACAGCCAAATATGCCCGAATTTTCGGCGCGAATTTATGTTTGGAGCAAATTGCCGAGCGAAATGAAATATAGTGCATTATGTGAAATTTTCGATCAAAATTATATATATAAAAGAATCGGTGAGTCAGTGTCCGAGTAGTTCGCACGGGTAAAATCATTAGCCAAGTGCAAGTTTTCACACCTCGATGAGGCAGTTCGCGATAAATTTATCTTGGGATTGGTCAACGAAGGCAATCTATTCGATAAATTATGTGAGGATGAGAATCTGATACCGAATAGCGTGCATAAAAAGGCATTAATTTATGAAACCAAGGTGAAAGCCAAGATTACAACTAGTGAAGTGGATTTTATTCGCAAGAACAAAGCGCAGAGATTTTATGGCGTTAATAGCAATAATAACGGTAGTAACAACGAAAAAGCAACCATGTGCACATTGTGGTTGGAAATCACACAAATCCAACATGTATAAATTTAAGGAGGCCATATGCCGAGCTTGTATGGGAAAAAGGACATTTGTCGCCCGTATGAAGAAACAAAGTTAAGAAAATTGAAATGGTTAATTCAGTTAATGCAAATACTAAGTCATACATTTCTTCTAATTTTTTGGGTGCCAACATATCTCCGGGGTGAATAACTTCAGATGGTAATAAATTTTCGATTTTTCATATTGCCGAGACGGGAAATCATTTTTGTAACAAGGAGTTTTGGCTGAACGTTGAGATTAATAATGTTCCGATAAAAGTGAAGTGTGGCACCGGTTCTCCACGGTCTTTCATGGGACTAACAACGTTTTTCAAATTTGTTGATGGTGAAACTTTAAGGAGAGGCTTCGAAGGATGTAACCTGTTACACATTTTGGGTGAGTTTGTACGGGTTCTATACAAAATCCAAGAAGACAAAATCTAAAAAAAAATAAAAAATCTACAAAGTCAAAATCCACAAAGACAAAATCCATAAAGTCATAATTCACAAAGTCAAAATCCAAAAAGACGAAATCCATAAATTCAAAATCGACATAGTCAAAAAGCATAAAATTCATTTCACAGTAGAAACAAGAATTTACGTCAGTTTGCTTATCACAATTGACTATTGAGAATATTTATGTACGTTATTACGTTAACTAGACAATTACTAAATCCCCCCAACTAACATTTTTCTGCTTATTACACACTTGAAGAGTTTTATAAGAGCAGAATCTACTTCTTATTGCATTCTTCAAGCCACTTATAATCGTGAAAGTGGCGTATGAATTTGCGATTATAAGCCTCTTCAAGATATCTTGAAGATGGCTAAAAGAATTTTACCAAACGTCTTTTAAGACCGTTATAAGAATACGTATAATACCTTTCTGAAAATACACTAACAGAATGAGTTCCCATAGCAGCTTCTCGCAAAATCATTTGAAAATACTCTTTAGCAAGGCTATAAAAAGAAAAATTACTTTGTATCATCTTTTTTGCCATGAGATGTGAAGAAATTGGTTTCCCACAAGAATTTTTTAAGAATATTCTTGTTTTTTTGTTGATTGATAAATTCTTATAAGAGTGTTGAGCAAAATGATGGAGACTGAAGTATAAGAGTTGAAATACGATTGTATTTTACAATGGTTGTTTAGTAGATAATTAGTTTCTTAAATGCTTCTCATGAAATTCAGTTCGTGTAAGGTCTAAATGAGCTAAACACTTCCTAAATGTATTGGGGATGATTTTAGGAAAGCAGTATATTTCAGATATGTATATTAACACCGATTTTCCATTAATTTTTCAGATCGTTATTCACCGTCCACAAAATGTCACAATGGAAAACACGGCGGAACTTTCCAGTTCTTGCTTAAAGATTATATGAGAGTGTGGCTAGTTGTTTTTTTTTAATAGGTAAATTATAAGATATATGTAGATCTTATTATGCTCTTATCTACGAAATTACTAAAATAAAAACTTGCCTGGAACTTTTATACGACTTTCTGTATCTGTAGAATTCTCTCGTTTTACATTCTCATTCGAATAAGTTATACTCATACTTTCTTATGGTAAACTATCACAGGACTCATACCAGAATAAGTCCATTCAAATCATCGAAATTTGATCGACATATAATCTCTATGAGACTGTTTATTCATGGGTCGTTTATGGAAATCTTAAAGGGTCAGTCGCGATTTCCATACTCCACAGGGAAATGAAATTCATAGATCCAATTTCACTCGAGGCCCGCTTTCAAAATAATATAACCAGTGAAAAGTTTATTTACAATTTTTGGCATAAAATAGCGCATAAAAATATACTAAATATTTAACGCCACGCAGAATAAAAATATAAATAAAAAATATACTTAGATAAGTACCCCAGTGTTTATACCACACGCAATTTTTATAAGGCTCACAAAGAATCTTTAATGAAGAGTTTACAAGTATAGTATCTATATTCAAAGTTTATATATGCGATACTTTTTGTAATAGTTTAGTAACAGTTCTGCCGAAGAGGCTCCTATACAACTCAAAATTAAAAGGTTTAGAAGTCTAAAGTCTTATAAAACTTTTTGGAAGCATATTATAAGGCTGCAATAAGCCTGGATAATAGGCTGAAAATAGCTTTCATTAAGAATATAGTCTGTATTAAGCACATTAACAGACCCAATGCGTTAAAGCAATTTGACGGAATATGTTACCAGAGCCGTGTCTTATTTTAAACGCGTATAAATATTTTAAGAGAAATGTCTCCTTGCAAAGTGTCTAATACATGCTTGAAGAGAACTAGTGTTCTTAACCAAAGGTTACATTGTTAGTTGGGCCGGAGCATTTGCGCTTTAGCTGAAGACACGGAAAAGGATTCATCCGTAGCATATACGATTTAGCCGATGACACGGAGAGGAATGCACCCGGACCATAAGCGCTGCAGGTAAAGACAGCTAAAGCGCATATACTCCGGGTGCATCCTTCTCCGTGTCTTCATGTAGAGCGCATATGCTCCGGGGTTTGGTAATTGTCTAGTTTAGCGACTTTTATGAAAATAAATCTAAAACTTTATGTTTTTTTCTTAAAAGGTTCCTTGGAAAAATTCAGTGTTTTTTATAGCCAACAAAAATGTCAATACATATTTAGTTCCCTCTGTTCTGCATGGAATGACTACATATTTTTAATTGTTTGTTTTTTGTTTTGCTAAATTGGTGGTATTTAAGTATAAAACTAATATTCCAAGTGTCCGGACCAGATTTTTTGCTGACCATTGATCAAACGCTACAAATATACAGTAGAAGAATCTTAAACACCTTCCGGGAAATGGAAATTCCAATCTCCCATCACCACTCGCTCTAACCTCTTGTTTTTAACTAAAAAAACCCCGAACTTTCTCAAGCTCCGCCACTGGAAATTAACGTTTTGGACCATTTCATGATTATTTTTGTAAAAAAAAAAATAAAGCCCGCACTAACATCACCGAATCGGAGCCCACGCAATAAGCATTATAGCTCTCTTCATACAAAAATTTATGGATTTTGTCTTCATGGATTTTGACTTTGTGGATTTTAGTTATTAAAATAAATTATTACACCTTTATGATTTTGCTTTCTTTACATAGTTTATTATAATCTTTTATTTTTATAATAAACTATAATGGGTTCGGATGCATTTCGACGTTTGTCATCCTCAGCGAGTACAAATGTTACTAAATTCAAAAAATTAAAATGAAATTACATATACATATTGATCAAATGTGCAATCTAAATGTTGCGGTAAAAGTTACGTTAATGTTGTGTGTCCTTAGTAAATGAAAAAATTGTTAAATTCGAAAAATGTTAACATATGGAACAATCGGAAATTTACTGTATGATGTTAATTACTTTTTAATTAGTTTAAATAGTGGTGATCTAATGGGTGCTTCCAATGTATTCATTGATGTTGCTTGGTTTAAATTCATGTAAATGCTCTCATATGCATCTAGTTTTGCTGGGTTGGTTACTGCTCTTTTGATGTTCACATTTTCGTGGCTCCAGCTTCGGTGGTTACATTCCAGTGCATGCAAGGCAACGGCTGATTTTGAGGCTTGATTTTTGTTGATGTGTGCTATGTGTTCCTTGAAGCGGGTGTTAATGCTACGTTTCGTTTGTCCGATGTATTTTTGGTCGCAGTCGCCGCATGATATTTCATATATTCCTGATTTTTGTAGTTTGTCTGTTTTATCTTTTATGTTTGATAATTGAGACTGTATTTTGCTGTTACTGGAAAAGACAATATCCATGTTATGTTTCTTCATGACAGTTTTGATTTTGTTGGTGATATGAGGAATATATGGCAAAGATACTCGTTTTCTGTTTAATTTATCTGGTATTACAGTGCGTACTCGATAATCCGAAGCCTCGAAACCTCGAATTTCCAGTAATCCGGATCACCCCAAAGATAGCATTGTACACTCCGTAGTCCGAATTTCAAGAGCTTCTCTAATCCGAATCTGACTTTTTTCTCATAATAACAGTGATATTATCGCCCGAAATAAAAACAAATTTTTCTTTGTTCTTAGAAACAACAAAATCTAGAAAAACAGAGCGAAATTCTTCGAAATTGGAAAACGGTCCTTCGAACTATTTGATTAAATTCGTCCATTTCCTCGAAATTTAGAGCAAATTAAAGGCTTCCACTAGTCCGAATTCCTCTGTAGTCCGGATCGACCCCGGTTTTCATTAGTCCGGATTATCGAGTACGCACTGTAGTTTTGTCTTGTTTCTTCTTGCAATTTTCGTCGAATGTAAATTAACCAGGTTTTCCACCATATTGTCTGAATATCCATTGATCAGAGCCACATATTTTATGTATCGGAGTTCTTCCATGTAGTGCTGGATGTTTAGTGGAAGTCTACATAGTCGAAACACCATGCTGTGGAACGCGGCTCTTTTGTGTGACATTGGACAATGTGAATCGTTTGGTATAAAATTTGGTGTGCTTGATGGTTTCCTGTAGACCGAGAATTCGATTCGTCCATCGTTTTTTCTATGTATGCATACATCAAGGAACGGTATCGATGAGTTCTTTTCTGCTTCCATGGTGAAATTTATTGTTGGAAATTGGTTGTTTAATTTAGCTAATATCTCTTGTGTTTGGTTCTTTTTTACTACTGCTAGTATGTCATCTACGTATCGAAACCATATTCGTGGAAGAATGCCCTCATCTCTTAATTTTATTTCGAAATGACTCATAAATAAATTAGCTAGGAACGGAGAGAGTGCATTTCCCATGCATGTGCCTTTCGTAATTTGGTAGTATTTACCATCGAACTGGCAAATGTTCTGCTTCATACAAAGCTCCGTTAGTTTTAAGTAGAGCTCCTTTTTGTTCTCGTGTGATTCGTGTAGTGATAGCCAATTTCGTAGGATGTCTAGTGTTTCTGGTATTGGAACGCTAGGGAACAAGGATTCGACATCAAAGGACACTAGTATTTCGGATTCTTCAATTGTTAGATCTTTTAGTTTGTCACATAAATCGTAGCTGTTGTTAATGGAAAAACTCTCCGGTTTTTGATATTCGGTAAAAATCTGGACGAGCCATTTTGCTATTTTTTTCTGTTGGGGCGTTACAATTGCTTACTATTGGCCTCATTTTTAGATTTGTCGTACCTTTATGTGTTTTCGGTAAGCAGTATAATTTTGGTACAATTGGATTCGATACTAGTAGCCTCCATTTAGTTCTCAAATCGAAGGTTTTTTCCACTTCTTTTAAAAGTTTGTTGGTGTTTAATATCATTGAAGGCAGTGGGTTTTTATCAAGTAGAACGAAGCTTCCGGTATCAATGGTTTCCTTAACTTTCCCATTGTATTGGTTTTTGTCCATTATGACAATGTCACGGCCCTTGTCGGACTTCATGTAACATACCTCTTTTCCTTTTTCCTTTAACGTCTGGAGTGTTTTGTTGTGTTGGTTAGATCGGCAACTCGGTTGTTGACTCCGTATCGCTGTTGTGGTGACGTTTCGGATGTCCTGTTTTGTTACTTCTGGTGAGAATTTTATCGCTGTTTCGAGGTCGGCAATGAAATCAATCAATGGTGGCTTCGTTGGTTTCGGGGTGAATCGTAGGCCTTTATTAAGTAACTTCATTTCTTCAGCGTTGAACGTTTTGCCGGAAAGGTTGGTCACATAGTTAGCAGACTCTTGAATTATGGTTGGTGTTAATTTTTGTTTTAATTCTCTTTGTTTTATGAATTTTTCGTTTTTTAGTTTATTTAATTTTCGATTTAATTTTTCTTTTTTTAACAAGTTTGAGTCATGTGTTTCATCGAGTATTTTAGAATATATGTTATCAAATTGCAAGGGATGGAGTAATTTAGCAAGTTGAAGATGAATAAACATTGCGTCTAGTTCTATTCGGCTTAATTTTCCATATAGATATTTAAGTTCTAGTTTTAGCCATAAGTTTTTTGCTGCATTGATTACACTTTCGGTTCTCGAGTTAGACACAGAGCATTTCACTTTTACGAAGTCTGGGTACACTTTTTCTTTTTTGCATTGTTTTAGGAAGAAAATGTCACATTTTATCAATTTCACTTTAATTTTTAGTCTTGTTAACTTTCGCACTAGTTGTTTTACCGGAAGCTTCGTTCTACTTGATAAAAACCCACTGCCTTCAATGATATTAAACACCAACAAACTTTTAAAAGAAGTGGAAAAAACCTTCGATTTGAGAACTAAATGGAGGCTACTAGTATCGAATCCAATTGTACCAAAATTATACTGCTTACCGAAAACACATAAAGGTACGACAAATCTAAAAATGAGGCCAATAGTAAGCAATTGTAACGCCCCAACAGAAAAAATAGCAAAATGGCTCGTCCAGATTTTTACCGAATATCAAAAACCGGAGAGTTTTTCCATTAACAACAGCTACGATTTATGTGACAAACTAAAAGATCTAACAATTGAAGAATCCGAAATACTAGTGTCCTTTGATGTCGAATCCTTGTTCCCTAGCGTTCCAATACCAGAAACACTAGACATCCTACGAAATTGGCTATCACTACACGAATCACACGAGAACAAAAAGGAGCTCTACTTAAAACTAACGGAGCTTTGTATGAAGCAGAACATTTGCCAGTTCGATGGTAAATACTACCAAATTACGAAAGGCACATGCATGGGAAATGCACTCTCTCCGTTCCTAGCTAATTTATTTATGAGTCATTTCGAAATAAAATTAAGAGATGAGGGCATTCTTCCACGAATATGGTTTCGATACGTAGATGACATACTAGCAGTAGTAAAAAAGAACCAAACACAAGAGATATTAGCTAAATTAAACGACCAATTTCCAACAATAAATTTCACCATGGAAGCAGAAAAGAACTCATCGATACCGTTCCTTGATGTATGCATACATAGAAAAAACGATGGACGAATCGAATTCTCGGTCTACAGGAAACCATCAAGCACACCAAATTTTATACCAAACGATTCACATTGTCCAATGTCACACAAAAGAGCCGCGTTCCACAGCATGGTGTTTCGACTATGTAGACTTCCACTAAACATCCAGCACTACATGGAAGAACTCCGATACATAAAATATGTGGCTCTGATCAATGGATATTCAGACAATATGGTGGAAAACCTGGTTAATTTACATTCGACGAAAATTGCAAGAAGAAACAAGACAAAACTAATACCAGATAAATTAAACAGAAAACGAGTATCTTTGCCATATATTCCTCATATCACCAACAAAATCAAAACTGTCATGAAGAAACATAACATGGATATTGTCTTTTCCAGTAACAGCAAAATACAGTCTCAATTATCAAACATAAAAGATAAAACAGACAAACTACAAAAATCAGGAATATATGAAATATCATGCGGCGACTGCGACCAAAAATACATCGGACAAACGAAACGTAGCATTAACACCCGCTTCAAGGAACACATAGCACACATCAACAAAAATCAAGCCTCAAAATCAGCCGTTGCCTTGCATGCACTGGAATGTAACCACCGAAGCTGGAGCCACGAAAATGTGAACATCAAAAGAGCAGTAACCAACCCAGCAAAACTAGATGCATATGAGAGCATTTACATGAATTTAAACCAAGCAACATCAATGAATACATTGGAAGCACCCATTAGATCACCACTATTTAAACTAATTAAAAAGTAATTAACATCATACAGTAAATTTCCGATTGTTCCATATGTTAACATTTTTCGAATTTAACAATTTTTTCATTTACTAAGGACACACAACATTAACGTAACTTTTACCGCAACATTTAGATTGCACATTTGATCAATATGTATATGTAATTTCATTTTAATTTTTTGAATTTAGTAACATTTGTACTCGCTGAGGATGACAAACGTCGAAATGCATCCGAACCCATTATAGTTTATTATAAAAATAAAAGATTATAATAAACTATGTAAAGAAAGCAAAATCATAAAGGTGTAATAATTTATTTTAATAACTATTATCTCGGATTTTGCGGTTAAATAATTTTTATCGTTTTTTATAAAAAATCTTCTAATTTGTGGATTTTGACTTTATGGATTTTGTCTTTATGGATTTTGTCTTTATGGATTTTGTCTTTATGGATTATGACTTTTGGATTTTGTATAGAACCCGTTTGTACCAAAAATAACGTATAAAGGCCAATCACGCGATATTCCGGTAATAGTGACCAAATTTTTTGCTTGGTGAAGAATTTTTAAATTTGTTTAATTTCAAATTATGTAGTAGGTTTGAAATGGTTAACAGGGCACTATAATGAGGAAAAAAAGAATAAAAACATAATACGCACAAATGTTGATTATATCAAACTAATAAAAATATCACCTCAGCTATTATTAAGTCCATAAAAGGGACAGATTGGGGCAGCAAAGTAGAAGACAGCCGCATAATTTTGTACTGCGAAACAAATACAAAATATACCGAAACATGCTTACAAAAACAATGGAAGTAGCTAAAGAAATCCACTATAAATAAAAAATAAAAGACGCAGGTAAGAATCCCAAAAAATATTGGAATGTAATCAACGATATGTCGTACAGCGTAATAAGAAAATGTGGACAAATTATTAAATGAAAGGACGTGGGCGTAGCGGTCGCTCTCCCTGCCCCCCTCCTGGCCGATGAATTTGTTTTTGTATTGAATTGAATATTAATAAAACCGAAAGAAAAAATCTATCAGGGGGGACAAATTATCGTCGCCCTCCGCGTAAACGTGAACTGCGCCAAACGTGAAGATGAACATTTTTTGTGTGAGCCCAGACTACTCTGAAACATGAGCAAGTCTTGGAAGCCCTAAAACATGAACATTAACTTTCTGGAAAAATTACTTATTTTTTTGCTATTTAAAATAAGTTGCAATGCAAAGTGCGAAGAAATATGGATAATACAGTATCGCCTGCACTTACGTCACATAACGCATACGGTTTCTCACAATGTCTCCTAATTTGACCACAGTTTTTCAGTCGAACACTATTCATTCAGAGATCTTGCGTGAAATGTTTTCGGCCTCTTTGCATCGACCAGTAATAATCCATTGTCACTTTCGATTGCGATTTAATTCGTTAGCTTAGCTAAGATCTTGACGATTGTTTCCTGTTTTTCTGTATAGTTACAGCTTTCCAAGTACTGCTCCCTTACAACAGCTTTAGTATTTACAATCTGGTTTGCAAAATTTTGGACAACCCACCAAAAATCACTTGGCTGTGGAGTGCTCTTGATACCGCCATCAACGGCAACGATATTCTCTAAATAGATAAATTAATATTTATGGGGGAGTTGAATTTCCATTCAGACTAAGCACTTTGGTTTTGTTTAATTTTTTCTTTAACCCGACTGCATTTAACTTCTTCTCGAGATCCAGAGGTATAACGCTCAGATCGTTGATTTTGTGCGAGAGTAGTTAAATGTCCTAAAATTCATCATACAAGTTCCACAGTGCATCGGGTTAAAAACAGGAGGCAACACAAAAGTTGCATATAATAGCATTCTTGTTGTAACGTTTATTAAATTAATGATTTCATCAATCTTTGTTTTTATTTTAAAAGAAAAACGCTCACGCAGCATTGATCTCTATAGGTGTTGGTGATATTTAAGCATAGTAAATAACCTGCGCCTACAATGGGATTCGATCCCGCGAACCTAAGATTTGAAGACGAGCGCCCTCTACTCTAATGCCGCACACCACGGTCAGTCCCCATTATTTTTTTTCTATTTCCGTTCCGTCAAAATCGAAAAAATGTATGAATTTGACGGAACGAAGAATCAAAAAAATAGATTCGGACGCTTCGTGTGTGGGCGGCCTAAGTTTGTATCTTCTAGCATAGTGACTTTAGCTCTAGACCCAAACATCCAAAAAAAGAGCCGACTTTTGATGCCAAATTGTTCTGTGGCCTGACCCCATTACGCAGTAAAAAGTTAGACTTTTTTGCGCGTCACATTTAGGGGGGAGGGGATGGCAAAGGGGTGAAATTATGATTTTTCACCAATATCTTGTTAACTATAATATTTACAGCAAAGTGTTCTGATGACGATTTAAACTACACAAAATTTCCTTTCTTATGATATATTATATCATATACCTTCTCTTGGCAGATTATATACTAGACCTAAAAACATTCGGTGTAATTTCGATTTTTTGATAGTTACTAGGGGGCTTCGCCCCCTGCTCGCTACGCTCGTCAACCCCCCCCCCCCCGATCGGATTAAAACAAAGGGTACCTCCCATACAAATTATTCAAATTCAATGCTACTAGTTTATTAAGAAATAAGGGAACAAGTCAACCAAAATTAAATTTTTGCTTGCAGGCAATTTTCGTGTAATTTTGTATGGAAGGTACACTTTGTTTTAACCAGATCGAAGTAATATTTGGTGGAGGGTCTAATGGGACTTAGCCTTAACGTTTACCAAAATTTTTCCCGCCTGCTGTGATCCGGCGATAAGTTACAGGCAGTTTTTTTTAAATGTGATATAGGGGATATAGGGGAATGCTTTGACGGGGCAGCCTGAGTCTCCGTGTAGGACAGCTATATATTGTTAGGAATAGTTATACCAATTACCATGGCTCCAGTTAAGTTACTTCAGGAGCTAGAGCGCCAAATGTAACTATCAAAAAATCGAATTAACACCGAATTTTTTTAGGTCTAGTATATAATCTGCCAAGAGAAGGTATATGATATAATATATCATTAGTAAGGAAATTTTGTGTAGTTGAAATCGCCCTTTTTGCTGTAAATGTTACAGTTAACAAGATATTGGCGAAAAATCATAATTTCACCTCTTTGCCACCCCCTCCCCGGCAAATGTAACGCGCAAAAAAGTCTAACTTTTTACAGAGTAATATGGTCAGGCCATAGAACAAGTTTGCATGAAAAGTCAGCTCTTTTTTTGGATGTTTGGGTTTCACCATTTTTTCAGCTAAAATCAGTATACTATTCCTAGACAATTGAAAAAAGCGACACGTTATTAGTTTAAATCTATTCCTTGTTTCATCTTTAAGTTTAAGGCCCGTATTTATGAACATTCCTTAATTCAAGGAGACCTTGAGTCAAGGATGCCGAAATTCAATAAAGTAAATGTAATTTTCCATACTTTTATTTTTTTGTTAACATCTTTTTGAACTCAACGGCTATTGTGAAATTGCCACATACACCCCTGAGAGCCCACTAAGAGGGAATTAACGAACGCATTACTGTATATGTGTAGCGAAAATTTCAGTGTTTTTTACAAAATTCAAAAAGAGATTGAGAGCAATCCTTCTAGTGTTATGCATGTTATGTCCTCATTTGTCAACTTTTTGAGCATTTCAAATATGTAACATTAATACGCTTATATCCGTATTCTTACATTCCCAGATAGCACAATACTGATGTTTTGTTGATTCTGTACTGAACCTTATATTCAATGTATGTATTGATCCTCTCAGTATACCATTATTGATTCTTTTATATGGACGATGTCCGCTTTTAAAGCAATTTAATTGGTTGTCGTTTTCGAAAAGGGGAAATTTTAGTGATGATTGCCATCAATATTGTTTCGAAATAATATCGAACCAACGGAATGAAAAAAAAGAGAAACTGTTGCGATGAATGTACCTAAAATTAAAGATAAATGTAAATGATATTGTACCAGGCGGCATAGGTTAGTGGCGGCTCAGGTAGTTACTCACCTGTTAGGAAAGTCGGGGGCTCCATATGCCACACGAAGTAACAATCCCATCGGCAATCGATCCAACCTTTCGAACCGGCACCAAACCACACTACGGGCGGTTATTTTACGACAATTACAATTTTAAAGTGTAACATTGGCGCCCAACGTGGGGCAATTTATTGGCGACCTGGAAGACGACGTCCTAATCGAGTATCTCAAGGCGGGGAACGGAACGAGCGGAAGAGTGGAGGAGAAAGTGGAACAGCGAAATTTCAAGACGGAACGACCTGGCGAGAAAGTGATGCGACGGATGGTCGACGGAGCCCCGACGAAACAGCGACCGTTTTTTGTGTAACAGATTAGTGAGGCTGCCGCCTGAAAGTATAGGAAACCGTGAGTAGGTAGTAATTAAGTTAGTTTAAGTGCTTTGCTTTTTTTTCTCGGCCATTAACGTAGACTTTAGTTCGTAAGACAATTTTATTCGTTTAAATAAACATAAATTGTGCACAAAAAAACATACATTCTCCCTATTTCCGCGATCGTGTATTAAGGGAATTAAGGATTGAACGCCCAAAACCGCACGCTACGAATTCGCGCTTGGCGTAGTGCTTTATTGGTGAAGTAGTTGTGGTAAATATTAAGCGCGTGGCGCCCCACGGCCCGCTCCGCGGCGAACCGGCACCAAACCACACTACGGGCGGTTATTTTACGACAATTACAATTTTAAAGTGTAACAAAACTAGATCGATATATCATTGATATAATATTGAATTGTGGCATTCATACTATATTTATTGCTGATGTGAATTTTGAACCAAATCCATGAAAACAAATTTTTATTTTTTTATTTTTTATTAACATTTAAAAAAGCGATTCATTTTTCATTTTATTTTACAAGGAAACAGCGTTGGTCCTTGCATCTTGTGAGGTATTTCAACATCGCACGTCCTTGCCAAGTGCTGCATGCATGTCCACATCAAATTTTCAATTCTGCTCTGATCCTGAAAAGAAGATGGAAATATTAAAATAAATACACTTAATAGGAGATATTACAATAAAAAGTTTTCACTTACCAAACAAAGTGGCAAAAGCGGGCTGCAATAAATTAAAGGGTTTTCTGAAACAGCTCCTTCGTTTCGTACACTTTTGGATATAGCTTCCGAATAATTTCACAATAATTGACAGGTTTCTATAATTGTTCAACGGATCGTTTCATAATTGATTCCGCATTGAATTTTTTCTTCATTGTTTTAATGGCAAACTTGATTAAAATTGACATTCGAAATTTTTTGAATAAAGGGGCGAGATAGATTACTGATTACGGATCGCTTTTATATCAGTTCCAAAATGCTATCTGGGTTTCGACTTACGTAAAATTTCGACTTACATATCTGTGTCACTTGTGAATAGTGGGTTAACTGCAAATTATGACATTTTGGGAAATCGAAGTTGAATGTTTGTACTGTTTTCCAAAATCTACAAATAGGTAAAGAGCCAATTCTTGGTAATGGAAAAGTAGGAAATTTTGTGGGCTTCACGATGGCTAATTATTACATATTTTAAAAATATTATTTTATACCCCTCACATTGGGCTTTGAAGTACAATTAACCTTGACCAAAAAAATCAATTGGTAGAAAAAATCATATATGAGACTAAACAATGAATATATGTATTTTTTTATCAACATTACTATCAACTAAAGTCGATTGAGCGATATGTCCTATAAATTGCTGTGCGGAATTAGTTTGAGCAAAATGGTCAATGTAAAACCCGGTTATCTGCAAATCTCTTAACTGCAAAACCCGTTTATTTTCAATAATTACCACACATTAGCAAACTGTTCATACTAAATTGCCCTTAATAGCATCCTCGGATAAATGCAAACTCTTTTAAGTTCAACAATTTTTCTGTCTTTTAATGGCAAAATACATGCAGTAAATATCGCTTAATTCCACATACCGCCAGTATGGCTTCTAGCGTCAAATATTGGCAACAAACATTGACAATTAACAATTGTTCTGGCAATACTGCATTTCAAGACGAAACGAACGTCAATTTATTTATTGAAGCGGAAAAGTGTTTTTCCAATTGGATTCTCATTTCAAACATTCACAAAAAAAGCGGTTCGAACTGGAAAACAAAAAGCATTGGACGATTCGCTAAAGTTATATGGTTTGACCAAATGAGAGCAAAAAATGCAACCATATCTGACCCAATTTTATCCGAAAAAGCCAAGCAATTTGGAAAAAAGAGACAATATTCGTTCCAAACTCTTTCAAGGCGAACTAGTCCAAATGTATTTTGCCCAGTGTTTCATCAAATTTAAGGCGAAAAATCTTTAGCAGATGTACAAAGTGCAGACAGTTTCCGGAATGTTTTACCTGAGTATATTGCCAAGTAAGGAGAAGAAAACGTATTCAATGCCGACGAGACTGCATTATTTTATAAAGCGTGACAAAATGGTACATTGGCCACAAACATCGAGAATTTTATAGGAGAGAAGTCTAAAAAAGAACTTACTCTTACTCTTCTTTTAGTAACGAACATGAATGGTTCAGAGAAGTACTCTTATGTAATTGGACGAACCAAAAAATCACGTTGTTTTAATAGAAAATACGTCTCAGTACCATATTATTCTAACAGAAAGGCGTCGATGGTTTCGGCAACGTGGACAGAAATTTGGAGAAAATTTGATGACAAACTAAAGGAACAAAAAAGGAAAATTGTACTTTTCGTGGATAATGCGGCTTATTACAAAATAATCGATGAAGTAGCATTAGATAATATTGTGGTTGTATTTTTTCTAGCCAATACAACCTTATTGATACAACCGGTAGATGCTGGAATAATAAGATGTTTTAAAGCATATTACCGTCAGGGAATAGTGCGAAAACAGATCCTAGCCCTCGAAAGAGGAATAACTCTTCAAGACTTTTCAAAATCAATCGATAGTTTATGCGCGATTAAAATTATTAAAAGGGCTGTTTAAGAAATCGGATTCTACGAGTATAGCGAAAATGAAAGAATTGATGCAGAAAAAGATCTGGAACTGGAAAGTTGTGTTAATGAGGTGAGATTTCCCAATATGCAGATATTGATCGGGAAATAATGTGTTTCGGGGAGCTATATATCGACGAAATACTGGATCAAGTGTCACCTCAAAACGATATCCGACGTGCAGTTTCGGAGGAAGAAGAAATTTTTAACACGCCTCAATTTTCTACTTGGAAGCTTTACGTAGCCTCGAAAATATTAAAAAGTATTTGGAGGGTCACAATCAAAGTACTAAATATGTTGATTTAATTGAAACTCAGTTGTTAAAACTGTCGATGAATGTCGAGAAAAAAAATTCAGAATTTTTCTTTGTTAACTAATAAGACTCCAAAATCATTATTTGGTTTAGCTGTATTTGTTTGGAACAGGACAGGATAACCTTGCTTCGATATACAAATTAAAAGAAAAAGTTGTCCCATAAGGATTATTCAGGAAAATACTTGGGAAATTTAGGTTACCCCATACTGTAAAGGAGTTAACGTATTGTATTATATTCTAATCTCATATGCAATATTTTTTGAACATGTTATATTTTCGTGGATACAATTTGAAAAGCTAATATATGCCCAATTAAAACGAAGAAATGATTTTATTATGTATTTATGTTTTGTTTTTAAAAGTTATGACAGTATAAATTTATTTACATAAACGAAAATATTGTATACTTCTTTCTGACACTCGCTTAAATGCAAAACCCGCTTTCGTGCACACATTGAAGTAATATTTTCAGCTTGCACTTAAGCGGGTTTTACTGTATATGCATTGCATTTGTGTAATTTCAGATGGAATAAAAAAAAATTATTCAAAATAACGGTATATATCGTAAATTGTTTTTAGTGGTGTCATTTTGAACATTTTCGAGACTAGTTGAGGAGTTCCGCTAAATTATCAGAAATCACTACAAAATATGATTTATTCAAAGATATAATTTTAGGTAAATTAGCAAAAAATCGATGAAAAGTCTGATTTTTTTTCAGAAGCTTGAATTTCCTTTTTCATTACATTTAACTTACTTTAACTGCTACAATTAAATCTCCAGAAGAAAACTGAATTTTTAAACGGTTTATTAATAGTTATTTTATATGTCCAAGAATAAACCAATGAAAATATTCAAAGTCAATACTAAAGTGTTATTTTCCAAAAGAAATCATATACTAAATTTTGAATATGTTTTTATGTATTAACACATCAATAAAATATGTACATTTTTTGCATTAAAGATAAAAACCGTTTAAGGGTTAATTTGCTTCAGTTTCCAAGATTCCAACCAGAAATTCATTCTGCAAGTCGTGGGGAAACATAGAAACCACATCCAAACAACCACACAACTTAACACATCCCTAGCAAGACGAAACCCCCTTTCTGTAAACATGTGAAATCAAAAGACTAGGTAATAGAATATCTATAAAAGTCAGAAGTTTTTTTTTAAGTTGAATTCTTTTCTCGGCATTAAAATGAGACTTTACACAATTGTGTGCTAAAGTAATTTAATAAGTACTTTTTTTTGAGTCATCCTGTGTAGTTTTGGATAACAATCCTTCTAGTGTTATGTTATGTCCTCATTTGTCAACTTTTAGCATTTCAAATATGTAACAATAATGCGCTTAGGATTCTTACATTTCGACTAACATAAAATTTCGACTTACATATAAACCTTTAGTACGAAATGCTTACATAATGTCGATTAGTGTGAGTAAACAATACAAGTAAATGTATCAATACTTAGGTGAACTTTAAGAGATTTCAACAAAATGTTTATGAAAAGTAACTACATAAAAGTACATTATGCCTAACGTTATTTCATTTTAGGTATAAGCTTGCTCGGATTGTGTTTGGAGTTATTCAGTTATACTGTAATGATGTCCTACAACTATAAAAGTCAGTACGCTTTCCTAACATATATGGAGTACCCAGTATTACTTATTCAGGAATATATTTTAATATTTTTTGTTTATAAATACAAAAATATGAATCATCAGAAAACTATAATGACCTTTTGCGCTTACATTGGGTTCGTTTTAGCTATTTATACGGAATTCTTGCCTTCATCTGTTCTGACTATTTTAGTGGTATGTATATTTCATATTGATTGATTTATTCATTTGATTGTTGTGTTTAAATAAAATCTGCCAAGTACTAATTTTCATTTATTACTTTTAAGTACGAACTACGGGTCTCACAAAACTGGCGACACTGTCAAGGTACAGATTACAGCATATTCCCAAACTACCATCATTCTAAAGCAGTCGTTCCCTACTCAGAAACGTCTGCGGACCACTGAGCCAGAAGATGAATCTCGATGGACCACCATTCAATAATAATGAAACGAATTAAGGTCTCGATTTTGTGTCGAGGTATTGCATTCGCCCCGCTCTGTGGCTCATTTGGTTGAGTCGCACTCTACGATGGTAGTAATCTAGCGGTCCGGAGATCGAATCTCGGCGTGGTCCAAAATTTCCGTGGATAGGAAATATATAGTGCTTGCAACATTATGTATACAGGCGACCAAAGCCCGACGTCGGGCTATCGTGCCAACTTGATGATGAACATTATATACACTCCAAAAATGATATGCATAACGTTGACTCGAAATTGCCTATAACCGGCTGAGTTAACACACCATGGCCCCACATGGGGCTATACGATACTGAGAAGAAGAAGATTGTATTCAAAAGCTCGCGCTAAATATTAGGTTCTTCTAAGAAAAACTTGTTTCTTTATGTACCAATCTTAACCAAACTTCACCCAAGTGTGTTTCTAGTAAAGCCTCAAAACATATCTGGGAACCTATGGAATCCGAACATTACGTCATAGGGATGCCATACAAACGAACCACTGAAAATTAGGTTCTTCTAAGAAAAACTTTTTTCTTTATGTACCAATCTTAACCAAACTTTGCCGAAATGTGTTAATAGTAAAGCCTCAAAATATTTCTAGGAACGGATGAAATCGGAACACTACGTCATAGGGCTGTCATACAAACCAACCTTCAAATGTTGGGTTCTTCAAGAAAAACTTATTATACCCTGCGCTCATAGAGTGAAAGGGTATTTTAACTTTGTCATGAAGTTTGTAACGCATTGAAGGAAGCATCTCCGACCATATAAAAAGTATACATATATGATCAGCATGACGAGATGAGTCGATTGGACGATGTTCGTCTGTCTGTCTGTCTGTCCGTCTGTCGTTGCAGCGCGTTTTTCTCGGCCACTATAAAAGCTACGGAGCTGAAATTTTGCACACGTGCTTATTATTGTTGCAGGCTGTTTGTATGTTTGAAACACCGAAATTGGATCACGGGGTCACGGGGCTGCCATACAAACCTAACCCCCCAATTTAAGTTCTTCTAGGAAAAACTTTTTTATTTGTGCACCAATTTGAACCAAATTTCACACAAATGTGTTTCTCTTGATGACACAAAACATATCTAAGAATGGATCAAATCGGATAATGGGATCATGGGGCTGCCATACAAACCTAACCCCCCAAATTAGGTTCTTCTAAGAAAAACTTTTTTATTTGTGCACCAATTTCAACAAAATTTCACACAAATGTGTTTCTCTTGATAACACAAAACATATCTAAGAATTGATCAAATCTGACCATGGGGTCATGGGGTGGCCATACAAACCCAACCCCCATTTTGGTTCTTCGAAGAAACATTTTTTGCACCAATTTCACAAAACCTTGAATTAATGTGTCTTTACCAAAGCAAGAAAAAAACGAACGAATGGACTCGTACTGTGGGGTCATGCTCCCGCAACCCCAACAAAATTTTCTGAGTAAATATTTTTATTTACCCACTTATTTCAAACAAGCCCAAAACTTTTGTCAAGACGGAAGAAAAAGAATGAGGAGGGGATTAAATACAAGTCGTAGGTACGCCCGAAACAACTTTTAGCCCAAGGAGAGCGAAGGGTATCCAAATTTCGGCCGCGCCCGAAATTAGCCTCGCCCTCGGGGGTTGGCGAGCGTCGAGCAGGGGGCGAAGCCCCTAGTTTTTTTTTTGAATCTAAACCAAAATTCATCCAAGTGTGTTCCTGGATTAGCCTCAAGGCAGATGGAATCGGAACACGTCATAGGGCTGCGGTAGACATTGTTAACACAAAAGAAGCTTAAGTTTCATTCAAATGTGACGGGTAATCAAATTCCCGCCGCGCCCGAAATTAGCCTCGTTTTTGTTTGCTATTTCCTACTTAAAAAAACGTTGAAAACTGTTCATCATTTAAAAATCCTTCGTATACTTTATCTTGGTTCTTTAGTCTGAGGAAGATGATTTATTGAAAATTAGGTTCTGCTTCCATCTCTTCGAAGGCGCAGCTCACAAACTACCGACGCAATCGATTATCATTGGGCTTGCAGTTTTATACTAGCACCATGATTGAAGATTTGGATGTTTGTCAAGTTGATAGAAGGGAGGAAACTGTTTTCTTAACTTCAACACTTGCCTCACCAGTTGGGATTTTTCACAGGAATAGGTGTCTTCTGGTCTGAAAGAGCTAACTTCGATTAAAAGTTAGCCTGTAAACGGTATAGCTCAGTCTTTAGACTCGGATTTGTGACAGTGTTTAGCGCGAAAAACCATTTGAACCTTTGCAATCGAGTCCGAATTAGTTTGAGTAGTTACCGAAGTGAACTCTAAGCAACTAACCTAAGCAAACCATCGCCTTCCCATAATCACAAAACTAGTAGCAAATGATTTACTGGATAATGTTTTATATGATAATTAGTGGCATGGAAATTTAGTTTTTACGAAATTGATGCGAAATTCGGCGATAATTGATCACTTTTGCGAATAAATGCGAAATTTGTATTGAAAAAATAGAAAAGCGTAACAATATCGGCTTGCCTCTACCCCTGCAGTTTCTCTTTTTACAGTAGCTCCTCGAAAAGCGTCGTCAACTATTTGTATTGTCAAAAATATTTCTTCACAACTGAACTCGGAGTATGATTCAGTTGTCAGCCACACTATTTCCTAGCCGATTTTTTGCTTATTTTTATTAAATATTTCTGAATTAAGGTTGACCTACACTTTTCAGTCATCAGTCACATTCATTTTCAATACAAGTTGATAGATTGTCAGTGGTTGACTAACAATTTTTCAACTTGTATGAAAATGACGGTGACTGCGACTTATGACTGGAAAGTGTGGATCGACCTTAATAAACACTAGGGATGTCAAAAACCGGACGGTTAGTCCGAAAACCGGTACTTTCAGTACGGTTAACCGGTTATTTTCGTTTTTTCTCCTCCCGGTTTTTTACCCGGACGGTTGTTTGTCCATCCGGTTAAAACCGGGAAAAAAATTCTTTCAAAATTCATAAAATTTTTTATATTTTCTTGATTTTTCAGCCCTTAAACATATTTTCGATCACTCTCCTTATTGCTATTACTCATAGAACCATCGCTTCGTCAAATTACTTCTCCTTGTATCTTTGATTTGATTTTGCATACGATACGAACAATAACAAAACGAGTGTGAATGCATGTTTTTACTAATATTCTAAGCAAATAAATGAAAAGACTCGGTTAACCGCAAAACCGGTACTTTGAGCCCGGTTAAAACCAGACGGTCTAACCGGCTTTGCAAAAATCCGAAAACCGGGTTATGTGCCGGTTTTTGACATCCCTAATAAACACACGAAATTATTTTTTCGCAGTGGTGAATTTTGAACATTCTTTTCACTGTGCATCTCTAGTCTTTCCAGTTTAATAGATAGGTTAAAGCAAGAAAGTCTACAAAATTATGTTTTAATGCGAATTTCAACAAAATTTCTACGTAATATACTTAAGCGAAATTTATTTGCGAAATTTCCGTACCTCTAATGATAATAATGAGAGCGCGTGTTTGGTATGTGTCTTTAATTAGTCACAAAAAATTTAACTTTTTTTGAAAGAAGTGTCTAAGGTCACCTCACGGAGCGCCTACGGGTCTCTCACGGACCAAAATAGGAAATAGTGTTCTAAGGTTACCGCTTGCTTCGATTGTAATGCAAAATAGTTCTAGAAAGTTTTCCGGTGTGACTTCAGTTTTGGGGAAGTACCGTTGCGTCGACAAAACAATATTTGTGTGGGGTTTGTAAAATTCCTCCCTTTTAGGCGATCGAGATCGTTTACATCGCAAATTTTCCAGTAAACAGGTGCTGTTGGAACTACTCGGTTACGGGAACTTATGGGATGGGTAATGAAACTACAACTATGGAACATTAGGTATGGAACGAAAATCACCTGTCGAACCCTTGTTAATAAAAATGTGAATATCCAGGATTTGTTGATCAACCAATTCTAACATAACGAATATACATGGTGGCCCATTTAAAGTGAACTAGCGTAAACCATGCATAACTTTTTTATTTTTTAATATTTTTCTCTGAAATTTCGTAAGATTAAACAAGACACTTGGGAGATATATGTTTATACTACTTTCCAGGTAGGTACGCGTTAAAGAAGGGTCGATTGATGTAGGTTTTATAAAAGAGTTTATTTCATTCACAAAATGTACGTATGCGGACAGGTAGAATGGAATTTTGCTACCGATTCATTAACTCAATGTTAACAAGGTAATTACTGCCAAAATTACCATTATTAGACAATTTATTTAGAAATTAAGTCGTAAAAATGCGTCAGGTAATGTAATGACACCATAATAACAAAAAATTAATGAATGGTAATGAATGCTTGTCTCGTTGCTCAAATTTATCAAGTTCTTATAAAATTACTTTGATAAAATAAAATGGATTGGATCCATATGCGTTAGTATTGAAAAAACAACATGGAAGGATATACGGTTGAGCAACGAGTTCAAATAATACAAATTTACACGCGGAATATCGACTGTTGAGACACAGCACGGGTATTGACGAACGCTCCATGTAAGACTTGCTCCCTCGAGATCAACGATTCTCAGAATTGTTCGCCGTTTTCGAGAACGACGAACCGTTAATAACCCTCGAGGAGCCCGGAGACGAAGTGCGAGGCCGGACGAAATCATTGAGCGGGTGGAAGCCAGCGTCGAAGCAGATGCAACAACATCAACCCGAAGAAGGACAACGATATCGTGAGATGCTCCACAATGTTACCCGTCCTTTTGTCCAAAACCGACCAGATATGTGGTTTCAGCGAGATGGAGCGCCTTGCCATACCGCTGCAGCCACAATGGAGATTTTAACGGACGTTTTCGGCGAAAGATCCATTCCCAAACGATCTGCAATTAACTGGGCGGCTAGATCTCCAGACCTAGCCTTAAGGAGAGAGTCTACAATAATAAACCAAGGACAATTCAGGAATTGAAGCAAAATATTGCAGCGGAGATCCGAGTTTTGCAGCGAGAAATATTGCAAAAGGTAATGGAACATACCGTAGAACGATCCCGTCTTTGCGAAGTCGCCCGGGCGGTCATCTAACGGACATAGTGTAAATAGTGTCATCATTTTCGAACATAGTGTAAACATATTGGCCAAGTGTCTATTTTTTTGTGGGAAAATTAAAAAAAAAATCGGTTCAGAAATAAAAAAGTTATTCATGGTTTACACTAGTTCACTTTAAGTGGGCCACCCTGTATATATTTTTTTTATTCAGCATTAGGTCTTGAATGCTTTCGCCGCTGTTATGTCCCAACCACCCATTGCTAAATCTTGCGACGATTTCCAAATGTAGGATTCAGCTGGATTCAGCTCCCATACTTCAAGATATATCATTTTCTTGTACTTACATGGTTGTCACGTTGAAAGGAATTTCAGGGCCACAGAAACACTTACTTGCGTTTTTTGGACTCAATTATGTTTTTTTTTTTTATTAATTCATAAGGATAATTTATTTTAATGTGGATCTTATAGTGGATCAAATTAAACAAGCTAAAGTAAACATATTACACACTCATATAATGCCAAATTTCCCAACTGCTGGTGTAATTAACAATAGAGATCCTACCTAACGTCCCCAGTGTGCACTAAGAAGGTAGTGGTAAAGGATCCTACGTACCAGTTAAAGTGATGAATAATCGTTTGTAATTATGCTTGCTTTTACAAGAGCATTTCTAACAACTAACAATAAATATCGTAAGGATATTGTATCAAAACATGTATGTAGTATACCGAAAAAAATATAAAGTATATAAATTAACATATGCAATAAACAGATCCGTTATAATAACCGACCCGAAAATTCTGTTAATATTAAAAAAAGCGTGTTTTGTAATCATTTCATTTTCGAATTCAATGACTTTTTAAGTGCTATTATTCTATGCTGCACCTAAATTATGCACCTCCGTATATTCAAGATGTCTTATGTTGCTGCCGGCCCAATTACGTATAATATACACAATATCATGCACGTCGATCATGTCGACACGAGATTGTCTTGCCAGATTCCTTCGTACCCAAAAAGAACGTCGAAACCAGATTGTCTTGCCAGATTTCTTCGTACCCAAAAACGTTTGGCCGGGGTACAGGTTGATGGCACTCCGGCTCACACTATACATATATTAAGTGGTTGACAAAAAAAAGTGACCTTATTTTTTCAGTCGTTGCAACAAAAAGGAAAGGAATCTTTCCGTTTTGTTGCAACGGTTTTTTTTTTACAGTTAGCCAATAATAATTTTTCCCGCTGGTTAGCGATTTTTTGTTTGTTTTAGTGGTGGGAGGGCGAGCGGCAGCTTCTTTCTTTTAATTATGCAATGGCTAACTCTAAGATAATGGCCAAATATCAATATCTAATATCAATAAGATTATAACCGCGTAAAATTAATACCTTTAGTTAGGTTATGCACACTCAGAAAAATGGGCCCCGTAAACTTAAAACTTTTTGTACCATTATTTTAATTGGACGGCAATTTACCAGATTTCTTCACCAAAGTAAATAGATGCAATAATTAATATAACTGGACGAATCCTATTAAGATATTTTGTATGGAATTAAATGTGTCCCGTAAATCCAATGGGACATCAGATTACATTTTAATCAGTTTGTCCCATTAAATTAACAAGATCTGATATGATTAACTAATAATAGGATGGATCCCATTTGTTTTATATAACGTCCTATTGCATTAATGGGATAGGCCTTTTAATCGAATTTCAAGCATACAGATGTATTTTGCAAGATAACCAACATCATGCTCCGTAGCCGAGATCGTTCGGTTGCCTACCCGTGACTTGGTAAGTTTTAAAGAGTACTAACAAATCGGATGTTCAATACTCGGCCTGGCAAAATATCGTGATTCTTAAAAAAAATCCACAAAGCGTTAAAGGTATAATAATATGGGACTAAAAAATATAGTTCGATCAGATTACGAGTAAAACGATTTTTTTTTATTACATAGGATTGATCCTATTAATTTAATAAGATATATCCTATTGCAAAATAACTAGACCATGTGTTTATTTTTAAAAGAGTCAACTATTAAAACAAACAGATATTTATCGAGTGAAAGTAATGGTTCCTATATTTTTAAAGTAATCAGATTTTTCCTATTGACTAAAAATAATGGGACAAAATGATTCGATTAATGGGATTTCCCATTGATATTTTTCTGAGTGCAATGACATTTCAAACATGTGATCATGATATTTCTTTATTAAGTCGCTTTTTCAAACTGTTATACAGTACTGTATTGCAGCAACAGTTACAGATTAACCGTTACGATAGCCCAGTTATCATATTTCATGATTGTATTATATTTAATACGTAGATTATAGTAAATTATACATTAAATTAAATATCACGTTAATTTGCGTTTATATCATATTATAAATAAATAGGTCAACCATGACTGTTAATTATTACGGATTTTTTTTTACCTCAGAACTATAATTTAAATCAGGTGTAGTTTTTGTTTCGCCTCCAATGATACCGAAATCAAATGCTGGTATAAATTCACAAAACCCTATATATTTCAAGCTGTTAAGCCCATCTTCAGGGTTATAATTTGTGAACATTAAACATTTTGATGGAATTAAATAATTAAACTTAGACAAATATTAAAAATAAAAAAATAACAGGCGCGACAATCCAGCATTGGACTAAGGCCGCAGGATGTGTTAGTGACATCCTATTTCCAAGATCTTATCGGCTTTTTGTTGAGGTAATGAGATCAACATCACGCTCAGCAGTGTTATTTATCCCCATAAATGGGTACTCGTTTAACATCTGAGTGAGATCATAGTCCGTCACAAGCTCGTGAGTTCGAAAAACACCATGGAACACGGTGAGATTCGAACTCATGAGCCTGTGCTCCGAAGGTGCGCGCACTAACCGCTAGACCAGCCAGACTACAAAATATTAAAAATACCTTGTGAATATTTTGTGTCAACCAATGATGGTAATTGTGACAATTATAGGATAATTCAAAGTTTTGTCAAAAAAGCTAATAATACATGTCAATCAGGCCATACAGTAACAGACAAAAAAATATGACAAATAAAGAAACAAACAAATAATAAATTAATTGATAAAACAAACATGTATGTAACAATATCACAGTTTAAACGTCTTTGGCAAAATTATTTAAAGCTATCTTTGATTAAATTACAGTATACATCAGAATAATGGTTTTTATAAATTTTTTCATTACACACCAGATTTTCATATTTAATAATTTGATTAACTTCTTGGATTCTTAGTTTTGTTTTATTCCTTTCATTTAGTAAAATTTTCGAATTTTCAATCAATTTAAAGTTGTGGTTATTACTGATGGAATGTTTTGCCAAGGCTGATATATTGTCCTTAAGTTTCTTTTTTGTGTCATTTCCATGCTGTTTTACTCTAGTTTCTAATTTTTGTATTGTTTCTCCAATAGAAACTTTACCGCAATCAGAGCAATCAATTTTATAAACAACTCCCGATCGTTCCTCTTAAGTTAAGAGGTCTCATTGCCAACTTAATTTCAGGTACAAAATATTTGCATGTGCGCGATATACATTCACTAAGCCATCAATTTATGTATTATGTTCGGTGGGTATTTGTTCTTGCGAAGAACATTATAAATGCGAGAAAGTTTTTCGTTCCAAGATGTTTTGTGATTAATTCGAAGTACTTTGCGAATAAATGACTTAACAACGTTGTTCTTCATTTTCATTGGATGGTTGGAATAATAATAATTGGAAGCTATTGGTTTGTGCAACCAATTCGTGATGACTTTGCATTGCGGAGTTCGATGTAAGCTTAAATCAAGATAATTTAGTACTCCATCCACTTCCATCTCATATGTAAATCTAATCTTCGAGTTATAACAATGTAACGCATCCAACATTTCATTAATTTTATCATTAGAAATCGCTGTGATATGATCATCTACATAGGAAAACCAAAATAATTGAACAAAATCCAATTTTAATAAAGCTTCGTTCACTACATCGTCCAATACACATTGTACCAAGATCGGGGCTAAGCTAGAGCCCATTAACATAGGAACAATGAGACCTCTTAACAAAAATGCAAGCATGTTTATTAATATGAAAGCGAAGATACCTAAAGAGGAACGATCGGGAGTTGTTTAAAAAATTGATTGCTCTGATTGCGATAAAGTTTCTATTGGAGAAAGAATACAAAAATTAGAAACTAGAGTAAAACAGCATGGAAATGACACAAAAAAGAAACTTAAGGACTAACATGCCATCAGTAATAACCTCAACTTTAAATTTGATGATGCGAAAATTGTACTAAATGAACGGAATAAAACAAAACTAAGAATCCAAGAAGTTAATCAAACTATTAAATATGAAAATCTGGTGTGCGATGAAAAAACTGATAAAAAGCATTATTCTGATGTATACTATAATTTAATTAAAGATAGCTTTAAATAATTTTGCCAAAGACGTTTAAACTGTGATATTTTTACTTACATGTTTGTTTTATCAATTAATTTATTATTTGTTTGTTTTTTTAATTGTCATATTTCTTTTGTCTGTTACTGTATGGCCTGATTGACATGTATTATTAGCTTTTTTGACAAAACTTTGAATTATCCTATAATTCAGTGCATTCAGCGAGCACATATTGGAAAAAACAACTGGAAAGTGTTCTCTCCCCGCGTCCCACTCACCCGCTAATCGGTCCACATGCGATGTATCGAAAATTTCCCCTATGAAGCGTTGAATTGGAATGCTACATTTAGATGTGTAGCTGCTACTTGGACTGCTCGGTCAACTGTCATGCACAGCTGCTCGACCATCAATACTGGAAATTGTTTATTTACAGTTCAGCTGGAAAAAATGTCATTTCTGAGCCAGGTTTTAGTGAACGTTATAATATTGTGCGATGAGAGTACGTATTTTGAAAGGAAAGTTCCAGTTTTAGGTTTTTTGAATTTTTGATTCCCGCAATGTCTGCGGATGTATCAGCTGATTACATGTTCTCTCCCCGCGTCCCACTCACCCGCTAATCGGTCGAAATGCGATGTATCGAAAATTTCCCCTATGTAGCGTTGAATTGGAATGCTATATTTAGATGTGAGCTGCTACTTGGACAGCTCGATCAAATGTCACGCACAGTTGCTCGACCATC